>CAWUFW010000977.1:1200000-2400000 GCA_963921515.1 Calotriton arnoldi
CAGAGGACTGGCGGTGGCCCTCCCATTCCACCAAGAACATTCACTGCATGGGAGGAGAAGGTGCATGCCATACTGCATCCAGAGAGTCTCACAGGAATAGCTGGGGGAGTGCAGGCTGGTAAGTACCAACAAATGTCTCTCATTACACGGCAATGTACTGTCTTGCACAACTACTAAGCGACACCTCCCAAGCCCAAATGCATTCATGTGCACCACAATACCCAACACAGCTCTCACAGATGTAACATGCACTCCATCTTAATCACCCCAAAGGCAGCCAACATTAACAGGATTGTATGTGACCAGGCAACCAGCACAACTCCTCCCACAAGGTCTCCCTTACCCACCCCTGAGCAGGATGTAGCACTCCCCCCCCACACCCAGAAGCATGTGGCAGCCATTGCATTGTTCACCTTGACCCAACAGGTAGGTAGCCATCTTCCCAGGGAGGGCTGCTTGGGGGTGGGAGGCCTGCACAACAACTCCTACCAAGCCCCCCTGTCCCACCCCTGAGCAGGATGCAGCACTCCACACCCATCCAGAAGCATGTGGCAGTCATTGTAAGGTTCCCCCTCACAACGGGTAGGTAGCCATCTTCCCAGGGAGGGCTGTTTGGGGGTGTGAGGCCTGCACTACAACTCCCACCAGGCACCCCTGTCCCACCCCTGAGCAGGATCTAGCACTCCACCACACCCAGAAGCATGTGGCAGCCATCGTATTACAACAACCAAACTTACAGGTAGGTAGCCATCTTCACAGGAATGGGTGTTTGGGGTTGGGAGGCCTGCACTACAACTCCCACCAGGCACCCCTGTCCCACCCCTGAGCAGGAGGTAGCACCCCTGATCCAGCGGGTTACTAGCAACAAGCATTCATACACAAAATACTCACTTGGGCCCATACATTCATACTACGCTAGCAATTTCCGCTGGTGGGTCAGTTGGTACTCTTTATCAAGATCCCTGCTACCAATTACTTTTCCGATTGAAGAGTAATGACTTACCAATGGACCCTTTGCTAATTGGGAAGTTTAAAATGAGTGACGTTCCATACAATTCATAATTTCTGAAATAATCACTGAGTCAAGAAGTTTTAAAATATTTATCTAAAGATTTAGCAGAGTAAAATACAGAACCACATGATACTAAAATTGTATATCAAAGATGAAGCATAATAATCAATTATCGATCAATGACGGTCCCTTAGGAAAGGAGAAGATAGAGGCAGCAGCGCAACTAAGGATTGCATTTATATTTACCTAAAGTGCGAGAACCAAACCCCTTGGGCAAGGAGTTTGAAAGATAGGACCCTGGAAGGATGAAGAGCCAAGACCTCCTCCCGGATCAGGACAGGACCGGTGACCTCTCTATCAACGACGCCTGCGTCGTTCTCCTCTCTGGTACTTCGCTTCTCCTCGAATTCTCCCGTGACTTCCTTCTAATGGACTCCGCCGCCCCCCTCCTCAGGACCTCTCTGGACAGCGGTTCAGTCTGCAATCGATCTGCTCGTCATGGATCTCGATCCTCTAGCTTCTAGTTCGTGCTAGCATCACCTCCGTCTGTGTGCTGCGCTAATGCTTGTGCTAACTAATTAGCTAATTCTATATCTGTTATACCCTTCTACGCCCATGTACCTCCCCTAAATGTTGCAGAATTATGGGACCACTATTTCTGATTGGACAGGGGGTTGATCCTCACACCATATTGATTTTATTCATTTTTCTTAAAGCCCTTTGTTTTAAAATACCGCCCATCACTTTTAATACATTTGCTTTATTTCCCACCCGTCTCATGACAAAGTTTATACATTCTACAGGTACATTGTTGCATATTAGTGGGGACATTCATGTGTACAGCAATATTGGCCATCAGGTCACGGTCTTGGACGACGTCCAGGTTGACTTCATCCTTTTCTTTCTGGGCAGCCTTTCAGGGAGCATGCGCAGAACCATTGTCACACGAGTTTTCAGTTCACCAACCCCAGGCCCAATTTACGAACTAATAAAAGTCAAAGAAGAAAATATTAAAATCACAAATAAAATGTTTCACTGTATACCCACTCTTTCTACTCTATTCCCATTTATTTATAAACTCTATCCCGCATTAGTAGCGTTAGAATACCACAGTTTAATTACAACTCAAGAGCAAGCTGTAGCACATGAAAACATGAAGCAGCCATTTTAATGCACACTGCGCAGAAGCAAGAGATTCCCACCAAGCAAAGAAAGACGTCACACCACGTGATATGGTTGAGACATGCGTAGTAAGTTCCCACGTTTTAGCGGCCATTTTAGAATAGACAAGCGTTACTTGTTAGTTAAAACACATAAGCAAGCTTCCTTGCTACTTATATTTGTGTGTGCAGTTATTATTATAAACAATACAAGTTTAATACATTAATACTTTTGAGAAGATTGCATCTCATTTGTGAGTCCTTGCTCCATCAATCCCCTCTCTGATGGCGTTTCTGAGCCATCAATTACTACCCACAACCAGATGCCAACTTTTAGCATAATATAGTTTCACTTTCATTTTTACACTTTCTATTTTTCACATCTCCTTTCAGTTTCTTGTATAATTCACTTCTCAAATCTTCAAGTTCAATTTCGTCAAACTTTCGCTTCTTTCCTTTTCCTGTCACATTATACGATTCATTCTTTCTACAACATTTGCACCATATTATTATTGACAGTACTATTATTGCTATCCCTGCTAAGGGTACTAATATTTGACCTACAAGTCCTTTCCCTATATTAGCAAACCAGGTACCAATTGACCTAATACTATTTGTCAATCTTTCCCATACACTATCAACTTCCAGTGGTTTTAGTTCCTTCTCAAGTTTAGTTATATTCTGTATATACGTTCCAATTTCTGCACTTTTATCAGGTATATAAGTGCAACAGTGTTTCGTCTTCAATAATTTACAGACTCCGCCCTCTTTTGCCAATATAATATCAAGAGCAAGTCGATTTTGCATAACCATAGACCTAATCGCAACCATCTCCGCATTAATCATTAGAAATCCTCCAGCAGTGTCAGTTGATAAACGATCAACCACTGTAGATCATTTACATATTTTCCTTGAGTTCAGGATTATTCCCACTGAAGGTATCAATGCACCAAATATATCACCTACAATTCTGAAAAACGAGCTCTTTTTCTACGTGTTAATTCACTAGTATTTTCAATGCTGCCAGTGTTTCTTTTTACGTGGTATATCTTTGGAAATACTATTCCAAAATAACAACTTCCATACCACCGTGCAGGAAGCCTAAAGTAAGCCTTATTCCCCACACATAATAGATTCCAGGAAAAACTGAATCTGTTCCTCCTTTGAGTCCCCAACCTCCAAGAATTAAGAAATTGTGTTCACATTCACTGGTACCGATGAAAACATTGTTATACTCAGTCTTTAACCTATGCAGACAAATTTTCCCTGTTTTTACAAAATCTAGAGCCATAGCAGCTTGAGCCTTGCCAGGTGTGTAACTACCTTCTTTCTCAGCCCAAGGTGGCAAATGAGCCTTATGCTCAGAAGCTTTCTTTTGGAAATCTTGTCTTCTACTCTCCACTAAATTCAAAAATATATTTTCTTCTTCATGTAATGAACATGTTAGATTGCTTCTATGTGCTATGTGTTATGTCTATTGATTTCATTGTTAAGAAAAATTCTCCCATAAACTGTGCATCTTTGCTACTAAGCACTGGATTCATATTCTTTCGAATCGGAACCTCAGAAAATATCACATCTATATTTGAATAATAATACTGAAGTCGCCCTGTTCTATAAAATGAACTAGTCAGTACACTACATGATATGCCATAGGTTAATGGCAAGTGATGATACGTTAACCCTTCTGCTGCTGATTCAGGTAGTTTCATACAGACATAACAATTACTAACTTCCATGGTATCTACACACTGAAACAATAATTTTGTGAAAACATTCAGATTAGTGTCGTTATCTGTTACTTCATGATGCAATTCTGGTTCATCTTCTGCCTTTAGTTCTACTCTATTACTTTTCAAGTTCTGTCCTTTCCTTTGTTTCGTTGTTAATCTTTTTATCTATTATCATAAGGTAAGGAATTGCTACGATCACAACTAACCATACTATAAGCATCACTACCAGATTGCATATGCATATAGCACAACTTCTTTTACAACCTTTATGCTTTGGTCTCCCAGTAACTCTATCGTCAGACATTTTTGACAAGGAAGATTGCTCTTCTTATCGTATTCTTCAAATCTTTTTACGTTCTCAAGGTGGTTCTATTTCTTTTTCATAAGTCAGTTCCGCACTGGTTCCTTCGTCACCACTTTCACTTGACTCTGAGCTTTCGTAATCTTCGAGAATAATATAAGTCCAATCAGGACATTTAAATTTGTTGTTCACAAGTTTCAGTCTTTTGCTTCTTCGTTTTTCACTTTTATTTTCTTGTTCAGTTTGGCTTGTTACTTCGTTCACTTGATCTGGATCTTCACTTCTGGTTGTTATGTGGTATTTTACTCTTTTTATGACACTAGGCCAATGATCACCTTTTCTTGTTTTCTCTGTTTGCACTGTCTCTTTATTTCCTTCTTCCGAAATTCTTTTATTTTCAGGTTGTGTTACAATTTGATGTTCTTCAATTTCTGTTTCTTCTACTATTTGTTCTTTTTCCGGTCTGATTTGTTTTTCTTCAGCTGCTCCACTGTGAGTCTCTAGTAACTGATCTTGTTCTTGATTTACGTTTTCATGCTCGAGATTCTCAAGATCTTCTTCTTCTGTGTACTTTTCTTGATCTAACTGGTTCTGATCAGGGCTTATTGCACTTTGTACTTCTGCAGCCTGACTGCGTTCTTCTAAACCTATCTGTCCCTGCTCAAAATCTGTTGGTTCTTCTTTAATTTGAGCCCAGTTTCCTCTCCCTATCGGTTCCTGCTCAGGTTCTCTTATTATCTCTTCTTCTTCCTGAGCTGCTGCTTCTTCACCTATCTGATCTTCAATTTCTTCTAAATTTGCTTGACTTCTTGTTCTGTGGTACACTTCAGGAATTTCCACCACTGGTATCCAGTCCTGACTTGTGCTCGGTTGTTCTTCTTCAGCTTCCTTCGAATCTTGTTCCTGAGATTCTTCAGCTGGGCAACCTTCAGCTTCCTCAGCAATCGATACTATCTGAGTATTTTCTTCTTCAGGATCTGGTACTCTTTTGGTGTGGCTTACATGAATCCAATTAGGAAATCCTGCACACTTCACTGCTGTGTTTGTGACCAGTATGACCTGACAAGGTTCGCCCCACCTAGGTGATAGACACGTTTCTCTGGTGTGATTCTTCACTACCACCCAGTCTCCGGGACTCGGATCATGTTCTTGTTCAGGCTGCCTGGAAACTGCGTCTTCTCCAACCTGGTGAGAGACAGAACGCACTAGGTCAGCCAATCCTTTGCAATAATCCAGAACCATATCATCAGATATATTCAGCAGTTTATTTGTGGGAACATGTGCTTGTCTCATTGCCCTTCCCATCATTATCTCATGCGGACTCAATCCGGTGTTTCTATCAGGAATGCTTCTGAGTCCCATTAAAACAAGAGGCAATGCATCTGGCCAATCTAATGATGTTGATGCACACATTTTCCCCAGTCTGGATTTTATCGTGCCATTCATTTGTTCAACCACTCCAGAAGCCTCTGGACGATATGCACAGTGCAGTTTTTGCTCAATTTGGAATGCTTCACAGATTATCTTAATCACTTCACTGTTAAAATGCTTTCCTCTATCGGATTCCAAAGTTACTGGAAAACCAAATCTAGGAATGAGTTCACGTAGCAACAACTTTGCGACTGTAATACTGTCATTCCTTCTGGTAGGGTATGCCTCCACCCACTTTGAAAACAGACACACTATGACTAGTACATATTTCAGCCCTCTGCATGGTGGTAACTGAATGAAATCAAGTTGCAATCTCATAAATGGACCCTCCGCCTTTCCAATTTTTTCAAACCCAATTACTGTTTTTCTTCCTGGATTATGCATTTGGCAAGTTAAACATCTCTGACAAAGACTCTCTGCTACCGCCCTAAACCTTGGATTGTACCAATTTTGTCTAAAGAGCCTAATCATTGCATCTCTCCCTACGTGTGTGTCTCCATGATACATCCTGGCCATTTGTGAAAGCAGACAATCAGGCATGACTGGTCTGCCATCGGCACAAATCCATATATCATCGTCTGCCTTTTGAGAACATCCCATTTTAATCCATGTACTTCTTTCACTCTCATCAGCATCATCTTGCAATCGCTTTACATCATTCCATGTTTCAGGAGGTGCATACAGCATAAGTTGGCAGCTGATTCCCATTCTCTCCACCCTTTTATTTACTGACAATCTGTTTTTGGCACAATGTTGAGCCACCAGATCTGCATATCTGTTGCCGACTACCACCCAGTCATCTCCTGACTGGTGTGCGGCACATTTCACCACAGCCAATTCTTTTGGTGATTGTATTGCCTCCAATAGTTCTTTTACAAACTGTCCATTTTTAATGGGGGATCCTGAAGAAGTCATGAAATCCCTCTGCATCCATAGTTGGCCAAAATCATGCACAACCCCGTAAACATATTGGCTATCTGTAAATATAGTTACTTTTTGATTCCTCCCAATTTTGCAAGCCTTTATCAATGCAATCAATTCAGCTATTTGTGCAGATTTGACTCCCGGTAAATAGGATGCTTCGACTATTCCAGTTAATGCACACACTGCATATGCTGCGGTTAGTTTTCCATCTTCATGCCTTTAGCATGAATCATCAACAAACAGCTCCCTGTCTGGCTTCCTGAGGGGCAATTCCTGAATATCAGGACGTGGTTTCGTGCACAACTCTGTGACTTGTAAACAATCATGTTCCTCTTCGTCATCTTTAACTTCTTCATGATATGGGTCTGGTAGTAAGGTAGCAGGATTTACTATTGTGCACCTTACAATGGTCACATTTTCAGCACCCAGTATTATTCTTTCGTATTTAGTCAACCGACTATGAGTAAGATGCTGAGTACGGGTTCTTGTCAACAAAATCACAACCGCATGTGGAACAAACACTTTTACAGGGTGTCCCATTACAATTGACTCACTTTGTTCAATGCTCAAACAGGTAGCCGCCACTGCTTTTAAACAGCCTGGCAACGCGGCTGCCACTGGATCCAATGTAGCAGAAAAATATGCTATAGGACGTCGGTCTAAACCATGTCTCTGGGTTAAGACTGAAAGTGCACAATTTTCTCTTTCATGGCAGAATAATGCGAATTTTCTTTTATAATCAGGCATGCCTAGGGCAGGTGCTGCACATAAAGCATTTCTTAATTTTACAAAAGCTCCTACGCTCACATCATCCCACTCAACTGGGTCCTTTGCCTTCTTTTTGTCATTTGAATTAAGGGTTTTGCTAACAGTGAAAATCCTAGTATCCATTGTCGACAATACCCTACTATTCCAAGGAACATTCTCACTTCTCGTTGAGAGACAGGCATTTGCATTTTCTTTATTAATTTTATTCTTTCAGCTGTTATTCTCCTTTTGCCCCTCTCAATCTGGTGTCCTAGATACTTAACTGCTGTTGTACAGAACTGCAATTTTTCAGGTGAAACTTTATGCCCTTCTTCAGCTATAGATGATTTAATAATGCAATGGTGTCAACAACACAGTCCTCTCTGGTGTTAGATGCTACTAGTAAGTCGTCTATGTACTGCACTAAGACTGAGCTTCCTGGCATCACTAGTTTCTCTAGGCACTTTTTCAATATTTGATTGAAGATGGAAGGACTTTCCGTGTACCCCTGAGGAACACGATTCCATACATAGACCTTGTTCTCAAATTTAAATGAAAATAGATACTTGCTATCTGGATGCAAGGGTATCAAAGAATGCTTGGCATAAATCAATCACAGTAAACCATCCTGCACTCCAAGGTATCTGGTATAAAATTACAGCAGGATTTGGCACTATAGGACAACAGGGTTCCACAATCTTGTTTATTTTACGTAGGTCCTGAACAATCCTATATTTTCCACTAGGTTTCTTCAGACCCATGATTGGTGAGTTACAAGGGCTACTCATTACTTCTTTTAGTATTCCCTGATTTACCATTCTGTTTATTTCTTCAATGACTCCTGCTTTTACTTCTGCACTCATTTTATACTGTCTGTGTTTGGGAAAATCGCACCTTCTTTTACAGTAATCTTAACTGGGTCTATTTTGGCCATAAGTCCTACTTCCTTCCCCGTGAAATCCCATACCATGGAATTCACTGTAGTTTTCAGTTCTTCTGGTAACTCGTCTTTTGTTATTAAAGAAAACATCTCATCTACTTCTGTACCTTGCTTTGCAATCATAAATTTATATACATGGTCTTCATCTGGGGTCTGAACTGCCACACCATCCGGCGTGCAGAAAATTGTGCAATTCATTTTGCATAACAAATCCCGGCCCAATAAAGTTACTGGACTGGAATCACATACTACAAATTGATGCATTTCTCTAAAGTTTCCGATTTTTACTTCCATTGGTTCGGTAAGAGGTGTTCTAATCTTCTGATTAGCCACCCCCACAACTTGGATAGCTTCTCCAGAGAGAGGAAGGTCTGGGATGTCTGCTGTTCTCACAGTAGACCTGGTAGCACCAGTATCCAAAAGGAAAGTAATATCATTACCTTTCACATTCCCTTCAACATATGGACCTGACTGATCTACCGGTAAGGATGCACCAAGTACGCACTCCTTCTCCCCCTCTCCTAGGCACCGTCATTGGCTATAGGTACAAAAGTCGTCCTGCAAAAGAAATTGTGAGGTTACATAATCATTCTTACCACTTCCTCCTTGATATCCGACGTCTGTACCGTGCTTTGCTCTGCTTACATTACCCTGTATAGGTGCAGGTGGCAACTGACTGAGGATTTACACCCTGCTGTGAGTCATTCTGCGTCTGTGGATTTAAATTTTGATTTAGGCCATTATTATTCCGAATCTTTTTACATTCATCCTTCCAATGCCCCAATTTTCCGCACCCGTGACAAGGAAACTTCTTTTTAGCCTCTTCCCTGCTCATTCGTCCTCTCACTTTTCCTCCATTCCCAGTGTCACCATTCGTTCCAGAATCTTTTCCCTGATTATCACTCGGATTATCCAAGTTAATTCCCTGTTTCTTAGCCATCTTTACCTGAGCCCACATCACTTTTTCTTGCAATTTCTTGTGCCTATCCTCAATGTCATCTCCACAATATTTCGCATATTTCAGAATCTCGTCAATCGGTTTCCCTTGCCAGCACAACATGTGCTGCTTAATCATCTGACAAATCTCTGGCTTTAGACCGTAAACAAATCGATAGACAAACTGACTCATGTTTTTATCTCCAATATCCTCAAATCCACTATACTGCTTGAATACCTGCAATAAATGCTCATAGTAGGCGTGTACCGATTCACTGGCTTCTTGGGTAGTTCTATCTATTTTCACCCAGTCTGTTTCTTTTGGTGGTATTTTCCCTTTCAGGTAAGTTATCCCCTGCTGATACTTTTTCATGACATCGCTTGACGGGGCCCCTGTCTTTGGATCTCTAGGATACTCTTCACTGGGCCAATCAACTGTGATTTTGCAATCTGTTCACAAATCGGCAGGTACCACTATGTCGAACAAACCATCCAAGTCTTTCAACAATACCTTTGACACCTTCACAAACCTCTCAACCTGCTTGTACCATTCAATTGGCTTTTCCCTCAACTTTGGAAAATCATTCATAAATGACAAAATATCCTGTCTGCTCCATGGGACATGTACATATCCCCCTCCTGGAATTTCTCGCATTGGGTACATTTGATCTCCTTTCCCTGTTTCTTTCATTAAATATTCAGAAGTTGTTCTACTGTATCGGGCCCCTTCTTTTTTCTTTGTCCATCTAACCTTCCATTTATCTAGCTCTCCCCATTTCTGCAAGACTGTCATTAATTCCTTTACTTGTAATTTTCTTCCAGAGGCATTCATGTTTTCCAAATCTTTATCTGAAAAATCTGCTCTATAGGGTTTTTGTAATACTTTTGACTTCCCTATTTCAATTCCCATCTGTTGAGCTAAATCTGATAATTTCTCATGAAATATTTTTACATTTCTTGTGATGCTTCTGCATACGAACAATAATTCTTCTTCATCGTAAGTATTTAGGCGATCTACCCCTACATTTCCTGCTATCATTTCTTCTAATTCAACTTTTAATTTATAAATGTCCATGATCTTTGGGGGTGAACTCTGTTTTTCTGATCCTTGTGCCCACCTTTCTAAGTCTTCAGGTGTAACTACTGTGGCACTTTTCGTTCCTGATGAGGTTACTATGTTTACATCTCTTGAGCAACCAGGTGTAGCTCTGTCTGGGGGTACTATTTACAGAATCTCGAATGGGCAAGTCCATTAATGAAATCATAGACTCGCAATCACTAAAGTGATCCTCAACCATTACTACTGCTTCAGGTTTAGGAACATTCACAGGTGTAGGCATAACTAGAGGTTTGGGATAAGTTACTTTGTCACCATATAAGGGAACCACTGGACCAATTGTTACAGGTATGGTCAATGAATCAGGATGAATACTCAATTGTGTTACTTTCTGGATTAATTCTGCTCTGTTTTTATCTATTGCTTCCTTTTCTTTATCGTGAAGTACTCTACTAACTGGTGAATCATGCAATACTTGTGGTACCAAAGGTGTTCTTAACAAGGGTGCACTTGGGGTGCATCCACTTGTCCCTTCCTGATTATGGTGGCGGATTCTTTAATATCTCTTCCATAAATTCATCTTCGGAATCTCCAAATCTAGTCAAATGTTTTATCTTTTCTGTGCATTTACTCCCTAATGATTCTTCTGCCATTAGTATCAGATACAGACCCTCTGTAAGCATTGCTCGTCTCCACTGTTTCATCTGACCGTCCCTCGACTCATTTTGGTATCTGGGGAAAAATCCCCGATAACCCCTATTACTTCTGGATCGATCACGTTCGAATGCCTCGGTTTCCCACTCTTCTAAGGCTTCGTATTGAGTTAATCTAGGTCTGGGTTCTAGGTCATTCATTCTTAATCTCAAATTTTGAAGAATTCTCCCATTGAAAGTACCATTTTCGGGGAATGCTAATATTCCATCATTTTTGGTATATTCCATCCAATTCTCTATCCATACGCAAGTATGATAACCTCTCTCCATCATCATGAATGAAGCGGGCGTTTTAGCTGGTGGAATGATAATTCCTTCCCTAGTTTTGATTGGTTTATCCTTTTTAAAATAATTCTTAATCTTTTGTAGGAATGACATTTTCCTCTTCTCTCCGTACATTCTGGGTAAATCTCGATGTATGAAATTAAATTCGGCAAAGCCTAGGAATCTCCTATCCGGACAAACTCCTATTAACGTCGGATCAAGTTTTAACATACAATCTCCACTGTCCACTGATTTCAGCTTCTATGGTAACTACCAATCAGATTCCGGCTAACTTTTGTCTCTGAACCAATCCTAGCACGGCCTTTTTGTGACGTTTATCTGCCAACCCCTCCTTTACAATCTGCGCTTCTCTGTCCCTTGCTGTTTCTACCAATCCCAGCGCGGTACCTGTGACGTCAGTACTACTCCTGACTACTGACCCCTCCTTTACAAGAGTCTTTCTACGCCCGCGGTTTCAACCTATCCCAGCGCGGCGTTTTGTGACGTCAGCTTCCTCTCCGGTAGCGGACCCTCCCTTTACAAAATCGTACGCAAAACTATTTTCTCTACACCTTTTATTAAAATTTAGTAACATAAAACATTCGCTATCTTGCCAGTTTCTCTAAATTGAAAAGGATAGTTTTCTCTCACACTTAGTAAAAACCTTTCCGTTTACAATACATACACTACGAGTAAAACCCTTCCGTCTACTCTTCACACAAGCTTCAGAAATACCTGTTACTTCTTCAATGTTACCCTTTCTAGGTGATATAACATCAAATTCTCACTAGCATATTCCTTTACTTTTACTCACACGCATAGAGTCCCTAACAAGTACTGATAGCCCTACTTAACTTTTCAGTACTATTTCTGCCTGACAGATAACCTCACTGCAGTATGGCTTCCACTTACCATCCGCTATTCAATTTTCCCCGGGGATTTCTGAACAACATAAAACAAACTTTAAACAATAACGGATGTTAGTTCATAGAAGTACTATTCTCATTACCCAAATAACAAAGCACAACCATCCTCTGATAACCAGAAAACTGATCCAGCGGGTTACTAGCAACAAGCATTCATACACAAAATACTCACTTGGGCCCATACATTCATACTACGCTAGCAATTTCCGCTGGTGGGTCAGTTGGTACTCTTTATCAAGATCCCTGCTACCAATTACTTTTCCGATTGAAGAGTAATGACTTACCAATGGACCCTTTGCTAATTGGGAAGTTTAAAATGAGTGACGTTCCATACAATTCATAATTTCTGAAATAATCACTGAGTCAAGAAGTTTTAAAATATTTATCTAAAGATTTAGCAGAGTAAAATACAGAACCACATGATACTAAAATTGTATATCAAAGATGAAGCATAATAATCAATTATCGATCAATGACGGTCCCTTAGGAAAGGAGAAGATAGAGGCAGCAGCGCAACTAAGGATTGCATTTATATTTACCTAAAGTGCGAGAACCAAACCCCTTGGGCAAGGAGTTTGAAAGATAGGACCCTGGAAGGATGAAGAGCCAAGACCTCCTCCCGGATCAGGACAGGACCGGTGACCTCTCTATCAACGACGCCTGCGTCGTTCCCCTCTCTGGTACTTCGCTTCTCCTCGAATTCTCCCGTGACTTCCTTCTAATGGACTCCGCCGCCCCCTCCTCAGGACCTCTCTGGACAGCGGTTCAGTCTGCAATCGATCTGCTCGTCATGGATCTCGATCCTCTAGCTTCTAGTTCGTGCTAGCATCACCTCAGTCTGTGTGCTGCGCTAATGCTTGTGCTAACTAATTAGCTAATTCTATATCTGTTATACCCTTCTACGCCCATGTACCTCCCCTAAATGTTGCAGAATTATGGGACCACTATTTCTGATTGGACAGGGACAGGGGGTTGATCCTCACACCATATTGATTTTATTCATTTTTCTTAAAGCCCTTTGTTTTAAAATACCGCCCATCACTTTTAATACATTTGCTTTATTTCCCACCCGTCTCATGACAAAGTTTATACATTCTTCAGGTACATTGTTGCATATTAGTGGGGACATTCATGTGTACAGCAATATTGGCCATCAGGTCACGGCCTTGGACGACGTCAGGTTGACTTAATCCTTTTCTTTCTGGGCAGCCTTTCAGGGAGCATGCGCAGAACCATTGTCACACGAGTTTTCAGTTCACCAACCCCAGGCCCAATTTACGAACTAATAAAAGACAAAGAAGAAAATATTAAAATCACAAATAAAATGTTTCACTGTATACCCGCTCTTTCTACTCTATTCCCATTTATTTATAAACTCTATCCCGCATTAGTAGCGTTAGAATACCACAGTTTAATTACAACTCAAGAGCAAGCTGTAGCACATGAAAACATGAAGCAGCCATTTTAATGCACACTGCGCAGAAGCAAGAGTTTCCCACCAAGCAAAGAAAGACGTCACACCACGTGATATGGTTGAGACATGCGTAGTAAGTTCCCGCGTTTTAGCGGCCATTTTAGAACAGACAAGCGTTACTTGTTAGTTAAAACACATAAGCAAGCTTCCTTGCTACTTATATTTGTGTGTGCAGTTATTAGTATAAACAATACAAGTTTAATACATTAATACTTTTGAGAAGATTGCATCCGAGCACGTCTCATTTGTGAGTCCTTGCTCCATCACCCCCCCACACCAAGAAGCATGTGGCAGCCATTGCATTGTTCACCTTGACCTAAAAGGTAGGTAGCCATCTTCCCAGGGAGGGCTGTTTGGGGGTGGGAGGCCTGCACTACAACTCCCACCAGGCACCCCTGTCCCACCCCTGAGCAGGATGTAGCACTCCCCCCCCCCCCACACCCAGAAGCATGTGGCAGCCATTGCATTGTACACCTTGACCTAACAGGTAGGTAGCCATCTTCCCAGGGAGGGCTGTTTGGGGTTGGGAGGCCTGCACTACAACTCCCACCAGGCACCCCTGTCCCACCCCTGAGCAGGATGTAGCACTCCCCTCCCCCCCCCCACACCCAGAAGCATGTGGCAGCCATTGCATTGTTCACCTTGACCTAACAGGTAGGTAGCCATCTTCCCAGGGAGGGCTGTTTGGGGGTGGGAGGCCTGCACTACAACTCCCACCAGGCACCCCTGTCCCACCCCTGAGCAGGATGTAGCACTCCCCCCCACACCCAGAAGCATGTGGCAGCCATTGCATTGTTCACCTTGACCTAACAGGTAGGTAGCCATCTTCCCAGGGAGGGCTGTTTGGGGGTGGGAGGCCTGCACTACAACTCCCACCAGGCACCCCTGTCCTACCCCTGAGCAGGATGTAGCACTCCACACCCACCCAGAAGCATGTGGCAGCCATTGCATTGTTCACCTTGACCTAACAGGTAGGTAGCCATCTTCCCAGGGAGGGCTGTTTGGGGGTGGGAGGCCTGCACAACAACTCCCACCAGGCACCCCTGTCCCACCCCAGAGCAGGAAGTAGCACTCCACACCCACCCAGAAGCATGTGGCAGCCATTGCATTGTTCACCTTGACCTAACAGGTAGGTAGCCATCTTCCCAGGGAGGGCTGTTTGGGGTTGGGAGGCCTGCACAACAACTCCCACCAGGCACCCCTGTCCCACCCCAGAGCAGGAAGTAGCACTTAAACACACAGCCAGAGAGATGTGTTAGAAACTCCACCCCAATGTGACAACAGAACAGGTAAGTAGACAGTGCATACACACCACCATTCCTTCCCAAAAGCATGGAGCCATATGACAACACCAGCCCTCACATCCCAACAAAATTGACACAGATACAATATCAAATTACAGTGTGCAGACAGCTAAGCGTAGGTAACTGTCACAGAAACAAAAGTTTGACTCACCAAATACCATGTTGAAGTGAATCCGGGCCCAGACATGTATGATACTGAATGCTACCTGAAAGATCCATGTGGGCTGAGCTTGAAGGACCATATGAAAACAAAGCAAGCATGGTCTGTAGAAAAAATAAATCAAAGCACAGGACATGACAAAGGTATGCATGAGATGACAATGGCTAGTTCATGCGCAGATGTAACGCATGCCAGGCAGAGTAATCAGCAAAGATGCTGCACATCAAGTCGTATAGCCGCCAGTTGACAGATGACAACATGTCCTCGTAATCACAAAATTTGCACGTGGGGCATGGTATCCATTGACATGTCACACTGTTGAATATTGATGTATGTACCTCCACATCATGTCAAGATGCACCTTACTGTGCAGACATGCAATGTGCAAACTAATAAACTGTGTGTTGCATGACCTGTAAATAAGATACATTGAACAACAAGCCTGAGGGGTGCCCGTCAGTTACCATTTCCCCTCTGTCCCACAGGTGACCAAGGACTGACTGCAGAGGATGACAACACCAACCTGCAGAGCCAGCCTCCACCCCTGGAACATGGACTCACTGATGATGACTCCCTGGATTTCGAGGATGCGGAGCTTGAAGCCGGCCCATCTGGCATGCCAGGGCGCAACAGGTCCCAGGTCCCCACTGTCTTCCCACCCCCCCCCCCCCCAACACCACATCAGCAACAACAACCACGCTGACCCCTGCTGGAACGACCTGTGCGGCCTCCACCACCACAACCACCAGTGCTGCCTGCAACACTCGCCCTGCCCCAGAGGATGACCACCCCACCCCAACAACAGAAGAGGGCAGGGAGAGTATGCGGGTGCGTGCAGTGGTGAGGCAACAGGTCCGTCACAGCAGGGCAGATGGGAGGGCAAGGAGGAGTTTGAGCCAAACAGACACTGGGACCGAAGCCCTGGACAACATCACCCAGAGTCATTGGGGCCTATGAACGGGCCCAGGGACAAACGGGCCAGGCATAGGAAGATTCCCGCAAGCTCCGCCTGCTGCTGAGGTCCATAGACACCCGCATGGGCCAAATCGTGGACCTCTTGGGCCTGCTAGTGGCGGTACGGAGGGGCAGGCCTGCGGCACAAACAACACCTCCACCTCCCTCCGGTGGCCCGCAGGATGACAGTTCCACACCCTCCCCTGCCGCCACAGAGAGGGGGGACTCCTCAGACCCCACTGGCCCTCCAGCAGAGGCCCCCCCTGCCAAACGATCAAGGGGCCGTCCTAAGAAATCCCTGGGAGTATCCCGTGGCAAAGCACCTGCCAAACGCCAGTCAAGGAGCCAGCCATGATGGCACCCCTCTTCACCCTGCCATAGACTTCGCAGACTGTCCTTCCCCACACTGCCATGTGAATGTCATCCGTCTGTTGGACTGGGTCACCACATCTATGTGGTGACTACTTGATTGTCTCACCTTCCATCACTGACAACTCATTGCTTCACCATTCACCTTTTGGTAAATATGCACTCCACTGTCACATGTACCCATTGTAAATAAACACTCCTTACACACCAATGTTGTTGTGTCTGCTCCGTGTTTTAATCACAGGATGTGCAATGTTCACCATGAGTACAATGTACCAGGAGCACAGATTGTTTGTAGGCAAGGAGAGGCTGATGGGACCTGGAAAAACACAACATAACAATATTCACTAGTCACACGGTGGCATCACAGCCATCACACAACACCTGTCATCAAGGTACTCCAACATGCACACATCACAATGAGCAACAGTACCGACAGAGACATCCTGGAACTGTGCAAAACTACCCTGTCCAAGAAACGTTGGCTGCCAGCACTGAGTCAACAACAGGCTGCAGTCACAAAGCTCACATAGTCCTTTTCACCAACAACATCAGCAGACAATGGGTCTGTTGTACATTGTCACTCACCTTCAAGTGAAGTAGCGGTTGATGAGCTGTTGACGCA
Source organism: Calotriton arnoldi (assembly GCA_963921515.1). NCBI lineage: Eukaryota > Metazoa > Chordata > Amphibia > Caudata > Salamandridae > Calotriton > Calotriton arnoldi. The sequence continues at coordinate 1,217,031 of CAWUFW010000977.1, forward strand.
GGTTGACACCTTCCTCCTCTCCACTATCCTCGTCACTGGACATGGGTTGGTTTGCAGGCGGGTGCCTCGGCTGATCATCAGCGTCCAGGAGCAGGGGGATCTCCTTGCGCAAGGCCAGGTTGTGGAGCATGCAACTACAATCTGACGCACCTTTTTGGGCGAGTACATCAATGCACCTCCGGTCCTGTCCAGCCAGAGAAACCTTGACTTCAGGAGACCAAAAGTACGTTCCACCACACGACGTGTCCTCCCATGGGCATCATTGTAGCGGACTTCACTTGGGGTCCTGGGATTTCGCAGTGGGCTCAGCAACCAAGGACGGTTGGGATATGCAGAATCACCTAGGTGGGAGATACACAGACCAACTTTGTAATACAACTGTGGCAGAGGACAGCATGTCACACACACAGCACGCTACTTGACACTGCGTACTCACCCACAATCCATGCACGCTCCGGAAGCAGATTATCCATCAGCTGTGGCACAATGCTGTTACGCATGATGTAGGAGTCATGGGCAGAGCCAGGAAATTTGGCACAGACGTGTGAGATGATCATATCGGCCTGGCACACCACCTGCACATTGATGGAATGGAAATGTTTCCTATTCCTGTAGATTTGCTCCCGTGCCTGTGGTGGAACCAGGCCAACATGTGTGCAGTCAATGGCACCAATAACATTGGGGATGTGCCCAAGTGCATAAAAATCGCCCTTCACAGCCGCCAATTCATGCCTCCTGGGGAAATGGATATATCTGTCCTTGTAGATCATCATAGCGGACAGGACATCCCGTAGCACCATACTGAACATAGGTTGTGACATCCCACCTGCGCTGGACACCGTGTGCTGGAAAGATCCAGAAGCAAAAAATGCAGGGCCGCCATCACCTTCGACGTTGCTGTGAAAGCACCCGGATATGTCCTGCGAGGCTGCAGGTGGGGCTCCAACATAGCGCATAGGTCTTGGAGGGTGTCTCGATCCAGCCGGAATTTCCGTATTACCTCCTCATCCTCCATGTCTGCCAGCACTGTGAAGGGACGATGCAGATTTGGTCTCCTCCTAGGTGAGATGAAAGAGGACACAAGTCAACGCAATACACCAGGAGATGTGTCTGACATCTTACGTTTTGACTGACACAATGGAAACAATGACTAGCACCACAGTACACCTTACAAAACAACTTACTTGTAGGCACACCTTCAGATACACTATCCGTACACTTGTCCAATTTTTACACAGCTAACATCTCACAAACAATATCCGACTATGTGAATGCACAAAGGGACATAACTACATCTTGCATGGGCAGCCCAGAGAGTAGTACCAAAAGCATATGTGTGAAACTGCAACACTACTGTCTCCTACATAGCTGCTGTAACTGACACAGTTTCTTGTGTAAGTCACACAGGGTACACATCAACCACACAATGACCCAACACTGTGCGTTTATTGGCAAGTATGTGCATGAGCCAGGAAAAGTAGACAGTCAAATCTGCACATTCTGTAGTGAGAAATTCATCACTGTAAGTGGCTCAGCCCTTTCACACATTGACATGTGTACCCATTGTAGAGTCCATCACAACACTGTTCTGTGTACATGCCCAGAAAACCACAAGTGACATGTGAGTGAGTACATGCCAATGTTCCTAATCATATACAACATGGCATGTGCAGTCAGCAGTGGGGTAAAGGTCAAATTGGCATTGAGTGCACAATCTTGTGCCATGAATCATGTGTCTACTGTGCAGTGTGGAGGACTTGCCTTTGGCTATTCACACTGCATGACGTGTCCATAAGTTCTGTCAAGGTGATCTGATACCCAAATCACGGTCGCTGCCTCAAATGCATGGCACACATAGCGGTGGCTACCGCCTGTCCCCTGCGGTGTGTCACCGCCAATGCCCCCGCCACAATAACGGTAGTGTCTGGCATATACACATGGCCAAATGGCGGTTGGCATGCTCCGCCACCCCAATCCCGGTCATTCTCAGCAAGGCATGGCACACATCGCGGTGGCTACCGCCTGTCCCCTGCGGTGTGTCACCGCCATGGACCATGCCCTTACAGCCAATGGGAACTGCAATCGCGGTAGCCTAATGCCATTTTGAAAATCGCGGTAGGCGTGCTCCGCCACCGCGGAGCCGGTCATTGGATGCAATTGAAAGATACACGACCGCGGTAGCGCCAGCCTGGCCCCTGGGGTGTGTCACCGCCATGGACCATGCCCTTACAGCCAATGGGAACCGCAATCGCCTAATGCCATTTTGAAAATCGCGGTAGGCGTGCTCCGCCACCGCGGAGGCGGTCATTGGATGCATTTGAAAAAGGCTGATCTGAAACACCAATTGCAGCAGCTTAGAACCACTGAAACTACCCCAGGGGGCTATATATGTGTGGGCGAGAGCCTCACATTTCCACAGCATTCAGAGCCTGCTGCCTGTCACCCCTCACCACCAACTGCTGCTGCTCCTGTCTCCAGAGCCTGCTGCCTGCCACCCCTCACCACCAACTGCTGCTGCTCCTGTCTCCTGGACACAGTGATGTCGAGGACTGAGAAGATCCGTGCCAGTCCCTTCACCACCGAGGAGCTGGAGGTCCTGGTGGACGAGGTGCTCACACAGTATGGGAGGCTATATGGTGCTCCAAATGTCGTGGTAAGTGTTTCAGAGTAGAAGTGAGAGTGCAGGGGGTGCACACATGACGTTGATGTGGTGCAGTATGTGCCTGAGAGTGTGGGTTTGTGTCATGCACTGCCTAGCATGCTCTCACCAGGTGAAAGGGGTGTGTAGCCTATTTCACAAGTTTCCCTGCCTGAACATCAGAACTGGAGGGACATGTATTGTCTTGTCAGCCATACAGTGACGCAGCAAGTTGGTAATGCAGGAGTCAGGACAGTCGTTGCTTGTGTGACTGGCTGTGTGGGTCCCTGATGTCCTTCACAGGCTCATCTGTGGCCTTAGCAAGGCTTTTCGTCCAGAAGGTAGTGATGGAATTGTGTCTGACTCACAATTGGCATCATCTATAGTTCAGCACTATGCTCAGGAAGTCAATACCCAAGGGTGACACTCTTGGTGGTCAATCACCTATGACACAGCTGATTGCCGTACTATTGTGCACAGCCCCTTCCATTTCCACCAGCATGTGTACAGACTGGCATGTGCAGGCACTGTTCACGCTCTCAAATTGTCCCTTCATGAGACATTTCTGATACCCCAAGTTAGACCTCAGTGTGATCACACCTGGCCTGCACAGTCACTGCCCAAGCAGACATGGACACATCACTGAATGTACAGAGTTTCACATGTGTGTTTTTTCCAGGACTCTCCATCAAAGAGCCATCTCAGCCCTATAGATTGCACACGACAGGCCCTGTGAGAGTGTGTGGGTTTGTAGGATCATGTCCCTCAATGTGACCTCCATGACAGTGGGCCATTCACAGGGCAAGGACATTGAGGGCTGCGCAGTGTTGGACACAGTGAGTCTTCCCCTGCTTTGCTTGCATATGATGGTTGTGTTGATGCCAATGAACTGAGCCTACATCTCTCTCTCTCATGCAGCATCTCCCGTGGGCACGGAAGGACAGGGGACGGACACCAGTGGTGAGGCATCAAGCACGACTGCTACACACGAGCACAGTGACACTGATGTAACCACCACGTCGGAGGGGGACAGGAGTCTGCTTGAGGAATCACAGCCAGAGACACCAACCTCAACGTCATCTGACGCCAGCGGTGACATCTCTGTTGGCGGGCACAGGGAGCGGGAACTCTGCCTCCTCTTCCACCACACAGCATCCAGCACCCACCCTCCCAACTACTTCCACTTGTGCTGGCCGTGTTCGCACCAGTAAGAAGGGAAGAGTGTCCTTCACCCCAGGCACCGCTGCCCCTGCCTCCCCTGCTGCCCTCAGTGTTGAGTCTGTGGACCTTTTGCGCCAGCTGTGTGTGGGCCAGACAACTCATCAACGCCTTCCTAGACCACGACAAAAAATTGGCACAGGTCATTGCTTTCATGGAGGGCATTCATTCAGAAGTGGGTGGGCTACACCGGACTGTCCAAGCTTTGTCCTCCGTAGTGACAGCCATGCAGCTGGCACAGTCACAGAGTCCAGCTCCAGTCCCTTTGGCCACCCCCCTGCCAGTGGCTACATCTGACGATAGTGACCACACACCACAGAGCTCAAGGGCAAGATACAGCACACGCAGCACACAGCAGCAGCCCAAGCGGTCCAGGGCGCAGACACCATCCCCACAGAAAACTAAAGCCACCCCAGAGCGCAAAGGCAAAAGCCCGTCAAGCGACACACAGGGCCATAAAGCCAAGAAGCAGGCCTCAGGCTCACATGCCTCAGAGGCATCCCCAGCCAAGGACTGTCCTGTCCCAAAAGCTTCTTGCAAAGTCAAGCAGACAGTTTCCGTGCCCGCTGAGAAGCTGGTGCCTGCTAAGAGTACACATAAGAAGAGCTCCAAGGCAGATTCACCCACAACCTCAACTCCCATCTAGAGGCCTTTGAAGCAGGGAAAGGAGGGTACTGTAGGGGGGACACCTGGTAAACAGGGGATGGAGGGGCAAAGGCAAGGCCAGGCCAAGCGTACCGCTGGATCCAGCATGTCCCCAGAGGGAGGGCCACCGTCTGTACCTGATGCAGCTTTGGTGGCGAGTGTGCCTGTTGTGTCCGCCCCACTTACCACTAATACCAAGACAGGGAAGCCATTTAGAATCCCCAAGAAGTGGAAAGGCACCCAACCACAATCTCCCACCCACACTGTGTCTCACGGCAGCATAACTCCACCTCCACGTGCCACCACACCACCTGGTCCAAGCAGCCCTCCGGCTTCAAAAGCCACTGATGGCTCTACCTCAGCTGGGCCTCTCTCTCTCTGGTCCAGAACTCCAACTGTCCCCGACACTCAGCCACCTCCCAGTCCGACTGACAGCCAAGTCTGAGTGGAAGTCCCCCTCACACACCTGTCTCTCCCACAGCGGTGCCTGGACTGCACATTGTTAGCCCCCTGACTGTGTTGCTGACCATGGCAGGGTACGGTCACACACATTCCCTGTGCAGCTTCTCATGTACCTCATCTGCACTTTGTGCTGGCCACTGGCCTTGATGTTCACTGCTGTTTGCCCCTTCTCTGTGCAGCTTCTCGTGTACCTCATATGCACTTTGTGCTGGCCACTGGCCTTGATGTTCACTGCTGTTTGCCCCTTCCCTGTGCAGTTTCTCGTGTACCTCATCTGCACTTTGTGCTGGCCACTGGCCTTGATGTTCACTGCTGTTTGCCCCTTCCCTGTGCAGCTTCTCGTGTACCTCATCTGCACCTTGGACTGGCCACTGGCCTTGATGTTCACTGCTGTTTGCCCCTTCCCTGTGCAGTTTCTCATGTACCTCATCTGCACCTTGGACTGGCCACTGGCCTTGATGTTCACTGCTGTTTGCCCCTTCCCTGTGCAGCTTCTCATGTACCTCATCTGCACCTTGGACTGGCCACTGGCCTTGATGTTCACTGCTGTTTGCCCCTTCCCTGTGCAGCTTCTCATGTACCTCATCTGCACCTTGGACTGGCCACTGGCCTTGATGTTCACTGCTGTTTGCCCCTTCCCTGTGCAACTTCTCATGTACCTCATCTGCACCTTGGACTGGCCACTGGCCTTGATGTTCACTGCTGTTTGCCCCTTCCATGTGCAGCTTCTCATGTACCTCATCTGCACCTTGGACTGGCCACTAGCCTTGATGTTCACTGCTGTTTGCCCCTTCCCTGTGCAGCTTCTCATGTACCTCATCTGCACCTTGGACTGGCCACTGGCCTTGCTCTTGTCTACTATTGGTGCCTATCTGTGTAATATGTGAATAAAGACAGTTACTCCTGTTGTCTGTTTTGTCAGTGTCCTTGCTGAATAAAGGGTTTTCTGTGTGGGTATGGTTTACTGTGACACATGCTCTGTATGCCACTTCAACATTGCCAATGGCTTGTCTCACTTTTTAAGGGTTTTACAGGTATGACAGGCACTTCAGTTCTTGTTGACTCTGAGGCTTGGGGGTGCAATGATGGTGGTTTGTGATGGACTACTGTTATCATAATCATTCTTTTGTCAGGTTAGCTATGTTGTACACGTCATGTTTGTATGCACTGCCAGCACAAGGTGGGATTCTATCCACAGGATTGCAGGCTGGCCAGGGTCATCATGTATGTGTGATCTTACTTGATGTGTGCACATCAGTGTTGGTGTATGGTCATCTTGTGATTTCCAGTCATCCTAGTCACATGGATTGATTTCTATGTGTGCATTCGGATGGTCAAGAAGTGTGCAGTGTGAAGGGGGTGACTTTGTCTGTAGTGTTGATGTGTGTGTGCCCCTGCAATGTCAACTGCACACATGCGTCAGCCAGGATTTGAGTACCTGTTTGTTTGATTGGTCAGCCCTGTGCTTGTGATTGTGTGCACATGTGGGAGTTGTAGGTTGTGCACTGTGCAGTGTGTTGGTGTGTCCTTGCACTTCTGGGGGACTCCAACTTGTTGGTGGCAATTGTGGGTATGCAGTGTGTGTGACTGGCAATTCAGTGTTGTGTTTTGTTGATCAGCCATGTGTCTTGATACTCTTTGTAGTCACTGTGCAGACCTGCTCGGCCACACTGACATTTTGGGTGTGTTTTCTCATGCATTGCTGTCACTTGGTGCTTTTTTGCCTCCAGTATGGCATGTGGGGTGTGGAGTCATACCATCCCCTATCTGTGCTTCTGATGCCTACCCATTGTGAGTCTGCACTCCATCTATTTGTGTATGGTGCACTCCTGCCATGTCCACTACTGACGTACACAACACTTCACTCTCAGGTCAGCTGTCCATTTGTGTTGACAGTGTGTGCGCCTCCCCATCACTTCATTTGTTACACTATGGTTTGTGGTGCTGATCTGTGCACAGGACCAATGTGCCACTCATGACAGTTTCCCTATTGGTTATATGTGATTTTCTGATACTGTTTTGCAGCTATGGTTGCTCATATGCAGTTCAACTGTTTGTGCTGCACAGTCCTCTGGTCATGTTGTTTTCACCGGGGTGTCCCAGACTTGTGCATCTGTGGGTGTTGGGTTAGCTGTATGTGTGTTTGCTGAGGTACTGCTTCACTTCCTGAGTGTGATGTTGTCTGTGTGCTGTGCTGATTGGTGTTGTGGGTGTTCATGGTGTGTCACTCATGTCTGTGTGGAACTGGTATGTTTAGTGTGCACACACTGCTTGTCGTGCATGCAGTGCTGAGAGTGTATGTTGCCTTGTCCTTGCCTGGTGTGCATCCCCTGATGTCCTGCTGTGTTTGCAATGTGATGTATTGGCATGTGCATCTGTTGTGTGTTTGATGTGGATGTGGGCAGTGTTTGGGCTGTGTTGTGTCTTGCAGCTGACAGATGCTCTGTGTGTGTTGTTGTATTTGCATGTCAGTGTGTGTATTTTGTTGGTGTGTTGTGTTTCAGTCACTTGTGTCTTGCCAGTGTAGTGTGCATTACTTGTGTGTCTGTCACATGCACTTAGGGCTATTCTTGTTCCTGTGCTTGTTTTGGGTGCGTACTGGGTGTTTTCTCCTCATATTTGAGCTGTCAGTTGTCATTATTGTGCATGTGCAAGCATGTGGTACATTATGACACCATGTTGACTTTATGGGTGGTGTGGTATGTCTGTATGTGTATCATTGTAGGCCCATTTCTCCCAGTTTGTGTCCATGATTGTTTTGTGGTGATGCACTTCTTGTCTGTGTTGTGGTATGTTGTCTGTGCATTGTTCCTGACTGATGAGGTTGTGTACTCCTGTTCTGTCTGGGCTCCTATTGCCTTCCCACAGTTTTGCTGCACAGGTCAGGTCTGGTTGTACTTCTGTGTGTGTTGTGATGGAGTTTTGTGTTTGGCTGTTGGTTTTGCGCAAGCATTGGTTCAGGCATCCCTGGGTGGGTGTGTGTGATGTTTGTGGATACCCCCCCAGGGAGTGTGGTTGTTTGTCAGTGTGTTGACTGGACATTATTGGCACACTTCTGTGTGTTGGACACTGGTGTTGTGTGCTGCAGGTGTGAGGGGGATGGGGGGCGGGGTATGTGTGAAGGTTCCTACTTGTGTTTGACAGTCATGGGGTGTTACAATGGGCCCTGTGTGTTGTGCTGCTGACATACACCTGTCAGGAAGTTGGATGCAGATATGTGGCTGTTCACTGTTGGACTTCAGACCCTTCCTTTCATCCCTGTGCCTGTCCATGGGTTGCCTTGCTGTCTCCATGAGTTGTTGCACTGAGGTGACTGTGGTTTGACTTCACTCACTGCCAGCCATGTGTGATTTGATGGGCTGAGGGTGTTGTTATATGTTCCTTCTCTTGCATGTGGTGTACACATGCTTAGTGGTTAGCTCCTTGGCCTACCATTTGTGTGCACCTCACTTTAGATTTCCTATTTGTTGTCCTCCATTGCTGCTGACATCTGGTCTGTGTATGTGGCTGTGTGTCAGTGTGGGGTATGTCTGTGTGGCTTGGCAGGCTGTGTGTCCAGTTGAGTGATTGTTCCTTATCTGTATGAGTGTTCATTTTGTGCTTGGACTCAGTTTTCTTGCTATGAGTGTGGTGTAGGTGTGGTGTGTGGGTTGCCCTGGCACTGTGCTTCTGTGCTCCTCTGCAGCCCCACCTGCTGTCCTGTCTCCCTAGTTGTTTTGTGTGTGGTGCAGGGTGTGGGTTCACCTGGCTGGTTATTGTGCATGGGGGAGCACAGGAGAAGCACATGGCATGTCCCTTCATGTTTGGGGTGGGGGACTGTTGTGTGGAGGGTGGAGGTGTGGCCCTATGATATTTGTGCACTGCCCATGCCTGTCGCTGGCCCTGCCTTTTGCATTGTGCACATGTTTTCACGCGTCTTCACCGCTGCGGTGACGTGACCGGGACATTACATCACGATCGCGGTTGGTGGGTGACCTGGATGCGGAGGGGTGATTTGGTGAGAGGTAGGACATGTGTGGGTACTATTGTGGATGTGTTCCTGACCCCACCAGGGTATCTGGTGTGGACAGGAACCCTGTATCTGCCCATGCATTGTGTGTTGTTGTTGTGTGCGGAGTTGTGTTGTTGCGTACCTGCGGCGACGTCCGCGACGGTGCATGAGTTGCTGGTGGTGTATCAGGTACAGTGCCGGGAAGACGTGTAAAGCTGGATCCATTGCGCTTGGGACCGGGGATCAGGTTTCGCGCTCCGATATCGTGCTTCCGCCGTCTCTGGTTGGCCAGTTTCTCCGCTGCGGTGCAACTGGCTGTTTGGGGCATCCCAATTTGTACGGCGGTCGGGACATCATTCCGCACGGTGGTGGGTCTCCATTGGCTACCACCGCCGCGGTGGCGGGCGCATTTTTCTGGCGGTTTGCGTCGCACTGCGGCGGACGGGAAATGGGCTGTGTTTGACCATACTAATATGGCGGGCGTGGAGACCGCTGCTGGTGTGCAGAAAATGGCATTTTCCGCCACCGCCAGCACTGCGGTGGTGCCTCCGCCCACGATCGTAATAGGCCCCATAGTTCTTTGCAGCTAATGTTATGTGTTTAGTTAGAAATAAAATGTTCTTTAAGGGAAGGTTTGTAGATGAAGTTATATTAAATAAGATGCAGAATATGCTGTGGGTAGGACTTTCGCCTGTATGAGAAGATGACGTATGCAATCTGCCGAGGGGCGGAGGTGTCCTTTTGGAGAATGCTGGATTCCAGTTGGATGAAGACGAAGTCACACCACATGCTTTGTAACATTATTCTTTGATAAACGCGTTCCTAGTTAGGAGTTTCAGCAGGGGCAGCCGGCATAGCTCGCGGGTGGGGAGTTGGTGAGGGGGCTTCTGTAAATTAGTATTTAGCATGGTGTGCCTGCGCAATTACATGATAGAGATAACTTTCTAGTACTCCTAATCACTCTTTTTTCATAACTTGAGGATTTCCCATTTTATGCAAGGCTGTTTACCTCCAAAAATCAAGCGTGCTAAGTTATTGACAAAAACCCTATCAAAATTAGTAGGCCAAAATTAATGACTAAATAAAAAGAAATCGTCAATACCACAATTCATTAGTGATGTACTACCCAGAGCTGAAAGTTGAAGTTGTATTCCACATTCAGCATTCGGTTTTTACTCTTCTAGCATCACCCCTCAATTACTTCTCACTAGCTCTACTGCATCACTGGAAACCGATACCAAGATATTTTATTCCGTCGGGGCTTCAATGGAGAGAGTATTCACCAGGGGCGGCCGACACGGCTTGCAGTGGGGTGACTCTCGGGATGCTTAAAAAAAATGTATATTAAAATAAAACTTACCGTGCCGCCGGGTCCTGCTTCTTCTCTCCTGCTGCCTGTGTCCGACTCAAGGTCGGAACAGGAAGCAGGCAGCCAGCCTTCCATCCCTAAGCCAATCACAACGCTACAGTGGAGCGTTGTGATTGGTCTGAGCGCCGTGAAACGGCGCTCAGCGTGGGGCTGTAGGGGTGGGCATGTTCTCCAATGTAATGCATGACTGTTTTGGGTGACCCGAGAGGGCCGACCAAACAGTCATTGCACACCAGAGTGTCTACCACTCCTCCCCTGCTGCTCCGCCCACCCCCTCACGCACTGCCACAGCAGGACGTAAACATTAAATGATAATAACATTTCATTATGATCTTTTTATTTTTTCCTTTCTTTGCTGCTCCTGGCAGTGGGGTGGTGCTCCTCCACCTTAGTGGAGGAGCTGCCACTGAGTTTCAGAACTCTTGCAGAGACCTTTGTGAGAGGCAGAACCCTTGCAGACAGATTTAAAGATGGAAGGCTGCAGAGGAGTTTCAAACTTCAATGCAGAAATGAAGGGAGAGCAGATGTGATTTACAGATGCGATTTACAGATGCAGGGAAGGAGAGGGCAGACCTTGAAGGATAGCGTAACGAAGGCAAACAAAGGCAGATTAGATGTAGGCTTTGTTCCCTTCTGACTTTTATTAAAATCCCCAAGCTTTATGCTTTGACTAACTGGCTTTGCCAAGGCTCATTTGGCCTATGCTTTATTTCTCTTCATGAGAGATTCTGCAATTATTGATTTAGCTTCATGCTAAGCTCACTCTGACTTCTATTCTTGAACTCTTCATGAGTTCTGACTGACATCATTTGTGCCTCATTGTCTTCGAATAGGGATTCTTTTTGTCTTTCTGGAACACACGGTATGCAACTTAATTTTTGTGTTATCAATTTTGTAACCTGATTGATACATGACTAATGAATGGTCAGAGAAACTTAAATTTTGATTGGAAAATAAATCCCTTTAAAATTACTCAACTCATTATTGACTAAAATGTTTATTTGCATTTGATTAATTGCCCATGTTTATGAAGGAGCTCCCTGGTCAAAAGACGGTGGCCAAGATCTATCGCCTTGAGCGGAAACAAGGGTAATGGTAATCAAAGGTAATTGTGCCACATTTGACATTTTCCAAAGAGATTACAGTGAGATTTCCACTCCATCAACTATATACACAGAGTCTGGAGATGCCTCATTACAGAGGAAGGCAGAATCTTGCTCAGGAGGATGATATTTATCGAAGCCTTGATGAAGCCAGTTTAACTGTAGCTGGAGTCAGGAAAAGATTCATGGCTGGTTCTAGGAGACCTGGCACTAGTGGCAGTAATGGTCTTGATGCTGACCAGTGTTGGAGAGTTTCAAAGATCACTGATGTTGAGGGGGTCGGAGCGGACATGGGTATATTGTGCTTTGTCGCTCCCCTCATCAAGACCTCCTGGAATGTGGCGATATCCACTGGTGAGGTGCGAGGTGGTGGGGAATCCAGAGTATAATCCAGTAGAAGTGGAGGATGTATCATGGGATGATGGTGAGATCTTGAATGAGACAGTCGTGAATAGTGACAATGGCGGGAGCGCCTGGTAGATGGAGATGAACACCTGGAGCTGTGACGGTGACGACTTGAATGATGCCGCGTTCTGGACCAAGATCTGGGTCTCGGTATGGGAGCGTCTACTAGTCGCGGGATTGGTGCCGGTATACGAGGCACAGGAGGTGTTGGGGGAGGCGGCGATGGTAGAGGCGAGAGAGGAGGTGGTAGAGGAGGCAATGACACTTGTGGTGGTAAACTTGGTTCAACCCTTGAAGGAGAGTATGTCCTGGAATACTCAGTCTGGAGATGAATAAATAGGTCTCCTCTTTTTCCTTGCCTCCTGTAGTCTTGTCGAAGTTGAAAGACTTCTTGATGTCCTTCGACTCCTCGACTTCTATCTACTTCTTGCTGGTGATCTTCGACGGCGCCTCGACGTCAATTTGGTCCTTGACGGAGACCTTAATGGCACCCGCTGTCAGCACCTCAAAGTCTAGAGACTCCTCGACGTCAAACAAGGTCTGTGTGTCAACGCTATGTGTGTCTTCAATGTCGATCCGCCTTGCCTTGACGATGATCTTCGGCGCTTCTTTGATGTTGAATCGGCTGCTGACGGCAAGCAGGTAGGTGCCATAACTCGCCTCGATGTCGATCCTCACCAGAATTCAGTGATTCACAAAGAAAGGGGTGTCAATATCCTTCTTACAGCACGCTTGGCCCTCTCATATGTAGCATGGATCCGCCTGCATCCAAAGTATCAAAAAACACAATCCACATAGAAGTTAAGTTTCAGTCTGATAAAGGTTAATACCAAAGGTCACAAATGCAGTGAGGGATGTTATGGGAGCACCCAAAACCGGTGGCACGTAGGCCAGAGCTTATAGCCCATGATAACAAAAAGCTATTAATATTTATACCAGGCACGCTTCGCAAGCCTAAATCAATGCAGCAAGTCAGTTAATGTAGCTTTTTTTGGGGTACTGATAAGTTGTGATAGCAGTGGCAGCTCTGGTCTGGCTTCTGCTAGGGTTGTCTCATCCCCCTAAAAGGAACAGGACAGTCAAACCCGCCTATCGCAGGAGCGAGTTGTACCATTCAAGGAAATGTTTCCTTTTGATATGAGGAGGCAGGAAGGCAGCATGTATCTGCCTACATTGCTGTGTTCTGGTGAAGAGGAGGTGTGAACCTACTTGGGCGGGGTAAGGTATGTGTTTGTACTTTTCTTATGCTCTCTGACATGACGGCCTTCCACCCAGCCTAACAGTAGGCATCCCACTTAGTCAAACCCCTATGCATAATAATGTATCTGGCATAATGGTGACGGCATAAAGTGTTCTTTGGCATATTTTGGAGGTTCCTATGTTAAGTTATATTTAATTTAAAGAGAGCACATCAACCTGAAGCTCGCTTGGCGGTGAAAGAAAGGAAGGGAGATCTTCTGCATGAGGTTATTATGAAAAAGCAGGTATTGAAATTCCTCCTAAACAATGTTGCAAATGGTGGTTTTGATATGGAGTGGTAAAGTGTTCCAGAGTTGTGAAGCCAAGACAGAAGAATCTTCCACCGAGAGAGGATTTCAAGAAGCTAAGCACCCTCAGCAGGTGGCAATGGAAAGAGTGTAGGGATCGAGAAGGGAAGGATCTCCTCATTTTTGTGGTTATAAAAGGAGGGGAAATTTTAAGCAGGCAATAAGCTGCTTAAAAGATGATTTTGTCATGCATAAGCAGTCAATGAAGCAGAGTTAGTAGTGGTTTGGCTTTTATGTAACAGTGTGAAGCTGGCTGTGTATGGCAGCTTGATTCAGAATAAATTGTAGACGCTGAAGGAGGTTTTCATTTAGAACTATGCATTGACGCAACCGGGACAACAATCATGTGGCTATCACCAGCTCGGGGATCCCTCCAGGCCCAAAATCATTGCCCTGAGCGCAACACCCTGAAGGCCTGGCTGAACGAGCATAACAAGAACCCCAGCAATGGTGAGAAGATCATGCTCTGTAAATATGTAATATATTTTTGTCCAACCATAATCGCTTCAACTTTTCTTAAAATGTAATCTTGAGTGAATTTGCAACTTGCATATATGTAACTCGAACCACTAGTATCTGTAGTAGACATATGCACTTACTACCATTCTTATGTGAGTTTATCTGTTTCCTATCTTATGTAATTCATGTACTCTGAAGTCCTTATGTAAAGTAACTGGTTCCACTGTAAAGTGCTCCGACACCTTCGGATAAAGTTTGTGCTATATAAAAACGCATAAATAAACAAACTAGATTTAGGTTGTTGAAATAATAATATTTGAACCTATTAGGGATGTTAGGGCTGCTCTTCTACATTTATTTGAAAGTAGAGAGAAAATTGGTTTCAGTTTAGTTCTGCGATACATACATGCAGAGCCAATAGACTTAAGCAGCCATCCTAAGATTATGATAGACTTTGACACCTAAACGTCTAACAGTGTTGCTGGGTGTGGGGAAAAGACCAGGGCGACCACAGGATGGAGGAAATTAACCGCCCAAGATTCCCCTTTATCAATGCTCATTTTAATGGGAGTACAGTCCATCAAATCTTTTAGGTTGCAGAGTGACTGTTCCATGGCCTCAGGTTGGAGAAGTCACCATTCAGGTGAATAATCAGTTGCCCGCCAGCAACATAACTATGGATATTAAATTCCACATTTTCTGATTAGGCTGGAGAGCGGTACAGAAATATCCTTGGCATTATTGTGGCCAGCCCTGGCATAATAGTGGTCGTTTACGATGGGCATTCCTGACAAATAAGGGCATCCTTGGAATTATAGAACCCATTCCTGGCATAATGATACCCATACTTGTCAAATTTGGGCATAATTGTGGCCATCCCCATCATATTGTTGACCATCTCTACCACATAATAGACATTTCAGGCTGTGATACATGTACATGATGATATAAAAGTCAGACTCTCTCCACATGCAGAATTAATAAATGCAAGCAAATGACAAGCTGGTGTTTGGGGATCCAGTGGAAATTTACTCCAACTAAAAAGGTTAGAAGAGATGGGGTCCCAAAATGGTTATAGAGCACATGGATCTCCCAATCAAGCCCTGTTTTTCTGCCTCTTTGCAACCCTTGGTCATTCCAAAGCCACAGAGGTCGATGTGCTCTGGTGGAAAAGTAACGTGCCCGTGAGGTTGGTAAATATCTTCCAGAACTGGGAGATGCACTGGCAAAGGCCTATCTGCTTCTTCCTCACCCATATATATATATATATGGCATTGACGGAGCTTACACGCGTGCTAGTAACCCTGCCCTTGGCTTATCCCCTGAATGAAAGGCAGAGGAAGTGGCTTGAGGTCCAGAGGCACTGGATTACTTTGTGGACTTACAAAAAGGCAGGCGAGGCAATCCCTGAGAAACAACCTGGATTGCTAGAATCGAAGGAGGGCCAATCCATTTTTGGGCTTACCATGAGGGGAGAGAGACAAAATGGCAGAGTAACAGTTTGTACAGTGCACTGTGGACCTGGCGCACTTGACCTACCATCTGGATACCTGCCCTACTTATGATCCCTTGGATGAGGAGGAATCTCATGACCTCACAGCAGTAAGCTGGCTGCATTCGGGATTCTGAAAGCCTGGAAATCTGTGTTTTTCTTTTTTTTTCACAACATAATTTTATTGTTGACAGCCAAGACAAAAAGAATGCCTCACATGGCACCCAAAATACGCATAGAAAATGACATATATGGATATCAACATTTTCAACAATGACATGATATCGGTCGTACAAAGAATAAATTGCAAAAAGAAATAACAGAAAAACAAATAACTGCGCCACATTGCCTCTGTTTGACAAATAGAGATGTCTCGTATATAGGGAGAGTCTTTTCCACCCATAGCCACATCCAACATGCGTACTACGCATATCCCAGTCCGCTGGATTCATAACAATGGTTCTTCAGCATCAGACAGGGGGGAGGAGGCTCCAGATATAGTCCCCTATAATCAGCCCACCTCTTCCAGATCTTGTAGTGCTTCCGAGGGCACCCCCTCGCTTCGAAGACCGGAATTTCCAGGCCCATACAAAAGTCCAGACCCCTTTTCCATACCCCTATCAACGGTGGGGATTCATCTTTCCAGGCTCGGGCAATGTCCCTTTTTGCCAAAGTGAGGCCTAGAAATTAGAGGTGGCGCTTGTACCTGTTGCCACCCAGACCCTCTGTAATATGTAGCATGGCCAGCCTCGGAGAGGAGGGAACGTCCCACCCCAAAACCTCAGATAGACATGCAAATACCCCCCTCCAGAACCTCGAAAGTGTAGGGCAAGACCACACAGTGTGCAGGAAGGTACCCTACATAGCCCCACATCGTAAACAATGCGGGGATGCAATTAGCCCAGCACGCCACAGTCTGTGTCTGGTATAATAGGCTCTTTGTAAATACTTAAACTGGATAAGATGCAGGCGGGCCGCGATTACTGCACTGCGCGGGGACTCCAGGGCCTCCACCCAGTCATCTTCCTCTAGGGGTCCCAGATCCTGCTGCCATGCCGCTCTAGTTTTATGTAATGTGGTAGGTGTATTATTGATAAGTGTACGGTATATTTTGGTTATCTTATGGTCTCCCAAATCGCCCATGAAGACTTTTGCCTCAAAAGGGTTAAATTCGGGTATCTCCGTTAGACGGGATATGTAGGGGGTAAAAGCATGTCTGAATTGAACATAGCGGTAGAATTGTGTGCGGGGCATACCATACTCCGTTTGTATGTCAAGAAAGGACTTGAGGGTGCAGCCACGCACAACCGCCCCCACCGTGTCTATCCCAATGGCTCCCCAACCCCGAAAGCCAGGCAAGCGCACCAGCTGTGGTAGCTGTCCGTTGTTCCACAATGGAGTTTCTCTGGTCAGTCTCCCCCACCAACCCATCTGGTAGAGCGCAGACTTCCAGATCCTGAAGATCGTGGCGGTGGCAGGCGGTAGCCCCTTAAGCAGCGCCGCTGAATAGAGAACCATGTGGAGGGCATTGTCTCCCAGCAGTCAACGCTCCACGGCATACGCCGGGTCTCCGCGGTCGCCGTACCACCAGTCATTGAAGACAAGGAGGTGTGAGGCCATGTAGTACGCATGAACGTCCGGGGTGGCCACTCCACCGGAGTATGTAGACTGGAAGCAAGTCCTCACAGCGCTATTCGCGACGCACCGCCCCCCCACAGAGAAAACAGGCAAGAATAGCATTTAATTGTCGAAACCACGTCAGCTTGATTGGATAGGGGTGATTCTGCAATTGATAAAGACGAGGTAGGGAAACCATTTTAAAAATGGCAGACCTGCCAAAGAGAGACAGGGGCATTTGAGACAGTGCACGCGTCTCTGGTCACTCACCTGTATCCACAGGGGGGCGAGGTTCTTATTCCACGCCAGTGTCTGAGATGCCGAGAGAAAGACGCCCAAATACTTAAAGCCGTCTGGGACCACCACTACCTCCCGCGACCAGTCGCCCAGCCGATCCCCGCCCCGCAGCAGCCAAAGAAATGATTTTCTCCGATTCATGTAGAGGCCGGAGGTCTCGCCAAAGATCTGCATAATGTGAAGAAGGCGCGGACCAGTCCGGTCGAGATTCGTGAGAAAAAACAAAATGTCGTCCGCATAGAGCGCTATGCGATCGGAAACTCCCGGTGCCCATTCGAAATCGCGCATCTGCGCGTCTATTCAAATCCAAGCCGCTATCGGCTCCATAGCGAGCGCAAAGAGATAAAGGGAGAGTGGGCAGCCCTGTCACGTCCCTCGCCCGATGGGAAAGCGCCTGGAAGCCGAGTCGGCCACACGGACCGAGGCGGTGATATCCATATACAGTAGGTGAATAAGATTCAGTAACCGGGGGCCAATGTTTAAACGGCCAAGCAAAGCAAAGAGATATGTCCAACTAAGGGAGTCGAAGGCCTTGTTCATGCCTGCCAGGAGGAGCGCGGCCGGGCTCCCAAGTCTATCGACTGCGGCTATAGCAGTATGTGTACGCCTGATATTATGCCGCGTGGCTCGACCAGGCATAAAGCCTGCCTGATCCGGGTGAACCAGGTCCGTAAAATGCGGAACCAGGCGGTTGGCGATCACCTTGGCCAAAAGTTTGGCTTCCACATTGAGCAAAGAGATCGGGCGGTAGGATGAGAATTGTTCTGGGGGACGACCTGGCTTCAAGAACACAACGATTTCTGCGCGCCGCCAGTCCGGTGGGAGACCACCACCCTCCGCAGAGGCCTCAAGAGCCGCCAGGTAAGGTTTTAACAGTTGCGTGTGATATTTTTGGAAAAACTCGCAGGGGAAGCCATTTGGGCCCGGTGCCTTTCCCGCCCGCATATCAAGCAACGCAGTAAGCAGTTCTTCTACTGACAAAGGTGCATCCAACGTGTCACGCACCTCATTGGATAGGGCCCGAGGGGGAAAATCATCGATGAACTTCTGAACAAGTTCCGCTGGGAGAACTTCATGGGGAGCATACAAGTCTGCGAAATACGAGGCAAAGCAATGACGGACTGGTCTGTAGGGACCGTCCCGTCTGGACCGCGTATGCATGGGAGCGTCTGCGGGCGCAGCGTCTGTTGACACAGACAATGCAACAAAGCACTAGATTTGTCTCCCCACTGGTATATCCGGCTACGGGTGGCGAACCAATAAAGCAGGAGCTCCCTGGCGTATGTCTGTTGTACATTCAACAGTTGTCTGCACGCGATACGTCCCTCTGTGTCCCTGCCTGCGCGTTCCAGATCGAGCAACTGGGCCTCAATCTGTAGCAATTTGTCGCGGCGCTGTCGGCGTTTCGCAGTACAAAAGGCAATATCCGCTCCCCGGAGAGTGGGCTACATTGCCTCCCATAGAATGACTGGGGATTCCACCGTGCCTGTGTTTAGTAAAAGATAATCTACTAGGGATCTTTGAATATGTGATCTATACTTATCGTCACGTAGCAGCCACGGCGACAAACGCCACCTGAACTGAGAGTGCCTGGGATCCAGGGACAAGAGGATGGAGACCGGTGAGTGGTCTGATAAACCTCTAGGGAGAATGTTGGTCGCGGACAATCTATGGGTGTGCGCCCCTGAGAGAAAAATATAGTCGAGGAGAGAGAAGGACTCATGGGCTCCAGTGAAAAAGGTGTATGCAGACGTGGTGGGGTGTAGAGTCCTCCACGAGTCAACCCACCCCAATCCCTGAACTAGGGGCAATAATTTAGAGTCTTGGGTCCCTGCTACTCGAGCCATAGCACACCACCTATCTTGCGACGGGGACATAACATCGTTCCAATCTCCCACAACCAGGGTCAATCCCGACAGAAGCTCAGTCCAGAGTGTCGTCAATTTTTCAACAAAAGACCACGAAAGAGGGGACGGGGCATAGATGCTACCTAGAACAATGGGTTCCCCATACAGCGTCCCAAATATCACAATGAATCTACCTTGGGGATCCGACCAAGTTCGGCTATGAACAAAGGGGACGCTGCGATGTACAAGGATTGCAACCCCCCGGGAGCCTCTAGTGAATCCGGCGTGATAAGTGTGTGCAAACCCAAACCTTCCCAAACAAGGTGTCTTGGTACCTGCTAGGTCGGTCTCTTGCAGGAATAGAATGCTTGCCCTCTGACGCTTAGCTTGGCGCAGCACAGCTCCACGCTTGATCTTATGGAGCAGACCGTTTGTATTCCAACTAAGAACCCGGAGCTCTCTACCCCCGATCCCAGCTAGGTCTTGCGGCATGACTGGCGGTGGCATATGGAGAGGAACGTAGCTAATTGGGCGACAGTGGCAATCCAAGAATCGCACATAGCATAAGACATAGTGGCATTAATAAAAAACAACAAAAATCCCCGCATGAAATCCCCAACAAACCCCCCACCCCAATACCTCACGAACATGGAAGTATCTGTCGCGGCATGATCCAGGCCAAGAGCCCAACAGGGGGTAGCGGCAAAGAACAGCCAATGGATCCCAAGTAAGTGATACGATAGTCTCTCACCTGTACTCTAGTTTGTTCCTCTCTTGATGCGGACTGTTCCCGAATCCCTCTGGGGAATTACTAGAATGGCAAGGATGATTCACAATTGTCAATCCAATAACTCCCCGGGGAAGGCCAGGGGATGGGAGTGAGACAAGAAAAACAAAAGACTGGATTCAGTTCTATCTTCTGCTGGGATTTCCGGAATGTCTCTCGAACGGGAAGGGATGAATGTGTGTTCTGGTCTCTGAGCGATCTTCTGGAATAATGGATGTTCGGTTATAACTATGCGAGGAAAAAAAACAACCCCATTAATTATACATTCTATCTTATAATGTTCTGTTACTTAACCATATCATTGAATCTTTATTGAACCCTACCCGGTCTTATCTATGTTGAATTCCGGATACTTAGAACTTCAATATGGCATGTCTTTAATCGCTCCGGAATTATGATCTAAAACATAATATAAGGTTTCAGGACTGTGTATTACCCTCACTGATACTTCACTAGAGATACTGATGAGCAAAAATTTTCAACATACCTGTAAGTGTCTTGCATTAGACCCCAAACGCTCCGTAAACTAAAAATATAATAAAAATAAAAAACACAATATACAATTGCATGTACAATAGCAGAAGGAACAAACCTTCTAAATTGCGACTGGTAAATGCACAGATTAAACCACTGTTCTTAGTGATTTATCAAAATTCACAATGCACTGTTTCTTTGCGGCCTACAATCATTCCTGCCAAGTATCACACATCAGGCGTGACTCTAACGCATTTCAGTGTGGTGTTCCGCATCACCGCACTGAAATGCATTGTCACGCATTTTTGCCCACTCTGCTGACAGCGCTGAAACGCTAAAAAACCATAATGCCAGGGTGTAGCTAGCGCGCGCTGTCTGGTGGTGCCTCTGACCACTGCCAGTGCGGCTCAGCTGCTCTGAGTGCTCGGCTCCGTAATTGACACTGTTGCTGCTCTCAGACTGTCCATTATCTCGGACTGTGCTGCTACAATATTGCAAACTTAATGGGCCGCGGGCGCCGGGCAGGCAGCAGGCTGCTGGCTGAATGATTTCCCGGCGCCCGCGGCGCCGCTGACGACATGATCCCACATGATGTCGACTGACTACTCACCACCTGCCCAGTAAGACCCGGCAGGGCGGCGGGCCTGCCCTCAAGTGGTCGTGCCTTTTCCTTAACTGGTTTGTGCAGCGGCGCGGCCTGGCGCCCATGTCAGTCCTGTTACACACAGGAAGCAGGAAGTGAGGCTCGAGTCAGAAGAGGCGGGCGTGGACATGGAGGCGACTTCACTTGTGCTGCCTGCAGTGTGCCTCACACAGCGATCATCTCAGGGGGCCGTCCTGCTAGGTCAGCAAGTGGGGCCGCATGATGGCTGCTGGACAGCAGGCACCTCGTGTCTTGGAGGGGGTGCACTTTGCCCGGCATCAGAACCAGGTGGTCTGCCATGGACACTAGCGACCCGACCGGCGGTATCAGCTAAATCCTGGATGGACCGCTGGGGCTAGAGTTGTCCCTCAGCAGCCCAGCATTCCACCAGCCCCTCCTGTACAGCTGCTGCTGGGCCACACATGGAGCTGCCGCCTGTACAATTGTCGCTCATCGAGTCGCCATGCTAAGTAAGTTGTGCCTTACTTAGGTATCTCTCTTCCTAAAAATTGTACTTTAAATGTTATTAATAGCGCTAGCGTGCTGCAAGTGCTGCCGGTCCAATTACTTGTGTTATTTCACGTCAAGAAAGCCTCATCGGTGGACATAAAATAGAGAAATCGCCAAAAGGGATCCGTCTAGGTACTGACATGAACCCCACTGAGGCAAGATATATACATACTTCCCCTGATGCCAATTTTCGCTCCTCTGGAAAGCTGCTCTCTCTCATATCATCAAAATGAAGATTTGGAGGTCGTTCGGATTACTGGTTCCTGGATAGATGCGAAAGTGAAACCGAAAGAGTCATCTTCTGCATGAAAACAGGGAAGGCAGAAGGCATTCGCCTGAAGGAAGCGGTATGAGTATATAATCTTCATACCATATTTTTCACTG
The DNA here is from genome assembly GCA_963921515.1 of Calotriton arnoldi. Taxonomy (NCBI): domain Eukaryota; kingdom Metazoa; phylum Chordata; class Amphibia; order Caudata; family Salamandridae; genus Calotriton; species Calotriton arnoldi. Next base: position 1,238,919 of record CAWUFW010000977.1, read on the forward strand.
TGGGACTTGATATTATGAAAACTACCACTAGAACACTTTGTCCGAGTTCAGCCCCAAAATGAAGAGTTTTAAAGCAAACTCGGATATGATCAATATGAAATGCAGTCTGATCTCGTCAAATGGCAAACTAGTCCAATTCAGCCAAGTTTTATATATCACTTAACAATGAGTTAAATAATATCACTCTCGAGACCTGTTCAAGAACAAGTTTTCAAACACTATCTCTTGTGCTATTATTGCCATTAAATACAATGTCTGCAGAGTTCTCTTTTTTAAGAAAAAGTACTTCCAAATCTGAGCACTCTTCCTTAGTCTCTGAAATTATCCGGAAAGTAATTAATAGTCTTACCGCCGAGTTTGGGAGTGTTCAAAGTACATTACCAAACTGTTTCTGAAGGTTGCTTGGCAACAGATTCTTAATCCTTCTTTTTCTCTTACAAGACGCCGGAAGAAGAGCCGGAGGAATCACTTCGAGGGAACACAGGAAACCGGAACACCTTCTTCGAGGGAGCCAGAAGAAGGCCTGGGCACCGGAGGAGATTGGAGCAGGAAAATCGGAGCAGGTCTGGAGACAGGTGAGTTCTGGAACGGCAACGAAGCGAAGCGCTTTTGAGCGAGCGAGGTCGCTGTTCTTTGTCTTCGTCTGTCAAATGCCTTCTGACAGTGATGAGTTTTTGGATACCGAGGCAATAGCCTCATTACTCCACATTCATTTTGAGTTTTTTAGTTGCTGTTTCGGTTTTCTTATCGATGTGTGACACTTTGTCACAGTTGAGGTGGGTTCACAAGGTCAGCGCTGTGATGGGCCGCGGGTAGCCGGTAATGATGAACTTTAGATGCCTGCCGAGGCGGTAGCCTTCTGACAGTGATGAGTTTGGGGTACCTGCCGGGGCTGTAGCCTCCTGGAGGTGACGAGATTTCTGTGCCTGCTGAGGCGGTAGCCTTCTGACAGTGATGAGTTTTGGATGCCTGCCGAAGCGGTAGCCTTCTGGCAGAGATGAGTTTTGGATGCTGAGCCGCTGTTCTGGTTTCACAAGGTCAGCGCTGTGATGTTGAGCGAGCGGGCGCAGTTTAAATACCTTGGCTCCCGGCTCGTTTTCAGAAGGCACGTGTGCATGTGTAGACAGTTTGCACATGTTTTTCTTTCGCTCTCATTGAGTTCTCCACCCAGTTTTCCACGTGTAATAATGAAGGCACGTTTTAGGGCAATTTAATTACACAAGTTTCTTTCTTTTGGGGATTTATTTAAGACAGCGTTTCTCTGCCAACCTAACATGATTATACTTTAATGTTTTCAGCAAATCGTAATATAACCAGTCCAAACAAAACTACAATTTAAATCTCAGGTTTCTGGCTTTTTTTAGCATATACAGGATGTTACAGGAAATATAGAGTTTGCGCAAACAACCAGGACATCATGACATTAGTACTCAGAGAGTTTCATGAAAGTAATGATAAACTCTTTCCACTCATGACAGTTTCCCCCCCTCCCCCCCCAAAAGGTCTTCTAATGGGGCGAGGTGTGTGTGGATGTTGAGCATGAAAAGCTCGAACCAGTCTCGGAGCATGTACATGAGTTTCAGGCTCCCAGGATCTCTCAGAGGCATCATAACCTTTCCAGTCAATTAAATAGTGTATTCGACCTCGTATTCATTTGGCATCTAATATACGCTGTACCTCAAATTCTAAATGATCTCCTATAACTACTGGTGGAGGTGGGTTATCCTGTCTTGTTGATGGGTAGTAAGGTTTAAGGAGGGAAACATGAGACAGGATGAATAGCGTGTTCTTTTGGCAATTCTAATTTCACTGAGTCTGGGTTCAGAAGTTTACATATGGCCCTATATATCTTGGTTTTAATTTCTTTGGACCTTCTAATTGAATATTCTTAGTGGATAGCCAAACTAGATCGCCTACTTTATAGGATGGTTCTGGTGTTCTATGTTTGTCAACTATCATCTTAGTGTTTAGTTTATTTTGAGCTAAACTAGCTTTGGCCTTTTCTTGTAACTCTTGTAGTTGTTTTAACCTTTCGGTGACTGCTGGCATAATTTCTTCTTGGTGTGGAAGAGAAGTGGGAAGGGACCGTGGATGAAATCCTGTTAAAAAGTAGAAGGGAGAATAGCCCAATGCAGAATGGATACTGTTATTATAAGAAAATTCTGCCAGTGGTAACGCTAAATCCCACTGAGATGTAACTGTGGAAGTTAAACATCGCAGGCTTTGCTCAAGATATTGATTTACTTTTCCAGTCTGACCGTCAGTTTGTGGATGACAAGCTGAAGACAAGGCAACTTCAATCCCTAAGTGAGTGCATAGTGTTTTCCAAAATTTTGAAATGAATTGAGGGCCACGGTCAGAAATACTTTTACTGGGAAGGCCATGGAGTTTAATGATGTTATTAATGAATATTTCACTGAAATCAGTTGCAGTAGGTATTTTTTTTAAAGGGATAAAATTACTCATTTTTGACAGTAAATCAACCACAACTAAAATTGTAGTATGATTATTGGACTTTGGTAGATCAGTAATAAAATCTAAACTATTTGTATGCCAAGGTCTTGATGGTACTGGTAAAGGTTGTAATAAACCGGTAGGAGCTAAGTGATGTGATTTATTTCTAGCACAAACTGGACAAGTTCTTATGTATTGTTGTACATCATGTCTTATGTCTTTCCGCCAGAAATTTCGTAGGCATAATTCCAAGGTTTTATTCATACCCGGATGCCTGGCAATACTTGAGTCATGATTCCATTTAAGTACCTGCTGTTGTAGGGTTTCTTGTGGAATATAAAGCTTGTCTTCATGAAAGAAATATCAGTCATTAATAGAATAGTTTTTATTCTGTAGCCATTATTGCGGATTCAGAGTTTGGGAATGTTTTTTAACCTCAGTGTCAAGTTATTCAGTCCTCAGGATCGGTTTGATGCTCAGTATGGTCCACCTCTTGATCTGCCCAAGCCTATAACGCCGTAATGGCACAGGTCAGTGGGAGGATCAAGTGAGGGAAGGAAGGGAACAGCGGGGAGGGAGACCTGGAATGACAACAACAATCATAAATACCTATAATACATCCTACCAAGGTACATTCTCAAATGCTGACGAGGAGTCAGATATGGCCACAATATATACCTGTAAAAGAAACAAAGAACGTGCGTAGAGGATGAAGAAACTGTGACTTAGATCTAGTTGGTTATAGTATTTCCATATGGCATCTGTTTGAAAACATAGAACACATTCAACTAGACATGTAACACAACATGTAAGCATGCAGACAAGGGGCCCTGTATATTGTATTTCCTACATGGCACTTGTCTATATAACATACCCTTTTCTAACCTCCATATGGCGTCACAGGGATTGAGCGTAGTCCTATACCGCTCCTGATTACCCCTGTTAGGATAGAGTTAGAAAGCAAAGAATGACACTATACCTATGCACATATATATATATATATATATATATATATATATATATATATATATATCTTGCTCCAGAATATATATATAGTACTCCAAGAAATGATAATGTCAACTCGCCATTATCCACGGTCAGGTTAAATCACCCTTGCATTCGTAATTAGAAAATAGAAAGCATAACGCACAACTGGATACCTAAATATCCCTGAAGTAAGATCCTGCCTCTGGTAATAGGCAAGTCTCCAGTAATAGTCAATGCATAAAAACCATAAGGGCCTATATTACTGCCGCCCTCATTCCAAGAGGTGTATAAGGACGGTGATTAGCCAGGACACAGTAATCCGAGAAATAACGAGCCTGCCTCCGCAAGAGCGTGCTCACCAACGGAGGACAGGTAGAACACGCAGTAGACCAGACAGAACGAGCCCGCCTCCGCAAGAGCGTGCTCACCAACGGAGGACAGGATACAAGGAACAGGCATACAGAGCGTCGGTGCAGGAGCACCCTTACCAGACCTCTGTAGGACACCGGAACACCAGGATTCAAGGCGCCAGGAGGAACGAAGAATTTCCGACGCGTTTGCGAGCGCCTCCACTTCCTATGTAGGCGTTCCCTCGCTGCGTCTTGCGTGCCCCCACAAAGTCTCACGGGACATGTAGTCTTGCCTCCGTCCTTCCGGTATTCACGACGGTGAACTCCTGGGAAAAGGAACGCGCGGTGTGTCGTTTGCACAAGCGCGCTCGAGGCAACAGTGATCATAACACTCAGTTAGAAAGGCGTCTGCTTGAGTGGCTGCTACTACCTTTTCAGGAGGGATTATATGTTGAAGAGGACGGTGATCATCAGTTGAATCCCCACTTGTCAATCTAGAAAGGGTGTCAGAAATGATTTGTTTCTGTCCCGGACGGTAAGTGATTAAGACATCAAATTCACTAAAGAAATGCAACCAACGCATTTGCCTGGGGGTAAGAGCTTTAACTGATGTAAAAAACTGAAGGTTCTTATGATCGATGAATATAGTAATAGTGTGTTTTGCACCTAACAGATGATGTCTCCATTCCAAAAACACTGCTTTAATTGCTAACAGTTCACGTTCAGCCACAGTATAGTTTTGTTCGGCTGGTAATAGCTTCCGTGAATAAAAGGCTATGGGGTGCAAATGGCCTGTGTTTGCGTCTTTCTGCATTAAAACTCCTCCCAATGCATTTTGAGAGGCGTCCGCCTCTACAAAAAATGGTTTGTCAGGGTCAGGATGTATTAAAATGGGTGCAGAAGTAAAAGCCTGTTTTAATTTATTAAAAGCATTCTCAGCATCTGAATTCCATTGGAAGTTCTGACCTTTTCTTAAAAGTTGTGTGATAGGGGTGACAATTTCAGAAAATTTAGCTATAAATCGCCTATAAAAGTTCGCGAATCCAAGCACCCGTTGAATGTCTTTTACTGATGAGGGTGTAGGCCAATTCAAAATAGCTTCAACTTTCTTGGGATCCATAGTTATTCCTTCGGGGGAGAGCCAATAACCTAGGAATTCAACTCTGTGTGTATTAAAATCACATTTGTCAAGTTTAGCGTATAAAGAATTTTCTCTCAATCTTTGTAAAACAGCGCGAACATGTTGAGCATGATCCTCCTCTGTCTTTGAAAAGATCAATATATCATCAATATAAACGATGACGCAAACATCAAGCAGATCGTGGAGCACTTAGTTTATAAAATATTGAAATGCTGCCGGGGCGTTAGAGTCCGAATGGCATGACCGTATATTCGAAAAGACTATTTCGTGCGAAATGCGGCCTTCCATTCGTCTCCTTCCTTAACACGAATGAGGTGATATGCGCCCCGTAAATCCAGTTTAGTGTAGATGGTAGACCCTTTGATTTGATTTAACAAGACTGGAATTAAGGAGAATGGATAGCGATTTGTAATGGTTGCTTTGTTAATTGCACGATAATCGATGCAAGCCCTGAGATCGCCTGACTTCTTTGCTACAAAACAAAGTGGCGATGATACTGGTGATGTTGAATGCCTGATAAAACCGATTTCCAATAGCTCATCCAGATAGGTTTTTAAATACTGGGTTTCCGGTTCAGTTAGCGCATAAATCCTGCTACAGGGTAAAACTGCGCCCGGAATCAAGTCTATTCTACAATCATACACTCTGTGTGGTGGTAATTGAGTGGCTTTAACTGGGTCAAAAACATCTAAATTCTTTGTATTCCTTGGGTAATTGAGGAACATCATTCTGAAGAGCTGAACAAAATAAAGGAACTATGGGGTCCTGAGTTTCTTTGTAACAATGGGTTCTACAGTAAGAAGAGTCTAAGGAGACAGTTCTTTTAACCCAGTCTATTTTGGGATTATGTAACTCTAGCCACGGTACTCTGAGTATAACCCCGTAGGTAGGTGTGTCTATTAAATCGAAAATAGTTTCTTCTGTATGTCCATTCTCTCCTACCAAGGTCAATGGTGAAGTGTGAAATTTAATTAACTCAGAGGAAAGGGCCGAGCCATTAACAGCTCTGACTGGTTTAGGCTCTGATTTTGGGACTTGTGAAATTCCCAACTTTCTGGCTAATTCCAAATCAAAAAAGTTGCCGGTTGCACCAGAATCAATTAGTACAGCTAGACTATGGGGCCGATTCCGATCTCGGCCGGTAGGGCACCTAACACTATTTCTCCGGAAAAAAACCCAGCCGAATGCGTGTTTCCCGACCGAGTCGAACAGTCGTCCCAACGAGCAAGTACGATGCGCATAACAGCCCAGACTCCGAGCGAGCCGTACTTACCCATTTCAGCTCCTGTTCCCCGCCCGAGCCGGATCCGTAAACGCCGAATCGAGTCACACGGAACCAAATACACAGCACCTTCCGGCCGGACGAGTAAGATGCGCACTCCGTACGCACCGAACCCGTCGCTACGTCCGGCACATCAGAGCATCCGGGAGAGCTGTACATAAGCTCCGATTCGCGCCACAAGACGATCCACGGCGACGAGACGAACAAGCCAGCGACGAGTACGAGTCGAAGCCACGAGAAACCCGAACGAGACGAACAAACCATGAATCCCATCGCGCACGTCCTACCAATACTCTACATCTATTACCGGAACAGGTACGGACGCGTACGGCGCAGACGGTAAGTCAAACACCCACTACACAAACAAACCACACGTACCCAACATATGTCACACACACATAGGGATGCAGAAATGACGTACACTAGCAACAGCAGAACCATAGGGGCGGGATGGCTACCACCAATGCCATACACACCCATAGGGTGCTGGATGCCTACCACTACCACCACCCCTACTCAGGGGGGCCTGGATGCCTACCACTACCACCACCCCTACTCAGGGGGGGCTGGATGCCTACCACTACTACCACCCCTACTCATGGGTGCTTGATGCCTACCACTACCACCACCCCTACTCATGGGGGGCTTGATGCCTACCACTACCACCACCCCTACTCCTGGGTGCTGGATGCCTGTCACTACTACCATCCCCACTCATAGGGGGATGGATGCCTACCACTACCACCACCCCTACTCAGGGGGGGCTGGATGCCTACCACTACCACCACCCCTACTCAGGGGGGGCTGGATGCCTACCACCCCTACTCATGGGTGCTTGATGCCTACCACTACCACCACCCCTACTCATGGGGGGCTTGATGCCTACCACTACCACCACCCCTACTCCTGGGTGCTGGATGCCTGTCACTACTACCATCCCCACTCATAGGGGGATGGATGCCTACCACCCCTACTCAGGGGGGGCTGGATGCCTACCACTACCACCACCCCTACTCAGGGGGCTGGATGCCTACCACCAACACCACCCCTAGTCAGGGGGCTGGATGCCTACCACTACCACCACCCCTACTCAGGGGGGCTGGATGCCTACCACTACCACCACCCCTACTCAGGGGGCTGGATGCCTACCACTACCACCACCCCTACTCAGGGGGGCTGGATGCCTACCACTACCACCACCCCTACTCATGGGTGCTTGATGCCTACCACTACCACCACCCCTACTCATGGGGGCCTGGATGCCTACCACTACCACCACCCCTACTCATGGGGGGCTGGATGCCTACCACTACCACCACCCCTACTCATGGGTGCTGGATGCCTACCACTACCACCACCCCTACTCATGGGGGGCTGGATGCCTACCACTACCACCACCACCCCCCCTACTCAGGGGGGCCTGGATGTCTACCACTACCACCACCCCTACTCAGGGGGGCCTGGATGCCTGTCACTACTACCATCCCCACTCATAGGGGCATGGATGCCTACCACCCACACCACCCCTACACATAGGACGGGTAATGCATGACACAACCAGCATACTCCAACATAAGGAATGTCTGAAAAATACATCCCCCCAACACCATGACAAGCGTGTGTAGTCTGTGTCAAAAGCCTACAACACTGAACATGACATTGAACATACAATCTGACCCCCTATCACATGTGTCACACATAAATGTGTGTGGCCTCCACAATGCAAGCAGACCATGACCACTGTGGGAATGGGGTATAACACCCCATCACCACAGTGACCAAAAGGTAAGTGTGGGGTCCATAGCAGAAGCACATTTTGAACATTGTGGCAATGGGGTCTAAAATCCCATCATCACAGTGACCAAAAGGTAAGTGTGGGGTCCATAGCAGAAGCACATTTTGAACATTGTGGCAATGGGGTCTAAAACCCCATCATCACAGTGACCAAAAGGTAAGTGTGGGGTCCATAGCTGAAGCACATTTTGAACAGTGTGGCAATGGGGTCTAAAACCCCATCATCACAGTGACCAAAATGTAAGTGTTGTCATGGGAAAAGCTGCAAATGCCAAACAGCATGGATGATTCCTGGTCACAGAACAACAAACACATCTGTGGCATAGTAGTGCTTGTGTCCCATAGCAACATAGATTGCGTGAGGCAAACAGTGCAGTGCAAATAAGATATACCTTTGGCCATGTGCAGACAAACATCACCCATGGGGGCTGACATTGTCAACATTCGTCAATAACACAATGACAGAAGTGACCATCATAATGCAGCACCACATATCTGCACCAATGGACACACAAACGTAGATATCCTGTGGAGACTGTAGATGTCAGGTGAACAAATACCATACCATGGCAGCAATGGGACATACAAACCATGATCATTGTGCTGACTGATGACCTAGGAGTCCCAGGGACAGCAGGGGAAAGCCACCAAACAACATACAGCCAATGGCACACTAAAGATATGCCAATGCAGTGGTGCAGATGCACAAACACAAACAGGCAGCCTCACACTGCATATCAAACACAACAGGTGATGGGGGGGGGGGGCGAGGGGGGTGCCAGTGTCCCCAGGCAACAACACAACACATGAGGCCTGAATCACAATTACACAGATGTGTATACAGTGCCACACAAAAGTAACTCATGGATCGGATTCCCCTATGTGGGCAATCAGGCATTGTTAGATGAGAGGGAGCCCAAATTACACATGTCACACAAGCTTGTAGGAACAGCAAATAACACAGCAAGAGACAGACCCACCACAGCACTACCCCCAGGGACCCCACATTGTGGTGACACTGGCCTGCATGATAATCCCACTGTGATGACAAAGCTAGATGTCGTTCACACTGTGAACCACAGTCATGTGTCCTGAGCAACAAACTACCATCACACCTACACAAGCACAAATCAATCAGCATGGCCTGTCAGCCAAGGCCAACATGGAGGGAGGGGTCTAGCCGTGCAACAACTCTCATTTGCACACACTCAACACCACACACCTTGATCTCCACCAATGTGCAGCAGTGAAGCTCACATGGACTGGTGACATTGCACATGCACCCATGACAATCCCAGGGGTGGTGGTGGGAACTAAGGTGCAGAAACCCATCACACATGGCCAGTAAACAAGACTCGTGAATGTCGGACACACTGCACAGTACGCCGTACATGGGCATGACGTGAAATCCACCACAATCAATGGGATCCCGGACACAGTCGCACACCAATGAAGAAGTCAAGGTCACCCACAAAGAACACACATAGACAACTTCCAACATTGCAGCTCTGACCCTGAGGAGTGGCAGCAGTCACACACACAACGGGTCACAATCACTGAAAGCTAACCCAAACTGTAAATTACATGACTTGTGTAACCAACAAGTGCCAAGGGGAATCCTGACTGTCTCATCTGCGTTTGCCCACAAACTCAGCCCTGACAGCAAACACACCTATGGATGACACCCTGATGACCAGTAATGTGCCATGCACCCACATCCCAGAGCACCCAGTGCGAAGATTTGGGGGGAACATAGGTCAACTCAGCAAGCATCACAAACAGGAACATCATTAGGGATCCCAGCCTGCGTAGCAAAATGTAAGTGAACACACACAGACATGCTCACACAACACACACCTTGGGCTCAGGCAATGTCACGGAATTACACACTGCCATGAGGGGACTCCACTCCTGTGTAAGGAAAGCTGTGCCATACGTTGTCTCTGCAGGGCTCGATCATGTCAGCAGAATACTTGGTCACTCAGTCAACAATTAGCACAAAATGAAGGCTCTCGTCACATCAGCCTGGTCATGGGAGTGTCACCGAAATCATCTGCACAGATCCAACATACATGTATAGCAAGTTGCACTGATAACACAGATGAGTCCTTCCCCATTGATGCCCAAACTTGCATGTCCAGTGGAGATGGTCACACGGTCAGGGAAATAGACAAATTGAACAATGGCAAGCACAACTGATGTGCAGGGGTGTAAGCCACAGATGTGATATTGCAAATAAATGTAGGAAATCCCATTGGCAAATATTGAAAACATGCCACCCTCATATTGCTGCAAAGGATGACATGGCTACACACCAGGATAGGACACATTCCCCCTGGACCACATGGGGTCCTGCACAGTGACACTTCATTTCCATGATATCAAAAATCACCATCACTGCAGCAAGGGCATGGTTAGCATCATCAACATCATGTACATCTGAAGCAAAACCACCAGAGAACAGAAAGGAGCTTTATTCAGCATATGTGTGTGAAATAGAAAGTCCAGAAAAAGACAAAGGCCAATGGCCAGTCCAACAGTAAAGTCCGAACAGGGTGACAGTGGCAGATGTCACCCTTTGCTTGCCTGCACCGCTACGGACCAGGGACATTCCCTCGGAGGGGCATACGGGGGGCAGGCCAGGCACCGCAGGGACAGGATCAGGGCTCACCAGAAGGAGGCAGGGAAGGGGTGGCTGGTGCTGGAGAGTCACTGACAACTGCAGTGGAGGTATCTGACATGGTGTGTGCCGGCACAACTGGGGGGCATGAGTCAGATGGTGTGGGTGCCGGCACGACTGCAGTGGGCTGGCCAGATGGAGTGGACAGGTTCCCCACTGCAGTGCCCAAGTCAGACGGGGTGGTAGTGGACTCCACTGCAGTGCCCATCTTCAGGGGAGTAGAATGGGGTTCAGGTAAGGTGGGCAGGACAGAGGGGGAGGACACGGTCTCCACACCAGTGGCACAAACATGTGCAGCGGGGGGTGTGAGGCTGGAAGAGCAAGTGGTAGGGGGAGAAGGCCGGATCATTTTGGGGATGGTGTATCTGTGGGTGGGGGAACCTGGGGCAGGGTGTGGTGGGGGAACCTGTGTTGTGGGGCCTGAGGGATGGAGGAAGGAGACTGTGTGGTTGAGCTGCAGGGCGGTGGCGGGGGTCTTGCTCTTCCGGGACCGGGGGGACTTGCGTGTGGGGGCCTCAGTTCGTCTGTGCCTGGGGGAGGGTGTCCGGGGGTGAGGGGCACTCCCCTCTGTGTGGGTGGACTTCCTCTTCCCCCTGTATGCTGGATCAGCTGGATCTGAGGGGAAGAGGCAGAGGTCAGAGGAAGAGCTGCTTTTTAGGTGGGGTTGCAGGTGAGGCAAGGGAAGGGGTCTTGGAGGGAGAGGATTTGGAGGACTGCGGAGTGACTGTGGATGCCTGTGTGTGTGTCTGTTCCCCATCCCCTGTGGGTGTGGTATCAGTCCCCTGAGGATGCTTGCGTGCATGTTTTGCCTTTGTTTTGGGTGTTTCTGTGCTGCTCGTGTCTGTGTGTTTGGGTGATTGTGCAGGTGTGCATGTGCTTGGGACAGGTAGGGTGCCAGGAAGTGTGGATGGAGCAGAGGTAGGAGGGGTGAGGGACTGTTGGAGGAGGGACACTGCTGCCGTCAGGGAGGAGTCCATGGACTTGTTGCTCCTCTGTAGGGCAGACATGCCCGATGAGATGCCCTCCATGAACGACACCAGCTGTGTCAACAGAGTGGTGTGTGCATGGAGGACACTCAGCATTGCTGTCTGCCCTACATGGAGCTGGCGAAGTAAGTACACAGACTCCTCACTCAGGGCAGCAGGGGACACAGGGGCAGGGGGTGCGGTGCCTGGCACGAAGGAGACACGCTCCCGAACACGGGAGCCTCCACGGAACTCTGGAATGGGAGCCGATGGGAGGGCGGTGGTGGTGGTGGTGACGGGGACAGCAATACTAGCTGGGGTGTGGTGGCTGCTGACACCCGCCTCCACAAGGGAGTCATCCTCCGAGCTGCTGTGGTCCTCAGCTGAGGTGGATGGTGCTGAGGACTCCTCTGTGCGGCTCCCCTCGCCCTCCGTGCCACTGGGTCCCTCCGACCACTCATCGGCTGCTGACCCAGTCTGGCTCTGCAGCTCCTCCTGGTCCATGGAGCTGTCCCCTCCTGTGGCCGTGGATGTATCTGCAAACAATTAGGGAAACAGACAAACATCAGTCACCTGCACTGACCGCACACACCACAGTAAGTACTGCACATTACAGAGCAAGCCCTGGCATCCTTAGTTGAACATTGCCAAAAGTGCTCACACAGATTAGCAGAAGCCAATTGTCAGTCTGATGGTCAACCATGGCACTCACACCCCTCCTGGCCTTTGAAGTAGGGTTCTGTTCTACCATATAACACAGACCTATGTACCTTTCTGCTCTGCCCATGAAACATGGCACTCCCATATAGGCCCCACCAGTCAGGCCCTGATAGATGACCTAAGTTGTCCATTTTTCTTTTAGCCTTTTAGTACCGGTCACAGTGGTCCACACCCCCTTAGATACATACAGTTAGGCCCAAGCCCTCACAGTGGTCCACACCCCCTTAGATACATACACTGAGGCCCAAACCCACCTCCTTAGATGCACACACATGTAGGCCCAAGAGGCCACTGCCTCTTGCTATCATTTTTAATACAACAAATCTTGTAGGCCTTTCTGACCTGACAGCAGGGACCTGTGCCATCCACCGCGGCACCAGCCCCCCCCTTGTAAATTTCCACAGTCACAAGAATAAGGTTAGCCCACACGTACGTGACACTCTGCTGGTACATCTTGCTCTTTCACAAGCAATGTTTGCAATATTTTAACTTATGAAACTTTCCACGCTTGCTCAACTGAAACTGAAAAGGCGGCTACGTGACAGAGAAATAACATATGAATTCTTAATTTCTGAGCATCTTACGGTAAAAGTTATCTTTTTCTTATGTTTGCGGTCAAGAGCACCGACCACCTGCTAAAAGCCCCCGTTTTCACCATGATACCACTTCTCTGTTCTCCCAAAAACTTTCCACAGTTACTGTCAGCGTGCGGTCAAGGACCCACGTCAACTGAGGGTAGGAGTTCTGCATTAAGCCATATAAAAGGTTTGCACCCATGTCCACGCCCTGAACTCTTCATACCAGTGCATTGCATGGTGAGGGTACCCGGTCGGCCGTTCTCCTGATCTTGGGCCTAGAACTTCTACTCTCAAGGTGGTAATGCTCTTTTCTGATTGCTAGCCTTTTGGCTTTGTCAGCCTCTCTAATTTAGCTCATCCACACCCAATTCATTGCATTTATCCTAGCTTAAACTGTGTAGCCTAGGATGGTTCTTGCTCTCTTATTTAAGATTTTCCTTCTAGGCGCTTGCCTATTCATGACCCCTCTTAAGACTTGCCCCATAGGCTGTAGCTCACTGATAGATAGTTACATAGATCTTTGTGCTTCACTTAAAATATGATTTGTAATATTGTTGATGCTTTCATTTTCATCCTGCTCATGTGTTGACGAGCAGCATTAAATGAACAGTTCTCGGTGTAACTGAATTGCTTAACAAAGTGCCACTGTATTTCACACCGTTGTTCCTTCTTTTCAAGTGAACGAGCAGAGTGCGGGTCGTGCACTCATGAGCCAGTAAGCAGAAGGTTGTGACCACCCATTTACCCTCAAACAGCTTGCACCCATCTGTCTGGTGCCTGTAGGATGGTAATACCCCAGTGTGGACACATGCACCACCTACCCAGTTGTTGGACATTGCAGAGAACACTGTGAAGTATGTGAACATGCACACATCACATCTCTTGCCACTGAGTCAGTACAGGTGTCCGGATAAAGGGATGGCCAGAGTCTAATTTGAAATGCATGTGATGCATACCAGCACCAGACACCATGATGCACCCATGTCCTCATAGTCAATGCCACAATGGGGTGCATGTTGCACATGTCACTCCCCTGCAGGATCACTCTTAGGAAGTTTAATGCCATGGCACAGGCATGCCTGCAAAGTCATACATCACTGTCTCCAGTCACATGGGCAGGGCAGCCAGCCAACAACAGTCTGCACTGTGTCACAATCCTAGGTCATTTATTTATTTATTTATGTGTTTTATAGAGCGCGAACTTGACCCGTTAGGGTATCAGAGCGCTTTACAGGAGGGCAACGCAATCTATAGACAGACTTGGAATCAACCAGTAGCAGCTGGCGTGGCCGAGGTACATGAGGGAAGGGAGCACGTATTTGCAGTTTACATAATCAGTTACTCGAGGCGAGAGGCCATATTTACAGATAAAATTACAGATTATTCAAGTCGGGCCCCAGGTTCCTGATGGGGTGACAAGGTAGTCCGGAGGAGGTAGAGGACGGCCATTGGTCGGGCCTGAGTCAATGTTTAGCCGAGAAATTTGCCCATAAGGAAGGTTTTGGTATCCTTTTGAAGCGAGCCAGAGAGGGATTCTTCTGATGTTGGGTGGGAGAGAGTTCCAGATTCTTGGAGCCGCCCCTGAGAAGGCTCGATTGTAGGTTTTTTTTCCCGAAAGCGTGCAGGTTGGAGCAAAAGGTCTCTGGAAGATCGGGAATTTCTGGTTCCTCCGGAGATGACAAGTTTCTGTGTCAGATAAGCAGGGGAGTTAGAGTATAAAGCTTTGTGCGTGATGCATGCTAGTTTGAGTTGTATTCTTGCCTCCAGGGGAAGCCAGTTGAGAGCTTTCAAGTGTGGGGAAATATGATCGTATTTCCTTGTGCCGGTAAGTAGTCTGGCGGCCGCATTGAGGCAGGCTTTGAGAGGTGCCAGGGAGATCTTAGGTAAACCCGAGAGGGTTGAACAGCCGTATTCCAGTCTAGCGAGGACGAGAGCTTGGACTGCCATTTTTAGGTCGGGAGCATTGAGGAAGGGCTTCAATTTCCTAAGGTAGCTCAGGTGGAATCTGGCTGTCTTGGCCATCGAATTGATGTGGTCTCGCATGTTTAGGTTGCTGTCGAGGGTAATTCCCAGGGATTTAGCCGAGTTCACAATGGTCGGTGGGCAATTTAAGGCAGTGATAGCCTTAATCCATGACTGAATCTCGGGGTTGGTGTTGGGTGGGGAGATCATGAGAAATTCAGTTTTCTTTGCATTGAGTTTAAGATGATTGGATGCGAGCCATTGGACAGTGAGTTTCAGGGCTTCGTTCAGGGAGAGGATCTCTTCGAGAGAAGAGGTATTGATGTAGATCTGGGTGTCATCAGCGTACATATGATAGGAGATATTGGCTGCGCGTAATACTTCAGTAAGCGGTTCTAGGTAGAGGTTGAAAAGGGTGGGGGACAGGGTTGATCCTTGAGGGACTCCAACCGTGACCGGGGATGGTGACGATAAGTTGCCGTTGATTAGGAATCTCTGTGACCGGTTGTGGAGGAAGGACCTAAACCAGTCTAGGACAGTGCCATCCAGTCCCATCCTGAGTTTGAGGCGTTCAAGAAGTTTTTCATGGTTGACCGTGTCGAAGGCCGAGGATAGGTCAAGGAGGATTAGGAGACACGTTTTGCCTTGGTCAAGGGCTTGGAGAGCATCATCCACGATATGGAGCATGGTGGTTTCGGTGCTATGCCCTGGTCTAAATCCGGATTGGAAGTCATCCAGCAGGTGGAAGTTGTTGATGTGGTGATTTAGCTGCTGTTGCACACATTTCTCCAGCACTTTGGCTAAGAGTGGGATGTTGGAGATGGGTCTGAAGTTGTCGGGGAGGCTGGATCCAGCGACGGCTTTTTCAGAATGGGGAGGACTTGGCCGGCTTTTAGAGATTCAGGTATCGTTCCCTGCTGGAGGGAGGCGTTGATTATTGAAGTCCAGCTGGGAATAATGGATTGGGCGACGGCAGCAAGGCAGTTGGCAGGGAGCGGGTCATTAAAGTGGTTGTTCGGGTTTAAGGTAGAAAGGATTTTAGAGATGGAATCTTCGTCATAGTCTTTGAAGACAGTCCAGTGAGCATGGTTTTTGGGTGGAGCCAGTGGGTGCGTCGCGGTGGGAGGTGGCGGGTCAGGAAGGGGATGAGGGTATGTGATGGAGTTGAGTTCGTTTCCGAGGGCTAAGATTTTGTCAGCGAAGAAAGAGGAGAATTCCTCTGAGGATATAAGAGATTTGGGGGTTTCTTTCGATGTTTTGGCTAGTTTATTAGATTGGTGTTTCACCAGTTCGAAGAGCTTGTGGGGTCTGTTATTGGCTTTCTCTAGTTCAGTTCTGAAGAAGTCTTTTTTTGAGTTGAGTATGTTCCTGTTGTAGACATTTCTGGCCTGGCGGAGGAGTTTTAAATGTGCGGTGGAGGGGTGCTGCCTCCAGGATCTTTCAGCTTGCCGGAGGGCTCTCCTCTCATTATTAAGGGATCCCGTGAACCAGGGGTTTCTGTCCTTGATTTGGGTTCTTTTCAGTTTAAGAGGGGCTAGATCGTCCAGGATGTGTGAGATAGTTGCGGAGTAGTGATCATTGAGGCCACTGACTGTTGTGATATGCGTAGGGGGGGGGGAGGTCGGATTAACATCGGGCCTCAAGTTCATTGCGGTCCAAGTTCTTGGTGTCTCTGATCCAGCGTTTGCGAATCATCGGTTGCGGTGCTTTTGTCTTGAGGGTGCCAGGTAGATGGAAGGTGATGGCATGATGATCAGACCAGTCACATGGGTCAATAGAGATAAGCTTGACAGTTGATTCTTTGGAGATGATCCAGTCAAGGGTGGCCCCTTTGAGTGAGTTGGTAGTGAGCAGGCTTGGGTCAGGGCTTGGTCTGCCAGGAGGTCTTTGATGGCGTTGACATGAGGGTCCTTGGGATCGTTCCAGTGTAAGTTAAAGTCGCCTAGGAAGATATCTTTGGCATTGGTGGGAAACTTAGCTGTGATGATTTCCATGAGGTGGTCGGTGAAGGAGTCGTTCCTGCCAGGGGGGTGGTAGAAGATGTGAAGGTTGCACAGTTGGGTGGAGTTCCTGCAAATAGTGAGGGCGAGGTATTCGCAGGATTCGGTGGAGTCTGCCAAAAGTTCCGTGACACGAAGGTTAGAGCGGTAGATGCAGGCGATGCCTCCTCCTTTCTTGTTCGATTGTCTGTCCAGCCTTGCGATGTTGTATTTAGGAGGGACTAGGAGGTCCAGGCATGGAGATGAGGATTCATTGAGCCATGATTCTGTTAGGATTGCGAAGTCGATGTTTTTTCCAAGGATGAGATCGGCAATATCAGCAGCGTGCTTAGCTGCTGATCGGCAATTGATTAACAGACCAGACAGAGAAGATTTGGACGGAGTTTCGGGAGTCTGGGCGGACAGGAGAATGGGTACTAGATTACTCTTGACCGCCGTTCTGTTGCAGAGGGTGGCAGGCCTGTTGGGGTTGATAGTGACCGTGCGGATGGCGAGTTCGGCACTCCCCTCGAAAGGATGAGGGGTAGCTGGGGTGGAGTTGTAGTCTCGGAGGAAAGCCAAGATTTCCATTTCCGTGAGATCTAGTGGACTTGGAGCGGCATGGGAAGGGGTGTAGGAGAGGACCAGAGCGAGGGTTTCTTCCTCTGAGAGGTGACGTTGTTGCTTACGGAGGCGAAGCTGTCTCAAGGCTAGCGGAAGAGGTTGTTTAGGGCGCTCTGTTGAAAGTGAGGGGGTGGAATTTGGAATGGGCATGAGGTTGGCGAGGGAGAGTTCAGCGAGGTGAAGGAGGTTCATTAATTCCAAGATGGAGATGTGAATGCTCTGGGTTAGTTTGGTAACTCTGGAGAGCAGAGAAACCCTGTCCCTGTCAGGTGGAGACGTGAGAGGGCGGGGGGGCAGTGGTTCGGGAACCGTTCTGTCGGCATGTATAGGTGATGGGGAATGCAAGTTCTGTAGCTGACAAGTGCACATGTCCATCCCCCACACACCACATCATCTGAACTCTTATTTGTCCACGTCATACCAATTGGACATATGGGAGACATGAAACACAACTCTCTGAACCTGAGCACCTCACAGTCTGCTGTGAATGAAAAACAGCTGCCTGAACTTCTCAGTCGCATGCACCAGTCTGCACAGTCAAGTGATCAAACACCTATATGTCACACAAGTATCGTCTCTCATGGTCACATCTCAGATGGCATGCTGAGCCCTAACCGATGAAAACCCCAGTAGTCCTGACAACGAAGCCACAGCACAATGACACAGAGGCAGACACCTGAGGGAACATTTCACTGAGCACAACGTGTCAGCTGATACACGGGAGTGGGAGTACAGAGTGTATTTTATGCCCTGGAGTAGGCATGACTGTCCTGCTCCACGTGAAAGAGGGATGAGCCCTGGACAGTAGGCATGTGGCTAAGCATGTGTGACACACTTGATATACATACTCCTGAGGCCCAAACATTGTTCCCACCCGCAGCATGGGGGTGTGCCAAATACCCCAGGCACATGTGGTGAGTCAGATCAGCAATTGGAACACATATCAAAGTTACACGCAGATTATATGTCATAACTCAGGCATTGTGTAAGCAATTGACCCACCCATTAAGCCCACCACAAAGGTACGGTAACAAATGCTGTCCCCCACCCTGAGCTAAGCAAAATGCAAGGACACAGTACCCAAGTGCCACAATTTCCAGACTGTAAGGGCCACACCTGGTTATCAGATGAGAAGTGGGCATGTCACAATTGAGGGACATGGGTCCTGGACCACAAGACTGATGTACTGTGGAGGTTTAACCAGGCCAGAGGAGGGCACATAGCATGTCAGACAAAGTTCACAGTGCAGTCAAGGACTCACCCCCTCCTTGCTGCTGTCTGGCCTTCAGCTGCCCATCCAGGTCAGGGAAGACCACCGCCAGGATCCGGAGCATGTGGGGGGTCAGGGTCCGGTGTCCGCCCCTCCTGCGAGGAGGCGACAGCTTCAGCTGGACCCTTGCAATCCTCCGGGTCCAGCCCCGAAGGTCCTGCCACCTCTTCTGGGTACCCGCTCACATCATATGCAATGGCAAATGCGTGCGCACCGATCGGACCATTGCTGTACAACGCGTACCCGCTCACATCATATGCAATGGCCAATGCGTGCGCACCGATCGGACCATTGGTGTACAACGCGTACCCGCTCACATATGCAATGGCCAATGCGTGCGCACCGATCGGACCATTGCTGTACAACGCGTATTTCTGTCCACATCATATGCAATGGCCAATGCGTGCGCACCGATCGGTCCATTGCTGTACAACGCGTATTTCTGTCCACATCATATGCAATGGCCAATGCGTGCGCACCGATCGGTCCATTGCTGTACAACGCGTACCCGCTCACATCATATGCAATGGCCAATGCGTGCACACCGATCGGACCATTGCTGTACAACGCGTATTTCTGTCCACATCATATGCAATGGCCAATGCGTGCGCACCGATCGGTCCATTGCTGTACAACGCGTACCCGCTCACATCATATGCAATGGCCAAGGAGGCTGTCCAGCAGGGCCTGGTTCTCCTCAGTGCTGAAGGCTGGGGCTCTCTCCACAGTACGTGCCATTGCAGTAGCCAGAGGATGCAGAGACAGCAGCAGTGTTGGTGGCAGATGTCGTCCTGGAGCATGTAGTGCAGGCAAGTGAGCTCTCAGGGGAACAGCCAGCATTATATGTGTGCTGCAGAGGCAGATACTGTCCCATGTGTCCAAAGTGATAGGTCCAAGTCGTTAGCATCTTCTGAATCTGGCCAATCCATGGAATTGCACCACTTATACACGCCCACAGCATCCTTCAAAAGTGCAACTTCATGACACCCATGAATTTGCAACATTGTTGTGGCTGGCCAACTGAATTCACTGCATCAGACTCGTTAAAGCTTCGAAAACGCGTCCGTTACCATGCCAGGCCCTAGCCAATGCGGGCGCACTGATCGGACCATTGCTGTACAACGCGTATTTCTGTCCACATCATATGCAATGGCCAATGCGTGCGCACCGATCGGTCCATTGCTGTACAACGCGTACCCGCTCACATCATATGCAATGGACAATGCGTGCGCACCGATCGGACCATTGCTGTACAACGCGTACCTGCTCACATCATATGCAATGGCCAATGCGTGCGCACCGATCGGACCATTGCTGTACAAAGCGTATTTCTGTCCACATCATATGCAATGGCCAATGCGTGCGCACCGATCGGTCCATTGCTGTACAACGCGTACCCGCTCACATCATATGCAATGGCCAATGCGTGCGCACCGATCGGACCATTGCTGCACAACGCGTATTTCTGTCCACATCATATGCAATGGCCAATGCGTGCGCACCGATCGGTCCATTGCTGTACAACGCGTACCCATTCACATCATATGCAATGGCCAATGCGTGCGCACCGATCGGACCATTGCTGTACAACGCGTATTTCTGTCCACATCATATGCAATGGCCAATGCGTGCGCACCGATCGGTCCATTGCTGTACAACGCGTACCCGCTCACATCATATGCAATGGCCAATGCGTGCGCACCGATCGGACCATTACTGTATAACGCGTACCCGCTCACATCATATGCAATGGCCAATGCGTGCGCACCGATCGGTCCATTGCTGTACAACGCGTACCCGCTCACATCATATGCAATAGCCAATGCGTGCGCACCGATCGGACCATTGCTGTACAACGCGTACCCACTCACATGTGCAATGGCCAATGCGTGCGCACTGATCGGTCCATTGCTGTACAACGCGTACCCGCTCACATCATATGCAATGGCCAATGCGTGCGCACCGATCGGACCATTGCTGTACAACGCGTCCCTGTACAAGTCACTCGCATATGTCACCATGCCTGTCACAGGTGAACGTATGCCAGCCACATTTACTTTCCAGGGACTCAGGGGCACACCTACAACACCACAGCCTGTCCACACTGTATCCTAAGGCATGTAAGGCTGCATTACCTTTTCTGTGAATGGGGGTCAACATGTGGTTTTTTGGGTGGCACTTGGGGGCAGCCACTCCCAGGCTGTGCACGTGTTCATGGGGACAGAATCCTTGGTGTGTTGTGCACATGACCACTGTGATGTGCAACTGTTCATTTCAGAGCATGTGCCATGGTCACATTTCACGGTGGTGTATGTGTATGTCATGTCACATACCCCGTGAGTCCCATGTGGGACGGTATGTTTGAGCCAGGGTGTCCCAGTGGCACAATAGTGATGGTCCTCCACAGTCTGTGTGCATGTTGTGTTTACAATGTCTCTGATTCCATGTGCACAATGGGAGACAGTCTCCACATCCACGTTGTTTGTGCATGGACTTTGATGTTGTGCGTGTGTGTGTGTCACAGACGTCCATGTCTGTCCTGCAGAGGCAACAGGGACCACTACCTGTGGGGGTCATGGTTGTTTTGCTGTGGTGTATTCATGATACGCCATGTCATGCCAGTGTCCATGTGGCAATACAGGGTCCCTGGGAATCTACCTGTCAATGAGCTGTGATGCCTGGGGCACATCTGTCCTCACATGTCACTGTGGTGTGTGTTTGGAACGTGACAGCAGTACATGGGTACTGTGACACAGCCTAATGATATCCCATAGCACAACCTGGAACTTGTTGTCAACACATGTTGAACTGTGATGTTAGATGTTGGCCATGTAGGTGCCATACATGTCCTTACAGAACGGCACACACATCAGGTACTTGTGTCTCGTAATGATGTATCATGTGATATTGAGTATGGTCTATGCCACATATGTGGGGTGACTGACAATCTTTCTTTCTTCACCTATGCACTGCAGGGCACCAGCTGTCCATAGACCATTCCCTGACCTTGCAACCATGGTTGAACGGGACTGCATCCGACGGTACCGCTTCAACAGGCCGCTGATTGAGGAATTGACGGTGCGGTTGGCCCCACATTTGCAATCTGGCCGGACATACCCTACAGCGCTGACCCCCAAGGTGAAGGTGATGGCAGCCCTACACTTCTTTGCCACCGGTACCTTTCAACACACTGTGGCGTCTGCTGGTGGGATGTCACAGACCATGTTCAGCCTTGTGCTACGCGATGTTTTGGAGGCAATGTTGAGATACCTGAACCAGTACATCTATTTCTCTAAACGTCAACAACTCACTGACGTCAAGAGTGACTAATATGCCCTGGGGAGGATGCTGCATGTCATTGGCTCCATTGATGGGACACATGTGGCTTTGGTACCACCACAGGCACATGAGCAGGCATACAGGAACAGAAAACATTATCATTCGGTCAATGCTCTGGTGGTATGTCTTGCAGATATGAGCATCTCACACGTGTGTGCCCGTTTCCCCGGTTCTGCACACGATGCCTACGTGATGAGGAGTAGTCGCATCCCGAGGATGATGTCACAGATGCAGAACCAGCGTGCCTGGCTTGTCGGTGTGTACTGACTTTGTACCATTGTGTGTGTTCTGCAATGTAGTATTCCACCCTCTTTTCCAACTCAGCTAATGTGCAATTGTCTGTATGTAGGTGACTCGGGATACCCCAACATGCCGTGGTTGCTGACGCCCCTCAGGAACCATGTGACACCAGCCCAGATGCGCTACAATGAGGCACATGGTCGGACCAGGCGAGTGATCGAGCGGACATTTGGTCTCCTGAAGAGCCGCTTTCGCTGCCTGGACAAGACAGGAGGGGCCCTCCCATATGCCCCAGCAAAGGTGTGCAAGATTGTCATCGTCTGCTGCATGCTACATAACCTGGCAGTGCGGAAGGAGTTGCCTCATCCTGGATGACGATGACCAACATCCGTGGAGGATCCTGGCCTGGGCCACGATGCCAGTGATGGTGATGGTGATGATGATGATGATGATGAGGGTGATGTCCGCACACAGCTCATCACCAACTTCTTCAGCTGAATGTGAGTATCCAGAGATGTCATGTCAATGATGTGAGTTTGCGTGATATGTGTTGGTGGTGCTCTGGTGCTGTTTGAGTGTGGCCATGTGCTACTTGACTGGAAGCG
Source organism: Calotriton arnoldi (assembly GCA_963921515.1). Classification (NCBI taxonomy): domain Eukaryota; kingdom Metazoa; phylum Chordata; class Amphibia; order Caudata; family Salamandridae; genus Calotriton; species Calotriton arnoldi. The sequence continues at coordinate 1,261,889 of CAWUFW010000977.1, forward strand.
TACAGCGATGTGTCCTTACAGGTAGTCTGTACTCCCCAACAGTGTTGACATGCTAACTTGGTTTTGTGTAGGTATCTTGTGACATGTATTGGGCATGAGTATTGCAGTTCTGTCCTGTTCTTCAGTGCTTTTGACTGTGTGTCATTTCTGTCCTTCACAGGGTACTTTCAGAGTTGTTTGGTCAACTGTGATCCCCCGACACCATGATTCAACTTCCAGGGTGGAAGCTGTCGTTTCCCTACAGGTGATGTGCCACACACCCCTGGACTTTCTTTCTTCTACACTTGTTGACTGTGTGGCCACTGCCACGTGGGATTACCTTGCATCTGTAGTGGAATGTGTAATAAACCTGTGCTTCACTTTGGGATGTGCGTTGTCTGTGGTCACACATCTGACTGACATTTGCTTACTGCACCTGTGGGCTAGTTAACACAGACTGTGAATAGGTGTGGTGTCTGTTCATTCCACTGTATTTCCTGGCAACATCAGTGTAGGCGATGAGTCAGATGGCCCTGGTGTGTATGTGTTGTGTAGCCCTAGTGGGGTGTCTCCCTCATATGTGTCACGTCACCATGACTCACATGACGGTGTTGAACGTGCTGTAGCAGTTAGCATGCACAGTGTCATTTAGCAGATCATCATCTCCATGACAGAAACCACGTTGGAATCACAACAGAGGCAAGTATGGTGTATTAGTGAGTTTATTTACATACATGTGTGAGAATAGTGCACAGGATGGTGGGTGCTGTACATTGGGATTGGAATCCAAAGTTCCCAGATGAGTTGGAAGTCTTGGTAGCAGAAATGTCCTGAGTAAAGTCAACAGTCATCTGATACATTGGGCCAACTTAAACTCCCCATGTCATGTGGGAGATTTGGGTTTCATTCGACAGGGTGAACAGTTTGCACACAAAGGAGAATTTCCAGAACAGGTGTTGGGTTCCTGGGGGATGTACATGGCCATCGGCCTCTCAGTTGTCCTTCCTCGGACGACCGCTCTTCTTTGGGGGGGGACCCTCACATGCAGGCTGCTGCGGTGCAGGGGACTCTCCGCCAGAGTCCTCCTCCCTCCCTGTGGCAGTTGCAGTTGTTGCAGCACCAGATGTTGTGGGCACACAGGGAGGTGTGGCCATGTTGGTGCTATTCTGGCGGAGGCATGTCAATATGTCCCTATGCACCGCTGTCAGTTCTTGAAATGTGCCCCACTTGGACTCCATGCGAGATGTGTGTCTCTACACGGGACATGTGGGAGTCCAAGCGGGCATGATGAGCAGCCTGCTGCTGTTGAATGTCCTTGAGGATCCCCACTACCTGGCTGACCTCTCCGGTGCTATTCTGGTACGCATCAGCAATGCGTACCAGTTGTGGGTCATCATGCAGTCCAGACCCCTCTGCAAACAGCGACCTATGTCTACCACCCCTCCCACCACCCCTGGCGACACATGCGGGACCTGCGGTGGCACGCACAGGTGACCCTAGGCCCCCTTCGGGGTTGTTACTGGGGTTGTTGTCCGTTGCTCCACGTTGGGCCGGGGTCCCTGTGCTGTTGTCATTGGTGGTCCTTGGTCTGTCCGAGTCGGCGGGGGTGGTCTGTGTGTTGGCAGTTGTTGGAGGGGTGGGTGCAGGGGGTGCAGATGGTGGTCCTGCTGGTGCTGCATGATGACTCACACCGGAGGGGCCAGGTAGGTCTTCGCCATCCGAGGAGGGCAGAGGCTGTTCCACACCAGTGAGCTCAGTGTCCCCCGGAGCCTGGGACAGGGACTCCTCATCGTCTGCTGCTGTGTCCCCATCATCACCTGTTTTTGGGAGAGACACAATGTATGTTATGTTTCTACAGGCATCAATGGTTCACACACCTGACAGTTGTGACTGTACCTCTGGATGCGGACCTGTACATTGCATTGTCCTAAGTTGTCACAGTCAGAGGTTGATATTGGTGTAGCACATTGTCCTGCAAACTTGAAGCATTTCAATGTGAATGTTGAGGTGTGTACATGGACAGCATTGGTTGTATTTGGTGGACATCCGGCCCTCCTTCTCCCCCCAGCCCAGTTATCCCACCATGAAGCATGCCACCCTTGCAGTGGGTTCAGGTTGACTCTCAGGATGTCAGTCAGTGGTGTCCTGCTGTTGGTTGGTGCCCAGTTCCCAGCAGGGCCTTGTGCTCCCCACAACAGAGCACCATTGTCAGACATCTTTGAAGTAGCTTTTCACTCCCTGTGAGGTGTGCATGCTTCAGTGTGAGCTTGCTGGGCCATGTGGGTGGGGGATGTTGAGCTGTGACTACCACTCCCATCATGCTATTGCCTACACCCCCCTTCCCAGCATGCCCATACTTCCTTCCTTTTGAGTGGCCTTCACTGTGTATGAGTGTGACAGCAATGGCAAGATGGCTGACAGTGTGGTCCTGTTGTTTGTTGGTGCCCAGTTCCCAGCAGGGCCTTGTGCTCCACACAGCAGTACCCAGTTTCAGCCATCTTGTCAGTTCTTTTCCACTCCCTGTGAGGTGTGCATGCTTCAGTGTGAGCTTGCTGGGCCATGCGGGTGGGGGATGTTGAGCTGTGACTACCACTCCCATCATGCTATTGCCTACACCCTCCTTCCCAGCATGCCCATACTTCCTTCCTTTTGAGTGGACTTCACTGTGTGTGAGTGTGACAGCAATGGCAAGATGGCTGACAGTGTGGTCCTGTTGTTTGTTGGTGCCCAGTTCCCAGCAGGGCCTTGTGCTCCACACAGCAGTACCCAGTTTCAGCCATCTTGTCAGTTCCTTTCCACTCCCTGTGAGGTGTGCATGCTTCAGTGTGAGCTTGCTGGGCCATGTGGGTGGGGGATGTTGAGCTGTGACTACCACACCCATCATGCTATTGCCTACACCCACCTTCCCAGCATGCCCATACTTCCTTCCTTTTGACTCTGCTTCCCTGTGGGGTAGTGTGCCTGTGCTGAAAGGATGGCTGACAGTGTTGTCCTGGCGTTTGTTTGGCTACAAGTCCCAAGAGTGTCCTTGTGCTTCACACAGCATAACCCAGGGTGGTGGTTCTTTGTGGGATATTTAATTAGAGTGTGAGGCATTGCATTCTCCCAGGTGAGTTGTGTGGAGTTTGTGTTAAGGGGGTTTGTGAGAAAAGCTGCTTGTAAATATTGTGAGAGTGGTCAGTCCTCCTTCCCACCCAGCCAGATATCCCACCATGGAACGTGCTTCTATTGCAGGGAGTGCAAGTTGGCTTTCAGGATGTCAGTCAGTGGTGTCCTGCTGTTGGTTGTTGCACAGTTCCCAGCAGGGCCTTGTGCTCCCCACAGCAGTACCCAGTGTCAGCCATCTTGTCAGTTGTTTTCCACTCCCTGTGATGTGAGCATGGTTCAGAGTGGTGTTGATGGGCCAATTGTGAGGGTGACCAATATCTGTGACTACCACTCCCATCATGCTATTGCCTACACCCCCCTTCCCAGCATGCCCTTCCTTCCTTTTGAGTGGACTTCACTGTGTGTGAGTGTGACAGCAATGGCAAGATGGCTGACAGTGTGGTCCTGTTGTTTGTTGGTGCACAGTTCCCAGCAGGGCCTTGTGCTCCCCACAGCAGTACCCAGTGTCAGCCATCTTGTCATTTCTTTTCCACTCCCTGTGATGTGGCCATGGTTCAGGGTGGTGTTGATGGGCCAATTGTGAGGGTGGGCAATATCTGTGACTACAACTCCCATCATGCTATTGGCTACACTGACTTCACCAGCATACACAGAATTCCTTCCTTTCAGTGAGCTTCCCTGTGAGGTGGTGTTCTAGTGGTGGCTAAATATCTGACTGTTGGTTAGATTTGTGCCACTGCCTAGCTCGATTTGTTGTTGGGTTTGTACATGTCATGAGACAGTTACATATCACTATGAAATGGCATGTATTGTGTTTATCTGACTAACATACACATCTTGGGATGATTATCTTTTGGTTGCTGTGGATTTGCTAAGGGTGCATGGTTTGACTATCCCCTTGACAGTGATGTGTGTGTATTGTCACACAATATTGTGTATATTTGTTGTGTACTCACCAGGCTCTGGGATGTTTGATAGTCCATATACGCTCACTGGTGGTAGGATGGCCCGCACCTTCTCCTCCCAGGGCCTGAGGTATACTGGTTTGGCAGGAGGGCCACTGCCGGTGCGATGACTCAAGGCGTAATCCTTCTTTAGTAGGTCCTTGACCCTCCTGCGCACATATCACCTGTTCTGGATGTCTTCCTTTGTGCGCAAACATGGTGATTGTGCGTTCACCCTGTCGACGATCCGCTCCCACATCTTGGTTTTCTGCGACATGGGGGTCTGTTGGACCAATGTACCAAACAACTGTGGCTCTACCCTGAGGATCTCATCTACCAGGACTTCCAATTCACTGTCTAGGAACTTTGGATTCTTCTTTGGGGGCATGGTGATGGTTGGTGGTGGTGATTGATGTGTGTGTGTGTGGGTGTGCAAGTGAGGGTGTGTGAGTGTAGGTTTTGCTGGGTGTATGTGAGGGTGCCATTTGTTGAGGTGCTGATGGTGTGTGGCTTGTGTGATGGATGAGCTGTGAGTGTGTCTGTGGTTGCTGTCTGATGGTGTTCTGTGCTGGCAGGTCAGTTGAATTTGCAAAGGATCATGGTAGGGATTTGTGGCCTTTATATGGGTGGAGTTGTGGGTGTGTCTTTGTTCCATGTTTCCCCCCTCCCCAGTATTTATTGGCTTTGTAGTTGCTTGTTTGGCCCTTTTTTTTGTATTGTTTCCTTTGTACTTTTTGTGCATGTAGGAGACGTTCTTCTGACCGAGTAGGACGCTGCAGTTGTCTCGTGCGAGCTTCTCAGAGTCGTTCACGCTGTGTTTCTGCTAGGTTTCATGTGCGGCGTACGCGCGGTCGCAGAGTATTGGGTTGCTTCGGCTGGGTTTTGTATGCGCATTGGTCGTACGGCTTGGGCTCCGTGCGACTCGGTCTGGTTTTCCACGCATTGCATCGTACTGCGCGGGTCGGAGTTTGCGGGTACGTTTCGTTCGGATTCATTCCTGGTGTGTGTCGGTCGGTTCGATTCGCGTTGTTTCCCGGCCGGATAGCTGGTTTCCGTGCGGTTCGGTCGTTCGGCTTGTGTTCCGTACGAGTCGGTCGTGATTCACATGCATTTCATCGTACTACGCAGGTCGGGCAGCGCCGGTACGTGTCGGTCGGACTAAATTCCCGTACCGAGTCGGTCGGTATGTTTTCCGGCCCGAATCGGAATCGACCCCTATGTCTTTGTTGAGCAGAGATAATGAATGTAACCCTAATCGTCATGTGTTTAGGAATGCGGTTGATTACATTGGTGGCATACTGTGAGATCTGTATTTGTTTTTTTCTCGAAGGGACGACCTCGCAACCCTTCGAGACATTTAGTTTTCCGACTCATAAGTTGTTTTATCAGTAAGGGCGATCGCTTTCTTTTTCTTGGGTTTGACTGGACAGTCTTTTGCAAAGTGACCGGCTTTGCCACAGTATAAGCATAGGTTTCCCTTACGTCGTCTGTCTTTTTCTTCTGAGGACAATGGTCCTTTTATTCCTCCGATCTGCATTGGTTCTACACTATTGTGCTTATCCTCAACTTCCTTTGTATCTGTTTTAAAAATTAGTACTCTTGACTCTCCTCGGGGTTTTTCACTCTTCCTTTCCCCTAATCTGTGGTCTAGTTTAACCACTAGGTCTAGAAAGTCGGTATAATAGTCAGGTAGATTTACGATGTGTGCTAAGAAATCTTTTAAATCATCCCTAAGGCCCCGATAAAATAAAGAGATTCTTTTGTCTTCTGGCCAGTGAGTCTCAAAGTAATGTTATTTCTTTTTATCCCCCCTTTTCGATTTTTCCTTTTGTCTTTTGGTCCCCTTGGAGCACCTCCATCCTTGCCGGTTCTACCTTGTCCGATCCTTTCCCTCCCCCCCCTTTTCCTTCCCCCTACCTTACATACCCCTATGGACATGTCTTCATCTTCTGCTATGTTATTGTAATTAATGTTATTGTGCAACACTGTTTTTAACTGTGTAACCCGCTGATCCTTATGTAAAGCGCTCTGATACCTTCGGGTCTAGCCAGCGCTATATAAAACTCTTAATTAATAAATAAATGTTAAAACTAACCCTGGGCGTAGTTCGCGTAGTAGTACTACGCGTAGCTACGCGAAGTGCACTACGCGTAGCACTACGCGAACTGCGTAGTGCGGTAGGAAATGCTGTTCGCAATGATTGCACAGTGCCGGATGCTTGTCCGCACTGTGCAATCATTGCAAACGGCATCTTGCACAGTGCAAGCGGTCGTTTTCTGCCGCTCGAGTAGATTTGTACTCGAGCTGCAGTTTTCTCAAAGCGGACTGGTAGTTTCTCATCGCGAGCGGTCGCGAGCATACGCGACCACTCGCAATGAGAAACCTGGCCTCCCCGCGTTGAGAATCTCGCCGGGAGGTTTATTTTCCACGCTCGCGATCGGCAACTTGAAGTTGCTGATCGCGAACGAGGAAAAAGTCTCGCCGGGATGTCATTTTGCTCGCTCACTGTCGCCAACTTGACGTTGAGGACCGCGAGGAAGCAAAAAATGCCCGCTACGCGTTTTTGCTCTGTGCTACGTGCAATTCGCGTAGCGCGTAGTTGCGCAAACTACGCGAGGGTAGTGTAGTTTTCCGCCCAGGCCTAGTTAAAACTAGTTATGTAAGTGATTAAGTCTTTAGATCCCTGACGTAAGTTTAATAACTCATTATCAAATGCCTGAATAAAAACATGTTTCGCAAAAAGACGTGACATGGCTGCCTTGAAGGCAACTAAATTATGAAGTAGAGGGTCATTAGTATCAACCAAAGGCATAGCCCAGTTTGCAGCCACCGCTCCGAAGTATGAAATGATGAAAGCAACTTTAGTAGTGTCCGTGGTAAAAATCTGTGGTTTACACAAAAAATGCAACTGGCATTGGCTCATGAAAGATGCGAAGTGACTACTGTCACCTGTAAAGCATTCAGGATTTGCCAGGGGGACAGGGTTTGGTGACACTACAGTAACCTGAAGGTTCTGATCAGTGTGTTAAGTTGAGGTAGTAGGAGAAGATAAGATGGTTGAACCAAATTTGGGTGGAGCAAGGATAGGTCGAGTATCTGACATTTTAGGGTCTCTCCAACTAGTGATTTCCAATTTAGTTCGGAGTACTTCTTGTCTAAGTGCGTGATTCTCCTGCCTAAGTTGTTGCATCTCTTCTGATAGTTTGGGTAACTACCGGTAACTTTTCAGCGCCTTAAAAAGAAAATATTTGCGCGATTCAAGCATTGCTAGTTGTGCAATGACGTTTAAAGTGCTCAGTGATGGACCCGTTCCAAAGCGCTAGTTCTCGGTGAAAGCGCCTTGGGGTATGCATATTTTTTTAAATCATCGAAGCATGGAAAAATTTGGCGCTTACGTGAAGTAGTAACTGACTTCACGTCATGGGTCCGGGAGGGGGGTTAGAGATGCCTGTAGGATCTAAATCGAAACGAAAACAAATGGGATCAGCGATAGCGCGTTCCCAAGAGTAGCCATCACCGCCCAACCAGACCTCCCAGTACATTTACTTCCAATGTGGCACTCTCCCGCTACAGACCTGTCTGTGATCGTCCTCGGACCCGAATGTTGCCGCTGTGTTGCAGCCCGAGGGAGAAATGCTGGTTCCTGATCACGTGATCCGGGCGTGGGCTGTATGACGCGGCACGCTCCGGACATGTGATTCGGAACACTAGACCGGTAGGGTCTATGCTTGGATGAAAACTTTATTGTTCCGTGTAACCACTCGTTGCCCCAAAACAAACCCTTAATGGTATTAAGTCAATATATGGAAATACCGCTAAGCGTGGCAAGGTTGGACCGGCGGTACTCAATAGCTAAATAGCGGTGTGCCGCTACTAACGTTTTTTACAAAATGTATTATTGATAATCCTGGACCCCTTCTAAAATTACAACCTTTTGCAAAAGTGTGTCTCACTAGTTAATTAACTAACTGTGATGGTTATTAGCCCATAATAGGGTGGTTCATTTTATGGGGGGCTCAGAGTTCCTCCCGGTTGTCGGTTAAACTAATCTAGTGGAAAGGAACCTGGGTAGAAGAGGGGGAAATTTGTGTTCCTGTAATGTGGTGTATGCCAGTTAGTCATGTTATTGGCATATGTGGGTCCTAGAAAACCTACCAGTGTATTTCTAAGGCAAGCTCATGAAAACTAACACGGAAGAAGAACTGGGCACCGGAGGAGATTGGAGCAGGAAAATCGGAGTAGGTCTGGAACGGCAACGAAGCGCTTTTGAGCGAGCGGGCGCGGTTTAAATACCTTGGCTCCCGGCTCATTTTCAGAAGGCACGTGTGCACGTGTAGACAGTTTGCACATGTTTTTCTTTCGCTCTCACTGAGTTCTCCACCCAGTTTTCCACGTGTAATAATAAAGGCACGTTTTAGGGCAATTTAATTACACGAGTTTCTTTCTTTTGGGGATTTATTTAAGATAGCGTTTCTCTGCCAACCTAACATGATTATACTTTAATGTTTTCAGCAAATCGTAATATAACCAGTCCAAACAAAAGTACAATTTAAATCTCAGGTTTCTGGCTTTTTTAGCATATACAGGATGTTACAGGAAATACAGAGTTTGCGCAAACAACCAGGACATCATGACATTAGTACTCAGAGAGTTTCATGAAAGTAATGATAAACTCTTTCCACTCATGACAGTAAGAGTCTCCTGCCCATAAAGAATCGAACAACTGAAGGTCAGGGACTCATTATACAATGCAGGCCTGCAGTACAACATACAGTAGGTATCATATTAGAGTGAATAGTTACAGTTCTCGGAGCTACATCGTTCAAGACGCTGAGGGTTCTGCTTGATCTTCAGAAAGTCTCTTACTGGATTTACTGCGAGTCTTGGACCTCTTCTTAGATCGCGAACGACGTCGCTGTCTGCCATCCGCACCGGGGGGGGGGGCATGTCCAGGTCCACTAGACGATGAGTCAGAGTCGATTCTGGGTGGGGTATGAGGTTTAATCCACACCATCTCTTCCAGCCACTGGAACACCTCCTCCGGGGACTCAAAAAAAGTAGGTGCGCGACTGGTACGCCACCCGCAGACGAGCCGGATACAGCAAGGAGTATGGAAGCTTGAGACCTTGAAGACGAGCCTTAGCCTCAAGGAAGGACTGTCTGCGCTGCTGTACGAGCCTGGTGTAGTCCAGAAAGATTAGGATGCGCTGAGAGTCGTATGTAAGAGAGTCCCTCGCTCTTGCCTGCTGTAGGATTACATCCCTGTCTCTATAATTAAGGAGACGGGCGATGATGGGCACCTAGCGGCGGCTTCTGTAGTAATGCACGATGAACGCGCTCCAGCACGAAGCAGGATGAAAGCGAGTCGGGTGCGAGCCAACCCTTGAGCCACGTGGCAAGGGACTCTTCCGCGTTGTTGCCCTCGCAACCCTCTGGGAACCCAATAAAGCGGATATTATTGCGGCGGGCACGTCCCTCCGCATCTTCCACTCGCGTTGCCAGGCCTCGAGTGAGTGATTCAAGGGTAGGCACTTTCTTCGTCAACATGCCCACTGTGTTTTCCACATCCGAGATGCGGGACTCTGCCTCCGTGATACGCTGCACAGCATTCCGGAGATCTTGTCGAAGCAGCATAACATCCGCGCCCACCACCCCAATATTGGCCTCCCATGTTTACCGCGACTGCGTGACCGCCGCCAGCAGCGCTGCATTGTCCGGCATATGGGCTTCTGGGCCGCCCAGTGAGTGCCCGAGGTCACTGTTCTAGCGTATTTGTCCATGGTACATTGCCTGGAGGACGCAGCAGGTGGCTTGACTTTGTCCATTATAGAGTCTCACGGGGCCAAGAAGGCGGTCCAACAGTCGGGATACAGCAATCTCCCACTGCGTGCGTAGACGGGTCGTGGGCGACAAGGGCCAGGTATTTCGCCCGCAGCGGGGGAAGGAAGGGCCAGACCAGGCGGGGCCACCGCACCCACAAGCCGCACCAAACTTCATTTGGCCGCCTCCGCGAGTTAGGGACCCCAGCCTCCCCTAATGGGTGTCCAGGCACAGCTCCCAATCCACCATGCAATAGTAGGACAGGCCGTAGGACAGTGTCTCCCAGCCACTGGCGTCAAACACAGCACTCCGGTGAGGGATAGAACTGAAGGGCGACACACCGGTCAATGGGGAGTGTGAAGGGACAACGGTGGCAATCAGCGTTACCAAACAAGCAGTGCACCAAAAGAACACAGGAGGTGGGCTGCGATATCAGCCTGTCCATCCAGTGGCAACACAATCAATCAAGGCTGGCAGAGGTGTCAGATGGTGTCCCCTGTGCCGTAGAGGCGATGCACAGTTACTATTACCTCAAATCAGGCCCATGCGAGGGCCCCGGTGTCAATACTCATGAGCCCCAAACACAGTCCGGGCAGGATGGTAAAGCGCTCAGTAGAGGCCCTGGAAATCACCCAGCGCTCACTCCGCCCGCAGCGGGCCTCCAGGTGTGGGCGAGCTCGAGCAAGCACGGCCTCCTCCCTGGATCCCGGGCCACGCAGATGCCCCCACACAGCCTGGGACGAGAAACCCCACCGCCGCCCACAGACTTCACTCACCGGGTCGGCGGGAGGTGGCCGGGGGGGATTCCGCAGGTCCGATCGATGCGCAGGATGGGGGCGCCGCACAGGGACTCCCGCGGCGCCACACGAAAAGCGCAGGCCGCACACGTGCGACCATGGCGGGACGGCCCCTGCGCAGGCAGGTCCACCACAGTAAGGCCCAGGCACGAGCGGGGGGCGGTCCGGGCCCCCCGCCACGATCCGACGCAGGCTACTAGGTCCAGACTGTTCAGGGCTGCGGCCAGAGCCCCGCCGCACCAGGTGCCGAGCAAAGTCCACCGGCAGGCGTCCACGAGGCAGAAGGGCGCCCAGCGGTCACCAGGCCGTCATCACCAGGGCCCTACCTCAGGATCACGGCCAGGTGGGTGCAGGGAGGTCGTCGTCGCTGCGTCCCGGTAGCTCCCGGCCACCGCAGGCCACTGGGGCAGGAGGACACACAGGCGGGAAGGCGGGCGCCAGCAAAGCAGGCAGCGCGTTCCTTTCCGGAGGAAAAGTTGCACCATTAATAGACAAAAGATAATTAATAAAATGACAAAGCCATTTGTCCCACTTCATACTGGGTTGGATGGGACCTTTGAAAAATACAGGTGGAGTGTTCCCACAACTGGTATTGGCCATGGTAAGTAGAAAATGACAGAGTAAAGTAATGGCCAAAATGCACAAAATATATAACAGTGGAAGAAAAGCCAGAAAATCAAACCTGTAAGACTTCCAAACTTGTGCTGAAATAAAGTAATAACTCCGCAGAGCTATGAAGAGAAACTTTGACTGCCTATATGAAGAGTAGCGGTGAACATGCCGGTGAAATATTGCCCAAAATATGGTTGCCAAAACGTGCTGACCAATCACGTAGGCACGCTGACGTGGTTGCTGGGTAACCAACGTAGACGCGAGGAATGTATGCGTCATACAAACACTGAGCAGACAGTGCCCATGCAGAACCTACCCGCAACGCTCCAATGAATCCTCTCGAGCTGGGGGCTCGAGCGCGATTACACAACGGTTTGAAATCAGCCAAAAATCTAGCAAACCTCTGCCACGCAAACAGCGCCTGCGTCATCAGAGAACAGGGGTTGAAAAACAAACACCCGATGGAGGCCGATGCAGGAATGCAGTCTTCACGACGCGGTCCCAAAATATAATCTGTGGCCGGAAACAAAGCGAAGATGATGTAGAATAGAGGGGATGCTCCTGCCTGTAGGGTTCTCCACCACTCGTCGCCAAAATGAAGTAGGCACCGCTCAAGATTCAAGTATAACATTGGACTTTATTAGGAGAATCCACGTACCAGCCAGTACAATCTCCAGCTGAAGAGAATCCCCCAAGCAGTTTAGAATCCCCACATACTCACCAGAGAACCAATGAGAATAAATGTAAACACACTTCAAGTGCTAAATGCTGTAGGTGAATAAAACTTGGTTAAAGAATATACAATTAAGAATACAACACATTATGCTCTAAGAGCTTAAAGTACTATTTACCACAGGTACATATCAGTGTAAAACTCAATTTTAACAATCCCCACCCCCTTCTCCTCCTCCTGCTCCTCTTCCCATAGGCTCCGTAGAGGACCATAAACAGATGTTATAATGGTATGTTTTCACTGCTGTAGTGGTCTTGCTTATTTTTAATTTCCAATAGTGCGGAAGTAAAATTGTAATACATATCAATGTTTTCTGTTCCTTTACTGGGTTTATTCATTCGGAGAAAGCCTTAACGTTAAATGTTTCATATTTGTTCAAATATCTAAGGACGGCATTAACATAGAGGATGCTGAATAATTTACAGAAAATAGGATATTGTTTATGTGTTAAAGTAAAAACGTTTATTTTTCTTGTTTTCAGAAACACTTCCAGAGGGCCACATGGCAAGCAGGAGCTACTGAGCCCAAAAGTGGGGGTTGAGGCCTTTCACTCCATATATGTCCAGGGCCCGACCTACTATGGATACTGAGTCAGTGGGCCAAGTACCCCATAAACACTTTACAGTCAAGTATAGCATAGTCTCTTAAAATACTGCACCGAACATACTATGATAGGGATAGGTTACATAAGATGGGAAGGGCGGAGTCGCCACGTTGCCTGATGTGCACCGCCACTAAGAGCGATTTGTACCACACGATCTGGGCGTGCCCCACACTCCTACCATTCTGGACGCAGGCGATAGGAGTGTTGGGAACTGTCCTAGGGGTAACGTTGCCGATAGAGCCCAAATTTGTGCGATTTGGGATCCCGAGTGAGGTTGACATAACTAGAACACAGCTGATTTTTACCTCTTTGGGGTTGGTTGTGGCTAAGAGAGACATTGCCAGGAAATGGGGAGTGGCCGACAAACCGCCCATCCAAGAATGGATGAGAGGAATGGACATTTACATGACGGCTGAACAGGTCACATATCGTAGCAGAGGGTGCCCAGAAAAATTTCACAAGATCTGGGACCCCTGGAGAAAACACTTTGAGTTAGACGTCGGAGGCGATACGCAACAGTCCACTGGGTACACCACACAGGAGACCCAGACGCAGAGACCCGAGCCCATAGCACCTTAGAAGACCACTCCCTCACCTTATCAGAGACTGTTCCCTGGTCCAAGACGCAACCACATAACCATGACGGAAATTACCGCTGGCATACGGTAGTTTACATCGATCACTGAATGGGGAGGGGACCATGACGATAATGATTATATTCGATCTGGTTTGAGATCTAATTTCATTAATGCACCAAGTAAGCTTTCTCTTGTGCTAATTGTTCTGTTGAATAAAACTAAAAATAAAAAAATATATATATTTTTTTTTTAAAGTATAGCATGGTCTGAGCAGTCTAGGCTCCATCAATGGGGGTAGGGGGAGGTGGATACAGGGGAGTGAACACAGACTCAACTTAAAATGCTTCAGCAGCAATAAATAATTTTCCACCCAAATATTAACTTTTATGGAAAAATAAGTATTTTATTTCTAGCGCTAACACAAAGGAAAAATACAACATTCACAAAACTGCACAGTATCCCCGAGGTCAGGGCTCTAGTTTTGTTTGGGCGGTCCTCTGGGTCCCACTCCCTCCTTGCTCCTAGCGATAGTGGTTATTCCCCATTCACTATAGGCAACTCCAAGTGCAAGCCCCACTAGTAGTCTGAGTCTCAAGAGTCCACTCTGACTCAAAGTCAGTGTTCCAGAGCAACAACGCTAACTAGCAGGCAAATTTTCCCAGGGCCAACTGGCTTGAAATCACTTTTACCCGCACCAGCAGGCTTGGAGCGTCTGGAGTTCCTGAGTGCTCTGTCTGTGGGCACTTGGAGCGGCAGCAGTTGAATCAGACAAGTTTGCTGCTCGGGGCCCAGGCAGGCTGCACTCAGCAGGTGCAGTTACTCTCATGTGGTTGCACCACCAAAGCGACTGGAGATTCTTTGAGGTTCCTCCTGGTTTGGTGTCTGATCCATGCCACAATGGCGGTGGTGTGTGATGCGACAATCCTGAAGCAGGTCCCTTGCCTTGATGACAGTGCACAGGTGCTCCCAAGGCAGCCTCACTTCTTCAATCGGGGAGTTGTTGATGAGGCTTCACGTCTTGTTGCTCTCGGTGACCCTCTCTGGCATGGTGGGTCACAGCAGCCTGCCTGTACAGGGCTTTGGTCTGTTCGCCACACCGAAGTCCTCAGCAGCGGCCCCTCCTGGCATAGGGGATCGCAGATTACCATTGAACAAAGGCTACGGCTCTCACAGCATGGAAATCTTCTTGCGGCGTCCTCTCCTGACAGAGTCGTGGCTCATCACTACAAAAGGGCTACAGCTCTCACAGCATGGCAATCTTCTCGTGGCCATGCCCCTGGCATACAGGATTGCCAGCAACTCATTACGCACAGGCTGTGGCCTGATCGGCATAGCGATAAACACTGCTTAATTCACAGCAGTCCTCCTCTGGCATACAAGGGTCACCGACTTCGTCCTGCACACGGGAAATGACCAGATTGGTGTAGATGTCACCTCACAAAAGGAGCCCACTCAACAGGGCTCCCCACCCACTGGACCTCACTTCCTTCAACACTCCTTTTTCTCCTAGGGCACACTGGTCTTGGCAAGCAGGCAAGTGCTGGTGCCCCAGAGCAGGTGGTCTTGGATACCCTGGGTGATGTCCCCTCACGCAGCAGGGAGACTAAAAGGCCTTGGCTGCCAGTCCTGTCATAGGGAAAAATCTTGCTGAGCTTCCTTTCCTCACAAAGCCCGTCTGGCTAATTGGCAGATGAGAATTTTTGGGGGCTCAAGCTCTCCTTATAGTCCATTTCCAGACACCAAATGTGATTTAGAGTCTTTGAAGTTTGTTGGGGATCTGCTTCTCCTCTGCCCTCTCTTCCTCTTAAAAGCAGTATTTCACAGGAAGAATGACTCCAAAGCTGATGGCCCCACAACACAGGTCATGGTAGTGATTAGAGTTCACACTTGGATGTCAGCCATAGAGATGTGTTTCAAAAGTTAGCCCAGGGCCCATGGCCTACTCATTATTCTCTTATCAGCCCCATCTGCTTCCTGAGATGTGCCCAGGACCCTTCCTTGTGACGTCTCACTGAATCAAACCGCACCCTTTGAAGTGGAC
This sequence comes from Calotriton arnoldi, assembly GCA_963921515.1. Classification (NCBI taxonomy): domain Eukaryota; kingdom Metazoa; phylum Chordata; class Amphibia; order Caudata; family Salamandridae; genus Calotriton; species Calotriton arnoldi. The sequence continues at coordinate 1,277,105 of CAWUFW010000977.1, forward strand.
GGGGGAGTCTGGCTTTTCCCTCTCCAGTGTGTCTCTCCCACCCAACTTACAGGAGTGAAGCAATACACAAATCTGTCTGTGGGGATTCCTCTAACTCCTCTCCTCTTGTTTAACCATGCAGGCCTGGGTCTCCCAAAATGGAACCCAGGGTCCTCCATTCATTGTACCATTCACAGGCACATATACGCATACACACCTACATTTAGCATGCACACACTACACAACACTGATCCTTCATGTATTGTACAACTCATAGGCACATATACATCCAAGCACATGCATTTACCATGCACATACTGCACAGCACTACATCCATCAAGTATTGTACCACTCATAGGCAAACATACAACCAGCACATGTATTCAGCATGCACGCACTGCACAGTACTGCATTATCCCTGTATTTTACCCTTCCCAGGCACACGTACACCCAGGGCAGATGTACCACTTATGCGCAGCACTACACACCAAACCAATGTAGCCCAACGGCGAGTCAAGCACACAGCAGCAGAATATTAGCGGAGGTAGCCTGTAGGCCTCATTCCAGTGACTCAGACTAAAAAGGCCCTGTTCACGCCTACTCACTACAAGGTATGCTGCCACCCCCGCGCTCGTCCTGCTCAACTCCCGGTGAAAGTAGTAGCCTCTCACCACAATGAGGGAAGAGTTTGGGCACCCCTACCGGTCCAACAAAACCGTAATCCGTGAGACAGGCTTATGTCATGGTGCACGCGCATGATCCGTGCTTGCGTATGACAACAAAAATCAGCATAGGGACCCATACATCAGTACAGTTCAGGGGTGCACGTCCATTAGTATGCAGAGGACTCTTCCGTCCCAACACTTGTGTTGTGATTTGCTATAGAAAAGATACTTTTTCTCACACCATGGGTAGTCTGCCGTATTACAAATATTTTATGAAGTGTGTATAAAACCCTTTCAATTTGGGGGGGGGGGGTGTGGAGACAGATATATTTGAGCTTTCCTTGATGCTACTAGGGATGATGCCTGTTTTTACTGAGTCTGCTGCTTATTTGTGGGACTTAAAATACTTTGATTTTGCATACACTTTGTAACTCTGCTTCTGAAAGTTTACATGGCACTTGCTCTGTATTGCCCATTTTAAAATGTTGTAATAAAACCCTTAACTTTATTGATCTAGAACTCCGTTATTGAATGAGGTCTATTTATTTAATAAGCTGTATTACTCTAACGTAGTGTTCAGGGCAGTGCCATAACGCGTGGACACATTGCCTCATGAGATTGAGCTTTAACACCATCTCCAATCCAGTAATTGTGGGAGAACCAAATAAGGTACATTTTGAGGTGTGCTGGGTACTTAACTAGGAAAAGGCCACTTTTGGCACAGATTGGATTTTTTGTATGTATGTGGTATGCAATCTATAGGGCAAAGATGGAGGTTGAACCTGAAACCGTAGGTAGTCTCTATGGGACTGCAGGACGGATGTGTAAATAGGCATCCTGCAAATCCAGTGTCCACATTCAGTAGCATGGATCCAGGGCAGACAGAACTTGGGCCCAGAGTAGGCATCTTGAACTTGTCCTTGAGAAAGGAGTTCAGAGGGTACAGGTCTAGAATAGGACTAAGTCCTCCTTCGGCACCAGAAAGTAACAGGAATAGCAGCCAGTCCCCGACCTCTGAAACGGTCCCTCCACAGCTCCCTCATCCAAGAGTATGAACCTCCATCTATAAAACAGGCAAGTAGTCCTCCGGAAACCATTGTGGTGTAAGAACCTGTAGGGGTGGACATGAAAGGTACGTGTAATCATTCTGGGCTATATGTAGCACTCATCTGTCCAATGTGATGTTTTCCATCCATGGAGGGAATAACTTATCCGGCCTTCAATCGGATGACAGTACACCTCTTTGGGCAAACTAAAGTAGTCCTTTAGCAGCTACAGCAGGAGGGGCTGGGAATTGGGTAGTATGTAGCCCCTGAGGGCCTGGATGCTGGCAGCAGTACCCCCCCACCCCCCACCCCGGCCTCTACTCCAAAAGCCTTGGGAGGCCTTTAGCTGAAGAGGCAGTTTTTGGCGTTGCCCCTTCTAAATGCCTTTACCAAAGCCTCGAAAGGGTGATATTGTTGAGGGAACTTCTGCACAGGTAATGAAAGATCCAGGGAGCACGCTGTGGCCTTGCTTTCGTTAAAGCGCTCCAGGACTAAGCGGCCTTGTCACTGAAGAGACAGGTGCCATTAAATGGCATGTCCACAGGGTTCTAATCGCTTGAGAAGCCTGTGGATGTAATCTACTTGTGGTGCCAAAGCACCATGCTGTTACTGACTGCCCTATCAAAACAGTTGGTATGGTCCAGCCTTGAACAAATTGCATATTTTGCAGCGTTTTGACCATCCTGAATTGTTTGTGCTAAATTGGCCTGGAGGTCTTTGGGGACCGCTAGCAAGATCTCAGCCATGATGTCTCACAAACCTTGTGAGTATCGACCTAAGAGGTAACTCGAATTGACTGACCAAGAGCACGTCTGCCAGAAGGGAAGATTTATCTTTCAAAGGCCTCCATGAGTTTGTATTGTCAATCCAGAGGCATAGTATTTAAAGAATATGGGTTCAGCTGGCTGGTAGATTTCTGAACTACAATACTGAGGTGTGGGGTATTGGAGGAGGAAAGCTGGATTCCCCAGAACTGGTTTATGGTGTCTTGCTGTTGAGTGACTGGAAAATATACTGGTTTCGCACAGGTGCCCATGACTGTATCCGTTAGAATCTCGTTGAAGGGAAGGAGTAGTCCTGATGAAGTCTGTCTGGGCTGCAGGACTTTAGTTAGGATGTTAGTTTTCAGCCACAGGGAGGGTAGCTGTAGGACAAGGATTCCTGCAGCTCTCCTGACAACATGGCAAAGGATGCCGATTCCTTTATAGAGGGGCCTGGTGGAGGATGGAGGCCAGTATCAGAGGATGTGTCCAGGCCACGGGCTTCTTGGAGACCCAAAAATAAGTTTTCTTTAACATATATTTGGAACTCATCATCCCCATCATCTGTAGTGTTCACTGTCTGAAAACCTTTGAGGTAGTTGAAGCATATCAGAATCAGACAGAGGCTGTAGTAGTGGTGGAAGTGACTAATGTCTTAAAAGGTTGCAGCTGATTTGCTTCAGTCCAAGAGGACTATGGATTCTACCTCTGGTGTCACAGTAGATGGGCAGCAGCCCAGCACCATAGACTGAGTTGGAGCGGGCATCTCCCCCAGGATCGGGGTAGAACTCGGAATGGAGTCAAGAAGAGGCACAGCTGGCATCTGGGATAGACCTGCTGGTGGTTAACCTACTGGTAGCCTTCTCAGATCCAGAATAATAGAGGGTTCTGGAAGGTTACAGTAGATGCATAACATGGCTTCTTTGATGGCTTTTATCTGTTGCAGCGTCACCAATGGGCCTGGAGGCTCGAGTGGAATCAGGACCAGGCTGTGATTCAGTACCAAGAAGGGCGAGCGGAACCAAGATAGGGAGGTACCATGACGTCTGTGCAACTTCTGTTGATGAGTGGTGGGAGGAAGGGGAGTCATGTTTGGACACTTGTGTTTTTCTTTGAATTGGACTTGGCGGAGGATTTGGAGTGGGGAACTACCTCTGAATCGAGAATGCATCTGGGACTTGGACAGGACGGGCCTTCCAAACCTTCCTGCGGTGCTTGGTGATGTAGTTGGGCCTCGCAGTCCTGGACGACTTTCGGTTTCATCTTAGCACATTTGTTGCATGATGCCGAGCCAGGCAAGGAATCCCGATACCATAGGCAGATCTCGTAAGGATGCGTCACTGGCATCTGTTTGTGGCAAACCTTACATGGTTTAAAACATGACATTTTGGGACGAGGCATGTTCCTTGCACACTGGAACAATTTTAAGTAAAAATTGCTGTCAGGTGAGAGAAAACAAGAGAACCAGCTCTAGATCCCCATCAGAAGGTGTGACAAGAAAGGAATGGATGACGGGCGAAGGAGGCATTTAAATTGTGGCCCCACAAAGTCACTTCCGGGAACTGACAGACCCAAGGCATAGTACACAATGCACCCAGATTGATGAGAATTATCTCCAGATCCAGTCCGACGCCTGGCGGTATTCACAAGGGAGGAATCTGCAGTTAGAAGTAATCAGAAATATGTTGGTTTGCTAAAACTTACATGGTTACTTTAAATTAGTCACACCTTTCTAGATAGTGGGCTTAAAATAGTATGAGACGATCCCAGTCTCCTAAGTAAAGAGATCATCGCTACTAGTAAGTTAAAATTCTGGGAGAAAATCCTGGTTGATGACTTGAATGCAATTTATAAGACCCTTTTTGTTCTGAATTACCTGTCATAAATCCGTATCAGAAAGAGAAAAATGTCTCCAGCAGATAACTTCACTGCAATTGCATAACGTGCATCTCTTATTTCACCCTGGTACATTACTGCTCATCTTTATGTTGAGATGGTCCCAAGAATTCAAAAACATGTCTGTGGGTCCTATTGCAATACATTATGCAGATAGTATGTCATCCTGAACATTCCAATTCATTTCTAATCTCCTTAACTTATTCTGCTTCTCTTCCAGCATTTATCTATTTTACTATCTTTCAGTAGTTCAGTTTAAACAGGTGCGCTTATCAAGGAGGTCTAGCATCTGGAGGGTCTGTTATCAGTCTTAATGCACCTGCACTTTGGAAAGGAATAGTTTAGGGGCCATCATATACAAATGTTTGTATACTTTTGTTTGTATCTGGCTAGGTCTAATAGACCATGATTGTTGGTCTATTAAACAGATGAAGGTAAAGCAAAAGCGAGAGATATGGAGAATAAACCGTAGAGAGAGGAAGAGGGCTGTGGATTAGAGAGGGGTGAGGTAGAGAAATAGAGGAGGATTTGGAGAGGTAAATGAGAGGTAGAGGCAAAGAAGCACATTGGAAGACAGGGAAAGGAGTTGAGTTAGTGAGAGTATAGAGAGATGCAAGGTAGAGAGTTGAGGTATAAAGAGTAGAAAAATGAGACGTGAGATAGAAAGATCAGTTAAGAGTGGTGAGGCAGAAAGAAAGGAAAAGTAAGTGTGAGGGGGCAGAACAATGAGTTGTAAAAAGAAGTGGAGAGACAGATAAAGCAGAGAATGATGTGTCTGGTTTGTACCGTCAGTAAGGTAGAACCATATATAAAAAGGGGTAGAGCAGTAAGTTAGAGAAGGAGAGTTAAAGTAATGAAGGAGATTGAGAGATGAAAGAAGAGAAAAAGGTTTAGGTAGCAAGAAAGGAGTAAGGAACGAAGAGAAGCTAAAAGCAGCAAGTAGAAAAAGATGGGAAATTGAGGTAGAGGACAAATGGGGAGTTAAAGTGAAAGATTAGGTAGAGAGGGTTGGGGAAGAAAAATGATTCGAGAAATGAAGAAGATAGTGAAGAAGATGGTGGATATGTTAGAGAGAGTAGTTAGTGATGTTTAGGTACAGAGACAGAGGTGAGGTAAAGAGATGTGGTTGCAACACGTTAGGTAGATAGAGGATAAATGCTGCTATGTGATATAGAGTTAAAGTGCAATGCCTGCGTGTCCGGTCCAAGACAATCTCGGACTCAGGCAAATCTTATAAAATGTGCACGAAAAGCCTCTTGATGTAAAGTTCAATGTTATGAGATTCCTCTACCAATGGACCCCCCAAAGTTGTCTTCTAGAGCTGTTTTCTACATCTTCCAGATGCGTTTGTAAATCAAGCTTCTGCGCACACAGCAAGAGTTGTCTTGCACCCCCGAATAATGGCACAAGAAATAGGGTGTGTTGAAGTATTTATTTCCCCCAAGGTTTCTCCCTACAACAAGAGCACAGCTATCCCTCAGCCAGCACAACAAATAACCAGCTTAACTGGAATGCTTGCCAGTCATCAAGAAAATAGAATGCAGGCTAGTCCTTTACTCCATGTTCTTACAGTAAATTCCGCCATACATCTATACAAGTACAACACATCTTCCCCCTTACAATGGACTAAAGCATTGTGAACAAAGTGATGCACAAAACAGTCATGTATCTGCAAACGGATGCAAAAGAATGCAGTAATAATAAAAGTAACAGACAAGAAACTTATTGAACATAATCCCTCAAATAGGCAGGTGGTCTGCGGTTTCTAACATCTCTCAGAGTAACACTCATGGCTTGCCACAGGAGTCTCCATCACAACATTGCCTGTACCAAACAATGGAGCATTCCAAGGTCGCCCAGAGGCTCTCTTCATTTCCCCATTAACATAAAAGCATTGTTGCTTCGCTCCTCACCAGCCCGACTTTGACCACCTCTTTGGTGTAACGCTACTGGTCTGTTCCAGCTCTCACCATTGTCCAAGACCATCGAAAACCGACAAACATGTCTGACTTAAAATGGCCCTCTAAATTCTGACAACCCTCCTCCTCTCTGAATACAAAGTATTTTCACCCAATTACCCACCTGAATGCGTAGACCATGGCTAGAATCCGGACTACACTTTAATTGTGCTTTTGACCATTCTGCTCACCCTCTCCACAACACCATTACTTTGTGGGTAGTAAAAACAGGTGCAACTATGCACAATACCACACAACTAAAAAAAATCCTGCATCTCTCCTGAAACTAATTGCGTTCCATTGTTAGTGATAACATTGGGAACACCTTCCAAGAAAATGTCTTTCAACAAGGTGATGGAGGTCTAGTGGTGATGTCCCTCAAACTTGACAATCAACCACTTAGAATGGACATCCACCATAACATAGCAAACTTCCATTCACTCTTCAACTCATACATAGGACCAATGAAGTCCAAACTCAACGTATGACAAGGTTTGCTTGGGCCAGCTATGTGACTCATGTCAGATTTTGTACCCACTTTCAATCTTTTTTCCCCTTCCTTTCACTCATTGCAGTCCTGTAACCACTTGGTCATCCATCCCAGGCCACCACCAATTCTCTCTCAACCTCCTCCTAGTTTTTGTATGCCCCAGGTGTCCCCAGTAGCGGCCGGTATTTGCTACGAGTGGCGGGGCAGGCAGAGGTTAGAGTGGGGCATAGGGGTCGCAAAGGGAGAGGGGAAATAAATATATAACAAGCATTGGCATAGCCAATAGGTCTCGCCTTTGGGACCTTATAAGTGTTTAGCCATGCAACAGTTAATGTTGTTGCAGTAAGGATATTGTGCTGCATAACTAAATACTTATAAGGTCCCAAAGGCGAGATCTATTGGCTATGCCAATGCTTGTTAGCTGGTAGCGGCTGGGCAGAGCACGCGCATGTGGTATAAATGGCCAATCGTTGCCATAGTAACCAACGCCGTCACACACATGGCTGCCGGAGACATGGCGCACCTAAACGGACTACAGAGTCAGACACCGAAGTAACCCCTACGATGATAGTGGTATTCAAGCGGGTACCCACTGGGTCTATGCCATAGGATGCAGACTCAGCATTTGATGTGCACTCGCGATGCCTTGTTAGCGACCTGACGCGCAGCTCATCAACGGGCCAGACTTACAAACAAGCACATTCTAACCAAGCTCAAACATTCTGTAATTAAACCGTTCCATCAAAAAATAAAAATCTATTCATAATGACAAAATAAGGAAACCGGTCTCTCTGCACTCACCAAGAGATGTGAACTCTGAGGGCAACCAGCGACGTCTGATTAACCAGCAGCGGCAGCATGAACGTACAGTTGCCAGCAGGGCGGCGGGAGGGAGAGAGAAAGGGAAAGAGTGAGAAAGAGAGAGAGGGGGAGAGAGCGAGAGAAAGAGTGGGAGAGAGAGAGAAAGAAAGCGAGAGGAGAGAGAGAGAGTGCGAGAGAGAGAGCCCGGGAGTGTTGCGTGCGTGCGCGCGCAGTCTGCTCATTTTTAAGCACTGCACTCGTGCTTGTGGCGCGCCCCTGCTCACTCCCGCAAGGTGGATGCCGCCACAAGCATGAGTGTGTGCTTGAAAATGACCAGAGCGACGGCTAAAGGTCCTCCTATGCAGCACATGCGCGCTGCGTAGGCGAGACCTAAAAAACGGGTTGGTCTTTTGCATCAAGAGGTCACATTTTATGAAAACCCATACGCCTTTGTTTGGCTATTAGACAGAATTCATATGTTTCTGTGACCTTTCAGGGCATTCATGCAACTGATAAATGGAGCAGTTGTAAACAACTTATGTGGAAGTTGCTGAGAAACTCACCAGCTTCTTGCTCTCCAATACATACTCTTGTAATGTTTGCCTTGGGAAAAATGATAGAATAGCTCTTTGACATTATATCGGTCCAGAATTGTTGGAAGCCAGGATACAAGTTGATCTTGTGTTACAAAAACGGAAATGATAGGGTATTATTTGCTCTAGTTGAGCACCTCAACCTAATGGGGAAGAAAATGTGTCACTAATAGAATGTAAGAGGAGCCTAAACCCCCTGGCTTTACTACGGGTGAGCACGTGTTACTCTAATGTTTGTATTACACAAAAAGCAAACCTCAGGAATGATGACGACTGCAAAAGCCTAAAAAATTATCTTCTGAATGGACTCAGAGGCAAATGAGGGAAACACCTGCCCACATGTACCAAGTTTACAGACGGTGCTAAACGAAACCTTGAGAGCTATAAACAATATACTCATTAGCACATGGGCCTCATACATTATTTTCTGAATCAATAATAAATTGGGCAAAATGCTGCCCCCTTCCTCAACATCAGCAAATCCCCGACAAATCTAACTTCCTCCACAAAAGTTAAATCCATCTCTTGTCATGCAGCCACGTGCCAGTATGATATTTCAATTATGCTTTCGGACCATGTGTAATTACTGCAATTGTGCTATACCTGATACACATCAAGAATTCTAAGTTAGGTTTTCCCTATAGGTATTTTATTGTAGATAGACTGGTTAAGAAGACATTCTAAGAGAAAAACAGTTCCAAAAACCAGTCTGCTTCGTGCATCTTCAGAACACAAAATACGAATTATGGCATGTTATAGGTTCCAAGCAAACTTGACTCGATTTCGCTCAATTATTTCCAAAGATGAATGCTGATCTGTATGATTCTGACAGAGGTAAAAATATACACTAATAGATAAGAGAATCAATGTCAACAAAAGAGAGGCATTTGTGGCAGGCCAAACAATCAATTATAAAGACGTTGCATGAAACCATCATACAAAAAGTAAATAAAACACAAATGAAAATAACAAGGGAGTAAAGTAAAAGTTACTTGCAGGTACACCAATAGGTGCATAAACCTCTGAAGCAGAGCAAAAACACAAAAAAGAGATTCTCGTTCATAAATGTGGTCGCCACAAAATAAATAAGTGTACTTAACGGATGTGCGGATGGAAGGGTACCAGGAACGCTGCTGCATACCATATATGTTACCTTACATACTTTATCATCTCTCTTCTCCTAGATAAAAGTATATTAACGCACTGATGTGCTCCTTTCCTGCAGTACAGCATCCGAACATTAGTAGCTTTCGGCCTGGCAATCCAGATAACATGTTCTCATCTAAATCACAGTGAAGAGAAACGATTTGCAAATACTAGAGTTATTGCGACTTACAGGAGCGCATATTTTACTTAAAATGTTAGCCTCCAAATGCTGATATCAAATAAATCCATGTTAGACCACACATTGGCTATACGGTGACTTCCAACTCTGCAACCACAGACTCCATACGGTAAGTCTCGCCTCGGCATGGCAATGCTGCAAACAAGAGGTCATACACTGGATTTTCAATATTATTTTTAACCCGCTGTGGCAGAGGTGAGTGCCAGCGGTATTTAAAAACTTTAAGCTTCCATCCCTGGGAATCATGCCAGGCAAATCCTATTTCTGTCGCTCTGAGTTCCCCAGAGGAGGCTGCCTATGAGTAAGCCTATGACTTAAGGACTCTGCGAGCGGCATGCCATGTTAATCCTAAACTTCTGGCCACATTCTCCCTTGGGACCCACCATTCCAGTCCTATTTGTACTATGCGTGCTTCCCAGAGGACATCCCATGGAGGTCCCAGGTCCAGCCAGAATATTTTGAGTGTTGCAGTCCGTACACCTGTGCGGCCGGGGAAGCCCAGTCTGTGGCCGAGAAGGGCCACCGGCCTGGAAAGGGCACCCCAGGTCATGCCATGCTTCGACACTGTATAGTTTAACCAATCTCTGTTTCCTCCAAAGACCCTTTTCCGATTAATTCACTTGAGACATTAGCACAAGTGCATCATAGAAACACAATGACGTAACAGGTGAAAACGAATCCAAGACTTGAAATATATTGTGTAATCCGCTTACTTTCTCCTCCAAATCGTCCAGTGCACACAAGTATTATCACCAAAAGCTATTTATTAACTAAAAAAAACACTACAGATACAGATTAAGTAGAGACGTAATGTAGGATGATTTTTTATGGTTGCACCAGAGTAGGGAAACAAACAATAATCCAAACTACATACCCTTATGAATACAGAGAAAGTCTAAAAGGGATGCAGGGTGTACCCACGTTCAGTCGGGATATAGATAAAGTAAATCTATTATTCAAAAGTATATATATATATATATAAATATATATATATATACACATACACACACTTAAAAGTGTAAATTGATACCACTTAAAATTATTCTACACAAGTAGAACATCTATATAGGTAGCGCCATTTTAGTCACGCAGCTTTACGCAATCACTAAAATACCCTGTTGGCCATCAATGCTCCCACAGAATTCTGAAAAGGGGTATGGCATGTAGGTATTTCCAACAACGAACATTATTTGCAATTTTAACAGTCAAACAATTATTAACAATTCAGTGCTGTTTACAATCTGCAAACAGAGGAGTAGAGAGAGGTACACAAACTGCCCATTTAAAAAGATAGTCATGAGATACAAAGACAATTGATGCTCTGGGCTACATGTCCAAATATTTAAATCATAATATGGCTGTTCTGTAATGTTACCAAAAAAATCAATATAAATGTGAAGAAAAATAAGGGGAATTTCGCCTGAAATGCCTTGAGCATTTTTTGGAAGCAATAGTCTAAAATCGAAGTAATCTACAGCATCCACTTCTACCCGATAAGCAGAGCAAGGTAGCACTGGTGTGATAACCGCACGCCACCTGCCAGGCTCCATACAGAATAAACAGCTTAACACAGGCCATGCACAGGAACAGAACTGAAGCGAACATGACTTCACACTGAGTCACACAGCAATGATTCACATCCTGCACTGTATAACTTGAGGTCAAAGTGCATGGAATGTACTAGCATCCATGAGATAGGTCCTGTTGCCAGAGTTAGAGATTTTTTCTGGTATTGAGAGGAACCGGTTTCGAATCTGCAGGTAATAAGGCCTTTAAAGTTGTATCCTTCGCAGTTGAATCAATAAGTGAAGTTACTCTTGTGTTATGCAGTGCAACCAAAACGTGTTGACGGCGCACTTGCATGATTTGCTTGTGTTTCATCATATGAGAAGATATTTATGAAAGACCATGCTTGGAGGTAACATGAACAATGCTGCCATCTTTCCAGAATACAATGCAATTCACATACACGTCTTCAAAGTCTAGTAAGATAGCTCAGTGAAATAATGTGGCCAAAGAGAAAGGTTTCTAACAAGAATGCCTCTGCTTCAAATCCCTCAATAGCTACTCAGCCTCTCATCCATACAATGGTAAACGAAATGAGTACCACCGATTTGGACTCCTTGACACAAGCATTAGTGCAGAGTTCATCAGAAGTGCACCAATTCCTACAGGCATTTCCCATTTTTTGAGAGCATGTGAGGAACTCGTTTTATTGACATCACCAGGTAAAGTAACAGCACAAATCTTAGGCAGACAGTCCAAAAGAAGATCGATGCCTGAAGAAAATGAACAGGCTGCTGTGCCCCTGCACAGGACCCTGAGCAGTCACTTTCAGCACTGAACTGGCAGCATGTTGTGAACGTCTGCGAAGACACCTACAACTCCCTCCATCTCAGGGGTGGCGGCCCAGCCTCTGGTGCATGTGTGGCATTGGTGCCTGACCTCTTCAAACTGTATGTGCTAAATGACAATAGTAAACATACTATTCATTTGTTCGCATCAATTAGGCACTTCAGCAGAGCTCTCAAGTTGTCTTAAGTCAAGTCTGAGGAGTTCTGTCAATTTTCTTTTTAATTTGCTCACATCACGTTGTTTCCTGCTGCTTACCTTCCTGTATTTAAACAGGGAACGTACAGCAAGTGGCACTTTACCATAACGCTAAGCAATGTATGTTACAAAGCCAAGACTGAATGATCCTCTCATGGAAAGAGTGGAACAACGTGAGACCTCTGCACCAACATTATGACCGTGAAAAATTATTAAGATAAAAGCAACAAAATTAAGTCCGCTAACTGACTGCAGTACATTGCAAATCTCTGGACCAATCAAATGATTTTGAACTATTCCACTAAGGAAATAAAATACGACGCCTAAGGGTACTCTTTATATATTATTAGATAACTATGATCTTACATGCCACTTTGGCTAGTGCAATGGCGAAATAAATCATTGCCACAAATCAGGGGTTTAACGAGAAAAGTGCAGCAAGCTGAATGTGGCAAGAGCAACTAACACCAAAGAATTTTTGAGAAATACAGTTTGTCGGAATCCAACCTGCCCGAGGCAGTCCTAGCTAGATAAAGCACCGCTTCTGACCAGAGAATGTGACAGCCACAACATTCCAGAGGAAGTTAACTCCAGCGTGGACTGGACGGTTCATTTCCCTGACACAAAAACAGCACGTGCGCTCGCCGCCTCCCACACGCTCCGAAAGCACAGCAGCACTCCACCGTTCCAAATGAAACTATTCCAGCCTCGGCCACCACACCCCGGGGCCATGCAGTACGTGCTAGCAGCCAAGAGGGAAAACTCGGACTTATCAACCCCGGGTTGCGTTCCTTCATTCTTCACTGAAAGGCGCCTCGCAAGGACAGCGTTTCCACTTCTAGATTGCCCCCTTTCCCTCGAGGCCACGCGCTGCCTGCCCAACAACAAGCGCGCGCCTCGCGCTCAAAGTAAAAAATAAAAAAAAGTTTGACGAGAGGCAGCAGGGGGAGGGGAGAGAGGAGGGGGCCTGCGGCTGTTTCCCTTGCGGGAGCGAGCAGGAACCATCTGTTAATTACAAACAGATGGTTTGAAAGCTCGCTCCCGCAAGGGAATCGCCAAACATGCACGCGTTGCCATTCAAAGCAATGCAACGCGTGCACGTTTTTGGCAGAAAAAGGGAATCGATTGCTAAAGGTCTTTTTCCTATGCAGCGCATGCGCGCTGCGTAGGCGAGACCTAAAAAAAGTACCTTCAGCAGGCCACGCTCCTCTGCTCCTTCCTCTTCTTCAGGCACAGGCTCCCAGCCTGCCCTGTGGCCAATCCTGACGCAGCTCTCGCATGAGAGCAGGTTTAGGATTGGCCCAAGTGCTCTCGATTAGCGCTCCCGGACAGACTGGAGTCTGTGCCTGCTCTCTCCAACCCCAGCAATGCAGTTTTGGTTGGAGAGAGCTTCACTGCGCATGACAGCCAAACCGTCATGTGCAGTGAAGTGAGTACACACACAACTCCCCTAAGTGCTGTCACCCCCCTAGGCCAGCCCCCAAGACGACAGGAAAGGAGAAATAAAAGGAGTGTTTTATTTTTCCTTTCCCGATGTTTGGGGGGGCGATGCTCCTCCGCCATAGCGGAGGAGCTGCTGCTGGGTGTCTCACGTGTGCCATTCTTATCAACTTGGAACGAAGGCCACAAGGTGGTACAAATTTCTCCCTTCTCATTAACACCATGTCATCAAAAATGACAATTCCTCCAGAACTTTCAAATTTTGTCTAACATCGACAGTGCTTTCCCTCCTACTGCTTTGCAGAAACAACTGCTTCACCTCTTTGACCATGGGATCCAATGCCATTTCTTTGACCTATTTATCTTTAGTAATAGCACGCATACCCCCAAGTTCCATCACATCCTGAATGGAAGCTATAGCCCTCTCCTCCTCTCTAGCTACAACTGCCAGCCCATCCACAACCTGCCAATCCAAAGAGAGCCTTGACAAGCAATCTGACTGACAATTCCTCCATCCTTGAATATGTTCGATGGTATAACAATTCTCCTGAAGCCTTGCTGCTTACCTTGCCAATCTAGCTGACACATTGCTTGCGACTCCCCACCCACCCACGTAAAACCGTAACTAAAGGCTTGTGGTCAGTAAAAAGGAGAAACTTGGTTCCCCACAGATACGTCTTAAAATACTCAGCCCTCCAAGCCGCCGCTAACGCTTCACATTTGATCACTGAGTGATTTCTTTCCAAGGTGATCAAAGTACAGGAGGCAAATGCAACAGTCTTTTCACCCCTATTGTCTCAGGTTCACAACACAGCTCTGATGCCAGTAACACTGGAATCTACTGTAAGTACTGATTTCAATTTGGTGTCAAAAGGTATCAGAATACCAGCGTTGCAGATATCTTTAATCACCTCAAAATAAGCTGCTTGTTCTTGCCCCCGAACAAAGGTGATGCCCTTTTTCAACAGTAATCTGAAACACAGTTTTATGAGAAAATCTCTCAATGAACTTGGAGTAATACTCGATGAGGCCCAAAAAAGACCTCAACGTGTCCATGTCTATGGGCAAAGGGGCTAACCTAATGGCACTCAACAAATTCTCTTTGTGTTTGACACCACCCGCTATAATATTATACGCAAGGTAATCTACCTGTTCAACTAAATATTTACACTTTTCACAGTGTAGGGTTAACCCTGCATTCTTCACTCTATGCAGTCCCTGCCCGAGAGCCCTGTTGTGTTGATCCACTGTCACCAAAAATCAGGCTATTCTGAAAGTACAAGATGCTGTTTGTGCCCTTAAACACTTACCCCATCATTCCCTGAAACAAACTTACTGCAGAGAAAAGTTCAAGTGGCATCCGAGTGAACTGAAAGGTGTCTTGCATGGAGATAAAGGCTGTGAGTGACTTGGATTCTTCATGTAAAATGACCTGGTGGTAGGCATTTTTCAAAACTAACTTGGAAAAGTACCTATTACCAACTAGAGCCAAAATTAATTTGGTTATATTGAGTAGGGGAAATGTATCAACCACTACACACTGATTCAGCAATCTCAAGTCCACACAATCTGTACCGTCCATCAGACTTCTCCGTAATAACCACCGGAGACATCCGACTGGATGCCTCTACGGGTTCAATAACTCCACTCAACATCTCATCCAACAAATCCTTCACTGCTGCCCAGGCAGCCACCTTGTGCTGAATAGAAATAGCATTAGCTTTCAACACAATTTTGTGTACATACCCCTGGAGCAATCCCAATTTCCCCTTGAACAGGTCACATGCTTCATTCCGCCAACAACATTCCATCTACCACCATCACCTGATTGGGCCCCCTCAGGTTTAGTATGGTGTTGAGCTCATATTGGTGCACCCATCCCAAAATTGGGGGCCCATCCTCAGCTACGTACACCTTTCCTTTGATTTGATTTCTCTACCACCAAATAGTATGCAGGCTACCATGTACCCTACTAAGTCAATGTTCTGATAGCCACCCGGATTGAAATCCTTGGCTAACACAACAGCTCTTGGTCAGTGCTTCACAAACATTCTTCTGGGGATAATAGTGTACATTGAACCACAGTATCATGAGGTCAAACTTTTCCCCATTGATTACAAATGTAGCATTGAGCCTTATCCATTTTCCATCCCTAGTGTCATCTTCCTCCACACAAAGGACGTGATCTCCACTGATTCTCATACTACTATCACGGACACCACACTCATACACTGTAGCCACATACCTTGCTTGTTTACTGACTCAAAGCCACCTCTCCGACCACATTTCCTGCACTCCTTATTGAGTGCTATACACTTCTTATAATCTGCAGTATGATAACTGCTACCACAGTGATAACATACCGTTACCAGACTTTGGTTTCACAAAAGTGCCCTCAGACTTAACAGCACCCACATCAGATTCACTTTTAGATACATTGGCAACATCACCCCCCACGATTTCCTTCTCCCTCTATATCATACACAATTGAGATTGCTCCACCACTTTGGCCATGTCAATAGCATCCTTCAGGGATGGGTTTTTTGCAGCCAATAAATGCTCCTGAATTTTCTTGCTCTTACAATGAATGATGAGTTGATCTCGCACAAGCTAGTCATTGGCCCAAATTTACATTTAATGGACAACTCAGTTTCGCTACGAATTCCTCAATGGTTTCATTATCTGCTTGAGGACACATGTAGAACTTATCTATTCATAAAATTTACTTTCTTTGCAAACCTGCTTTCGAGACGTTTCTTAGCCTCAACATACATATCCTCAATGCAATCCCCATTAGGTTCCATCAACACAGGAAGATATTTTAAAACATGTTGGCCGTCCTTACCCAGAGTATTCAAGAGTAAGGCTTTCTTTCTGGTAGCACTGAACTCTTGCACATCAAGAGCCTCAATGTATGTTTCAAACATCCCTATCCAGTCTTCCCACTCTATACTCAACGGACCCGATTGAGCTAGAAAGAGTGGAGTGACAATTCCCCCCTGCGTGTGCATAATGACAATAATAGAACCTCAATAAAGATTAAAAAGTAGTAGTGGGAAATACTCAAATGCAAATATCAAATGCATATAGCCTATGCACAAATCACTGCTTTAAAGATGCATCACTACACCACTTGGTAATAAAGCAACCCAGCCATGTATTATTTCAATCTTTCGCTCCTATAACCTGTCCAGGACAAGCTAGAACTAAGTCAATAACACAAACACCAAATGGGTGTGTACATCACTAACATTGTGAACAGTAGATGTACAACTACTTACACCTCAACACACAAGCAGGTGTGAAGTTCGAGTACTGCTAGTGGCTGTGTCACTGATAATGCGTTGAACCAAATCAGCTCGGGTCTAGACTGTTGCCAGGAAGCTTCGGTCCTCATACAGGGTGAAATGCCAAATAATCAAAGTGGTAAACCCCCAAGTAAACTAACTGTGAAGAACTGAGCCATGGTGTGTGTGTCACTGTGAATAGGCCGTAGACACTAATTCTGTTCAGCCTGAACTGCCGACAATGGTGTGCGTGTCACCGTGGACAGGCCACACACTCCTTTCACACAGCCAATCCGACTTCTTGCACCTAGATGGTGGTTGCTCAGATGACGCGTAGGCTATCAGGGCGTGAGGATCCTTTGCCGCACACTCCTTGCACACACATACCAGCATGCCTGTTGCTGCCAGACGATCAGACATCCTCCCCCAAGATGGCGGCTGGTCTACGTCTGATAATGCACTCCGCAGGGCGTGATCCTTTAGACGCACGTGAGCATGCACGTTTTGTCTCGCTCGCAATCAACAGCTATCCTTGCGCGAGCGCATGGAGCGGCCTAAAGGACAGCAATTGTGGCCCCAAATAACCAATAATTAGATCCAGTAGGAGAAGAGATGACGGAGCAACAAGCAGCACACGACAGAAGCTCATTGCGGCGCTGCAAATAACGATGCACCGCTCGAATGGGGTCCTGACTGCCTCACAATGTTGTAGGGTCGTGGCTGGCCAACTCGTCGCCAATTCTTACACCCCCGAATAATGGCACAGCAAACGGGGCGAGTTGAAGTATTTATTTCCTCCAAGGTTTCTCCCTACAACAAGAGTGCTGCTATCCCTCAGCCAGCATACAAGTAACTGACTTCAGTGGAATGCTTACAAGTCATCAAGAACATGGAATGCAGGCTAGGACTTCACTCCATGTTTTACGGTAAAATCCACCATATAGCTATTCAAGTACAACAAGTTGTTCACCTAGGACCCCCAGTTCATTTTCCTGAGTATCTTTAGATTCCTCAAGCAACAGCACTCTATGCCGCAACGCTATAACATCCTCTTTAATCTGCTGTAGATCTTTAGATCAGTCACCACGGAGATGCGCTGTATCATCTTATTCCCCTGCAGAGTTCCTCCATAAACCGTCTGATGATTAGCGCTTCTGAATCCCTGGAGGCTTTCAGAGCATCCGCACCCGTTGATCCTGCTGCCGCTCACTCTTGTGAACCTGAGTGCTGAGACTCCGCTCTGAGCATATCTTTTATGTTGGTATCCTTTTTATTAATCTTTGAAGAGGCCATTGTGTGGAATAGGATCGGGGATCCTTGACTTTGATAGCTATAGTCCTAGAGGTGGGTCTGTTTCAAGGTCCTTCGCTCCCTGGGGGGAGGGGATGCTGGGCATGGATGGGTCCCTTTGCAGAAACAGGAGCTTCCCCGTCCCTGTGGGAAGGGGTCAAGAGTGCTAAACTGCTGCATGGGTTGATCGGACGGAATGTAAAAGGCGTAGATCAATGCAAGGACTCCCTCCTCTTTGTCGGGAACGCCACTGTCACCAGAATTAGAGGCTGGGGGCACTCCAGCATGCACCAAGTAGGCTGTCACAGACTACACCCGCGCATCCCCCCCACACCCCTTAGATGCCAAACAAGCACCAAGAGTCTCACCGTCCACCCCCTTAGATGAGTCTCGACACAATGGCAGTACAGACTACCAAAGTGTGCTTGCTCCCTGCAGCAGCTCCTCTTGGCAGCCACCGCCTGCAGTGCTCCAGTGAAGGCCCACACAGGATAATTCGGATTCACAGGTTTGGCGGCTGCTCCTTGGGGTCCCTCCCATGGCCCCACACCGCACAGCACACCAGAAGTGGGGGAAGAAGCAGACCTGGTCCCCAAGCCCACAGATTGCCTTGCCCCCCCAAATCACCAAATTGGGCACCTCTCGAGGAAAGGGTGGGCAGAGCTGTAATGTCGCACGAGTGACGCAATAGGTGCGCGGTTCAGCGGACACCAAAGTGTAACCACGGGGTGTTCTCATGTTACCTGCTCCGCAGGTGTAAGTGGTGTAGTCCCCATGTCACGTGGCATGTAGATATTAAATGTGTGGCTGGGCAGGCGGGGTTCAGAGACCACCTTCACTAGAACCCATAAAACTCACCTCTCGTCTCAGTGTGCTCTGTGCTAGGCCTGCTCACACCGCCACAGCCTGGTGCCTCAAAGGACCTGTGCTCAGTGCTAAACTGTAGGCCAGTGCGGAGAGGGCAGCAGGCACGTCCTACTACTCTGTCATCTGGGCTCTTGCCCCAATTTCCTCACTGACATTAGTATTGGAGAATCAATGTTGCTAATACAAAGTAAATAATCAAGCAGGAAAACTCCAACGGCCAAGCAGTAACAATCAGAAGTGTTGGAGTTTCTCCAGGCAGGTGCAGGAAGGCCCAGCCCATTATCTCACTGTGAAATAAGTGGTGGAGAATCAATGTTACAGAGTTGTGTTTTTATTGTAGAAAGGAGAAATTTCAGCCACTGCAAAGCACCTCAGAAAGATCAGGTCAGCACCTGCTCTCACAGCTCCTCATTCAACTATTAACATTCTAAAAGAACATACCAAAAAAAAAAAAAAAGACTAGACGGATTTGTACAGGAGAAATTAAATTAACACCATACAGAACAAAAAATGTCAAGATAATGAAATAGAACATGAGAAAAAAAAGACAGTAAGCAACCAAAAGCAAGTACAATTCACAATAACTGATTTCAATTCAATTACAGTTCCATATCTTATGATCATCAGATATTACAGCATCCTTAAACACTTTGACCACATGGTAGAGTCTCCTAAAATGAGAGGAGTGGTTCGTTTCCCTTGGAAATGTTACTTTCACCATGTCCCCTACATTTACATCTAAAGCTCTGAATGCCTTGCAAATGCCATAGCCTTTCTCTTTCCCCTTGCAATCAAAGCTCCTTTGATCTTAATTTTTCTGTCATTTCCTTTATATTGGTGTGCTCAGTTCTGTACGTATGAACCTGAGGGGACACCTTTGTACAAGGCTTGTGCTTCCTAAATAATTCAAAGGGACTTACACCCGTTGTGGTGTTGGGAGTAAACCTATATTCTTCCACCCTACTTTTCACAAATTTGATCCAATCATTCCTTCTAAGATTTGCAATTTGTATCACCTTTTTCAATGACCTATTGAACCTCTCCACCATCCCACTGGTCTCAGGATGTCTCAGGATGTTACAAAGACTTTTTTTATGCGCAATACCCCTGTGACTTAGAAACCTTTGCATTTCTTTTGAAGTTAATTGCACCCCAACGTCTGTTAGAACACACGGGTATCCTTACCTAAAAAATACTTCAGACAAACTTGATAACTGGCAATGTAGTGACTTGTACTACCCCCACTTCAGGCTACTGTGAAAGCATATCCATACGTACCAGCAAATACTTAGATGCACTACCAGTACTTAAAAGTCAAAATATCTAATGCTATTTTTTCCCAGACCTCAGCAGGATTATCACGTCAGACCATCGGAGATAGTCTTATCACTCAGTCCGCACTCAATCTCTTACAATACTCTTGAATTTGAGATCCATACCAGGTCAACAATAAACACCTCTCAGGCGCTCTTTAGTTTTGAAAATACCTAGGTGACAGTTATGAGCAAGCTGCACCATACAATTTCTCACCTCATGTGGAGGAACCACCTTTCCACCCCTGAGCAGCACGTTGCTGACAGAGTTAATTCTAAATTTTCTAAAAAGCGTATGTCCATACCGCTACCAAAATCTTTTCTACCATTGACTATGTCTGCTCTGACCCCTTTAGAACATCACCTTTCTCTATTTCCCCCAACCATTCATTTTCAGACATGCAAACACAAGTGACCACACACCTTGACCTCTCTTCTTCCTACCGCCAAGTATCTATCGGCTTCAGTCCACAAAGAATCCATAACCAATCTTGATAATCAGTAGTCTTATTGTCAACGCCTGGAATGTGCAGCACTACAAAATGATAATCCTGCAAAGCAACCAATCACTTGCAAATCTGTGAAGAGATACTATCTAATCCCTTTTTGCCTAAAACCTCTTGGAGAGGTTTGTGATCAGTTTGGACAACAAACATTACACCCCACAAAAATTGTTTGAAGGTTTTAATGACCCTACAAACTGCCAAAGCTTTTTTATCATGCAATATCGAATTTCTGCTTGCCTCAATGACCTTGAAGCAAATACAATAGTGACCAACATTTTGCCTTTGCTTCAAGACAGCATCGAAACCTTTATCACTAGCATCTGTAACCACATAACAAGGCACCTCTGGAATAAAACTCTTTAAACACTTCGCGGAGGCCACACTTGCCTTAATGAACAAGTTACTTACCTTTGGAAATGCATTGTCTGGTAGAGACTATCTAGCTGCAGATTCCTTACCTTATACTATTCCACAAGCATCAGAATGGCTCTGGAAACTTTTGTTGAGCAGCACCCCTGCGCGCCAGTAGGAGTCGTCGTTCGGCTCTGCATCGCTTTGTCGGCATTGTCCACACCGGAAGGGACATGCATGTTGCCTATATAGGTGCCACCCTAGCATGCTGATGTCAGTTTCTTTCCATGACTTTTCACGCCAGAAGCCCGTAGCCACGAACTGACCACTGATGGGCAGCTCTAGGGCCCTTAAAGAGGGGTAACCCTATCACTGTAATCTGTACACAGAGTGGGTAGGATGGGAGGGTATGTAAGGAACCTGCGGCTAGATAGTTTTTACCAGATAAGACGGTACCAAAGTTAAGTAACTTGTTCATCTGATAGAGTCCTCTAGCCACAAAATTCTTACCTTAGAATAGATATCCAGGCGATACCTCCTCAAATGCATGACAAAATGGATTATACCAGAAAATCCTGCAGGACCGAACGGGCGAATTGCCAGTCAGAATTCAGTTGACTGTCTAGTCAGTAGTGTTCTGAGAACGTGTGCAGAGACACCCACGTTGCTGCCCGACAGATGTCCAAGACAGGGACTCTGCAAGCTAATGCAATGGTCGCAGCTTTGGATCTAGTGAAATAAGCATGCAAGCTCTCCAGGGGATGCTTCTTGGCCAATGCACAGCAAATTTTAATGCAGAGCACTTTTATCGTGATATGGTACATTTGTGCACCGCCTTCCTTTCTTGGCCCAGACATATCCTACGAAGAGTCGATCGTCCACCCGGAACTCTTTGGTATGATCAAGGTACAGCGAAAACACTCTTTTTGGGTCCAGGAAATGGAGTCTCTCCTCTATTAGGATGTGGTGGGGCATAAAAGGAAGGCAGAGTGATGGACTGGCCTACATGGAATGGAGTTACCACCTTCAGCAAGAAGGATGCTCAAGTCCAAAGGACCAGCTTGTCTGGATAGAACAAGACATATGGAGGGTTAGCAGGCAGTGCCTGCAACTCACAGATCCTCCTAGCGGATGTTATTGCCACAAGGAATACCATCTTGATGGTGAGGTTTCTGAGTGGGCAACCGTGTAGCGACTAAAAGGAAGTGCACATTAGGAATGTTAGAACCAGGTTGAGGACCCACAGGCATAACAAAGGGCATCAGTGGAAACGTGTTGAAGCCCTTTCCAAAAACTATTTACAATAGGGGACTTGAACAGGGATGGCTGGTCTGGCAACCGGAAAAAGGCAGAGATGGCAGAGAGGTAATCTTTGATGGTGCCCAAAGCAGAGCCCTGCTGGGACATAGAAATAATAAGAGAACTTGTGAAAGAGGAGCAGATAAGGGATCCACGTTGTTTTCTGTACACCATGCTGCAAACTTGTCTCAATGGCAGGTGTGTACTGTCTTGGTGGATGGATGCCTGGCTGCCAGAAAAACATTGCAGACTTCTGGTGGAACGTAAAATGCTGTCAACAGTGTTGCCACTCAATATCCACGCATGAAGGTGGAGCGTTCACAGGTTCAAGTGCAGCACCTTATCCTGTTGCTGCAACAGGAGTTACGCCTGAAGAAGCAGCCTGATCAGAGGACCGATGCTATAGGTACCAATCTCTCCGCACCCAATCCATAGCCATTAGGAGGACATGGGCCTGGCCATTCTTGATCTTAATGGGAACCACTAGGGGCCAACACGGATCAGGGGTGGTGGGGCAGGCCTGGGGAGAGTAGGTGGGACGGGGACTAGGTGGAAGAAAAAAAAAAAAAAAAAAAAAACTTACTTCCCATGTCGTCTGTGTCTATCCGGGGCCAGAACAGGAAGCTGCCAGGCTCCCTCCCTAAGCCAATCACAATGCTGCAACAACAGTGCTCATAATGTAGCATTGTGATTGGTCTGAGCGCTGTGGATCGGCGCTCAGCCAGGGAATGAGGCCCTGAGCATGTTCTCCATGCAGGCTGTAATGTAGCCTGCATGGAGAACATGTGAAGTGCGCATGACTGTTTGACCAGCCCAAGAGGGCCGGCCAAACAGTCATGCGCATTTAGAGTGGGCAAACCACTCCTCCCCTGCTTTGAGAGCAGAGCCTCCCCGCCCGCAAAGCTGCGCAGCAGGAACAAATACAATGATAATAGTTATTATCATTTTATTTGTTCTTTCACTGCTTTGCAGCAGTGGGGCAACACTCTTCCACTTTAGCAGAGGAGCCATCACTGCTGAGAACCCTGGGCAGGAGTGGAACTGGTGGGAAGGCACACAAGATGCAAGAGTTGCTCTTGAGACAAAAAGTCTCTCCAAGCAAGAGCTACCTTGGGATCTCCAGCGCACAAAACTGCTGATATTGCCTGTTCTTGGCGGTGGCGAACAGATCCAACCAAGGCTCTCCTCACTCTGGGAAAAGGCCTTTTGCTACTTCCGAATGGAGACACCATTCATAATCCGGTAGGCATCAATGGCTGAGTTTGTCCACCCTGGTGTTCAGAGAGCTTTCCAGGTATTGAACCACTAGGGAAATGCCCTGGTGTTCCAGCGACGTCCAGAGGTGCAGTACCTCTTGACAACGGGTCCATTACCCCACCCCACCCTGTTTGTTGTAGTACCACATGGCGGTGGTATTGTCAGTGAACAACTGCACCAACCTTCCCCTTAGCGAAGGAAGGGAGGCCTTCATTGCTAGTTGGATCGTCCGAAGCTCCAGAAGATTGATGTGGAGCCCGGATTCCACCAGAGACCATAGGCCTCTGACCTCCACCTCTCCTATGTGGCTGCCTCAACTGAGCAGTTACGCATCTGTTACTACTGTCCGCTATTGTGGATGAAGGGATAGGGGTCTGCCGTTCACTCAGTCTCAGTTCGTTAGCTACCATTACAGATATTTTGCAGTACTCTCCGAAATCTGCACCATGTCGGAGAGGTTCTCCTGATGCTGTGCCCACTGAACCTAAAAATGATCTTGGACAACCATGAACTTCAGGTAGTATCTGTGGGCAGCCAGGAATGTGGAAGTATGCGTCCTGCAAGTCCCACACAACCATCCAGTCTCCTGGTCCAGGGCAGAGAGCACCCGAGCAAGAGTGAGCATCTAGAACTTCAGGAAGAAGTTAAGGCGCAGGTCGAGGATAGCACAAAAGGCCTCCGTTCTTTTTGGGCACCAGGAAGTAGCAGGAATAGCAACCATGTCCTACCTCTTATGCCGCCACCCTCTCTCTGGGTCCCTTGGCTAAGAGAGCCTACACTTCTTGACAAAGCAAAGAGATGGTCCTCCTTCAGCTTTTAGGAGGCATGGGTGGCAGGTGTCCAAAAAAGTGAGGGAGTAGCTCTTTTGGACAATTTGCAAAACCCATCGATCGGATGTTACTGAATGCCAGTGGGGCAGGTGGTGGTGTATCCAGGCTCTCACTAGGTTCCCATAGTGTTGAAAGGGCAAGCTAAAGAGGTTTGTAGGCTGCGGCTACCAGGGTGGAGAGGGGCTCGCCAGATCTCTGGCTGGAAGCCCCATGTAGTCTGTCCTCAGTCACAAAAAGGTTGGGAAGCCTGTTGGCCGTGTTGGCTGTGCAGGTATAAACGTGGTTGGAAGCCGCATCTGTGACCACGAAAGGGACGAACGGCGGGCTGGGATTGACAAGGGGCCATGGCAATGTCAAATGACCTGGCAGTAGCCCTACTGTATTTGAAGTGCTCCAACAAAGGGCATGTCCATGAGAGAAGCCTGGACATCCCCTGAAAAGTCAGGGGTTCTCAACTAGGCATGACGTCACTATGCCACTGATGATGAAATTGCTCTTCCTGACGAGTTGGTTGTGTCCAGTCCACATCGGAAGGTGAACTTGGCTGCAGCTCTGCAATCACTTGTTAGAATATGGCTCGGGCTTCCTCCGAGACCATTGGAGTCACTAGCGCAACCGTATTCCAGATTGTGTGGGTATATCAGCCCAAAAGGCATGCAAAGTTGATCGACCGCAATGCTAGGCTGGCAGAAGTTAAACCCCTCTTACCAAAGGTGTCCAGCCTCTTGGATTACCTGGTCAGTGAAGTGGAAGGGAACATGCAAGGGTTAACCAGGCTCACCAGGGTGGGGTGCTGGATGAGAAAATTAGGATCCCCTGGAGCGGGGCACTGGACAATTGTCCTATTCCCCCCCAACCCCTTGTGCAGGGCCCCAAGAAGGAAATCTGTAAGTGCTTCATTAAATAGGAGTAATAGTTTGGATGGCGTATCTCCTGGCTGAAACACTTGACAAGACGTAATTTAGAGGTAGGGTTTTGGATATGCCAGGAAGTGTGGCGCCTTGCTGTATGTGCGTATAGTGATTGTGGTGTGTGTATTGCACGGTGCTACCAGGTCGGAGGAATTACCCTATAACCCCCGTATTTATATGTGGGTGTCAACCCACACAAGTTACTGAAAAGCCAAGTCCTGGGCACACGTTTGTACAATAAAAACAATGTTTGTTGTTGTTCTGAGCATCAGTAGAGTTATTACAGTCCACTCGAATAGTAAATGTTTATAGTTTTAATCTCAAAAGAAAGGACAAAGGACAGCCAGCCAACACGCGTTTCGTCACATTGGGAAGTAACCCGTGACTTCTTCAGGGCTGGGAAGGATACAAAAGGTCATGTTACAAGTGGACTCACAAAACACCCGCTTCGGAAGAAGCAGCATATTCTGTAAATGAAAACAAGAAATAAAAAACACCAGTACACGTGGAAACCCTAAAAGAGTAGTGTGGAGGCAAATAATTGTGACTTCAGAAACAAAACAACACAGACCTGGTGTAAAAAGTGGCATACGACAATGGTAAGGGTAATGATTTAAGGCACTGAGAGAAGGAATAAAATCTTATATGGAGAGAAAATATGAGGGAGCGGTAAAACAACAACACATTCTGTGTGGTGATAGGTGAGGTGGGAAAACAAGGTGACAAAGCATTACAGACATGTTAATGACATCCAACCTAAGAAAATGAATTTCAGCAAGCAGTACCTGTAATATAATAAAAACTAAACAAAAAATATAGTCCACAAATGAAAAGCGGTGGTTGGTCTGACCATACTGAAGGCCACAACTGGGAATAAAGTAGCTTGTGGAACGGGTAAGTATTTCGCCAACTAAAGTGAAAAGGATCAAAAAGCGGTGACAGAAGATGATAAAGTGAGAAGGTTACCAGGGCTGGGGAAATGGAATAATATAGCAGAATAGGCGGAAAGAGTAAAAAGGAACTGCATGGGAAAGAAGGGCTACCTGTAAAGGATACGTAGATGTCGTTGAGGAATCTGAAAACAAGAAAAGGGGGAATAAGAAGAAAGAAAACGGGATATATAAAACAATAACCAGAAAAGAAAAGAAAAGCTCCTCACCGCTCCGGGTGTAGCCATGGGCTCGAGATTTTCGCCCTCTTTTGCCAATCTATACATGGGGGGTTTGGAAGCAGAATGGATCTGGGGCACCAAGGGAGCGCCCTGGATAGACTATTATCTACTGGGGTCGATATATCGACGATTGCCTCTTACTATGGTCGGGCAGCCAGGGAGAACTGGAAGAATTTTGCACCCATCTCAATTCCAACAACATGGACATGAGATTCACCAAGAACTCAAGCACTTCCAACATCACTTTCCTTGATGTGGAATTATACATCAAAGGAGAGGTGCTACAAAGCAAACTGTTTCGAAAAGAAACTGCATGTAACACCATTCTACATGCTGAGAGCTCACACCCAGCACACCAACTTCAGGTGTTTTTTATTTCTTGTTTTCATTTACAGAATATGCTGCTTCTTCCGAAGCGGGTGTTTTGTGAGTCCACTTGTAACATGACCTTTTGTATCCTTCCCAGCCCTGAAGAAGTCACGGGTTACTTCCCAATGTGACGAAACACGTGTTGGCTGGCTGGCTGTCCTTTGTCCTTTCTTTTGAGATTAAAACTATAAACATTTACTATTCGAGTGAACTGTAATAACTCTACTGATGCTCAGAACAACAACAAACATTGTTTTTATTGTACAAACGTGTGCCCAGGACTTGGCTTTTCACTTGACAAGACGTTTGTCTTGACTGCCACTGAAGGTAACAATGTCCAAAACCTCAGCCACCCTCCTCATCACCACAGCAAATGAGGCAGCCTCCTCTGTAGCCACGGCAGGGGGAGACAGCAAGCCAGTATCTGCAGAGATGTCCAAATCACTGCCGTCTGCCAGTTCCTCATACCAGTTGTACTTAGCATCTTCTACAGGGTACTGGTAACCGTAAAGGGCCTTCAGACCCCATCCCATTCCCCTCCAAGTCCAGGCATATCAAAAGAATAAGGCACTAACTCCAACATGAGGGGTGTGCGCCCCATCGGCAACGGAGCCTGAAGCGCCCGCCTGGCTCTGTGTCAGAGTCGGGGAAAAACGAAGGAATGGCACCACCATGGGAAATAGCAGCGCCAGCACTGAAGCAGGCACTGGGGAAGGTTGAGGTGACTGGCGCAGCTGATTCGTCAACGGATCCAAGGGGCCCAAAAGGCGTCGTGGGCAGACTCTCCAGCAGAAGACCAGTAGGGGCTCCTCCTGAGCCCGTGGGACAAGGAAGTACTCCAGAGGGGACAGGCCGCCCAAATAGGAAGTGCATGGCCTCATAGAATTCTCTTAACTGGGTGGGAGTCGCTCCAGATCCCGGAAACTCTGGGAAGCACAGAGATGGCCTGGGCTCCACCACAGAGCTAGGCCTTTAATGCAGACGCTCCCTCGTCTATCAGATGTCTTCGACAGACATGGTGAAGTCAAAAATCTATTTGACTTCTTGCTCTTCTTAAGCCTGTAGTACTTACTCGATTTCCCCAACAACTGATTGCAACAACAAGCACCTGGAGTGGCTCCGCGAACAATTTAGGGACTTTCCTCTCGACCGAGAACTTGAGCATCGCACAGCGAAGAGCATGAAAGCCGCTCCCTCAAGGCCTTGAGGTGCATGGCGCAGTTGTCGATGCAGGTCTTGGCATTGTGGTCACGCTCTAAACAAAAGAGCCAACCCAATGGTGGGTCTGTCAATGACATCTGTTGGTGACAGGCGCCACATGGTTTGAAACTGGTCTGCCTGGCAGACATCCTAACACACAGGGAAACAGTCTCAGGGGAAGAATTAAAAAAGACAAAGTCGAAAAAGTGTCAGTCAAACAAAAGTGGGACTAGCTCTTCCCGAATCTGCGTCGACTGGTGCAGAAAAAAAGGAACTGCTGTCAGCTAGCTGGGACGGCTCCTATATAGACACCGTGCACATCACTTCTGGCGTGGAAGACATCACGTGGAGTCGATGACACCACCTACCGGCGTTTAATGCTTTCCGCTGTAATATCACCAAGGTACATAATTGCGGCTCACAAAATCTGCATTCACTGACCTTTATAGTAAAAGCTTTGAGTCTTAAAATCCTTAAAACTTCCCTGATTTTGCTAGGTACGATTCTAAGGAGTTGCTGAAAATGAAATCATCCTTGAAAAAGTTTACATTTGAAACCTTTCCCAAGATATACATCATGAGCCTTTGAAAAACTGATGCCATTGAACAAAGATGAAAAGGCATCCTGTTAAAGTGAAAAACCCCAAAAGGCGTAATAAAAAGACTCAGATCTTTAGGCTCCTCAGACATTCAGACCTGATGATAAGCAGAGGTTAAATCCAACATGTTGAAGAATTTTGTATCTTCTAACATGCTGAACATTTGTATTGTTGGGTATTGTATTGTAATTGCATTTATATAGCGCTTACTACCCCTGACGAGGCGTCGAAGCGCTTTTTCAGCGAGTAGCACGCTACTCCAGGACCCATAGAGGATTAGTGTTGAATTAGTATAGTGAAATATGAAAGTAATATTAAGTGGTGGATAGGTTAGTCAGTTATTTGGATTCGGAAGGATAGTAGAAGGATAGAGGAGGAAAAAGGTTTGTATTTATATAGCGCTTGTTACTCCGGATGGGGTGTTGAAGCGCTTTTTTTTTTGGCGAGTAGCACGCTACTCTGGAAATCCATAAAGGGTTAGTGGTGAATTAGTATGGTGAAATATGAAAGTAATTTGAGTGGTGGATATTAGTCAGTTATTTGGAGTGAGAAGGATAGCGGAGGGATAGAAGGGAAAAGAAAGTTTTGCATTCATATAGCACCTGTTACCCCTGATGGGTGTTGAAGCGCTTTTCTGGCGAGTAGCACGCTACTCTGGAACCCATAAAGGATTAGTGTTGAAAATTAGTATAGTGAAATATGAAGTAATTTGAGTGGTGGATATGTTATTCAGTTATTTGGATAGAGAAGGGTAGGAGGCGGGATAGAGGAAGGAAATAGGTCTGTATTTATATAGCGCTTCTACCCCTGATGGGGTTTTGAAGCGCTTTTTTGGCGAGTAGCATGCTACTCTGGAACCCATAAGGATTAGTGTTGAATTAGTATGGTGAAACATGAAAGTAATTTGAGTGGTGGATATGTTAGTTATTTGGATTGAGAAAGGTTGGGGAGGGGTAGAAAGAGAAAAAGGTTTGCATTTATATAGCGCTTGTAACCCCGATGGGGTGTTGAAGCGCTTTATTGGCGAGTAGCACGCTAATCTGGAACCCATAAAGGATTAGTGGTGAATTAGTATAGTGGAATATGGAATTTGGGAAGTGAACATGTTAGTCTGTTATTTTGATTGAAAAGGATAGTGGAGGGATAGAAGAGTGAAGGATTTGGATAATTTTTTTTTTTTGAGGTCATAGCAGGAAGAGGAGGCTTTTGGATGAGTAAAAAGGGGTTTGGAGGGGAAGAGTCAGAGGGAAGAGTTTAGAAGGGTTTGTTCTTGGGGGATCGGTATAGTAAAAGAGGTATCAGATGATGCAAGGAGGGGTAGAGTAGGGGGGAGTCTAGAAAGGGGTATTTTGGGGATCATAGTAGTGGTATGGGGTTTGGGATAAATGAGAGAGTGGATGTAGAGGATATATTGATAGATGTATAGGCTGAGAAATAGGGTAGTGCATTGGAAAGAGTAGTAGAAAGAAGTTTAAGATGAGTCAGAAAGTTGGGCTAGAAGATATATTGAGAGAAGTATAGGCTGAGAAATAGGGTAGTGCATTGGAAATGCTAAATTAGAAGAAAGTGATAAATATATAGATCCATAAGTACATTGAAAGTATATAGATGCATAAAGGAGGTAAGTATATGTAGATTAAAGATATTGATAGAGGTACAGGATGAGAAATAGGGTAGTGCATTGGATATGCTTTTTCAGGAGAAAAGTAACAAACACACAGATCCAAGTACGTGGAAGGTACATAGATGCACAATGGCAGAAGGACATGTAGACCAAAGATGCACCACATAAACTCCGGTTTTCAAGTGTTATTGTACTTAAAAATGTTTTGTTTTTTTAACAATTATTCTACATGTTTATACAAAGCAATACACAAAGATAGGTACATATCTATAGTGAAAATAAATGCTTATATACAGAGGGATATGCTGTAAATTTGTTTGCATATGGTGCTTATGTGGCGAAGAGCCAATTCTGGAGTAGATTTCTTAAGATAAGGTGGCGGTCAGTGTATCTTATGTTGGGGGGTAAAGAGTTCCATAGTTTGGCTGCTTGAACAGAGAAGGATGTGCCACCCATGGTTTTTTTCTTGTATCTTTGGATTTTGAGGCGAGGTGCCCCTTTAGAGCGGAGGTTCCTTTGTTGAATGTGTTTGGTGATTTTATTCCTGATGAAGAGCGGTCCCATTCCACGTATTGCTTTGTGGGTGATACAAAGCAGCTTGAACGTGGATCTTCTGGCAACCGGTACCCAATGCAGGGCTTTCAAGGCAGGTGAGATGTGGTCTCGCGGTTTGATATGCAAGAGTAGTCTGGCAGCAGAGTTCTGAATCCATTGTAGTCTTTTCATGGTTGTTAAAGGTGATCCGTGGTAGAGGCTATTGGCGTAATCGAGTTTGGACAGAACAAGGGAGATGGTAGCTTGGACCTTGTGTGGAAACCCCAAATGAGGGAAAATGAGTCGCAGCGTTTTTATAGTGACAAAGCTTGATCTTGCTAGTTTGTCCACTTGGGCATTCATCGATAGCTTGGAGTCCATGGTCATTCCGAGGTTTCTTACTTCCTTCGATACTTTAGGCGGTGTTCCCAGTTCATCAGGCCAGGCGGCAAGCGGGTCATAATGTTTCCAATCGCCACACGTGAGTATTTTCGTTTTGGAAGCATTCAATTTGAGATGGCTCCAAGTCATGCACTGATCCACGGCTCTGAGACAACTGAAAATTGGGGATTTTCCAATGTCTTTGGGGCATTCCAGCTGAAGGAGTATTTGCGTGTCATCTGCATAGTTATAGCACGTGAGGTGAAATTGATTGATCAGTACCGGTAATGACTTCATGTAGATGTTGAAAAGCATGGGCGAGAGGATAGAGCCTTGAGGGTCCCCTGCTTTTGTGGAGTATGGTTTTGGACGAGAAAGGTGGGGTATGGATGACATTAGTTCTGTTTTGAAGGTAGGACGTGATCCAGTCTAGAGCAGTTCCCTCTATGCCGGCTTCCTAGAGTCCTTGTTTCAGAGTGTCATGGTTAACCGTGTCAAAGGCAGCGGAGAGGTCCAAGAGGAGTAGCGCAGCAACCCCGTTGCGGTCTACTGTATTCTTCAGGTCATCCCAGATGGCAAGGAGGGCAGATTCAGTGCCTCTTCCCGGACGGAATCCTGTTTGGAAGTCTGAAAGTATGTAATTTTCTTCAATGAATTGTGACATCTGGGTGAACGCTGCTCTTTCTATCAGTTTGCCCAGGAAAGGTCCATTTGAAATTGGTCTGTAGTTGTCAGGGTTCAGCAGGTCCAAGTTTGTTTTCTTCAGTAAAGGGCGTATGTGTGACCTTTTGAGTTCTTCTGGAAATATTCCGGTAGTTAAGGAATCGTTGAGGATTCTTCTTACTGGAGTGGCAGCAGAGGTTGTTAAAAGAATTGTCTTGAAAGTTTGTGGTGGACACGGGTCAGAAGGGCTGCCGGCAGGCCTGCTTGCTTTGACCAGGTCCATAAATTCATTGTGTTGGAAGGAACGGAGAGGCTGGGTTAGAGTATTCTTTGATTGTTATTTTGTACAAGGGTTAGTGCTGGCGCTTTGTTTCTGTTTTAAGTATGAGTCCAATGTGTGTGCTTTGTCCGTGTAATGATTTGCCAGTTTGTCTGTGAAATCTTGAGTAACAGGATGAGTTCCTTCTAGGGAATTTGGTTTGCGAAATTCATTGAGTATTTTATAGAATTCTTTATTTGCACATTTAGCATTTTGAATTCTGTCTGAATAGTACCTTTTCTTAGCATTTTTGATAGCTGACTTGTATAATCTGTTAATTTTCTGTAGTTGAAGTTTGTCTTGTTTGGCATTTGTTTTGAGCCAGGTACGTTGCAGCTTTCTAATTTGTTGTTTTATGTCTTTTATCTCTATGTTTCTCCAAGGCGCTTTTTTTCTTTTGTTCTGTTGTGTGGTTTTGAGTGGTATCAGGATATCAAAAGTATCCTGTAGCCACTCAGTTTTTTAACAGAATTTATTGTTTGCAGATTTGTACTGGATGTTTGTTGTGTTTCTAAGTTTTCCAAATTGAGTTTGTTCCACGGCCGATAGGTGGATGGATGCAAGGTAGTTTTAGGTGAGTCGCTTAGTGTTTTATGTTGGAAAGCAAGCAAGTGGTGGTCTGACCATGTGACCGGAGTTATAGTTTTGGAGGTCCTGTAAAACAGAATGGTTATCTACGTCAAATGTTGCAGCTGCCGCCACAACGTCTAAACCATCAAGGTCTGGCACAAACATTTTAATGCCAGAACATTTCGTATGGGGTTCGCCCACCCAGAGATCTTCTTGGGAGATTATTAAGTGCACGTTGAACTCCATACAAATGGGCCAGCCAGTTCCTGCCAGTACCCAAGACTCTAGCTGTCAAAGATTGCTTTAAGTCACAGTTCATTCGCTCCACTATTGAATTGCCCTCAGGCCTGTATGGAGACGAAAACTGCACCAGCACCCCCATAGACTTCATAGCGTCCTTGTACGCCTTAGAGGCGAACGCTGGACCTTGGCCAGAATGGAAGGTGCCACAGGCAAAAGTCAAGACAAAGACCCGCACATCTCTGACATTTCGAGCGTCAGCGCTGCGTTGTGGCCAAACCCATAAGAATCTAGTGCACGAATCAACTGCAACAAAAATTTATTTATATGCAGTATCAGAAGACAATGGACCGCAGTGATCAAGATGTACACAGCCAAATGGCTGATTTGATATATATAGCTGTGTTTGTGGTGGTCGCGAAACCATGGATGGTTTGATTTGCTGACAAATGTCACAAGAAAGCACATAATTACCGGTTTGTTTATATAAACCATGCCACCAGTAACGTTGCTGTAAAATAGAAACCGTCAATGACACCCCGGCATGCTCAG
This sequence comes from Calotriton arnoldi, assembly GCA_963921515.1. Classification (NCBI taxonomy): domain Eukaryota; kingdom Metazoa; phylum Chordata; class Amphibia; order Caudata; family Salamandridae; genus Calotriton; species Calotriton arnoldi. The sequence continues at coordinate 1,310,761 of CAWUFW010000977.1, forward strand.
AAGCCATGCCCTCGTGTGCGGCAATGATCACCCAACGGCCCTACCAGCGCTGGGATGCCTGGCTTCACCTTGGGGGTGCCCAGGAGTGGACATTTCACAGGGAAAAGCCAGGAAGGGTTCCACAGCGGTATGCGTTCAGCGCCAGGATGCCTCAGGGTAGCAGTGCGCTTTACAAGTACAAATTCATTTCATTTCATTTCATAGGAAGCCTGCGGTCCATGTTGGGAATCAGCCGATCCCTAACTGATGGAATATTAACATAAGGAACTTGTTCGGGAGATAAATGATAAGACTATTTCGAAGGGAAGCCCTGCAGGTAAGCCGCTCCATCCTTCGTAGCAGCTATAGCTGCCAAAATGTCATTATCCATCTTAGTCATGGATCTTGTAACTGCTGCAACGGAACACGTGGCTTCTGCAGATTTGGCTGCCTCATCAGCCAAAGAATTACCAACAGCACGTGCTCCCACACACTGATGGCCAAGAGTATGAATAACCTGTGTGAGTGGCAGACGTTCTTTAAGCTCCGCCACTCGAACCCAAAACGTTTTATGCTTTATTGCGTTGCATTTAGAGTCCCGATAATCATTCGGACACCAAATGAATAAGTTGTCATTAAAAGACTGGACACAGTAGTAAGAATCGCACACAATAAGAGTATTCACATTAGGATCTGCAAACTCGAGAGCTAGAACAAGAGCACGCAACTCTGCCAATTGCGCCGTGCAGTCCCCCAGTGCCTGTGTATGAACAGAAGACAAATTCACCATTTACTATTGAACCAGCCACAATAGCGCAAGCTGCTGAATAAGCATGTTTAGACCAGATTTGTACTCATCCAAAGGAAGCAACGACAACGGAGGAGGATGAACATGTTCATACTCCAAAAACTCCTGCGTCTGAAGAGCAGGATCAAAGATAAACGTGACATCAGCCGACGTCAAAGAAGCAGCCCATTGTAAACAACGGGGATGTAGAGCTTTAGAGTTTGGTACACTTGCTTTAGTCACTGCTTCTAAAGCAGGAATAGGCGAAACCATAAGAATGCGTTTCCCCTGCGCCAGCGAGCGTTCTTTCAGAATCGCCATTTGGACTGCCGTCAAAATCTTTTCAACATTCCAAAACCGCATTTCCGCAGCGGTGTACAAATGTGATTTGTATGCAATAGGCACTGTGGCGCCTTCGTTGAACATCAAGTAAGTGAAACCCACCGTCCCCTGTACAATACGTATGACCAGGTTCGTGGAATTATCACACGTCAACAAGTAGTTAGTCGCTAGCAGATCTGTCTGCAAAGATTGCAGAATAGAGGTATGTTCCGTAAGCCAGCAGGCAGAAGAATATGTAGGTTGTATCAACCCATAAAGCGATTTGATACGCTGCGCATAATCGGGGATGTATGTCCTTCCAAAATTTAAAAATCCCAGCAGAGACTGAAGCTTCCTCAGTGTAGACGGAGCTTGCAAATGTGCACATTTCTCCAGAAAGTGGGGGGGCTAACCCCCTACCTTCATTATTGAGCTCATAGCCCAAAAAGAACACCGCCAAACAAACGATGTGTGATTTAGCAAAATTGAATTAGTATCATAGTCGCCAAACGACAAAATAATGCGGTCGACTCGGACAAGATGTTGTATCAGTTCGACGTCCGTCAGATAAATATCATCTATGTACGAGAACGCATCTGGGTCCATGCTGTGCAACAAAGACACAACACGTGCAGCAAAAGCCCCGGGGCAGTTCTTATACCCCATAGGCAAACGCCTAAATCTTTTTTGATTTCCGACGGCGCTAAATACTGTCAAGTCATGGCTCTCAGGAGCCAAGTTGTGACTGTAGAAACCATTGGATATATCCAGTGTCGTTTTGTATTTTTTTACGAATACGGCTGTTCACTAGCGCAGAGCTGTGTGTGTTCTGTACCGCAAATGTACGACAATGACTATTCAAATTTTGATAATCTAATACAATGCGATATGAACCGTCCGGTTTCGATACCGGAAAAAGAGAATTATTTATCGGTGATACACAGGATTCAATTACTCCTTGATATTCCAATTGAGTCAGAATGTCTCAAACGGGAGTTTTAGCCTCTCGTCTTATTGGATATTGCGGTTGCGGCATAGACCGTAATGGTATCTCATGCACCGGTGAATCTCTATCCCAGCCCACTTGATTATGGTACACTGCCGGGGCTAGGGCCAATGCCCACTCCGATGCGTAAGCCTGTTTAGCTTCCTCAGGGACATAGCGTGAAAAACTCTGAAGTATCACGTCTTCCCCTCTAGAAGCGGCCAGAACAAATGGTGGAGGCCAATCTGCCTCTGCCAACAAAATGTCATACGAGGTTAGATTTTCCCAGAAAACCGCTGTAATTGTACGCTGTATATCACCTTCAATTTGGAAGACTGTTTCATAGAGGGGGTGCAACTCGTGTATCTGCTGTTTCTACTGAAATAAACGTATCAGTTGCTCTCGCGCCTCCAGTGGGCTATGAAGATCACTGAGGCTGCAAGGAGCTCAGAGGACCACTGAGGATGCAAGGAGCTCAGAGACGATGGTGAGGTGAACTATCGGGAAAATTAGCCATCCTTATGTTAAATGTGTACAATATTTCTGAGAACCAGGGACCTATCCTTTTTGGGTTCATTTTGTGATTAAAATCTCCCATCAGTGTAAGCAAATCATTGTCATATTTATCACAGTCTAGCCACACCTTCCTTGAAATTCCCCATCTCTAACCCATACTACTTAGTGCTCCACCACTGCATTTTAGCATTTTACAGATATAGGCATCACCTTTTTCGCAATCTTTGTTGAAATTAGGGTCATAATCCCCCCTCCCCCCGGAAGGGCGTCCATATCGTTTTTTCTTTGCCGGCATGCTTAATGGAACAAGCGCATCAATTATAGGGGTTTGGTTACACAGCCTCCAGGCAGGGACGCAGTGCCTCCCGCACTATGGTAACCTAGAGAACTAGCCAAAGGTTTAGAAATAATGTGTTTGCAAGAAACATGGCTAGTTCTTTAAGGCTTTCTATGGTAACCTCCGCCGCGCTGTCAAGCAGATCCCAGGTCAGGTCAGGATTGCTGGGGAGACCTCCTCGTGGTGTTGGGCCACTCGAACTCGGGCATCAGGTGCATGGTGATGCAGAACTGCAGATTCAGATGGATCCGGGTTCTGTTTTGGAGTCTTGGGTTGAGCAAATTCGGTGTTCATGGGAGACGGAGTCTGTTTAGGAAGGGCAGGGCAGGTCCTCCAGGTTCTGGATGGCTGCTGGACACGCCGGAGTATCGATGGGTGCAGGTCGAAGTCGGGACGGTAGGGCTGGGACCAAGCAGTAGTCATCCTCTTCTTCCTCCTTGAGCACGGCTCTTCGTGCCTTCTTTCTTCTTCAATCTGCGGAGGCAAGGTTCAGGGTTGCCCTTAAATACTACATTTAGGGGTGTTACAAGGGTGTATAGGTTGAAACCAATAGATCCCTTCCTTGGGGTGAATACACCCTCTATTATGCCACCCTCCAGTGGGAAAGGGGCATGAGCCTCTCTCTGGTTGGCTGGGTCCCCTCATTTTCAAGATGGAGGAGACTGAGATGTGTGCTTCACCTCGCCTTCCCCACCTGAGAGGTGGGGCTGGTAAAGGTGGGCACACCTCTCAACTTGGTTTTTCCCGCCCAAGTTGGGGGTCAGAACCGGTGGGAGCCAGTTGCTGGGGGCAGCAAAAGGCAGGGTCAGCTAACAAAGGCGGCAGGCCTTTGAAGCTTCCCCATCGTGGACTCAGCCCATTCTGGGGGAGGAGGCATGACACCTCTTTCCAGGATGGGCTTTGTTTATGGACCCAGAGAGCGGAGGCCCTCTACCCAGGGGTCCAGAAACCTGTCTGGTGGTGGCGAATGGTGGGTAGCCATTCAGGAATCACACCAGGGCTGGTCATTTTTCAGGGGGCATCTTTAAGATGCCCTTTGAGTACATTTTACATTAAATCCCACATTGGCATCAGTGTGGGTTTAATGTGCTGAGAAGCTTGCTACCAAACCTCTTAGGTTTCAGTAAAGCCATTATGGAACTGTGGCGTTTGTAATGACCAACCCCCAGACCATATACTATTTATAGCTTCACTGTACTTACAATGTCTAAGAGTGGACTTAGACACTGTAGGGGTACAGTGCTAATGCTACTGTACCCTCACCTGTGGTCTAGTGCCCCTGTTAGAGGGGTGACTTACCTAGGCCACAGGCAGAGGGTTGCAGGCATGGCACACAGAGATGTGTGCCATGTTGACTTCACTTTTCTCTGCAGCAAAACACGCAGCCTGCAATGGCAGTGTGTGGTTGTTAAGGTGCAGGGTCGCTAGGGGTGGCACAATAGGTGCTGCAGCCCTTCGATGCCTTCCCTGGTCACAGTACCCTTGGTACCTTGGGTACCTTTTACAAGGGGCTTACCTGTGGCCCAGGATATGCCATTTGTGGGCAAGAAGGTACAGTTTTGGGAAGGAACACAATTGCTGGAGCCTGGTTAGCAGGATCCCAGCACACATTCAGTCCAGTTGGCATCAGGTATCTGGCAAAAAGTTAGTGGGTAACCATGCAAAAAGGGGCACTTTCCTACACAGTCCTTCATTCATGGAGGCCATTACCGCATTTCCATAGTCCAGACAACTAATTATCAGAGCCTTGACTAGGGATTTTCTTGTTTGCAGTGGTATCCATTTAAATATTTTTCTTAAAGCTCGCATGATGCCAAAATATGTCCCCATAAGGTGGTTCACATGTTCCTTCATGGACAATTTCTCGTCTACTATAATTCCTAGGGTTCTCACTGCTTCCTATGGAGTACGAATTGTACCTAGATTTACAGGCCACCAGTCATCCGAACAGATTGCGTAGGCTTTCCCAAACAGCGCAAGCTCAGATTTGCATGCATTCAGTTGCAGACAGTTCTGCTGCATCAATTTGGCAATATTATTCATGCAGTCACGGAATCTTGTTTTGGTATCTTCTGGTTTTGGGCCCATTGTGATTACAAGCCGAGTGCCATTTGCATAAGAGATTACATCAAAACCATATTATTTTATAACTTGTGCAAGTGGAGCCACATATATATTAAAAAGAGTGGGGCTTAATGCAGATCCCTATGGCACTCCCATGTCCAAGGGTATGGCTCTGGAGACAAAGGAACCTAACTGCACAGTGTGTGTCCGTCCACTCAGAAAGTTCCTAAACCATCCTAAGGCTTTCCCGCCGAAACCAATCTCTTCTAGTCTCTAAATTAAGACTATATGGGAGATGGTGTCAAACCTACTTCCTGTACCTTATTCACACACTTAATACTTGTGTTGGGTTTCCTCTGTTTATTCATTTGGTTATACACCCTTATAAATTGCCCAATCACACCAGAACACTTTTTGTTTTTGCTGTTAGCTGAGTGTTCTCTACTTCCACACCAACAACATGTCACACGTGCACCTTTGTTTTCCTCGAATGCATAATGACTTGATCTCGTATCAGCTCATCTTGCAAATTTCCAAAACAAGAGGATTTGACTAACTTCCATAAAGCTAATACATAGTCATCTATTGACCGCTTTCTGTTCCTGTTTCCTAAAAAAAAAAAAAAAAAAGGAAATTTATCCTTAATCACCTCTTTGTTGAGATGTCTAAGGTCTACACAATGGCCGATCTCACCCAAATTCTTGGTAGCAACTACCACAGGTAACACCCATTGTAAAGCTTATACTGTCTCAAATATGCTTTCAGGATATAGACGATCCAATGTTTTTTGACTATTTTATAACCTGAAAGGTATATTTCTAAACTTACAAGCTATTTGTTTGGCTCTATCTTTCATCTGAATTTGATGTACATAACCCTTAACACATCCAACTTTATCCGAAAATAGTTCTGGGAATTCTTGAAGAAACATATCCAAGTGGTATCAATTTTCCTGACATGAACTTGGAGATTGGAAATGGGATCGAGGTAGATGCCTAAGAATTTCTGATGAGGCCAACTTAACAGTGTCACCTTTTACCAGAACATATATTTTAGCTATAGTACTGCAAAATTCTACTGCTGTCTCAAAATATCCAATTAAGTCAATGGGTTTACCCCCATAACTATACAGAGTTACATCAGGTTCTCGAAAGTTGACTTCCTTTGAATATATTGGGCATAATCTATGTCAGACTAGAGAAAGCCTAGCCCCAGAATCCATCATCATTCAAACAGTAATACCATTGAGAACAATGTCTTATGTTGGATACACAATTACACAATTGACATCATTATTTGAAGTACTACATCTGTCTCCTCTGAACTAACTTCAAACAATTTTTTCTTTGCCACATTGAAATTGCAACACTTTGCAAAAAGTCCTTTTACCACATAATTTACAAATGACCTTTGAGGTAGAACAGTCCTTGATGTTGGCTAAATGGTTGGGATTCCCACATCTAAAACAAGAAACCTTATTTTTCATAAGGAATGGAGACTATCTTTTGTTTAGGTGAGATGGAATGTACATCAGAGGCAATTACTTTCTCTTTCAGCAACTCTTGTATACACAACAGCATTCAACACGCTAAGCTATAACACATACCTCATTAAGTTTGGGATCACTTTGTCCAGAGTACTTCTCTGATCTTGTCACACTTACAGTCCAACTCAAATTGGTTCCTTATCCTTTCTTCTGTATGATCTCTTAAGTTACATGCAGAAGCAAGTTTACACAAAGCAGTGACAAAGTCTTAAACAGATTCTTCCTCACCTTGTTTCCTTTTACCAAAATATTAACGTAGCATAATAGACACTTTGGGAACAAAATGATTAATCGCTTAATCTGACTCAAACTCATTCAAAGAGTGTGTTGCGTCATTCTCACCTTCGCTGTCAACATCAGGTAAATTTTCAAAAACGACTTGACCCTCAGCACTCAAACTGTGAAGTAACATGGATGCTTGCATTCCAGGAGACACATATGGCCCAAAACTTTTAAATAATTTATGAATACCTTTTTCTATTTGACCCATGGAAGAACACGCTCAACTGGAAAAGGTAGAAAGAAAGGAAGAGGAGAAATTTTGCATAGTTTAGTGAAAGATGAAAGAAACTGAAGAGAAATAGAAAGGCGAAAAGAAGAAAAATACTAACAGACTCAAATATACAAAATCCTACTGAAAACAAAAACTGTTCTATCATATTTGTTAAATTAAACAGAACACTGCACTATTAAGAAATAAAGTCTTTCTTCCAGAGGGGAAGTCTTTCTTCTGTTTCAATTGAAATATCCTGGAGATGCGACAAACCAGAAGTTACAGGAGCAGGCTATAGGTGAACAGGAGCGAGACAGGGCTGGAAATACTGATGTTCAGAAGCGAGTAGGAGAACTGCTTTCCCTGCAATATAGGAGCGTTAGTAGGAAATAGCAAAACAAGAGAGAAGCCACCATAGAAAACACTATGCTAGATCAGACGCCGACAGCAGGTGAGAGGGTGGGTGAGGGTGTATGAGCTCTGAGTCTCTTGAGGTTATGACAGGTAAGCTTAAGTCTCGCTATAGAGACTAAGCGCAAGATGGTCCTAGAGGGGAGCTGCTCTACGAAAGGTCACACTATGTGCCACACCCCTGTTTAACAATCCGTGTAGTAGCAGGACTGCTTAAATATAACAGGAGGTGAAGAGAATGCCAATCCATAATATTATAGGTGCGTGAAGGTAATACAGTTCAGTACTGATCGAAACAATTCCAAAGGACGTACATATGCAAGGGTAAAATATGTGCCAATAAGTAAGCAAGTGATACAGTACCTTGTTGAATATCAAAGTAGTACATGCTGTCTTTACTGTAGCAAGGATGAACTCCAGCCACCGCAATGCAGCTCAGATAATATCAGCTCAGCAATTGCTTTCACAGCTCCTCATTTAACCATAAACATTCCAACATTCTAAAGGAACACACAACATCAAAGACTAGAGGGATCTCTACAGCAGAGAAACTAATAAACATTAACTATATACCACTGTCACATTTTTTATATTCTGCATGCGTCAGACTGGTACAGAAACTCTTCTGCAGTATGGCTGCACGCCAGTAGGTGGTGCTATGCAGCTCTGCACAGAAGCTGTTCCGTTCTGGAAATGACATGCAGAGACTATGTAGGCTCCACTACGGCACGCGGACATCAGTTGCTTTCGAGACTGTTCACGCCCCCAGGTGCAGGGCCCCAAAATCAAATTGAGGGTGGGAGGGTTGGTGTGGAATCTGTGGCTAGATAGTCTCTACCAGAAAGAGTTACAGAATACAAGTAACTTTTTCTTCTGATAGGGACTTCTAGCCACAGATTCCTCAACCTTTGAATAAATACCAAAGCAGTACATAATTGGAGCTGGGCTGTGAATGGACTCAAGAAAGTCCTTTAGAACAGAGCAGGCAAAATGCCCTTCTTGGTGGACCTGGCAGTCCAGACAATAGTGCTTCGTGAACGTTTGGAGGGACGCATTTGTGGAAGAGGCCTTTCACTACCTCTGAGTGTTACTGCCATTTGTGAGGTTATGTGATGCCGGTATCACCCAGAAACTCCTAAAAAAAACTGCAGAACACTCAAAACGCCTTCGCCAGACTAATCCTCAACATCCTACGCCGCAGCCACATTACCAGCCACGTGAGTCCTCCACTGGCTCCCAGTCAACAATAGAATCACCTTCAAGCTCCTCACACATGCCTACAAAGCCCTATACAACGCAGGACCTGTGTACCTCAACCACCGCCTCGCATTCCACATATCCACCCAAGACCTCCGCTCCACCCAACTGGCCCTTGCCACCATCCCATGCATCAGCAAGACCACGGCCAGAGGAAGATCCTCTCCTACCTCGTAGCAAAGACCTGGAACACCCTGCCTCTCCACCTCAGGCAATCTGTCGCTGCCTCAATTCAGAAAGGACCTCAAGACCTGGCTCTTCGCCTGAACCAGTGCCTTCAACGGATCAGCAGTCTCCACCCCCCACCCAGCGCCTCAAGACCCTTACGGGTGACTAGTCGCGCTTTACAAAACAACTGATTGATCCGCTAGGTGCCGACCGCCGAGGTCACCTGCCCTGGCATTCAAAGATCGTGTCAGGTGGTTCACCACCAGGAAAACTCCTTGGTGGTACAGGTAGGGTGAGGGACAAGGCCTACTGGCACAGTCTCAGTGTCCCCACCCTGTTTGTTGCAGTATCAAAGGGTAGTGGTGTTGTTTGTGAGCATCTATACCAGCCTCCCTTTCATGGATGGAAAGAAGGCTTTCAATGCCAAGGGAATGTCCCTCAGGTCAAGAAAGTCGACATGGAGCAGGGCCTCTGCTGGAGGCCCAAGGCATCTATCTCCACCTCTCCCAGATGGCCACCCCAACTCAGAAGTGCTGCAGCGACCACCACAGTCCGCTCTAGGTGGGGAAGGGAGAGGTCTACCGCTGACCCAATTGCAGTTCAGTAACCACCACTGTAGACCTTTAGCAGTCTCCTCTGAATTCTGAACATGGTCTGAGTGGTCCCCTTGATGTTGGGCCGAGACATCAGATCCCACTGCAGAGCTCACACATGGCACCTGGCAGGGAAACGACCTTAACGCGGACAAAACACGGCAGAACATCGCTGCTTTTACAACGCAAGTCGTTACCACGACTTGCACTGGAGGGCGCTCTAGACTAAGGAATAGTGTGATTTACTATTCCAACACCTTCCCTACTGTACGTAGGCTGGAGTTGGAATAGTAAATCATACAATTCCTAAGTCCAGCGCCCTACAGCGCAAGTCGTGGTAACGACTTGCGTTGTAAAAACAGCGATGTAATGTACCGCGATCTAAATGATCGTGTTGTTACATCATACATCCCACCTGGCATGCTCAACCAGCATGTTGCAAGAGGCCATCAGATCCGGGGCAGGCTCACAGTGGACCTCACTGAAATCCAACACCAAGCCAGAAAGATCAGGATCGTAGCCTGAATATCCTGGACTCTTTACGGGGAAAGGCACAAAACCAAATCGTGTCCAGAATGGCTCTGATGAAGGGAACTGTCTGAGAAGTAGTTAGGTGTGTCTTTGGCACGTTGATAGTGAACCCCAAAGATGACATGAGGTCCGCCATAATCTGGAGGTGTCCGACTGCCTGGGTCAAGCCTGCCTTCAGCCAGTCGTCGAGTTAGGGGAAGACTGCACCCCTGACCTCCGAAGATGTACTGGCACCACTTCCATCACTTTAATAAACAGCCATGGGGCACTACTGAGACCAAAAGGGTGCACAAACTGGAAATGCTCTGGTCTCACCACAAACTGCAGGTAACGCTGGTGGTTCAGCAGGAAAAGTATATGGAAGTGGGCATCCTGCAGGTTCAAAGCTAGTCTCCAGGGTTTAGGGCAGATAAGATCGGGGCCAGTGTGAGCATTTTGAACTTTTCCTTCCAGAGGAAGGCATTGAGAGGGCCCAGGTTTGAAATAGGCTGGAGGCGTCCATCCTTTTTGGGCACCAGGAAGTAGTGGGAGTAATAATCCCGTCCAACTTCTGCCGGTGGCACCCTCAAGATAGCCCCTTTGGCCAAAAGAACTTGCATTTCATGTCATAATATGGAAAGATGGTCCTCCGCCTGTTGCTGGGGAGATGAAGTCTTGTTGGCAAAACACTGATAATATTTTCAAAAAGTGTTTTGTTCATGATCATATACAAAAGATAAAATATTTTAGATAAGATATGCTTTGAAGAAAAACAAAAACTAAATGAAAAGAATTGTGTATGTACATTGAATGCTGGGCTCAACATATATGTAATAAATACCTACAGCAGTTTTGACTAATGCACCCTGTAAAGTGATTGGGTAGGTGGTTATTGTTTGTTTTTCTGATTCAGATTCTCCTGGACCCCACCCAGTATAGAATTAGTGCAGGGCCCCTCTTCCCTTTTTCTTAGATGGCATTCTCTGACCGGAGTGCAATCTGGTGGACGTGATGGTTATACTTATTTGCCAAAGGTTTCAACCCTTTTTGGCTCCTATTCGGGGGAAGTTGAGGATGTCCTGGGGTTAGTTTTGCTTGCAGGCGCTAGCACCACTATGCTTTCGAGAGACGGAGATTTAAATGTGGGATCGCCTGGGGCAGGGCAATGACATTGCACAATTTGACAGTTGACAGGTGGATCAAAACGAGGTTTGTTACATGCTCTCAATAAGGGGTCTGTAAGGGCATCATTAAATGGCAGAATGGATTCAGAACACGTCTGCCCCGGTTGGAGATCTTCGCCAACACGTCAGTCTTTACCTCCAAGATGGGGAACTGGAGGTCAGGGTTTTTAGCTGCCCTACTCACGTAGGAAGTTGACTCTTCTATAGCTGGGAGTGAGAGAAGGTCTGTTTCAGGGAGGTATTGAGAAGCCACTAGTCTTCTGCAAATCATACCAATTGTCTTGATAGGGCTGAGCGAACTCATCGTCCGCATCGTAATCATTATCAAAGCCTGTGCTGAAAAGGGAATGTAAGGTGTGTTGCCTTCCACGTGGATTTGGCAGACCAAGCGTCCCCTCAACTGACGTCGGCTGAGCAACGATTGGCGCCGTCTTGGAGTCGGACAGTACTATGGGTAGCTCTTCATCCGGTGTAGATAGATTCAGTACTGGTATCAAAGTCCCGGGGAACAGCATGGACCTTGGCGCAGGAAATAGGGCTCGAATTGGAGCCAGAGGCATTGTGACCGGATCAGAAGTTCCAACTGTCGCCAAGGGCAAACCCGTAAGCAGTACTCCAGGTAGAAGACCTCTCAGCTCAATGGCGATCTAAGGTGCACCAGAGGCAGTGAGCAAAGATCCGAAAAGCAGGAGCATGTCTGCGCAGAACTCTTCGATCTGTTGTGAGGTGGCAGATGGCTCTGGAAAATCGGGTTGTGGCAAAACCAGTTGGGGGATTGGCTCCAAAGTCATCAGATTCCAGAAGCGAGAGAGAGATCCATTGTGCCGTCCACACCAGGCAAATACGAGTGATGAGGGGGGCAGAGTCTTGCTGAGATTTCTTATGCTTTTTTGAGTTACCGGATCATTTTGATCGCAACAAAGCCTGGTCTCGCAAGCAACTTTGGCAACTCCTTGAGTGGGAACAGGATAGAGCCTTGGACTTTGACTGCGACTTAGAGCAGTCTCGGTGAGGAGTGTTCTTATGCTTGGCAATGCAAGTTTCGCTTTGCGGTTCTAGTTGGTCTTTGGGTTCATCAACGTGCAGACACTGCAGGCCTTGGAATTGTGAATCGAACCCAGACACAACAGGCACTCCTAATGGGGATCGCTCAGACATTTGTTTACAACAGTCCCTACAAGGCTGAAAATCAGTCATTTTAGATAGGGGACATCAACTGCATACTGTAGAAAATTATATTGAGGCCAAGTGTCTCTGGGAGACGGGAGAGAGCTCTGGATTCTCGTCTGGTGACGCGAAAAGAACGGATGTCAGTGTGCAGAACTGGCATCTATGTAGGCTCTGCATGTCACTTGCAGAGTGGAACGGCATTGGTGCGGAGGTGTACGGTGCCACCTACTGGCACACAAAGGAACTGCTGAAAAGCTTAAGGATCTATTCTCATGTCTAGGGAATATTCAAAAGGTGAAGAATTTGGGGTTAAAAGTCTATCATAAGATTAAGTTCGAGGAAGATGAAGTACTGTGAGGGAGGTACACAGAAGAAGAGAAAGTTAAAGAGGGGTTGGATCAAATATGGAGTCAGTTGAGAGCAAGTAGTAGGAGAAGTAGGCAAAAGCGATAGACGGAACAATACAGTGATGTGCTAGAGAAAGAGTGAGTTAGACAGATAGGCTGATGGAGTGAGACTGAGCTAGAGGAAGAGACTGGTGACAAAGAAAGGGAGATAACTATTCTAGGAGAGACCCTTGGAAGGTGGCAGCACCTTGAATTTTCTCTTCCTGAAATTCAGTTATAGTTCTCTTGACAGAAACTACACCAGTTGGGAAGCCTGTGCAAGGTATCTGTCTGCAGGCTCTTGCTGGGACTGTACCATGCATGTGCAATACACAGACAGTGCCTGGGGAAAATACTTTCAAGAGCACTGTCAAAGTTAGACAATGTTAATAACTTACTATAATTATGGGTAAGGTTATTACATTGCTCGGCCACTGACTGTTCAGGACAGCGCACAAGTATTCCTCATTCCTTGTATTGCTCACCGTTCGGAAGGAGGCATACTTGTGCTGCAGGGCATTCATCCTCATTTTTTCACAATCTAGGGTAGAATAATGCGAAGCCATGAAAATGGATGGAATTGCAAGAAGTTTTGAGTCAGCTTACAGAGGATAAAAAATAATAATCACCCACCAATAGATGCGAGTGATCATTTAGTGTTCAGGAAAGTATAAGACTGTCTGAGAAACATGGAATGTGTGCACACAGTTGGAGGGACTGGGATGTGGTTGTCCAGTTGCAGGACTAGAGAAGTCAGATTGTGTGGACAGTCATTCATAAAAAGGTGGCACTACCAGGCAAAAAACAGACTTTTTCCTTATGTTCATGCCGGCACATTGGCAAGAGAGAAGTTCCAGATGGACGCAAGGACAGATGATTGTATGTAGGCTTACCAAAATCTTTAATTGATCAGGATCATAATTGTTGCACATTGTTTCATAAATGCAAACTTAAAAACCATGCAAGTTTATGGCTACCGTGTGTGCTAACGAAATGGGAATGAAAAAAGGAATCATTAGCTATCTACGTTGCTTTGATTACCACTTACCTGGTAACACTATTAGGGCAGGACAGCACCCTACCACAAAGAACTTGAATATTTCAAGGCAACGCATTGATCCAAGTTAGGATCGCTAGCAACTTTTGTTAGCAAGATTTGATTTCAATAACAATTGCAAGCCTGTTCATTACAACACCAAAACTGCTGATGGCTTGAACGTGTCAAATCATATGAAGATATTTGTAATATATTGATAATATCTCCAAAGAAATTGCTTGTGTTTATCAGTACCAATACAGTGGATTACCTAAATCAGATTGAGGAAATTTATGACACACTGAACATAAGGAATAATTTTCTGAAAAAAGATGATCGAATAGGTTTTTATTTAGATGTCATTTGTATTATTAATGTGTCAATGCAACAGTTACTTCCTCAGTAGTTCTATGAAATCTAGCGCTGGAATTGGTAAAAAAAAATACATTGTGGAGGGAATAAAACTATAGGTTAAAGACTATGTACATGGTTGTAAAACCCGTAATAAGAGTAAGACTAACTATTAGAAGCAGACTTGAGACCCAATTTAAATGCTGGCAGAGGAAACTCCATCACAACGGTGAGAGGGTTCCATTATGCCAACATTATTGTCCACCCACCAGATTATGATTCATGCGGACCATTGTTTGGCGAGGATGGAGACTACTCCATCTCCGCTGTGGTCAAACTTCTCCGACAGCCCAACAAAGTAAAGGCCTTGGAGAATTTGAATATAAGGTCCGCCCACCTGATTTAGATGGGTGGACATAGTTGTTTAAGGTTTCTCCTGCACAGCACGTGCGGTGTGTTTGTGAATCTATTGTATTTAATATAAATCTTAGGAGGGGCTTACATACCGCCCTCTTCATTGGTTTCCGCGCTTGCCACTTTTCATCCGTTTCTATTGGATGTAGCATACTATTTCCTGTTTTACTCATGTGCTTCTCTTATCAGTCTCCCGTGGCCCAAGTATTCCTTTTCATCCGCATTTGTGGATGTAACTTTTTATTCCCTTTCGTCTGCACCACATTTTTTTGTGTTAGGTTAACCTAATCTCTCCCTGCAAATTTGAAGCGTGCTTGTCTGCATGTTTTTCACGGTGCCCGCTCCGGTATGTGAAGCTCCTCCCTTTCATGTGGTCGCAATCCAGCCTCGTACAGCCCCACTCGTCGTCTCCACTACGGTTCTCCCATGGACACCCACTGTTGCACTACTGCCGGCGGCGCAAGCCGCACTGCACAGCTTGCGGCGCATTGTTGATGCGGCATAAGCTTCATCATTTATTTTTCACAATATAATATTCATTTACAAACATTACTTCCTTCAATATTTGTATATCGTAACATGTAGCGTGAACGTAAATTAAGACGAAACATTAAAAGGTGCTACAAAATGTATATTTTTTCCCACAATTCAATATTGAATGGTCAACTCCGGGTAAGCAAAGATGGCGACCTCGCCGATTGGCACCCCATGCAGTAGACTGAATAAAGTAGAACCTTTCATGCTGTTAGTAGCTGTACCAATGCCAGACAATGTATTACATTTCTTCCCAACCCTCATTCCGCCCCATCTTCCCATGTTCATAAATTAGAGTGAGTTGACTGACCTTAAAATGGCTGCTCTTCTCGTTTGCATTTTTGATGATTTTGCACAAACTCAGAAATTAATTATTACTGTTGATGGCTGTCTCCTTCGCAGAATGCGCTTTAAAGTTGTAGTGCAAGACAATGTGTCTGAGTCCGTTGTGCATTATCCTGTGAGCCTCCTGGAAACTGGTGTTACACATCGTGAAAGCACACGCGGGATAGGGTCCTGCTTGCCTCTACTGCTCATGCTACACGTGATGCCTGCTCCTGCTCACCAGGAAGTAGGTATGTACCTACAAATGCTTCAGTGAAGCATGCACGCCTTTCACCTATTCTAACTCTTATTGATCCCTTCTTTCCCTCAACCTATCAGATACAGCTCACCCTGCACACTCACCCACTCTGCACAGTTACCCAGACATTGTGCTGGCAGTCAGATACTGCTCACTCACCACTCACACAGTGCTAACTCTGCACTCGCACATCATTGATATACCTCTCACCCTCCACCCATACCTCTCACCCTGAACCCTAACCGCTCACCCTACACTTATACTATTGACATACCACTTACCCTATACTTGCACACCTCTTACCTTGTACAGGGTAACATCTCGCACCCTGTACACTCCCAAATCTCATTCTGCACTGAACACACATCAATCACCATGCATTGAGGCACTTTCACCCTACACTCAGACACTTAACCTTCATTCATGCTCCACTCACCCTGCTGAGAGCACTCACATCATTCTCCCTGCACTCATACACTGCTCCCACACCTCTTAACTTATCAATACCATAGGTGAAACCTAATGCATTCACCAATGCTTGTTTAATGCCTGTCAACACCAGGAAAAACCTGGCTTTAAGGGGGCATTGAAAAGTGCACAACACTCTAAACGCCAATGGAGGAAACTCCCATGACCAGAAGGGCATTGTTTTTTATTTTCAAAAAGAAAATCCAGTTTTGGGATTTTCTTTATGAAAATAAAGAACCAACTTTGCCAGAGGGCTCCGTCATGTTTGACGGAGCCCTCTGGCAAAGGTGCAATTCTTTATTTTCAAATAGAAAATCCCGTTGTGGAATTTCCTTTTTGAAAATAAAGAATTGCAACTTTGCCAGAGGGCTCAGTCATGTTTGACGGAGCCAGGCGGCAAAGTTACAATGCATTGGTTGGAACTGGCTTGAAGGTGGTCCCAGTCAATGCTCTACATGTCCACTGGCCCGATTGACATTTCAAAATTGGAGGCTGGCACCTCTGCCAGGGCGTCGGAGTAATTTACTTAGTCACCTTGGTGGAGGATGAGCCAACTGACAAAAATTTAAATCAGGCCCATAATGCACTGATCATTTTGTGAAATAGACTTTAAAATGATGCTGGAAAAAAATCTGCAGGGAAAGAAAAATCTACAGAAAAGATGTCAATTTAGGCAAACAAAAACCCACATAAAACTGTATTCACCATATTTGTCAATATTCACGTACTTTTACAAAACAATCTCATTCACAAACTTCATTTTGTAGTAGAATTAGTAGTACTAAAAATGCTATTCACAAACCTACAAGTGTAAATCTCCACCTCTCCTATCTTTTCTATGGGGATATCTTCACACATGTACGTTTACTACTTAGTAGTAAAGGTGGGAGACCAGGGGGAGTGTCTTGAAAAAGCATACTAATAAATGGGAGGGGTTCAAGGAGAAGGAAGGATTTAGGACGGACTAGGAAGGGGTTTGGATAGGGACGTGCACCTACCCACAAAAGGAGACACACGTTGCTTTAGTTTTATAGACTTTATTGAATTGCGTTTCAAAAGAACATATGAGCATGTGCCAGGAGCTGGTGGGATCCGTTCCAGATGGACAATACAGACATTCTGAAACCAATAGTACTATACATTTCCAACATCCTCAGAGAATGCTATTAACCAATGTTTCTGGCTTATCCCAGGGCTACATTCGCCTGTGTCCAGGGGCACCATATTTTAACAAACTTCTTATGTACCCCACAGGCTTTATATACCAACTCCTCGAGTGCAACACAATGAATCATGCCACCAGTCCATTTGGCAACAGACTGGGCCTCCGATGGTGTGCTATGTCCCTCTTCGCTACTAGGTAGCGTTACACAGTTCCTACGAATTTAGTAGGACTGTGTACTAGATCAACATGACTTCATAATATAGAGACTAAGCCTTCTTATATAATCAGTAAACGTTGGTTCGGCTAGCTCACAGTACCCCATCTAAACTCCTAGAGCTCCAGAGTTATCAATGCTGTCGGCAACCTTGAACATGACCACTCTTATTCCCAAGGAATTTGTGAAAACAGATCTACCTCTTTAGTTTGTCACTTTTGCATGTCCGAGGTTTCACAGAGGGAAGAAACAATGATACATTTTCAAATGATAATTGAAAAGATCTAAATCTTATAAGTAAAACATGAACTGTGAAAATTAGACAGAGGAGACGTTAAATGCATTATTAGAATGCTGAAAAACAAACAATTCCACCAAGTTAATTGTGCCTAATTTTACTTCTATCATGAATACCCTTACTCTATCGAAAGCATGATGGGAGTACCCTTCTACCAGACCCTGTTGGAATGTTCTAACCACATACCTTGGTGTAATGTCTCAGGAAGCCGGCATAATTAAATTAACTTCTACACTGTCTAAGTGTGCAAGCCTGCACACATCTGCCTGCGCAACTATCTTCCATCTTAGGATGAATGTCGGGCCTGTGGAGCTGCATGTCAGTCACAGTTCTCTGCATTATTCATAACTACGGTGCGAGGTGACTCACTGAATTCAAAACGGATGCTGTTTAAATAATAAAATACATGCCTTCTGATCATGCTTGAGACGCAAAACACATTTACTTAGCCTAGAGAAAAGAGTCATCTTCTACGAGCACAAAGCAAGGACATCGTGTTCTAGTGTGCGAGTACCTGGAACAGTGTAGACTACAGAATGTCTATCAAAAATAAATGCGTGCATGGCATTTCTTCGTGTTTAGTGAAAAACATGTTCAAAACCACCATTTAAAAAGATGCGAAGCTAAAAAGGAAAACTAAAATGGAACTAAATATATCCCTGTAACACCCTCTCTGTGGATGGAGGATACAACTATAGCACTAAGCTTGTGTAAAAAGCTTTGCGTTTCATAACACTTGAACAGCAAAAGCAGACTCAAAACCCATAAAAACTGCATATTAAAAACCATGAATATGAAAAAAGAAAGCCGATGTAATAAAAAGCCAATTCATGGATCTAAGAGGCATCTGAAGTGGAAGATGGCAACTCCCAAGTGTCCACAACATCCATGTCCAAAGAGGCGGCAGGGCCCTGAAGGGAACCCACATCTGCAGACATCACATCGAAATCAGCCTGAAAAGCAAGATCCAAGCGACGAAGATAGTTATCACCAACCCATTCAGCAGATGCCGAAGGCGACAGTGCCAGGAGTGCAACATTAGAACAGTGTCCAGATGCCAGGAAACCTAATTTCATAGGAGCATCTGACATTGGCGAAGGTAGCTCATAATGGGCATCTTGCAGCAAAGGAAGCAGCATCATTGGATAACAAACTATTACGCACAAGGAGATTTATATCAGAAACTGCGACAATTGCATAGCAAGGCATAAGTCGAGCTCACACTCGAATGAGCATCATAGGCTGCGAAACGCAGGCAGCACCCTCTGATGCCATACGAGCTGGAAGGACAGACCAGTTCTTGTTCAGATCCAGTAATATTGACCCTCCAAAATACTGTATTATGCATTCACGACACAGAAGATGTGGTAGTTCCATTTCAATTTGGCATCTTTGTGGGACACCCATTGCGGAGCAACAAAAGTAGAACCAATGCAACAAGGAGCAATAATACAATCTTAATGTCTCCAAAACACTTGAAAATAAGAAATGCAAAAATAACAGAATAACTCCAGGCACAGTTTGAAAAACAGAAACAAGTCCAGACCCAATCACTTTAAGAAAGTGTGCTTCTCTAGCTGTGCTATAAACATTGAAATATGGTGTACAAGCTCACCAAAATGCTTTGGCAATTGAGTTTGTAAAAGATTACACTTCTGATGAGGAACGTGCTACTTGGAGATCCAAAGTTTCTTGGGCAGATGTAAGAGCCACATCAGTTTGAAACAATAAGGCTTTGAGTCTGTTTAGCCGATCTAAGCATACAGCATTCCTGGAGACCTAGACCCACAAAGCAGCTTCCCTACTGATGTGTAGGAGGTTATAAGATATGCAGAAAACAAGTTAGAATCCTGAAAACAGTGTTGCGGGATGAAACCAGGTGTCCCATATTTAGTCAACTATGATCATTTAAAATTAGATAGCTCCCATTGGAAAGCAACAAAAATTCAGGTTTGATCAATTGTACGGGAACACCTTTGAAATAACATGCTAAGTTAGCCAGAGAGGCATTACAAACTCCATGAAGAGTAATCTCTCTGCAAACCAGAGTGACCTAAAGAAACCCCACAGTTACGTAGACCAACAAAGCCTCTTTTTCTCATATGCATCTGTACTGAAAAGAGGAACCAAGCTTTGTGTTAAAAAAAAGTGTACCCATCTCCTAATATCTGCCTACTTAAAAATGCCGAAGACATGATGTGAAATGAAAATGAAATCTGAAGAGAAATGAACCATGAATGAGCCAAACTGCAAACGGCATTTCAGCAGCCGAAAAGGCCACTTTTTCTAAACGTTTGATATTAAGCATGGTGTAGGTGGCTTCTATTTTAGCCATTATTTTTTTGCAAGCATGTCAAATTATAAGGCAGAAACCACAGTTGCATTCAAGTAATTCCATGGCACTCTTTTCAATTTCAGAACCTGCAGTGTCCAACTCAAAAGCAAAATTGATCTTAACTGACTCGGGCATTGTTGAAGGATAGACATGTCATTTTGTATATCGAGAGCAGATGAAACAATATTATTCAATGTATAAATATGAGTTGACAATGTGGTCATCCATTATTGACAACAGCCGAATCTTTTTCGAAATGTTACTTATCAATTCGTCTCAAACGTTCAGCAGCTTGCGGAGGCATTTTCCAAATTTCATTATAACGGACATATTTAAAACTTTTAGAACGAGGCAATCTGGGACCCAACAGAAAAATCGTGTAAATCAATATTATCCAGAAGAAGGTTACACTGATTTTTAACTGCTGAAAAGGCGGAGTGTTCGAACCATTCGTGGCACAGTTTCCCAACACTCTGTAGTTACACCAGAGTGTAGTGACTGACCATACTGGGGGTCTGGCCTGTTTGCATTAAACCCTGGAGAAGAGTTAAAAAAAAAAAAGAGTATTATAGCCATTGGTATCAACTAGCCGTAATAACCATCTATCTGTACCAGAAAGTGAAGAATTTTATGTTCCATTCTGCATTATTTCATTAAGCCGTTCAGTGAAATGAACAAACCGTTACCAGTTATGAAACTGGTGCAATAGAGGTAAATCTTGGTGTATTTAAATGTTTAACGCCGCCAAATCGAAGACATGTAGTCTGGTGTACTGTTTTGTTTAAAAAGATCATTTGTCAAAGGATCAGACATGTTCTAAATAAATCATCAGTGCCCTGGACCTGCCAATAACGTGATCCTCAAATAGACTTGAGCTCAATATTTTTCCAACACTCAAACATGTAGGGAAAGTTGTAAAATAAGTTAATCTGAATAAATTAACTTTGTTTGCCTGAGCATGTTCTTCGGTGAGGAAGGTGTAAGCTTATAAACTACGTCTGTAGGAACATGTCTGGAAAAATAAGGGAACTTTTTCAAATATGCATTCAAACTACCTACAGGTGGTGTCAAACAGTGTTCCTACTGTATATAATTAAAAACAGCACAATAAGTACTAGCTCTGTGTAAAAAGTGAGGAGCATGGTGATGGTAACAAAACATTTCACCATAATTTGCGGAATTCAAAAACAAACCCTCATTTTCAAATATGTGTATGATTCTAATTCAGATAGCATATCAGTAAGTTATAACATCCCATTCATCAGCAATGGAACTTGGGGTAATGTCATCCATAGCAACTTTAAATGCATACAGAATTTGCAATGTTTCTGTAGGAAAAAATAGGGAATACAATACCATCGTGGATAGAAAACGCAGTAATGTTCACAAGGAGCAAGTCTCTTCGGACCTTATGTGACGAAGAATGGGGAGTAAGCACCTCAGCTACCTGTTCTGGAGAAGTACAATCAGGGAGATAGTGACCATTTAACAGTTGAAAGAAAACTAACAAATCCAATCCAAAGGATAAGAAAAAATAATGAATGAAAACCCCAACAATAGGATCAAGAAGGAATGAGGTAGGTTTGTTTCAGCCCAAGGAATAGTCTATGCACCCAATGCAAGGAGGTATGCGAAGAGTCTGTAGAAAAATCATCAATGTTGACAAAATAACCAGAGGCACTCAGGAAAAAAAACACAGGAACCTCATTAAGAGAAGGAGAGTATGTAGTTGTCTCCAAAGGTGGTTGGTAATACACAACTTAATTTCAAGGAGCAGCAGTAGAAAAGAGAAAACTAGCGTCAAACACAGTTTCCATCATCAATCTGTAAGCATCTGTAGAAACCAGCAAGGGAGTAGCAAGATTAGGACTACTTATTGCATGTAGAGGGATTTCCTGCAGGGTAGGGATAGGTGACAAGGAACTATCCAGAAACCTTTGTGGCCTACTTTGACAAACTGGCCACATGGTGTAACTTGATCAAATCAATTGAAACTTGTCATTTTTTTTTTACAACTAGCAAAATCACAGTTAGAGTACCTTGAATGGCAAGGACAGAGTGGATGATATGGCGGACCTAACTTCATCTGCAATCTTCTCTCGGACTAGATCCCCAACTTTAGGAATCCAGCCAGAAGCTGCTGGTTGCACCTCCATTTCAGTGGTAGATTGTTTAGAACTTAATTTCGAGTGGTCATATCGGAAGTCCTGTAAATCCTGTAAGACAGTGAAACGCTCATTGATGACAAGACGCATCCTCTGCCCCAGAGTTATCAGGATTTGGTACAAACATTGGAACCCCAAATAATATATCATATGGAGTACAACCAACCAACATTTGTCTAGGCAGAGTTAAAGCTCTCTGTACACCATACAGGTGATGAATCAAACTACGGCCAGTACCTAATACTCTAGCTGTTCAGGACTGCTTTAAGTCGCAGTTCTACCGTTCCACTATCAAATTTCTCTCAGGATAAGGGTGCTCATAGTGTCCCGGTATGCCTTTGCGGCGAAATGTCATCTATCCTCGTACGTGAATGAGTAATCAGAGCCACAAATACAGTCTGAACAGTCGCCTTGGAAGCTTCATCAGCCAATGAATTCCCTGCAATATGTATACCAACACGATGACAATGTGCGGATCACATGAGTCTGTGGCAAAGATCTTTAAGAGAAGCCACTTCCCCCAAAAAAGCTTATGTTTAAAAGAATTTCCTTTACAATCTCTGATTCCATTTAAGCACCAATAAGGTAAATTATCATTAAAGGACTGGACACAGTAATAGTAATCACACACTAAGTGTGGGGAATTCAGAATCAGTATTCTGCAAAGCCAGAACCAAAGCTTTCAATTCGGCCAGCTGAGTGGTACAGTCACCTAAAGTTTCTGTATATGTTCTGTGTGCCTGATATACACCATCATTCATGACATCTTTAACTGCAGCACATGCAGCGGAGTACTTGCACTTTGTACCATCTGCCGGCTGTGCTGAACCATCAGTATAGAGTTTGAAAGCATACTCATCTAGAGGCAAAGTTTCACTAGACATGGGGTATTCCTGTTCATAGTGGAGGTATCCCTGTGTTCTCAAATAAGGGTAAAAAATGTAATCCACATCAGTAGCTGTCAAGGAAGATGCCCACTGAATCCATATAGAATGCAAGGCTTTTGTGTTTGGAATGCTGGCCTTTGTGACGGCCTCTAAGGCTGAAACAGGAGGCACTACAATAATACGTCTCCCTTGTGTCAATGGAAGTTCCTTCAACACAGCCGTTGGACCTGCATGTCAAAACATTTTCTGTCAATGCAAAATGCATTTCCGCATAGGAATATAAATTCAGTTTATAAGCGATCTGCACCGTTTCTCCTTCATTTAATAAAATGTGTAACCGATGGAACCCGCAATTATGCTGTTCACCAAATTAGTGAGGTTAACACAAGTATGTAGGTGTTTAGACTCAAGCATCTCTGCCCCTAAATTCCAGAGAATATTAGTATATTCAGCAGTCAAATGTTTATTTAAAAAAATCAGGATTAATTAAATCATACAACGGTCTAACCCGCAGTCCATAACCTGGTGTGCATTTTCTACCAAAATACAGAAATCCCAAAAGCGATTGAAGCTTTAAGTTATTAAGTGGTTGCAATAGAGCACATTTCTCTAAGAAACTGGGTGCCAGACTTTTGCCTTCATTGGATACCTCATTTCCTAAAAAAAAGGACACCAAGAAAGGCAATTTTAGATTTCGGAAGATTTAGTTTATAGCCATGCTCAGCGAATCTCAGAATAATAATACTCTGGTGCCGAATGCTCATTTAAATCATCGTCTGTGATATAAATGTAAATGTCATCAACTTAAGACAACCCGTTGGAGTCAATTTCTTGTAAAACTGGCATCATTCTGGCAGCAAACCGACCTTGACTGTTCTTATAGCCCTGTGGGAGGTGACAGAACCTTTGTTGTGCTCTCCGGCTGTCAGGTGCTAGATTTTGACAGAAAAAAATAATTGGAAATGTCCAATTTAGTTTTGTATTTTTTACGAACTATACTGTTTATTAAGCCCGTGCTGTGGTAATTCTGTACAGCAAAGCGTCCGTGTGTGACCTTGCAAATAGCGATAGTCTAAGACTATACAGTAAGAATGTTGGAAATAAGGGATAATTCATAGGGGAGCTACAAGGCTCAATCACACCCTGATATTCTAACTGTGATAGAATCTCCATCACTGTGCGTTTAGCTTCATGTTTAAATAGGATATTGTGCTTGAACCTGTGGGCTGGACCTTATAGTTTTAACATCAGGGAGCCTTTATCCCAACCTGCTTGATTAAAATGTAAAGCTGGGGCCTGCGCAAGATCCCATTCTGCAGCATATGCTGCTTTCAACTCCTCCAGACCAAGAACAAAAAGGTATGATTACATTCTTCCTTTGTGAAACTTTTCAAATTAGAAGAACCAGTGTGTGGATTCCTAAACTGGCATCTTTTTAGATTGAAAGACCATTTCACAGAATGGGGCGGTAAGGAATCGGTGGATATAAAGTAGACATCAGAAAGGGCGTTACCAATGGAAAGTAATTTGTTCCTATGATGGATCCTTCTAACTGCAGATTCCTCACATTGTGGACATAATCCAAAGTAGTACCTCTCAAGGTGGTGGGCCTGTGTAATGGCGGTCTACAAAGTCCTGCATGACAAAATGCCCATTCAAGCGGACAGGGCTGTCAATACTTTGTGAATGTATGCACTGATGGCCATGCAGCTGCCTGATATTCAGGACAGGCACTTAGTGTGCCAATGAAGTGATACCAGCCTTGGCACTTGTGGAATGAGCCCTCAAGACTTTCTGGAGGCTGCTTCTTATCCAATGCAAAGCAGATTTTAATACAGAGGACCACCCACCGTGAGACACTTTCTGCATCACTTTGCCCTTCTTTGCACAAGAGACCCCACAAAGAGCGGATGGTCCATCCTCCGTTTGATGCAAAAGCTCATCATTTTTTAGATCCAAGTGATTGAGTCTCTTTCTTTTTAAAAGAATGAGGCAGAGAAAAGGTCAGAAGAGTGATGACTTGTCTAACGTGAAAAGGCGCCACCAACTTCGCTTTGAACGCTTCTCTAATCCTTAACTCTTGTTTGTGCGGAAAAAGGTAGGCTGTATCAAGAGTCCATGAAGCTTGTGGATGTTACTGCAACCAAAAAGACAGTTTTAAGGTGAGGAAGTGCAGTGGACAATTGTGCATTGATTCAAAAGGGGTACACATGGAAAAATGAGAACATGATTTAAGTCCCACTGTGGCATTATAAAGGGCTTAGGTGGAAACATATGTTACAAACTTTAGGAAATGCATCACGTCTGATGTGAACAAGGACGGCTGGACTGGCAAACATAAAAATGCCAAAAGGGCTGACAAATAGCCTTGAACAGTGCAGAAAACAGTCCTTGCTGGGTCAAAGGCAAAACAAACAATAGATTTAACAGTTTTGCCTGCAGTGAGACTGTCTGGCGGGTACTGCACAAAGTCACAAACCTATCCCAGCGCCTAGCATACACAGATTTCATGAAAACACAAGTGGCTGCTTTAATAAAAACTTTGGTAGGGTGAGCAATGGAGATTAACTATCACCATTCAATTTCCATGCATGCTGCTGTGACAGAAGGTCCTCGGTAAGCAGCAGACGAATCGGAGGACAGATGCTCAAGCCCAGAAGTTCCAGGTATCAAACTTGCCTGGCTCAATCCAGTGCCACTAACAGGACGTGGGCCCGGTCGTTCCCAAGTCTTTTGGAGACTCCAGCGCGCAAAAGCGTGGACATTGTGCGTTCGGCAGTGGCAAAAAGATCAAGCCAGGGTTCTCTCCATTTTTTGAAAAAGCCTCCGCTGGGTGTAAATGCCATTTGTGATCCGCCAGGCACCATCAGCTGAGTTTGTCCACCCAGACATTTAAATATCCAGCCAAGTGGTGTACCACAGAGGAAATGCCCCAACTCAACCAGCAAGAGACAGCCTCCTGATAGGACCAAGGACCCCACACCACCCTGCTTGTGGAAGTACCACATGGCAGTGGTATGGCCCGTGAGCACCTGTACCGGCTCTCCTTGATGGTGTGCAGGATGGCCTTGAACACCAAGCGAATCAACTGCAACACCAGCAAATTGATAGCCGTTTGATCTCCACCTCCCTAACAGAGTAGTGATGCACCAGTCACTCTCACCCTTAGATGGGGGATAGGAGTCTGCCGCTGGTCCAATTGCGGTCTAGCATCCACCACTGTAGATCCTTTGCAGACTTCTCCGAAACTGTATTGATCTGGCAGGTTGCTCTGTAGCTCGTCCCACTGAGACTTCAGATTCCACTGTTGAGCATGCATGTGCTATCTGGCATGGACAGTGAGCACAATACAGGAGGCCAGTAGACTGAGAAGCCTCTGAGCTATCCTAAGCCATATAATCAACCGAAGGAAATGGACTAAGTTTAATTCTGAAACTTTCACTTAGACTCTTCCTAAATCCAATCTCCAACTAGGGGATGACGTTAAAGCGAACTCGGACGTCGGAAAATGAATATCGGGAGCCACAGACGAAATTGCCGTGTGGACCACTCATTACACCCATAGGCTGCGGAATCCCACACCCTGGTTCAACGAAACCTTGATCGCAGCCAAAAAAACTTGTAACCGCCTCGAGCGTAAGTAGAGGATGGATTATTGCCCTACCAAAAAAAACATCTACGAAAATGAGCTTAAAATATATCATGCTCTCAATAGGAAAACTCATTGACCCATCTCGCCTGATCGCAGTATGGCCCCTACAACTGCGTCACATGAGAACTGTAATAAAATTGCTGATTTCTTTGCTTCTAAAGTTGGGAAGATCTATGACACATTTGTCAGAAGCACGTAGATGCGTCAATCCCGATACATCCCTGGACACATCTTTGGGGGGGGGGGGGAGGGGAACTGGACTCTGAATTTAAAACCCCAACGCTAGCTGACCAGAAGAGTCTAGCCATGAGCATTAAATCGGGCTTCCCCTCCGTGATCCAGCTCCACCCAAAATCCAGATGCAAGGAATGGACGCTATCCTGCCCTACATACAACTTATCCATATATCTTTCCGTTCAGGCGAAGTTCCTCTGAAATGGAAGCAAGCAATAGTTCTCCCTTAGGGAAAAAAACCTTCAGCTGACCCTATGCTGCTAGATAACCTATGCCCTATTTCTCTCCTGCCTTTCTTCGCCAAAATTGCGGAGAAAGTGGTGAACAACCAGCTTGTTAATCATATTAATCTTAATCTTTTCCACCCCTCTCAATCTGGCTTCAGAACCTCCTTCTCTAAAGAGACGCAACAGAAGCTTTGCAAAAAAAGTGCAGATGAAGCCCATACCGCAGCACTGGTCATGTTGGACCTGAGCGCTCCTTTCGACACTATCACATAATTTGCTCCTACAAAGATTAAGGCTCTGTGGGATTGGAGGCTCTGCTCTCTGCTGGATGACCTCCTTCCTCCTCGACCGCAGTTTCCAAGTTACTCAGCACCCGTACATATCCAATCACAATCCGCTTAGGCAGGGGGGCCCTCAGGGCTCTATACTTAGCCCAACCCTATTCAATCTCTACATTGGCCCCCTGGAAGAAATTGTGGATAAATATAAAGTAACCATTGTGTCATACGCGGATGACACGCAACTAATGGTCACCTTATCTCAGGACACAGACTGTGTCCAATCAGTTTTCCTCCTGCCTTGAGTAACTTGCCTCCTGGATGTCTAATTGCCTTAAACTGAACGGCAACAAAACCGAAGTAATGGTAGTGGGAAAATCGCAGTCAATCTGGTCATCGGCATCGTGGCACCAGATTCTAGGGTCCACTCCTGCCCCTAAAGATGAAACTAAAAATCTAGGAGTCTGGGGGGCGCTAGAGGGCGCACTGCGGAATGGCTGCACTTTAGTGCTGCTCCGCCGGCCAGAACAACTATCCGGCAATAATATGCTTAGTTGGCCGTCTTAACACTCGGGAACGGGTGTTACATATATCGGAACATGCCAGCAAGAAGATGAACTGCCTAAGCGCTAGAAAGCTGAAGTAGCTGCGGAGTAAACAACGGAAAACACAAGAGCACGCCTGATGCATTGCAAGTGGAGGCAAGATGGCGGCGAAGCTGTGAAATAGCGGACCGATCGAGGCGATCATTTCGCTCACCTGACATCAACACTGTACTTGTGTACGCATTTGAGGAGACCGAAGGGTGAGTGCATCTCCCCCCTGCATTGTGGCGGCTGCAAAGACTATAAAGCGCAAATAAACTCCTGGTAGCGGAGACAAGCTATGACCACGGCGAGTGACCGGAAATGCTGCCGAACCCCTGCTGATCGGAATTGCCACGCTGTGATTAGAAGCGCATAGCGTGCGACTTCAGAACCTGATATTTTGGCCATAAACGCACCATATCCTCTCCAAACTGTATGCCCAGCTTCAAATGCGACGTGTGCGGTCTAGTGCTCCGGCAGGGAGCCGATGAGAAAATGGCGGACTGAAGGTGCATTATTCGACCCGCACGGCAACAGAAAGGACAGCGGGACGCGCGTGATGAACTGCTGGATGAAAGGGGAAGCGCCGACGTAAGAACCGCGATATAATTCCGGACAAAATCAGATAAAAAGTTTTGAAAAGTAGCAGAGAAGCGCAGTGCAGACACGCAAATCAAAATGGCGCCCAATTAGTCTGCAAGTGATTGACGGCCCTCCACTGCTAACCCTGCATAGTGACTCCTGGTCATAGATCTGATGTGAGGTACTGGCAGACCCTGGGGACACATTTCAGTTGTGGCAACTACTGGCTTGGAATAGAGTTAGCAGCAACTGGGTACAACACCACTGGGCACACGACCAACAGTACTCATGAGTACCTACTATATGCCGGAAGTCTTTGAATGTTCCCCTCCCCTACAGGTATTATTGTGCCGAGATTAAGATACACTTATAGATCGGTCGCTCGAAAGATACGAGATAGTGGTACGGAATCTTGATTGGTGACCTCACACTCCCAAAGATACATCTGCGGACGGTGGGCCTGAATCTAAAAAGCACAGCAGACCTGAGCTAAACGTCTGCACCTCATAAATCATGGGAAAACCTGACAAACAGCCAAAGCTGACCTTCGAAGGGAGGCGAGGAACTAAACCCACGTCGGCTCACTCTGATACTGAGTTGGAAGCATCCTCCTCCAAAGATATGTCCATGGAAAACACACTGCAGGCCATACAACAAAGTCTACAAAATATTGATGGCAAGATCGATAACCTGACACTCCGCGTGGACAGTATGGCGGCAAAATTGGACAAACAGGGAGAGCGGCTGGATGTTGCGGAACAGAGGCTGTCGACGGTTGAGGACGAGTCAGGTGCGACGACAAAAATGCGCAGCCATGGAAAAAGCCTTGGAGAGCATCAGAAGCAAGAACGAAGATTTGGAGGCTAGGTCTCGCCGAAATAATATACGCATTATGGGAGTCGCAGAGAGCACGAATAGTGGACGGCTGGAACAGTACGTGGAAAATATGCTAAAAGATATTTTTGGGCTGGAACAGTTTTCACCTGTGTTCATAATCGAACGTGCTCACAGAACACTAGACCTCCGCCAGGTGCACCTCTAAGACCCATTATAACGAGGATTCTGAATTATAGAGACGTGACATGGTTCTGAGGCTTGTGCGCGACCGACAGTCCATTCAATATCAAGGCAACGATATCGCCTTCTACCCGGATTTCACGGCTGCAGTTCAGAGTGCGCGACGAGAATACCAAGCGGTCAAGAGAAAGCTACGAGAGATGGAAATCGAATACGCAATGCTGTATCCGGCACGCCTGAGGGTAACACACGATGGGCACGCGAAGATCTTCTTCACACCGAAGGCAGTGCAGGACTACCTGAAGGGGATAACCCCAAGAAGAAGGTCACCATCACATCCACAAACCTCGCAACAGGCAACGGAAAATGGGTCATAAACACTGCGCTGTACCCAAACTACGATACAGGATACAGTTTGCCAAACAGTGAGGGAGAGGTAAGAAACCGATTGACCCAAGAGACCCTTTTGGAGGTATGAGCAGCGCCGAAAGACGCTATAAGCAACACTGAACTTATATCCTGAACTTCGCAGCATGTGATTATGAAGTAAGGCTGGAGCGCCAGTTTTAAGGCCATAAGGGCTGCACGAGTCACGATAACTGAGCTATAAAATGACGGTATAGAAGTGGCTGAGAAAAAGACTGGCGCTAAATTGCAGGACACATGCAACAGGGCTCGAAGGAACTACTTTGGGTCACTAGTTGTGTATGCAATATTCATTGGGATATTAAAAGGGCACTGATGCGTTTGGTGTTTTAAGAATGGGCAGTACAATTTGGCAAAGGCCATAATGTTGATTTACAATCTGGCCACATTCGCACTGCGGATGTCTTAGTGGGCACCTAGTAGCCCCCACGAGGTATCCCCGACAAAGTTGAACTGATTGTTATTTGTTCTATCTGGGTATGTCTTTGGCATGTTTGGGATGCTGGAGTGGGTGGGGGTTCAGGGGTTGTTATTGTTTACCAGGCAAACCAAGATATGGCTTAATACCACAAAGAATGTACCTTACAAATGCTAGTACAAGTGGATATATGGCTTCACTAATAGCACATATGTACACTCCGACACATGTCTATCAATAAGAGGTTAAACCACATTAGATTTCTCACCTGGAATATACGAGGATTAAATAATCTGAAGAAAATTAGGCAGATGTTTGCTTACTTTGATAGGCACCAGGTGGATATAGCCTTGATTCAGGAGTCTCACCTCTCAAAAGTCGGAAAATGCAGAATTGGCAGTAGGTGGGCGGACGAAGTACTCGCATCATCCTATTCCACATACTCACGGGGAGTACTGATGCTAGTTAAGAAGGGAGTTCAATTTTGCATAGAGAGAAAGATTACTGATAAGGAAGGTACATAATTGTAGTGGGACATCTACGAGGACACCTAATGGGCCTAGTTAACGTTTATGGTCCTAACACGGATGACCCTGAATTTTTCGGACCCTATGGAGAGAACTACGGGAACTCCCTGATATAGAACTGATTGGGGGGGGGGAGAACCTCAATGTGTCGCTAAATGTCAGACTAGATAGATCGGCTGGCACGACGGAACCACACAAGCAGGCAGTCAAAGTATTGCAGGATGGCCTAACCGAATTTCGAATGATAGATATATGGCGGGAACGTCACCCAAATAAATTGGAAAGTACACACACATCAGCGGTGCATAATAGCTGGTCCCGCCTTGATTACTGGCTGATGACAGAACTAGCCAGTACATGGGTACAAAACGTCACTCATTTACCAAAAACACTATCGGACCACAATCCGGTATTACTCACCCTCGATTAACCAGATTATATACCGCCGCCCCATTTATGGCGATTTAACTCTAAGGCACTGTTAGATCCCCTATTTAACCACGCAATTAGGGAAGCTATAATAGACTACTTTAATATAAATGTTTCATCAGTGAGTGATGCAGGCCTGCTGTGGGAGGCCTTTAAGGCCACCATACGCGGTATATGCATTGGCACACAGGCGGGGATTCTGCGAGACATAAGGGGACAGCTTTCTAGATGCGAACAACAGTTGGCGGAGCTGGAAAGGGAGTATGAACGGGCACCAACACCCGATATTCTAGCCACTATTAGAGACAGACTGTCCGAATATCAAGGATATGCTGACAGTGAATTGAAGTATGTATCGCTGCGACACACGGCTAGAGCCTACGGAGAGGGAGGTAGAGCAGGCCGTATGCTGGCACGAAAAATTGGCATAGACCGCCCCCGCATACAGTAGTCCAAGTTAAAGATGTAAATGGCACCCTATGTACCAGCACACCTGCCATTCTAGAAGCATTTAAGAATACATATGGTGAACTATATACAACTAGGGACTCAGCTACCACTACTGAGATACTAGAGTACTTGGAAGATATAGCTATAGTGTGGCTGTCCGACGCACACAGGGAGCTCCTGGCACAACCCATTGCGAAAGAGGAGATACAAGAGGCAATTAAGGCACTACCAAATGGTAAGGCTCCGGGGCCGGATGGCTTCACGGCCGAATTTTATAAAGAATACTTCGAACTCCTTTGCCCATACCTGGCAAGCATGTATGAGGAGGCATTTGAGAAAGAAATACTCCCCCCTACCCTGCGCGAGGCAATGCTGATAGCACTTTTGAAACCAGGTAAAGAACCTGACGAGTGTGGATCATATCGCCCACTTTCATTAATAAATACTGATGCCAAAATATTGGCAAAAATACTTGCCCAAAGATTACAGCCACTAATGACAACCATAGTACTACCGGATCAATCAGGTTTTATCCCCACAAGATCCACTTCACACAACCTGCGTACACTATTTGCCCTAAAGCATCAGCTCAATCCAGAGTTGGAGGCGGCGCGGGTGTTACTTGACGCCACCAAAGCCTTCGACTCGATTGAATGGAGGTATCTCTTTGCTGTATTGTCTAAAATGGGCATGCCCCCGGCTATCCTAAAGTGGATAAAAATTTTATATACAAAACCAGTGGCGTGTGTTAGAGTGAACGGCCAAGTATCGAATCCAATACAAATATCCCGGGGCACGAGGCAGGGTTGCCCGCTATCTCCGCTTCTATTTGCTATAGCGCTGGAGCCATTAGCGTGTAAGATCCGACAGGGCCATCAACGCACGGCACTGCAGTTCCCACAGAGACCGCTAAGTATTTCATTATACGCGGATGATATGGCGCTGTATGTTAGAGAACCCAGGGAGAACTTATCCCCCCTTATACGGGAATATATTAAATTTAGCAGGCAGTCAGGTCTTCAGATTAATTGGAGCAAATCCATTATTGTCCCGCTAACAGACATTACTGTGCCTCATGCGGTGGAATATCCACTGGAATGGCAAACGGACCCTGTTAAATATTTAGGGATTTGGTACCACCGAGACCCGCCCACAGTGATTCGGGCTAATTATGGTATAGTCTTAACAAAATTGGAGGAACATATTGAGAGATGGCTGACAGAATAGCTATAGTCAAAATGGTGATTCTACCTAAAATGTTATATTTATTTAATAATATCCCCATCACACCACCTGCATCCGTGTTTGGAAAGCTGAGAGCGCTGGCCATACGGTTGATATGGGCTGGAAAGCAAGCACGAATTGAACTGCGACCTCTGACTCTCCCGTTCTCCAGGGGCGGTTTGGCAGTGCCAGATTTTCTGTTATACTATCTTTGCGCACAAGCGCAATATGCGCACTATTGGTTTCATCCGACGTCATATATGGCACATATAGCGGTGGAGGATGGAGATGCTCACCCGGTGCCATTGAGTAGCATTATCACACACCATCGCCCACATATAGCCAGAACTGAAATTAATACAATACGCACCACCAATTCCGCGTGGCACTGTATGGGGAGATTGACAAATAAACTTCCCCTTTATGCACCGGCCTTGCCGCTGGAACATCACCAAGCTATGTCGGTAACGCAAGAGAAGGCAAGTGTGAATGTGCTACGAAGAGCAGGGATAACTACAATGGGTGATTTATACATTAATTACACGTTCTCGTAGGGTACTGACCTCAATTATATTAGCAATCAGACACTACTATTTAAGCTAGCTATACACAGGCTAAGAGGCTCAGCCCGGAAACTATACCAAACATTTCCCACCGAACCGCCAACACTAGCGGCATTACAAATGGTTATTGCAAACCCGAGCTATACAAAACTGGTATCTAGACTCTATAAGGCAATGCAAAACGATATTGCTGGAACTGCAACGAAAGCCAAAGAGCGATGGAATGCATGCCTGGGAGCACCAATGGAAGACGCAGACTGGACCGCTTGCTGTGCGTTAACTGGCATGTTGACTCCAAATGGCAACCTTAGAATAATACACTACAAATACTTGCATCAGGCATACCACACACCACTCAAATTATACAAATACGGATTACGGGAGGATGCACGGTGTAAAAGGTGGGGATTGACGATGCAGACTTTTTGCATTTAGCATGGCGATGTAATAAAGTGGGGATATATTGGGGAGAAGTAATGAGATTGTTAGGCGAAATGCTGTCATGTACGATGGAATGCACAGTGCAAATATGTCTCTTGGGCCTTGTGAAAGAGTTACGTGCCATGGCGAGAAAATTTTGTACTATTGCACTGCTATTGGCGAAGAGGCGGGTATCTCTCTGTTGGGATAGTAGAGTGTCCCCGGACAGCAACCTGTGGTTGAAAGACATGGTATACAGCAAAGATACCTTAAAAACCTATGAGGAAGAACTTCCATCCGGCTCGAGGACAAGAGACTACTGGGCGCCGCTCACGGAGTATCTGCGCACGCACCCTGATGTTCTACAAGTAAAGGCTGCTTAGATATTATATCATTACTGTACGGTTGTAATATGTGTAATAGTAATGTACGTTCTTAACCGATAGCCATAATGATGTATTATGATGTCATCTGGAGGTAATGTCTGGTTGTTCTGTTGTATGGTTGTAATTCCATGTTGAATGGAAACTATGGAAAACTTCAATAAAAAATAAATAAAAAAAGTGTACATATGCGAAAATGAAACCAGAGAAACTTTGACCATAATTCGTCAAATCCAATCAAAAGGACAAATTCCAGTTGTTTCGTTTATTAAGTTAACGAACATGTCAAGAGCATATGACGTTTCTTCTATATTTTACAATGATTTATAAAATGTGTGCACAAGGTCTTCTGTTATCCTAAAATGACAATAAAATGTTTTTTAAAAAGTAAAAAAAAATAAAAAATCTAGGGGTCTGGTTTGACCCCAAACATTCATTTAAAAATCAAATCAGGAAGGTAGCCGGTAATTGCTTTGGGACTCAAAGTTCTAAGAAATCCCCTTGACCTCTGACCGGTTGCAGCCAGAATAACCCTCGTGCACGCTCTAGTTACTTCTCAGATAGACTATGGCAACATTCTGTATCTAGGAACCTCAAAAAAAAGCCTCAGCAAACTGCAATGCATTCAAAATGCCGCCGTTCGGATGGTTCTGAACCTACCCAGAAGAACATCCTCCGCTAAAGCTCTGGCTACCCTCCACTGGCTGTCAGTGGAAAACAGGATCATCTACAAAGCCATGTGCTACTGTGTCAGAATTCTCTGGAATAGAGGCCCAAGTTATCTCCACCCAATGATAACCTCCTATACTCCTGTCCGTAGTCTTAGATCGAGTGCTCACCTGGTCAGAGTTCCGAAATTCCATAGGGCCGGAATGGGAGCACGATCCTTCAGCTATCTGGCGGCCAAAAAGTGGAATACTTAACCACTGACTCAGAGCCGAACCCACTGAGAGCATCTTTCGCAAAGGCCTAAAAACCTGGTTATTTCCCCCCTAAATTGGACTCGCTGTATGCCTTTTCTTTAATAACCCTCGGTCCCCCTTGTTTTAAATGCTCCCTTTCTTTTCCTCTAGGGTTTTTTAACCTAGAGCTGGGCCACACCGTGTGGTGTAACCAGGCGCTTTACAAATGGAATTATTAGTTATCCTCACTGAGACCCAGGACAGGCTGAAACTTCAGGATCATAGCCCGAAAGTTCTGGACTAGTCGATCCTGAGCAAAAAACCAAAAGCGCACCATTTCCTGGATGGCTCCAATGAAAAGAAGCCTCTGCAAGAGTCCGGTGTGACTTTGGCAGGTTGATTGAGAACCAAAACGGTTAGGTTTGCTCTCATCTGGACATGGTCTACCACTAACTGTGGTTAGCCTGCCTTCAACAGCAAGCCATTGAGGTAGCAGTAGACTGGTACTCCAGACCTCCGAAGATGGGCAGTGACCGCCACCATCACCTTCATAAACAACCAAGGGGCATTGGTGAGGCCAAAAGGGAACACAGCAAACTGAAGGTGCTTGTGGCCCATCATGAACCATAGGTAACATGTGGGCCTGCAAGACAGTAATATAAAATAGGTGCCCTGCAAGTCCAACACCGCCTTTCAGTCTCCAAGATCCTGGGCAGATGGAACCTGGGCTAGAGTGAGCATCTTGAATTAGTCTTTTCTCAGGATGTTGCAAGGGCGAAGCTCCAAAATAGGACAAAGGCCTCCATCCTTCATCGGCACAAGAAAGTAGTGGGAAGAACATCCAGTCCCTGCTTCCGAGTCCAATACTCTCTCTATGGCACCTTTGGCCAAGAGAGCTTGCACCTTTGAGCGCAAAAAGGACAGATGGTCCTCTGAAAGCTGTTCTAATGTAGGTAGCAAGTGTGGTGGGTCAAAAAAAATGGCACGGGGTAGTCTCATTGAACAATTTATGTCAAAATCTGTTTATTGAATGTTATTGAACAGATTACAAACAATGCAGAAAAACAAGAACCACAATGCGTTCAAGCGTTCTTCACAGGTGCACGTCCCAAAGCATAGCTATCTAGAAAAAGAACAGTTTCACATTACCTTAGGAACGAATATACCTCTTTTTAACACTATTTTTCCCCGACCGCGTTGTAACCACGCATACCATTACCCCGCAAGTCATAACAACGACTTGCGGAGGGGGGGCGCTGGATGTTGGAATAGTATAATTTACTATTCCAACTCCAGTCTGTGCGGACAGTAGGGAAGGTGTTGGATTTTAAATCCAACACCTTCTGCCCCCTCCGCAAGTCGTTGTTCCGACTTGCGGAGTAATGGTATGCGTGGTTACAATGCGGTCGTTGTAACGACCGCGTTATAATTTCCTGCGGGGAAAACTTTGTGGTAAACGAGGTTTACCCCTTAGGAACAGCTCCTGTAAATCAACTCAGGGAGGGAGATTAGGCACCAATTCGTTACTGAGCCCCATTATCCATTTAGTAGTACCAGCATAAACCCTTCCCTTTTAAATGTCCGGAATAGTTGAACGCCTTCGTTGGTTAAACAATGGAACCCCAAGTGGATAAATGGTGTTGACTGCTAACATCACTCAAAGAAAGAAGAGAAAACCAAGAGAAAAGAAAAAACAAAGAAAAAATAGTAGGCGAAAAATACACCCTTAATTGTACCCAGGGAAGTTCGTAAGCTCTTATTTTGCCATGGGGGGGGAGGGGGCGGGGGGGTGGCAAGGGGGGCCCAGTTGGCGCGGGGCATCCCCCCATAACCAGCACGGGGGAAACCACAGACGGGGCAACCTTCCCATGTTCCCAACCGCAGGAGGAAAGGGAACCCGGCTAGATCAGGAAGAGGTGCAAAGCTCTCAATCTTGGACTGCAGGCAAACAAGGGGAGTCCCTCGGATAGGTAACTAACAAGGGGGCTCCAAATATAATCAAAGCCCTTCCGGGAGTCTTCAGCTATATCTGATAAACGTTCCAACGCCATCGTTCGCCACAAGCGGGCATGCCATTGAGTGAATGAGGGAGCCTCCGGCTTCTTCCAGGCAGCGGCCAAAGCCATCTTTGCCACCCCCAAGCATAGCCACATAATGGATCTATCCCCGTGAGTCTGGTATTTGAGCAGGTGGTCACGGATACCCAGTAGGATGTGTTCCATTGAGTCCCCAATCGGGTATCCCAGGATGAGCTTTATTTGGGAGAGGATCTCTTTCCAATACGTCTGTATGACCGGGCAGTCCCACCATATATGCTTGAAGTCCCCCAGGAGGCCACACCACCAGCACCGGTCAGAGGTGTTGGGGAAGATGGAGTGCAGTTTGTGAGGGTGTAGGTACCAGTCGTATAACGTTTTGTAGTGGGCTTCTCTCAGGTACATGGAGCGATTCCATTGAACAATTTAAAAGACCCACATGTAAAGCTCACATCCTTGAAGCGGCTGATCGGCCTCCTACATGACAGCTGTGTGCTGCTAAGGGCACATTAAAGAGATTTTGAAGCAGGTCCCGGAGGGGCAGAGGATTGGGACATATGGAGACCCTGATGGTTGTCTGTTGGCATCATGACCTGGACCTGGGAAAACTATTGTATGGGTGCAGGGCATGATGCTGCCTATACACCAGGACTCTAGCAATTCCCTAAAGACTAGAAACTGTTGGAGAGGGATTGGCAAATTGGTACAGAAAGGACCAAAGGGCATGCCCATTGCGGTTATTTGTAAAACGCTCCATTGCTGAACAGGCAGGAACCGTCAAAGGGCATTTACATTAGGTATGCGTGGACATCCCCAGAGAAGCCTATTGAACTCATCCATGCATGGCTACGAAGCATCATGCTTGTCCCAACAGCCCTCCCTATACAATGAGTGGCATCTAGGCTTGATGGAAGACCAATTTAGTTGCATCCTGGACATCCGGAATGGTCTGGGCCAAGGAAGCCTGTATGTCTTCCGGAACAGCTGGTACAATCTCACCAACCAGGTCCCATAGTGCATTGGTGTAGCAATCCAAGAAACAGCTGCAATTGACCAACCTCAGGCTGGCAAAAAACATCCTCTGACCAAACGTCTCCATAGGTTTGTAGTCTGTCTGGAGGAGTCATAGGAAAAGCATTATGGTTCACTTTACTGGTTTACCTGCACCACCAAACTCCTGGGTTGCATGCAGAGTCAAAAAACTGGGACTGCCTAGAGCTTGTCTATTGCAACATGCGACTTGGCGATTGACCAGAGGTCCAGGACATGATTTAGCCCAAGAGTGGATCAGTGAAGGCTTCATTGATGGGCAGAAGTGGTTTGGTTGGTGCCTGGCCATGCAGAAGGACCTCAGTGGGGACATTAGTAAGGACATTCGTTTTTACCTCCATAGTGCTGAGGTCAAGGACTTCAGCAGCTCTCCTAATGGCGATAGCAAAGCCATTTTCAGATGATGATCCGGAGGGTGGTGGGAGGGTAAACCAACTCAGTTGGGTGAAGTATCCAGTCCACTTGAATCCTGCAGGTCTATGTACCAGTTCTCCTCATCCTAGTGTGGGGCAAACTCGTCCCATTAATTACCTCCACCCCCCCCCCCCCATGTTTCCATATGGCAGACTCTGGTTGGAGTCAGAGACAAAGTAGATGTAGTGTCTGCACGACTGCACATAAATGGTTTAGGGACTATTGGTATTGGCTCCGCCTTATCAGAAAAAGGACCTGGAACCAGTCAAGACTAATTCAGCTCTGAGTGATACTACAACAGGTTGCAGATCTTTCCCTAGCATGGTCGTCCAAAAGACACATACAGATTTGAGCACCGAATCCGAAGTTGTTACCAACACCATACGGAACACAAACCAGGTTCAAGGGGCACAGACAGTGCAGAGGATGGATCTGCTGGCATTAACCCAACTGCAGGCCCCTGCAGATCCTTTGGTCCCAAAGACACGAGAGCGAGCAGGAAGCATGCCGAAGATGTGCAACATGGTCAGTCTAAAGGCTATACTGCAACATTGACAGACCTGGAAACTCTGGGTGCATGTGCATTTGGACCAACGCTGGAATCTGCTGCTTAGTGGAACGGGAGCGAGCTCTTCAGGCGCAGTGACACCCTTGTGCTTTCTCTGGAGATCGAGAGTGGTGGGAAGGGACAGAGTCCTGCTTGCACTTGCCTGAAGACTTCAACCACATAGATGATCTGCTGTGGGAACGACTTTGCCCTCTTGACTTAAACAAGGACAGAGTCTTACAGAATTTTGCCACATAGAGCATTCACTCCACAGTCTCAGATTTTGGATTCAGCTGGGCGCAGTCGTCGCAGACCTAGGAATTATAAGCCAAACACTAGCGGCACATCCTGTGGATCAAAGGCATCTGTTTGAGACAGTCCCTACAAAGTTTAAGCCCTGCAGTCTTGGGAGGCAACATGTTCTCTTGCACACAGCAGAATTTAAGAGAAAAGAAATTGAAAAAAATCTTTTAAGTGTGAAGTTAAGCGAACCTCCCAATCTGCAACTGAAGTCACAGAAAGAAAGGATCGTAAAGTTGCATGGGTGGCAATTACACATAGCTCCACTCATCACTTCAGGAGTAGAACAAAGTCTGTGCGGAGCCGCACAGTGCCACCTACTGGCACCCAGGAATGCTACTTTTGGGGTTTCAGCATCAGTCTGGCACCTGGGGATATTCACAAGGTGAGGAATCTGTGGTTAAAAGTACCCATCAGATTTTCCATTTAAGTACTGATTGTATTAACCTCTACCTCCACGCATGTTTGTAAGTCAGTCCTATTAATTGCGTCTTTATATGCATTTACTCATGTACATTATAACTCAATTGCCTTTTGACATGTATGACACTTGCTCTGTTCATGGCAAACATTTTCTAATGTATAAATCAGCCACAGGTATGTGCAGGTT
Source organism: Calotriton arnoldi (assembly GCA_963921515.1). NCBI lineage: Eukaryota > Metazoa > Chordata > Amphibia > Caudata > Salamandridae > Calotriton > Calotriton arnoldi. The sequence continues at coordinate 1,351,194 of CAWUFW010000977.1, forward strand.
TGTGAACATTCTATGGTCAGCGTTTTTCTCATTGGCACAACTCAAGTTCGCACAAACATCTTACTTATCAAATAGTGGGGAGCTCCCATGTGTGAGAGCACCAGTAGAGGTACTCGGTAGCATGAGACCGGTTTTCTGAACAATAGTGTGATGTGGTTTCTCATGGTTCAGACTCAAAGTGGGTGATTTTGAGCAATGCACAAAGGTGTTTTAGGAACACTAATCTCCCAATACAACAGATTCATAAGCGCACTTATCACAAGAGAAATTGGTAAAAAAAAAAGACCAAAAAAATAATATCTTGAACAGGGGGCAGCATATCAGTCACATACTATTTGGAAGGATGCAACTTTGTAATCGCAGATTAGATACGTTTTGTTTGAGCTCCTAACAATGCAGTAAATACAGTGGATACGCAAAAAGAACACCATGATGCGTTAAAAGTGAGCTTCGAGGAATAATTATATTGTGATTAATTCCACACACTCCGTTTAGTGTGTCCAGGAGTGAGGTCAAGATGAACATATGATGCTTTGACTCATAATTCAGTAACAAGATGGACATTCTGATGTACATTACAGTGCATGCATAAGTCATTTTTATCTGAAGAGGTTAGATATGCTAGATTTAATGTCATGCTTGTTATTAATTGAACAATTGAGTGCAAGTTGTTTCGTTTTGCACACCGTAGTACTCCTGTACTATCTTTGACTGCCAGTTTTGTTACACAGATTTTGCTATGATTGGAGTGCCCCCCAATGAAGAGTTCTTCATAACTCAAAATGCATTGGGGGCGTTTTAATGATCAAATGAACAAGTTACTTACCTTCTGTAACGCCTGATCTGTTAGAGACTATCTAGCCGCAGAGTCCTTACCTTAGAAGGGTGAAGGACGAACCATGTTGTAAATCTGTCAAGAACCTATGTACAGTAGGGGATTTAAAGAGAGATGGCTGGTCAGGCAACTTCAGAAAGGCAATCCTTTAAGTGCCCACAGCAGAGCCTGTCAGGAGGTTACATATGCATGGGACACAGAACACCTCCATTTTACTGGTTCTAGTTTAAAGTTGATATCCTTTTTATACAATGACTTAACACATTTGCTTTCGCACCCGTATGGTATAATGCTATCAGAAATTGGATTGCTTACACTTACGCTTTTTCATAGCCATATTAATAGGCCCTGGAACATTCTGCACAAGGACTAAGTTCACTGTGCAAAATGTTGTTGTCCATTCGGCGACAGTCTGGAAGGCTAGGATAAACAATGACCGCCAGACTAGAACTCCAGCATAGAGAGAAGTTTATTATGAAAACTGTCCTAGCTCTGTTTAGACAGAGGAGCATTTAGATGGGATTGTCAAGGTTGCCCCATGTCAGAATTCCAGCCCAGCTGAATCCAGTTACCACCCTGAGAGGGACAGGAGCCTGTTCTACACCTGAACTGGCAACCAGGTGACATACCCACAGGTAACAGGGGAGTTAAACCAATCGAAGGTATTCTGGCAGACCCACACACCCAATGCTATAAACTAGAGGATAGGCAGCGCTAGGTTGGAGTACCATTATGTGTATGCATATAGTCAACACATTTGTACAACATTTGAACTGTTTCTTTTCACCATTTTTGTAATGCTGGTCACAGTATTCTGCTCCAGTCTATTAAACATTTCAGCACACATTTTATGCAAGAATCCAATTGCTTCAATAAATGTTTGAAATGCCAATTTGTGTACTTCTTGTGTCTCCCTTTGGGCATGCCTGAGTAACAATGAAAGGGAAAGATCTTTTTCCACGATTTCCTTGGGGAGTTAGGGTTGTCATGTTCTGAGGTTGCACATGCCATCCGGCACCTTTTACGATTTAAGGTCCAGATGGTGCACAGAGAGCTAGCCAGGACTTAGGTCAACATATTCTGATGGCGTGCACAGACTTATTCTCGCATAGTTTTGACACTTCTGTTGCCCAAACGCAGTCTTACTGAAATAGTAGGAACCATACGACATGGCGCCACTAACGTTCTATCTTGGGTACTTTTTTTTTAATGGGTCCCCCGAGTAGTTTCTAATACGTGTGCCCAAAGACCCTAGTCATCATTTAAACCAGAGACATCCTTGGTGTTAGGGATAAATCCTCCTTAAAGTAGGGAACGCCTATTTCTGGCTGTAGGTTGTTCAAGCTTGAACCTTCAAAAGGTTCACCCAATAGCTACCCTCTGAATCCCACATTCAAATTGCTAATCCAGCACATATGGTTTAACCACTAAATTGCAGGCATGCACTTACACAAATGTTAATACAAAAGGACTCCCTCTTTGTAAGCATATGAAAATTTAGAACATGGATCTCCAACCTTTACAGTGGTTCAGTGAAAATCTTTCTGAGCTACTAATTTTATTAGTGTTGTACACATCATACAAGATTACATTAGTGGCCACCCTATGCAAGATTCACAGCTGCAGTGCACCTACATTCAGGATTACCAGCAGTTATGTAAAAAAGGCTTTGTCAATTTGGAATGCCTCTACAGCATGAGTACATAACCACAGCTGCATGTACCAAGGTAGTGATATTAGTAATAAGGCTCCCAATGCTGCATGATTTATCATTCAAATGATAGTTTCTGAAAATACACACTTTTTAATTTTGGTATACATATATATTCACTCAACCAAGCAAAAGCCTCGAATTATTAGGCCAGGCAAGACACAAGTGTACTACTCACAACAGTTGGAGAGCTACCAGTAGCTCACGAACTACTTGCTAGAAAAGCCCCATTTAGAAACTCCATTGAAATGAAATGAAATGAAATTTGTACTTGTAAAGCGCACTTATACCCCCAAAGGGGTGTCCTGGCGCTGTACGCATACCGCTGTGGAACCCTTCCTGGCTTTTCCCTGTGAAATGTCCACTCCTGGGCACCCCCAAGGTGAAGCCAGGCATCCCAGCGCTGGTGGGGCCGTTGTGGAGATTAAGCAAGCTATTGCCCAGAGTTGCAGAGTGGGACCCATGATTAGAATAGGCACCGAGGCGAGAATTATCAGGTCCGAGGAAATTGAGCCCAAGACCAGCCAAGGCGGGAATTGAACCCTGGTCCCAGGCCAGATCTCTGCATCAGGGTCTGCCGCTCTAACCATTGAGCCACACTTCTCCACTCATCAGGAACACATGAACTGGTTTCAAGGTGTCCTACCACATACAATACAAAATGTCAGATTGTGTCCCTTCAGTAATGAGGAGGCAAGATAGTCAGTCCTAGCCGGCTATACATGATATCCGCAAACAGGAGTTCTCACAGCAGCAGAACTTTGTAGACTTTACACAGGAATAGTTACATTATACATAGGACTAATACAATTATGCAAACCATAAGAGCAACCAAAGAAAGGACTGTTCAAGCTGCACAACCACAATTGGCAATGCCCGCAATTAGTTCAGTTACTATTAATGCAATTATGGGTAAGGTTCTCATTAGACTGGATGACATTCTGTTCTGGATTGTACAAAAACAAATCAGCTTGAAGCAGTGTTTCCACATATGAGACCACAAGATAAACAGAATTCTCACAATGTGCCTTCCTTTGGGGATGGTTCCCCCAGTAGAGGACTGCGCCACATGGGGCACTGTATTTGCTGCGATCTATACTTTAACACCTGGTACACCACCAATAGCTGTTTTGCTAGAGGTGCTTAAACAGATTCAAAATTAATTCAGAGGAGCCCTGGTCCTGGGGAAGGAAATTAATTGGCAAATTTGCTACAGTATCCTCAATCATATTAAGTAACATTAAAGGGGAAGCAGCAGCAATGACAGTATGCCAACACTTCGTGCAGGTCGCTCTGTCAGACCAAGAGCGCGAACTACCTATTATTGCAGAAACCTATACATCAATAGGTCGAGATAATTTGGGGGTCAGACCTAACAAATCACAGCTTAAGGGTAATTCTGAAAAGGAAACCTCGAAAAAGGTACCAGAGTCTTCTAAAAATAAAAAATAAAACGCTGGGATAGTAAGACAAAAATAAAGAAGACTAAATCATGGGGTGGATTGACTCCCCAGGAATCATCTGAAAAGGGCTATAACTTGCGTAACTATGAAAAAGGTAAAGAGCCTGATAGGCATCAGGATACTGATGCACGTCCTTCTCGTTCTTTTCAGGAACCATCTGAAAAACACTTGGAGAGAAGATGATCAGAGCGCAGGTCGGAGGAGAAAGTGAAACTGAAGGACTCACTCTTCTGACTTCATAATAAAAAAGGAAAAAAGTTCCACAACAAAAGCCTCAATTTAAAAAGAAGGTGGCTGGGATAAAAGTTAAACATGCCAAACAGAAGACTCTGCTTCTGAACGGGGTGTGGGCCCTGACTCTGCTAGACAGCGCAGCAGAAGTCACAATAGTTTGCCAGAATCTTCAAGAGTGTCTGGTGGCAGTAGCAACTAGTGACTATGTCCAGGTAGAAGCACCGGACCAGAGACTAAGTGTCCCAAGTCAGTTGCATGAATTACAACTTTAAATGGAGGGTGATCTACCTTGCACTATTAAAGTCCTCTTTTAGGAGAGCTTATTTGGTTAGGACGTTCTCTTGACAAAAAAAAGACAGTCCACCTGAGTCGGTTATACAAGTCGCACGGGGAGAAAGTAAAATAACCAGCCTTTACCGACCTAGTTCCAGAATCAGTTAAACATATGCCAAGGAGTGGGCCCTTGCAGAAGCCCCGGCGTTATGCCGCAATCACGTGGGCTGAGATGCCTGAATACCCTCTGCATATTATATCCATAAGGTCAAGCCCACAAGTGCAACCACAATACCCTATTAAACATGAGGCTAAACAGGTTAGAGATATAATCACAACTGGTATATCAGGGTGTACCTAAAAATTAACAATCCTTTGTTAACCATAATGAAACCAGATCATTCATATCACTTCGTCTAAGACTACATGCAATTAAATAGTGCTACTCGTACCTTTGGATGACAAAACACGCTCCCCACAGCACATATGAATAGTGTGTGCAAAAAATATAAAATCACATTAGACATCTCAAACGGCTTTTTTTTGCCAGAACATAGCACCTGGAAGCGGATATTTCAAAACATTTACCATCCTGGGATCTCAAAGACACTTTTGCCATTAACCACAGGGGTATAGGAATAGCCCCGGGTTATCAGCCCCTGTAACAGAACCGTTAAAATCTTTTGACAATGACGTATTGTCCTATTACAATGACATGCTGCACACATTACTTCAAAACACCTGGCCAGAGTAGATCGCATAATTCTGGGATTTGCTCACATTGGCAACAAATTCAACTTCAAAAAATCAAAAACTGCCTATCTCAGTGTTCTGTCCTTAGGATAGGAGTCAAAAGAAGGCAAAGTTTAGCGCCATTTCCTAGAGAAGTGTGCGCTTTTACAGCCACCAAACACATTAAAAAGACTCCAATCATTATTGGGTTTTCTATATTTTGGTAAAGCATACATACCAGATTATGTACAACAGGTAAAACAGTTTTATGAATTAATTTGTCCAGACTTCAAGCACACATTGGACACCAGAACATACAGATCTTGCACAGCTGGTTGAACTGAAAGCTCTAATTCTGGCTCTTGAGAATACTAAACCTGGATTCCTCACACTTAGTGTGTGATTATTATTGTGTCCAGTCTTACAATGAGTATCTATATTTCTGGAGCCAGAATGGATTAAGAGATTCTAATGGGTACACTATCAAGCATAAAATGCTTTGGGAACAGGTGGCAAAACTTAGTGAGTTTGCCACGGATTCATGTTATGTCACCGTTTAGGACTACATGTTCCAGGGAATTTATTGGCTGATGAAGCTGCAAAGGCAACAGTGCAAACTGCTGTCGTAGCTGCAGTGAATCATTCTAACACAAGGATAGATGGAGACACAATGACAGCTGTCAGTTTCACACTGTGGCATCCCTTTACCAAAAGGTTTTCCAGCAAAATACTCCTACCAGCTAAGTCCACAAAACATTCCATTTGCGCCTCTTTCTGGAACAGTGAATACAGTGATTCCAAATTCAGACCACATGCTAGATTTAATGCTAGCAGCCCATGAGGATCTAGCATCTACCCACGCAAGGGTGGCAACTACAATTACAGTATTACAGCAACACTACTGGTGGCCTGGTCTATATAAACAGATTAAAGAATGTCCCTAAATGTGACATTTGTCAGCAAATAAAGGTTTCCACCACAACTCGTCCACCACTGACACCTCAATCACAAACAAGCCTCACTCTTGTGATTATCTGGACCACTACACAGATGGTTCCTTTAAATATATTGTTAGCAGTGGATTCATTTTCTCAATTCCACTGGGTATGGTCACAAATCTGCTGACGCTGGAAATGTTTAGAGATTTGCAAGTCTTCATCATCACATATGCAGTAGCCGCATTCCATCAGACCAGGGCCCAACATTTGCCGCCAAAGCTTACCGGAATACTATGGGAACATTGGGTGTGACTGTGCACTACTCCTCGCCCTATAATCCAGAGGGAAATACGGTAGTGGAGGAAAGAACATGACTTAAAGAACAAGTTACTTACCTTCGGTAACAATATATCTGTAAGAGACAGATTAGTTATAGGTTCCTTACCTTAACATTACCCCCAGGCGTCAGACTGGATCCGGAGAATTTTTCATCTGCAGTACCCCTGCGCATTGAAAGGTAGCGTCGGTCGGCTCCGCGTTTGTCGTTGGCGTCGTGGTCGCCCGTATGACGTCACAGTAGCTACGTGGTCGCCAGGATGACGTCGCGGTAGCTACTTAGACACTGCCCTCGCACGCTGAAATCAGTTCTTTTACACTACATTCCACGCCAGAAGCGCAGAGCCATGCAAAACACTGACCAGTGGTGCACAAAACTAGGACCCTGAAAAGGATTCCCTGACCCTAGAAGTCAGTTCGCAGAACGGGGAGGATGGGTGGGGCGGTAAGGAATCTATAACTAATCTGTCTCTTACAGATATATCGTTACCGAAGGGAAGTAACTTGTTCATCTGAAAGAGACAGTTATAGATTCCTTACCTTAGAATAGATACCCCAGCAATACCAACCCCGGCGGTGGGTCTGCGAACCAAGTTCACACCAGAAAGTCCTGGAGAACAGAACGGCCAAAGAAGCCGTTTCTCCGGACTTGGCTGTCTAGACAGTAGTGTTTTGTGAACGTGTGCAGAGATGCCCACGTAGCTGCCTGACAGATGTCATTGAGAGGGACTCCCCGTCCCAAAGCAGTGGTAGCTGCCGTCGCCCTGGTGGAATGGGCACGCAGTCTCACTGGAGGCTCCTTCTTTGCCAAAGAGTAGCAAGCTTTAATGCAAAAAACGACCCACCTAGAGATGGTCCGTTTGTGCACGGCCCGACCTTTTTTGGCGTCCACGTTCCAACAAAGCTGGTCATCCACCCGGATTGCTTGGTGCGATCCAAATAAAAGCAAAGCGCACGTTTTGGATCTAGACGGTGGAGCCTCTCTTCCTCCTTAGAAGGATGCGGAGGCGGAAAGAAGGTGGGCAAAGTGATGGTTTGACCAATGTGGAAAGTAACCACCTTGGGAAGAAAGGAAGGTCTGGTTCTGAGGACGACCTTGTCCGGATGAATAGCCAGAAAAGGAGGCTTAGAAGAAAGCTTGGAGCTCACTTACCCTGCGAGCAGAGGTGATGCCAACCAGAAAGGCAGTCTTTAAAGTAAGAAGTCTGAGAGGACAGTTATGAAGCGGCTCAAAGGGAGCGCACATAAGGTAAGTAAGAACCAAGTTCAAGTCCCACTAAGGCATTACAAAGAGGGCAGGAGGAAAAAGTTGAGTAATGCCCTTAAGGAAGCGATTTACAACAGGGGACTTGAAAAGAGAAGGCTGATCAGGAAGCCTAAGAAAGGCTGAAATGGCCGAGAGGTAGCCCTTCGGAGAGCCCTGCTGGGCCAAAGACAGGAGGAACAAGAGAACCTCAGAAAGAGGGGCAGAAAGGGGATCCACAGCCTTTGCTCTGCACCATGCCACAAATTTGTTCCATCTGCAGGCGTATACCGTCTTAGTGGAGGGATGTCTGGCTGCCAAGATAACATCAGACTTCGGGAGGAAGGTCAAAGGCTGTCAACTGTCGCCGCACAATCTCCACGCAAGGAGGTGGAGGCTGGATACGTTCGGGTGGAGGACCGTCCCCTGCTGCTGCGACAGAAGATCCTCCCGAAGAGGCAGTCGGATCGAAGGATCGATGGCCATGTGTACCAGCTCGGGATACCAGACTCTTCGTGCCCAATCCGGAGCCACAAGGATGACTTGGGCCCGGTCGCGCTTGATCGTCTTCAGCACTCTGGTCAGAAGTGGTATAGGCGGAAAGGCTTATAGAAGACCGCAACTCCACTCGCGACGAAAAGCGTCGCCTAGCTTGTGCCGCCTTGGAAATTCCAACGTGCAGAATTGCTGACATTGCGTGTTCTCTTCGGTGGCGAATAGATCTAACCAAGGCTCTCCCCACTGCTGAAAGAGACCTTGCGCCACCTCCGAGTGAAGACGCCATTTGTGATCCATCATGCACCTGCAGCTGAGTTAGTCTGCCCTGGCGTTCAGTGAACCTGCCAGGTGTTGAACCAACAGGGATATGCCCTGATGTTCCAGCCATGTCCAGAGGCGGAGGTCCTCTTGACATAGGGTCCACGACCCCACCCCACCCTGTTTGTTGAAGTACCACATGGAGGTGGTGTTGTCCGTGAACACCTGCACTACTCTTCCCCGGACAGAGGGAAGGAATGCTTTGAGTGCAAGACGAATCGCCCGGAGCTCCAGCAGGTTGATGTGGAGCTCGGACTCTGCCGGAGACCAGAGGCCCCTGATCTACTCCTCTCCCATGTGGCCACCCCAACCTAGAAGTGATGCATCCGTCACCACTGTGTACTCCGGTTGGGGAAGGGAGAGGGATCTGCCGTTCACCCAATCCTGGTTCATTAGCCACCACTGCAATTGACGTGCAGTGCCCTCCGAGATCTGTATGCAATCGGACAGATTCCCCTGATGCTGTGCCCACTGGAACTTCAGGTCCCACTGCTGAGCCCGCATATGCCACCTGGCATGATCCACCAGCAGGAGGCCATGAGGCCCAGAAGCCTCAGGGTCATTCTGACCGAAACCCGGGATAGAGGCTGAAAGATCGGAATCATAGCCCGAATATCCCGGACTCGCTGCTCGGGAGTATAAGCCCGAAACTGCGTCGTGTCCACAACCGCTCCGATGAAAAGGAGCTTCAGAGGGAATCAGATGTGACTTCGGCACGTTTATGGTGAACCCCAGCGAGTGCAGGAGGTCTGCCGTAGTCTGGAGGTGGGAGACAACAGCCTGGGGCGAGCCCACCTACAACAGCCAGTCGTCGAGATAGGGGAAGACTGGAACCCCCGATCTGCACAGATGAGCTGCGACCACCGCCATCACTTTTGTGAACACCCGAGGGGCGCTGGTAAGGCCAAAGGGAAGCAGGGTAAACTGAAAGTGCTCGTGGCCTACAGTGAACCACAGGTAACGCCGGTGGGCCGGCAGGACGGGGATGTGAAAGTAAGCATCTTGCAATTCCAACGCTACCATCCAGTCTCCAGGGTCGAGGGCAGAAAGGACCCGAGCTAGCGTAAGCATTTTGAACTTCTCCTTCCGGAGGAAGCGGTTGACGTTCCGGATATTCAAGATAGGACGCAGGCCTTTGTCCTTCTTGGGCACCAGAAAGTAGTGGGAATAGCAACCACGACCTACTTCTGGGGCAGGAATTCGCTCTATGGCTCCCTTGGCCAAGAGAGCCGAAACTTCCTGTTGGAGAAGGGCCAGGTGATCCTCCGACATGCGATGGTGCTGAGGTGGCATGGATGGAGGCGTAGTCTCGAAGGGGAGGGAGTAGCCCCTTCAGACTATTTGCAAAAATCACCTGTCCGACGTGATGGTGCACCAGTGGGGGAGGTGATGGCGAATCCTGCCGCCCACTGGCGATTGGTGGCCCTGAAAGGTTGGACTAGGAGGGTTTGGAGGCTGCTGCAGAGGGGGCGGTGGTGGACTGGCCCGCTCGCTGGCCCCCAGACCCAAGGCAGTGGGTCCCACGTCCCCGGCCGCGCAGGGGCTAAACAGCTTGCGCCGGGCTGTGGCTCTGGACAGAACATGGTGGGGCACCCCTTCCGTAGCCACGAAAGGGGCGAAAATCAGACTGCGCAGGGTGGGTGGTGGAGAGGCCCAAGGACTTGGCCGTAGCCCGAGAGTCCTTGAAGCGCTCTAGTGCGTTGGCCGTCGCCTATTCGGTGACAAAGCAGACATCAAAAGGCATGTCCATAAGGGTAGCTTGGACATCCCCGGAAAAACCAGTCGATGTCAGCCAGGCGGTGCGTCGAAGGGCTACCGACGTTGAAATCGTCCTGCCTAGCGAGTCAGCGGTATCCAGTCCACATCTGATGGTCAACTTGGCTGAGTCTCTCCCCTCGGCGACTGCAAGGGAGAGCACGGCTCGGGCCTCCTCCGGGCACTGTGGCAGCACCTGCGCTACCTTATCCCACACAGAGTGGGTGTAACGGCCCAATAGACATGCAGTTTTCACCAACTCCAGTCCCAAGCTGGAGGAAGAAAACATCTTCCCAAGATGGTCCAGCTTCTTGGATTCCCCATCAGGTGGTGCATTAGGGAATGCGCCTTTGGACGTAGAGGCTTGGACCACCAAGCTCTCAGGGGTGGGGTGTTGGGAGAGGGAAGTGGGGTCGCCCGGTGGCAGGTGGTGGCATCAGGCAATCATCCTATCCACAGGAGGCCCGGTTGGGCCTGGACCAGGTGCCCAAAAGGATGTCAGTGAAGGCCTCATTAAACGGCAGCAGGGGCTCCGAAGAGCTCGCTGCCGGTTGAAGCACTTCTGTCAGGAGGTTAGTCCTGACCGCCACCGTAGGTAGCTCGGGGTTGAGAGCCTCGGCTGCCCTACGCAACACCACTGCGTAAGAAGCTCCCTCCTCTGTAGCCTCAGTAGGAGGAGGCAACATGCCAAGGTCTGGGGAGGTGTCCAGACCACTGGCATCCCAAACTCCTCTCTCCAGTCCGGATCATACTCTAACTGGTCAGTTAAAGGGTCTCCAGACCGCTCCCATCCTCACCCTCCTCTGGTTGCCAATCTGGCCTAAAAGAACCAGGGTGGAACATGGGTACAAAAGTACCCATCGGCGCTGGATCCGGCGTCGGTCGACGTCGGTCTGACTCCGTGCCCACGTCGGGATGGAGGCCGGGGTCGACGCGAGCTGGGGACACAACCGGCTGCGGGTGTGGTGCTGGTTGAATAGACGCCGGTGGAGGTGTTATGAGGTCGACCGGCGCCGATCCAGGCCTGGAAGCCAAGGGGGCCCTGCGGTGCCGGGGCCAGAGCCTCTGGCGTCAAAGGCCCAGGGCCCCCAGCCGAGTCTGCGGGGCCCGAAGGCACGCCGGCGGAGTCGGGCTGCCCAAAGATGGCATGAATCGCTTCGTAGAAACTCCAAAGCTGGGCAGGGGTTGCTCCGGGTCCCGGGAAGGGAGGGAAACTGAGTCGGCCCAGGGGGCTCCGCATGCAGAGCCGCGGGAGGGGCACCACCCGCATCCCTCGTCGCGTCGGCTGACTGACGGGGAGAAGTTGAAGAGTGACTATGATTCTTCGACTTCTTCTTGTGCTTCGACTTACCTGAGGAGTGCGAAGACTTGGAAGAGGACTGGTGGTGGTAGCTCTGCGACCGGTCCCTCGACCTCCCACGCAACCGGGACCTCGAACGGCGCGGAGCGGACTGCCGGAACTCAAGAAGCTTTCGGGACCGCTCCCGCAAAATCTTTGGATTCATGGTCCAGCAGTCGGAACACTACTTGGAGTTGTGGTCTGGTTCCAGACAAAACACGCACACGCGGTGTGGATCCGTCTGCAGGAACCACAAGCCTTGAAACCAGGCATCCCTCGTGCACCAGGAGTTAACGACTAAAAAAGTGACTGGAGGTACCGCTCTCTCCGGATCTGCACTGGCTAGCGCGGAAAAAGAAAAAACCCGACATCAGCGCGCGACGGCGGAGTCTAAATAGCTACCACGACGTCATCCCGGCGACCACTATGAACGCCGAGCTGACCAACGCCACCTTTCGACACGCAGGGGTACTGCTGACGAAAAATTCTCCGGATCCAGTCTGACACCTGGGGGTAATTCGAAGGTAAGGAATCTATAACTAATTGTCACTTTCAGATGCAGTCTTTAACAGCTAGAGCATTGGGTTCAGGTCGGAGTTGGGTCCACCACCTGTATGAGGTACAGAGAGCCTTAAATAATCTGCCAAGAAGATCCTTGGGTGGTCGGACTCCCTATGAAGTCCTGTTTGGGGTTCAAATGTGGGTTCCAGAACTGGACAATCCTACTACCTTTGCAGCAGAAATGCCTTTTGATATCAGTGAACGTTTTGCTGTCACACAGGAACTAAAAGACTTCTGAGACGAGCAAAGCAATGAGCTACAGAAATATTTTTCCACTGGCGCAGTGAATAGCACTACTAGCAACTCCTGGCTGTATTCCAAAGATCAGTGACATGGTCCGGGAGAAAATTGTGGACAAAAAGGAATACGGCCCATCTTACAGAGCATCTGTACCTGTCCTGGCTATTGAAAGTACCAGATGTGTACTTTTACCGCCCCTTGCTGTTCGTAAAAAAAGGTTTGAGTCAATAGATCTGATCAAATCTCACCATGTGACTGGTTCTACATAGTAGGCCACGAGTGCTGCTAGGCAGTTACTTGCCCTCTCACTACCATACAAGAAATTCCAATGCAAGCTTTAAGCAATACTAAAGTTTCTCCTCCCTGGATGGGGACATTTGACACTGAAGTTCTGCTACTTCCAGTCACATCTTCCAACATCACACAATCACATTGTGCGAATTCACAGATTGTAACATCACAGGCAAATAAAGTTGTTTATTAAACCCCACCACTGGAGTTAGCAACCAGTTCTACACACTTCAACGAGGCCCCTATAGTTGCATAAACTGCCTCAGGTTATTCTGTCGACATTGATGACTTCTTCAGATTCGTCAAACCCACCGCAGCCTGGAACGCGTGCATTTTTAATTTGGCTTATAGATATTTTATGCCACCTTGGACATATATTTGGATTACCAATTTGTTGCTTTTCCTCTTCCTCTGGATTGGTTTTGTGACAATATTTTTCTTGCTTCTGATGGAGCAGGGAAAATAAAAAAATTTAACCCCTAACAAATTATATAATTAATTAATTAAAAATGTTCGTTTAAATGTATTAATCAACATTGTATATGTGGGAATGGTAATATGTCAATGTATGTGCTAAATAATCTATTAATGAATGTCCGTGTGTCTAATCATAACGTAAGAATAAAAAGCGTACTAAATAAAATAAATGCATGTTTGTGCTTCATAGAAATAAAATGTGTCGTTGCAAAAACAATAGTGATGGTAAGTAAGGAGCAGCTTAAATGTCGCTTTTGCTAGGTAACAACTAATTGGGGTACGTAGACGGGAGGGAAACGAAAGGGATATTTTTCTCTATTTTAATTATGTTTTATTTGCCTCAAATTAGTGCTTCTAAAGTAGAACCGAGTGGCGAGATAAAATGGCCGCCAGTGGGAAGATGTGCGCAGGCGCAAGGGGACACGTGGTACGGGATGAGATTGAAGAAATCTGGAACCTCGTGATGTCTCTGAGAGGCTAGGATGCAAGAAATGGTCAAGGCTGGTGTGACCTAATTGAACTGATAGTGTGCCGTGATGATCAGGAGAGAGTCCGTGGGAAAGGAGCCCAAGAGAAAGGACAATGACTGCGGAGTTCTTGAATGTGTCAAAAGAAGATACAAATGGACTGATCGAATCGGATGGAAATGTTTAAGCGTATGGGAAAGGAAATGATCCAAGGACCCTTGAATCCAAGAGAACTTGATTAAAGAATGAATAAGCTGACATGCATGGACCAATGAAAGAAAAGCGTGATATTAATGTTGCAACAGTTAGTTAGCAAAGTTAGAATTAGGGTATTAGTGGGAGGGGGTCAGTTCCAGAGAGTTCCAGTCAGAGTTCCAGGCAGTTCGAGAGTCGTGGTTGCAGTAGAGGAGACGGGTTGCAGGTAGCTGATGCTGACGAGCTGAAGTTGCTGTTGCTGTCTTTATTTTACAGTTGAGTATGAGAATCAGGCTATTTCTAATTCCTAACTTAGGTTAGAAATCATTAGGCTAAATTAGGAAGCTAGGCAGGTAATTAGGGTTTTGGCTTCATGACAAAATTTCCTTTCTGCAATAAATTGATTATGCTTAATAAAATTGTGAATTTAAAAATGAATAATTGAATAAAGTATTAAATTCTTTCCATGTTTTTAAAATTATATAAAATTTAAGATTCTTTAAACCCAAAATGACTCAGTGGTTATTTTCCTAAATGATTGTGACATGAGTAATTGGTTGATTGTGATTCAGCTGGTCTTAATCACTATGAACTAATTTCTTAAATAAATGATTCATCGACAAAACAATGAGCAGGAATATCTTAAGAAATAACTAAAAGAAAGTGACAAATTAAGGTAAATAGATATCCTTGCTCTTCCAGCGGTACACAAAACGGTGTTCTCCATTTAGTTCTCATGCTTCTCCTAGGAGTACAGAATTTCATAAAGGTGTAAAAGGAAATCCAGGAGTGTGTGTGTGTTAGGCAATGTTTATGGGCCCCATCGTCATGAGGATATGAGAAATATAGTTTGCCCCTGGATGACCTATAAGTAACCTGGGAGGAGAATAGTTTTCATTGTACGCGCTGCATCAGATTTCTTGGTAGCAGAGTTATGGTTTTCTATAGATTAGTTTAGTGATTATTGTTTATTGATTATTGATTATTTTTGATGACTAACACTATATGTTGAGTCACGTTATGTTATATGTAAGTTTTCACGCTTCTGGGATGTAGGAAGTGGAACACGTGTGGCAAGAGAAGTCACATGGAATTTGGTACATGGTCTGAATTCATTTTGGTTATAACACAGGTTGTGTTATGTTAGGGATTTCGGTGTGAAAAGTGTGTAAATGAAATAGCAAATCACGTTTACTTGTGAAACTTTGGCCTTAATTCTCAGGAGCCTAGTCTCCACATGTGTCTTATCCCCAGAGAAACGAGTAAATTGTTTGTTTGAAAGAAGGGTAAGGTAGAGGGAAGTGCTACTTTATCAGCGAGAGTAAATAATTCTGTGGTAGGGTAGAGGTAAGCGCTGCCTACTGGAAAAACAGGATTCTTGTGTAAAAGGACAAGGCTGTCACTTTGTTTAGCGAATCAGACTATGGAATTGTTTATTTGTTGTAACTAACGAAGAAAACAGTGAAAAGAAAAATTGCCGATAAATTTTGTAAAGGAGGGGTAAAGAGTAGAAGTGACGTGGAAAAGTGCCGCGCTAGGATTGGATAGTGCGCTAGTCACGTGAACACAGAGCAGGAGTGACGTAGAAAAGTGCCGCGCTAGGATTGGTTGGTTCGCGGACGGTGGAAATTGTTCTGATTGGTACGTTAGTGTGAATCGCGCTGTAATTGGTCGAAGTTCCGTACACAGAAACAGCGTTAGAGTAAAGAGAAAACAAATAGAAAACATGCCGTATTACGAGTATGAAAGGGAGAGAACGTCATGGATGACGAAATTGAAGAATTTCTTTAAGAAAGACAAAAAGGTTGTGACTAGAGAGGGACAAGTAATTCCTCCGCCGAAATCAGCAGCTTCACATATGATGCTGAAATATGGGTATCATACGTGCATATGGTTGGACAATTGGGTAAAATATACAAAGAATGATGGAGCATTGGCTTTTCCTGAAAATGGTTCTTTTAATGTAGCGATTTTACGGAATTTAAAAGAAAAGATGCTTAAATTGGAACCTAGACCTAGACCGACAGTTTGAGGCTTTAACAGAATGGGAAGATGAGATGTACGAGAAAGAAAGATTCAGAGGTATGAAAGGTTATGAGTTCGTGCCCGGAAGATTGTGGGGAATGAATCATGAGGACAGAATAAAACGATGGAGATGTGCTAACATGACAGGAGGTTTGTTTCCAGCTTTTACAGTTGAGGAAGGGACTAAGAAAAACGGACTGAGAAAAAGAAACATTTAGAGAGAGAAAAGTATATGCATGAGAGCGAAACGGATGACGAGTTGCTGGAAGATATATTAAATAAAAATCCACCTCCGTATCAGCAGAATTCTACAGTGGTGACACCAAATGCGCCACCAATAGAAACTATGCGAAATAAAAGTCCAGAAAAAAGACAAGAAATAAATAGGTCACAAGAACAAATAAGAACTTCCCAAAATGAGGGAATAGAAAATGATAGTGCAAGAGAATTGGCAAGGACAACAAAAGAATTAACTGAGAAAATTAGAGAATTAACCAAGAATATGGAAGCAGTTACCGTACCCGTAACAATAGGTCCAGTAATACCAGTTTTCGAGAATCAGAAAATTGATGAACGATCTTTGGTGATTCCCTTGAGTTTGCAATTCCAAAGAGAAAAGGAAAGAATGGAAACAAGTCCAGGTACGAGCAATTTGACTAGTGCTTACAGACCAAGTCCACCTGAAAATTTGACAGTGAATGAGTGTAGCGGTAGGAAAATGCCTATGGTAACTGAATCTGCAACAGTGACACCTGAAAAGAGTGGAAATTGGACAGAAATAAATAGTACTCCTATAGGTCCGACTCCTGATGAGTTAAATGAGTGGATAAAAGCTTTTAAAATAAAAGAAACAGAAGAAAAACCATTAGATGTGATCAGATTGAAAATTGACATGGAAGAATTAATTCTAGGAACGATTGGTACAGAAAAGATAAAGAATTATCAGGATGATGAAATAATGTTTCTGTGCAAAAGTATAACATGGAGGGCAAAGAATTTACATGACAAACTAGAAGAAGTGGCCGGTGAGATTGGAATAGATTTTGCAAAAGTAAAAACGTTGCAGAAACCATACAGAGTAGATTTTTGTGAAAAAGATATTGAAAATTTGAATACAGCAGGAAGGCTGACACAGATAAAAGAGTTGATTGTTTTGTTGAGAAAATGGGGCGATGTAGACAGATGGAAGGTTAGATGGACAAAGAAGAATGAGAAAAGTGTAGACAAAGGTTCATTGGCTTTTATGATAACAGAAAAGGAACATGTTGTTAAAGAGTACCCTATGAGAGAAACTCCAGGTGGTAGTTATGTGCATGTTCCCTGGACTAGGCAGGACATCCTGTCATTTACAAATGACTTTCCAAAGTTAAGAGAAAAGCCAGTTGAGTGGTACCGACAGGTAGAAAGGTTTGTAAAGGTCTCGAAAGTGTTGTGGATAGATTTGGATGGATTGTTTGACATAGTGGTACCAACGGATCTGTGGTCAGAATGTAAGATTACAGTTGACTGGCCAACTACAGAATATCCAAGAGATCCTAAGACAGGAGCTCCAGGACCAGATGTGATGAAGAAATACGACAAGGTGATTACCTTTTTGAAAAATAAGATTCCTCCAAAAGAGACAGATTGGGTTAAGATTGATAGAACTACACAGGAAAGTAAGGAGAGTGTACATGCATATTATGAGCGATTGTTGTTGGTTTTCAAACAGTATAGTGGTTATGAGGAATTAAGTGAGAAGGATACGAGTCATTTTGTATACCGATTTGTATTTGGCTTGAAACAAGAAATAAGCGATATGATTAAGCAACATATGATAAACTGGCAGAATGCAAGTGTAGATGAGGTGCTGAGGTATGCTAAGTATTGTAGTGATGAAATAGAGAGTAAACAGCGTAAGTTGAAAGAAAAAGCAATGTGGGCACAAGTGAAAGTGGCAGAAAAACAAGAAGCCCAATTGGATAATAATAATGGAAACGAATCAGGACAGAATAAGATGCGACCAAATATAGGTAAAGGAAAAGGACAAGTGAGTCTAGAAGAGGCAAAGAAGAAATGGCCATGTCATAATTGCGGAAAATTAGGGCATTGGAGAAATGAGTGTAAGTTCCCACCTAAACCTAATCCGGAACATCAATCATTAACTCCACAGGTGCAGAATGAGGTAGTTGTTCAACAAAGTCAGGTGCCACAACCACCACTTCCCAACACTGTTAACCAGCAAAGATACAGTACAGAAACAGGATTCTACGGAGGAGAGCAGGTAACACAGTTGCCGAGAGCAGCTAACATTTCCCAGTATTGGTTGCATCAGAGTGAGGATGACCCGGATGAAAGTTTCTGACGGTGCGCAAGAGAGGGAAAGAGTGCGTGCTTGGCGCAACTCTAGAGGTAGATCAGTCTGGTCCCTTTGTGGATGGAGAAGTGAATGGAGCAAACGTAACATTCCTTGTCGATACTGGAGCTACCCGTTCTACTGTTAGGTCAGTGGAAATTCCGAACCTTCCTCTCTCAGGTGAATGCATCCAAGTGGTAGGAGTAGCCAATCAGCAGATTAAAACCCCACTTACTGAATTGGTAGAAGTAAAAATTGGTTCTTTTAGTAAAATGCATAAATTTGTAGTGTGCGATTGTAGTCCTGTAAATCTTCTAGGTCGTGACCTTTTGTGTAAAATGAATTGCACAATTTATTGTACACCAGAAGGAATAGGTTTTCAGACTTCAGATGAAGATGTTCTGTATAAAGTAACTGATGAATCAAGAACCTGAAACGAATGGTTTATTTCCTGCATTTGATGCAGAAAAACTTCCAGAAGAACTAAAAGGTGCAGTAAAAGAAAGTGTGTGGGATTTTACAGGAGAGGACATTGGATTAATGAGAGAAGTTGATCCCGTAAAAGTGACAGTGAAAGAAGGGATAAGTTATCCAAACACGCCACAGTACAAATTAACTCCAGAAATAATTGAAGGAATAACTCCTGTGATAAATAAGATGATTGAACAGGGAATTCTGAAAGAAATCATGAGCAGTCCATGTAATTCACCTATTATGGGACTGAAAAAGCCAAATGGAACATACAGAATAGTACAGGATTTGAGAAAGATCAACAAAATAGTTGTACCATGCTGTCCAATAGTGCCAAACCCTGCAGTGATTCTATATCAAATTCCGCATGAAGCTGAGTGGTACACTGTGATAGATTTGTGTCATGCATTTTTCTCTATTCCTTTGCATCCAGATAGCCAGCCATTATTTGCATTCCGTTTCGGAGAGCGTATTTTGGCATGGTGCCGAATTCCACAGGGGTATACAGAAAGCCCCTCAATTTTTAATCAGATTCTAAAGAGATCTCTGGAAGATTTAAAAATGCCAGAAAAATCAGTGATGGTGCAGTATATCGATGACCTATTGGTGGCATCGAAAACCAAAGAAGCATGTGTAAGTGACACAATTGCTTTGCTGAACCACTTAGAGAAAAGAGGACATAAAGTGTCCCCTTCAAAATTACAGTTTTGTCAGAAAGAAGTCCAGTATTTAGGGCATAAAATTGAGAAAGGAGTGCGGAAAATAGCGACAGAAAGAGTAAGAATGATTCAAGGAATGAGAGCACCAATGACTCAGAGAGGTAAGAATGTTTTTGGGAATGGTTGGATATTGTCGACAATGGATAAGTGGATTTTCTTTGATTGCAAAACCATTACAAAAACTGACAAAGATGTAAAAGACCCTTTTGAGTTAAACAAAGAAGAAATGAAATCTTTCAAAGAATTGAAAAAGAAACTGTGTGAGGTCCCTGCATTAGGCATGCCTGATTAAGAGAAGGATTTTGAGTTATACTGCAGTGAAAGATATGGATGTGCATTTTCAGTACTGGTACAAAAACACGGCACCATGAAGAGGCCTATAGCTTACTTTTCAGCTGTTTTAGATCCTATAGCAAAAGCATTGCCTGGATGTTTGAAAGCAGTTGCTGCTACTTGTGTAAGTCTGGAACAAAGTGAAGGTATAGTGATGGGGTATCCACTGAGAGTATATGTTCCCCATTCAGTAGAAATTCTTTTGACAAGAACAAAAACACAGTACATGACACATAGTCGGCTGACTAAGTACGAAAAAGTCATCTTGAGTGCAGAAAATGTGACCATAGATAGATGCATAAATGTAAATCCTTCGACATCATTGCCAGATGAAGAGAGTATAATTGAACAAGATGAAGTAGATCATGATTGTCTGAATGTGCTGGAATATTGCACAAAACCAAGAGCTGACATAAAAGATGAACCGTTAAAGGAATCCGATTATGTCATGTTTGTAGATGGTTCATGTTTACGCACAAAGGAAGAAGTGTTAAGCGCAGCTTATGCAGTATGCACAGTGGCAACTGTGATGGAAGCGTCTTGTCTGAAAGGAGTTAGGTCAGCCCAAGTTGCGGAACTAATTGCTTTGATTCAAGCATGTAAATTGGGGAAAAATGTACGAATCACGATTGTGACCGATAGCCAATATGGTTTCGGCATCGTACATGATTTTGGCCAGATTTGGTCACAAAGAGGATTTTTGACATCTGCAGGAACACCTATCAGAAATGGAGATTATGTTAAAAAACTGCTTGAGGCGATACAGCGGCCTAAACAAATAGCTGTAGTGAAGTGCAAGGCGCATAAGAAAAACAAAGACTACATAGCGGTCGGCAATAATTATGCTGATGAGATCGCTAGATATTGTGCGGAAAACATGGCGTCCCTGAACAAAAATAGAGAAAGGGAGCATGTCTATTGTCCTTTGCTTTTCACTAATACAGTCGAAACATGGGATGAAGTAAGGCAGTTACAAGAAACAGCAAGAGATGAGGAAAAGGATTACTGGATTAAAGCAGGATGTAGAAGACAGGAAGATAATGGAGTGTGGGTATACAGAGATGAAAGACCAGTTATGCCTGATAGCATGATTGCAGACATGGCACGGATGTACCATGGACAAGCTCATATTGGGAGAGATGCAATGATTAGACTTTTTAGACAAACTTGGTATAACCCAAAATTCAGAGCCATTGCTGAAAGTCTTTGTCAAAGATGTCTTATTTGTCAACAATTTAACCCAGGAAGAAAAACAGTAGTGAGTCTAGGAACAATAGGACGAGAAGGAGGTCCATTCACAAGGATACAGATGGATTTCATTGAAATGCCCCTAGTAACAGATTAAGATATGTTCTGGTGGTCGTCTGTTTGTTCTCTCGTTGGGTGGAGGCATACCCCACAAGAAGGAATGATGGAACAACAGTGGCAAAACTTATGCTACGAGAGTTCATTCCGAGGTATGGTTTTCCAGTCACAGTTGAGACAGATAGAGGAACACATTTTCAAAATGAGTTGATCCAATTGATTTGTGAAGCACTGAGTATTAAACAAAAATTACATTGTGCTTACAGACCAGAGGCTTCTGGGGTAGTAGAGCAGATAAATGGAACAATTAAAAACAGATTGGGGAAAATGTGTCAAGCTACAGGACTCAAATGGCCAGATGCACTGCCTCTTGTTCTGATGACCATCAGAAGCATCCCTGAAAAGAAAACGGGACTCAGTCCTCATGAAATGATCATGGGACGAGCAATGAGACAAGCCCACGTACCAGTCAACAAGTTATTAACAATAACTGATGATCTAATACTGGATTATTGCAAAGGACTGGCTGATGTGGTGCGTTCTGTGTTTCATCAGGTTGGACCGGATGCGACCACTCTTGAAAGAAAACCAGCCCACGACTTGAATCCAGGAGACTGGGTCCGTATTAAAGTCCACAGGAGAAGAAACTGTCTAGTTCCGCGTTGGGATGAGCCAAGACAGGTAATCCTAGTAACAACGACTGCTGTCAAGTGTGCAGGAGTGAAGAACTGGGTTCATGCCAGCCACACAATCAGAATTCCAGAACCTACAGATCGACATGTGAGTCGGCGTCTGGAAGTGTGGGATAAAAGTTTAACGGCTGGAACAACCAAGATAAAAGAAAGGGTGCCAGAACTTGAAGATCGACCTGAAAGTCGACATCTGGAGACCCCAACGGAAAACACCTCTAGAGAAGAAGAGGAACAAGAAGAAGAAGAAGAAAGAAATTCAGAAGTTCCAGAACTTGAAGATCGACCTGTAAGTCGACATCTGGAAATATCTGACAACTTCAGGATCTGATGATTCAGCTGCAAATTGGGAAGAATTCCGAAAGAGAACTTGGGGTTATAAACCAATTAGAGAAGAAACTGAGCAAGAAATTGAGTTAGATGAACAACCAAGTACAAGTTATGGTGGAAATCCTTCAGAAACAATATTAATAGATGAAGTAGGGAAAGAAGTACACAAAAAGTTAGAAAATCGAGAAGAACCCCGAGGAGCAATAGGGATAGAGAAACAGGAGAACAGGGAAATTCAGAAATAGATAAGGAGGAAAACACCAAATCGGAAGAACCCCGAGGAGGGACAGTGATAAGAGAAAACAAAAAGGAGAAGACAGTTCCACCAGTAGGAGATGACGAGATTATAAGTTTCAAAATAAGAGACAATAGTGAGACAGTTGAAACAGAAACAGAAGAAAGTGGAGGAGAGGAAAAAGCAAAGACTGAATCAAGAAAAAGAAATTGGAAATCAGAAAGAGAAGAAAGAGAAGGTGAAGCCAAAAGGCCAAGAAAAGGAGATAATTGGCCCAACAGCTATGTAAGAAAATTGAGATATAGAATAATAAGAGCAGAAGATGAAGATGCTGAACAAGTAAATGAGGTAACAAGTCAAAAGGGACAAGAAAAACCCAGTGGAAAAAGATTACAAAAGTCCAAAAGGACAAAGAAAGTGAATTCAAAATTTAAGTCACCTGAGTGGCTGTATATTGCATTAACTGATTACAAAGAAGAAGAAGAAAACACTCACGGAAACCAGAGACTGAGAAGTCGGATGGGAAAAGGTGAGATGCAACGAAACTGAAGTGAAGACTTATAGTGCTTCTGCCGGACGTGACAAATTTACTGGACGTGACAAATCACCAGATGTGACAACGAAAGAATTCTGGAGAGAATTAAAGAAAGTACCAAGCAAAGACTTTTTGAAAGCAGAGTGGCGTCTAAGTCATCTTGAGGTGTAGTGACACAATTTTCTGAAACTTAACAAATAGAAAAAGAAAAATGGAAAATAATAGGGATAGAAGAGATAAATGTGAATTTATAAAGAGATGGTGCAAAATGTGCTGCTTTTGTACAGGGTTATTAATGACCATATGGATAGTTTTAGCAATCACAATTCCTATTAGTGTAGCTGTGATAGAAGCAAAGAATGATACTAAACCAGAAAAAGAAACTAAAATTAAAGAACAAGTTGTTTTAAGAAGTAGTGCAGAGTTGCATAAGGATAGGTCAGTAACAGATTTTTCAAAGAATGTTTTTACAAAATTATTGTATGAGTATGTAGAGACAATGGACGTAAGAGATTGTTATGTTTGTATGCAGTTGCCTGCGTCAGTATCGGAAGGTGTGACTTATCATCACTTACCTTTGACTTATGGAATAACATGTAGTGTAATAGCAAGTTTATTTTATAAAACAGGTAGATTAGAATCTTATTATACTGATATAGATAAGATATTTGCAAACATTCCAGTAGTACCAGAACTTAACAAAGTGAAACCAGCAAAGGTTTTAGGAGAATTCTTTTTAGAACATAAAAAAATTTACGTTAGAAGAAATAGTTAGTAACAACCTTACCTGTGAGTTAAAGAAAGAAGAAAAAGTATTTTTAGATATGGTTGAAGAAAGAAGAATGAAATTTCAAAAAGAAGCAATAAAAGAGGAAGGAAAACGCTTATGGACGTTTGAGGAAGGAAATCATGAAGGAAAAAAGATAAATGCAGCAATGACATTAGACTGGCCGCAAACAGGAAAGTTGTGCATTAGGAGAAATAAGACAGTCTATGACAATTACTTTGTAGGTTCCAGTATCTGCCATGACAATTATCAAATTCTGGGAGGTTGGGGATTCAAAGGTGGAAAGGACCCAATATTTCCAGGTATCTATTATATTTGTGGGAATAGAGCTTATTACAGGTTACCGGACCATTGGTATGGAACTTGCTATGTAGGCCTGGTCTTTCCCAAAAAATTTCACATGGACAGAGAAGAAAAGGGAACATACAAGATGATTAATAGATTTACACGTAGAAAGAGGGAGAGTTTTTCAGAAATTGTAGGTGATATTTTTGGAGCATTAATACCAGCAGTGGGAATATCTTTGAATGCATTTAAAATTCGGAAGTTATCCACAGTAGTAGATCGTTTGTCTACAGATACTGCGGGAGGGTTCTTAATGGTAAATACCGAAATGGTTGCCATGAGAGCTATGGTGATGCAAAATCGGCTTGCCCTTGATATTCTTTTGGCAAAAGAGGGTGGAGTCTGTGGAATGTTGAAAGTCCAACATTGTTGTACTTACATTCCGGATAACAGTGAAAATATACAAAAGTATATTACAAATATTACAAGTCTGCACAAAGAATTAGTTCCACTGGAGGTTGAAAGTGTTTTGGGAAAACTTGGTAGAGGGTTTTCCTCAGTAGCAAATTGGTTAACTAGGATGAGTAAACTAGTAATAGGGAAAGTTATAATAGTAGCAACTATAGTGATATTGTTAGCCATGACATTGAAAATAGTAATAACATGTATAAAGAGAAAAGTAAGACAGAATAAGATCAGAAGAAATAACAGAATAATGAGAGAAAGAGAGAAATGGGTGAAATTGAATTGGAGAAAATGAAAGAAAGCATGTATAAAGAGACTAAAAGGCAAGATGAAGAAGAGACAGATATGAATAACAGAAAGTAAAGGATGAAAGACATGCTGCCTGAAAAGAAGTATGACTTGGGTTTTATGTGGTGATTTAAAAATCACCAAAGGGGGGAGTTGATGGAGCAGGGAAAATAAAAAAATTTAACCCCTAACAAATTATATAATTAATTAAAAATGTTCGTTTAAATGTATTAATCAACATTGTATATGTGGGAATGGTAATATGCCAATGTATGTGCTAAATAATCTATTAATGAATGTCCGTGTGTCTAATCATAACGTAAGAATAAAAAGCGTACTAAATAAAATAAATGCATGTTTGTGCTTCATAGAAATAAAATGTGTCGTTGCAAAAACAATAGTGATGGTAAGTAAGGAGCAGCTTAAATGTCGCTTTTGCTAGGTAACAACTAATTGGGGTACGTAGACGGGAGGGAAACGAAAGGGATATTTTTCTCTATTTTAATTATGTTTTATTTGCCTCAAATTAGTGCTTCTAAAGTAGAACCGAGTGGCGAGATAAAATGGCCGCCAGTGGGAAGATGTGCGCAGGCGCAAGGGGACACGTGGTACGGGATGAGATTGAAGAAATCTGGAACCTCGTGATGTCTCAGAGGCTAGGATGCAAGAAATGGTCAAGGCTGGTGTGACCTAATTGAACTGATAGTGTGCCGTGATGATCAGGAGAGAGTCCGTGGGAAAGGAGCCCAAGAGAAAGGACAATGACTGCGGAGTTCTTGAATGTGTCAAAAGAAGATACAAATGGACTGATCGAATCGGATGGAAATGTTTAAGCGTATGGGAAAGGAAATGATCCAAGGACCCTTGAATCCAAGAGAACTTGATTAAAGAATGAATAAGCTGACATGCATGGACCAATGAAAGAAAAGCGTGATATTAATGTTGCAACAGTTAGTTAGCAAAGTTAGAATTAGGGTATAAGAGGGCCTACTCTTAGTGGGAGGGGGTCAGTTCCAGAGAGTTCCAGTCAGAGTTCCAGGCAGTTCGAGAGTCGTGGTTGCAGTAGAGGAGACGGGTTGCAGGTAGCTGATGCTGACGAGCTGAAGTTGCTGTTGCTGTCTTTATTTTACAGTTGAGTATGAGAATCAGGCTATTTCTAATTCCTAACTTAGGTTAGAAATCATTAGGCTAAATTAGGAAGCTAGGCAGGTAATTAGGGTTTTGGCTTCATGACAAAATTTCCTTTCTGCAATAAATTGATTATGCTTAATAAAATTGTGAATTTAAAAATGAATAATTGAATAAAGTATTAAATTCTTTCCATGTTTTTAAAATTATATAAAATTTAAGATTCTTTAAACCCAAAATGACTCAGTGGTTATTTTCCTAAATGATTGTGACATGAGTAATTGGTTGATTGTGATTCAGCTGGTCTTAATCACTATGAACTAATTTCTTAAATGAATGATTCATCGACAAAACAATGAGCAGGAATATCTTAAGAAATAACTAAAAGAAAGTGACAAATTAAGGTAAATAGATATCCTTGCTCTTCCAGCGGTACACAAAATGGTGTTCTCCATTTAGTTCTCATGCTTCTCCTAGGAGTACAGAATTTCATAAAGGTGTAAAAGGAAATCCAGGAGTGTGTGTGTGTTAGGCGATGTTTATGGGCCCCATCGTCATGAGGATATGAGAAATATAGTTTGCCCCTGGATGACCTATAAGTAACCTGGGAGGAGAATAGTTTTCATTGTACGCGCTGCATCACTTCTGAATGGACAGTATCTCCCAGAACACTCTACTGTTGAACTGGTAACAGATATTGAAGCCTCATTCTTCATCACATATAGTGAGGTACCCCTAATTGATGGAATTGTTTGGATAAGGTACCATATAATAATTTTGGACCAACAGACATTGCAGATACCACATGTATTTAAGATTTCTCTGATGTGATTCTTGGCGGATGATTGGGATATCCGTACAGTGAGGTCAATGCTTGATGAATTAAGAGCATTATATTGTATTTGAAAGTGAAGATATGTATAGAGGAACATCAAATTATGATCAAATGTTTTGTTTTCACCATTATGCACACTATTACTGACAAATCAAGTACTCCACGGGCAGTATTTAATTACACACAATGGGAACACTGCCCTACACCACCAGTGGGTAGCTCAAAGACATCTGCTCCGAAGTTTACATATTTTTCTGACAACCCCATAGACAGTCTTTTTACAATAAACTACTCCCTTCCAAAGCAATGAAAAATATGCTAATTGACCAATGGTGGCTGGTGAAATTTGAAAGTTGTGGGGCGTAAATGCCTGCCTTGAATTGAAGAGAGCGAGCAAAGTAAGCAAACCCTATTTTCATGGTGTGACTGGAAACCTTACCCCTCCTTAAGACTGTTTGTGGTTAGCCATCCCTAAGAAAACGTTCAAGAAATGGTGGCACAGCAATGTATTTTTGGCACAGTATCCCAATGCATTTTTTTTGTTTAAGCTTACCCATGTTAGAAATATTCATGCCCTTTTCCCCACCGATGATAATGCCAGTAGTGAACAAAGAGGGTGAACAAAGAGTAAAGTCAGTTGTCATGCGCACTCTTAATGTGCTTAAGTTATTATACATGAGGGGTTACAATAAGGTTTATTAGAGACAAGAAAGGTTTTTACAGCACACGTCCTGAACTCCTGTTTGAAAATGTTCTCATATGCGATAATGAAGAAAAAGGAGGCATTTCAAAATAAAATAACCGCCTGGGATCACACAATTTGGTCAAGCATGAGGCCAGGATTGATAAGTTTTTCAGTTTTGACACTGCCATTCAGGCACTAGATTGTTATCTCGTTCTCACCCATTCTGCATTAAAGGTTGGGTGGGTCGGTAAGCAATCTGCAGCTAGATCATGTCTCTACCAGATAAGGCGTTACAGAAGGTAGTTACCTTGTCCATCTGATAGAGACCTATCAGATCTAGCCGCAGATTCCTTACCTTTGAACAGATACTCGAGCAATACCATCCCCAGAGGGACTGCGGAAAAGTTTCAACCAAAATGTCCTACAGGACTGAACGGCTGAAAAGGCCTTCCCTGCTGGAGGAGGCTGCCTTAGTATATGGTGCACACTTATTTAAGTGAAGCACCTTGCACTAATCCAGACAACTCTTATGGTTATTTTAGTGATCTAAGACAATTATAGAAAGCTCTCCAAGTGGTAGCTGTGGAGAGAGCCTTCAGGCTTAGTCCAGAAGGAGTGTTAAGCAGCTTGTTTTACCAGATCTAATCATGTAGTGTAGGTTAAACGAAAAAGAACCACACAGTATAGTTAGAAAAATAAGTATTTATTACACAACACTCACTAACACATTAATATCTCCTACCAGGAGATAACAAAAACACACAATACTTCAATTGCAAACAGGTAAGTAAGCACAATGCACAGCGGTCTCCAGGGGGAGACCAACCCATATATTAAGTGGAATGTGAACTGCTACCGAAGTCGGGACTTGGACAAGAAGGCTCAGAAGAGCTGGGGACACAAGGAACCACCTAAGGTAAGTACCCAGGAACCCCACGGAGGCTGTGTGCAGAGTGGAGAAACAGATGCGCACTCAATACAAGTCAACAGGAAAGTCACAGTTGCAGTTTTGGAGAAGGACAGATTCCCAGTGGACACTGAAGAAACCCTGTGGAAGACAGAAAGTGGGAGTCTCACCCCGCCCGTGGATACCGCAGGATACCTACACCAGGGAAGCTGGGTGCATAGGTGCACAGTGACGTCGGAAACTGCTGTAGACCACAATGGAGGACTTCAGTAGAGATGCCGCTGGCGAATACTGCTGCAAGAGTCCGCTGGAATCCAAGGGTGGATTCTTGAAGAGAAGAACCTGCAAGCAGAGGGGACAGAGTCTATGCCACTCAGAGGTGACCAGGAGGCACGGAAGAGCAATGACCACAGATGACGGAAAATGTAGGAGTGATGATGGTGACCTTGTCGCTGCAGCTGTGAGGACAAGGCGATGCTGAGGAAGACCAGGAGCCGCTCACGAGCTGTCCCACGTCGAGGACCAAGAGGTCGGTGTCCGGCAGGTGCACCAACAAGCCTTGGCAGCAGCAGCAGATGTGGAAAACTATGAAGGAGCAACGTTGGGACCAGCAAGGTCCAAGGGACTCACCAGGTGCAGGACAGTCAGAGCAGGCCCCGAGCAAGCAGGTGAACCCTCTGAAGCAGGAGAAGACCCTCAAGAGGACCCACAGGCCGAAGGCACAGGAGTCGCAAGAGGACCTCGAGCAGCTCACCAAAGAAGGCCCACAGTGCAGAGGATGCGGTGAGGACACTTAACTTGGCAGGAAGAGATGCTGGAGTTCTTGAAGCCCGAAGATCACTAGAGTGCAGAGCCAACAAGCCTTGGCAAGTCGATGCAGAGCACAGGGGTTCAGTCCCAGGGGTCCTGAGGGATACTGGTCTCAAAATTGCAGAGAGGACAGGCCAGGCCTTGAGGGAGTTGCAGAACCCCTACCTATGTTGCTGAGCCTTTCGAAGTCTGTGGGACGTCAGGAGCAGCAGATCGGTCAGCTTTGTTGTGGGGCCTGCAGATGCAGGGGAGCGATTCCTTCACTCCAAGGGAAATTACTTCGGGTGTCCTTGATGACCACAGGTCTGTTGAAGATCCTAGAAGAAGCACAGACAGACTGAAGACTTGCAGAACAGCAAGACCAGGAGCAGCAGGAGTCTTCCTTCATGCAGTCTGTTCCATTGGAAGTCCAAATGGTTGAAGAGCGACATGGTTCCAGCTCGAGTCTTGTCCCACGACGAATTGAGGATCCACCCACAGGTAAGCCCTTTTATACCCTAATAAAGGGGTTAGGACGACTCTGGTGTCCCTCCCAGAGAAGGGGCTTGACAGAGGGGAGGATACTCCCATGTACTTTGTCCAGTTTCACACCAGAGCAGGAGCCAGTGGCTCCCAGAACTGGTTCCAACTGATGAATGCAAGGAGGGCACCAAATGTTCCCTTCAAAGCAGTCTGGTGGCGCCGACAAACTCCCCCACCCTAGCCCAATACCTTAAGTCGTGTATGGGAGGTGCTCACACCTCCCCGTGACAGGAAACCTATTGTTTACCTTCTCCTGCTTGAGCTCAGAAGCAGGAGGGCAGAATCGTGTCTGGGGTCAGCAGTAGCACTAGTTTGCTGGCAGACCCTGGACGGCTGCTACCAGGAGTATTGGGGGATTCCCGGAGGAACTCCCCAGTGCATGGAATCATACCTCTAACACCGGTAACTGTGTTGGGGTATGATTCTAACATGTTTGATACCAAACATACCCAGGTTCGGCACTGCCACTATATAATTAGCCATTGTGTAATGACGCATGGCCACTATACGTATCAAAATGGCCACTCACTATCTGCAAGGCACAGACGGGAGAGATAGTATGCTCTGGTGTTCAGAGAACCGGCCAGATGTTGAACCACCAGGGAAATACCCTGTTCCAGCCAAGTCCAGAGACGCAGGGCCTCTAAACAGGACCCCACCCCGTTTGTTGCAGTACCACAAGGTGGTAGTGTTGTCTGAACACCTGAACCAGCCTTCCTTGGATGGTAAACAGGCTTTCAGTGCCAATCCGATCTCACGTAGCTCCAACAGGTTGATACGGAGCCTGGCTTCTGCCGGAGACCAGAGTCTTTGGATTGCCACCTCCTCCAGGTGACCGCCCAATCCCAGAAGTGACAAATCTGTCACTACCGTGAGATCCGGGAGAGGTGTCTGCCTCTGAACCAATCGCAATTCGTTAGCCACCACCGCAGGCCGTTTGCAGTGCCCTCTGATATCTGAACCAGATCAGTGAGATTTCCTCGATGCTGTGCCCATTGGAACTTCAAGTCCCACTGCAGGGCCCGCATGTGCCATCTTGCATGGTCCACAAGCAGGATGCAGGAGGCCATAAGGCCCAACAGCCTCAGTCCTCACCGAAATCCAGAATAGAGGGTGAAACATCGGTATCATAGCCGGAATATCCTGGACTCTCCGCTCTGGAAGATAAGCCCGAAATTGCACCTTGTCCAGAACTGCTCCAATGATAGTGAGTGTCATAGAGGGAGTCAGGTGTGACTTTGGCACATTGATAGTGAATGGCAGCAAATGCAGGAGGTTCGCTATAGTCTGGAGGTGGGAGACTACTGCTTGGGACAAGCCCGCCTTCAACAAACAGTCATCGAAATAAGGTAAGACTAGAACCCCTGATCTCCACAGATTGGCTGCGACCACCGCCATCATCTTGGTGATAGCGCTGAAGGGGAGCACGGTAAACTGAAGGTGATCGTGGCCCACATGAAACCCGAGGTAGCGGCAATGGGCAGTCAGGACGGGAATATGGAAATGGGAATCCTGCAAGTCTAACAATACCATCCGGGTCCAGGGCAGACAGAACCTGAGCAAGGGTGAGCATCTTGAACTTCTCCTTTTTGAGGAAGTAGTTTAGGGCTCTGAGGTCGAGCAAAGGACAAAGGCCTCAGTCCTTCTTTGGAACCAGAAAATAGCAACCACAGCTGCCTATTTCTGGCCCGGGAACCCTCTCTATATCTCCCTTGTCCAAGAGTCTTGACTTCCTCGCGGAGCAGGGCAAGGTGATCCATCATCAGCCGATCATAAGTTGGAGGCATGGAGTGAGGGGTAGTCTTGAAGGGGAGAGAGTAGCCCCTTCGTACTATTTGCAACACTCACCTGTCCGAGATGATATTTCAGCAGTGGTGGAGGTAATGGCGTATCCTGCCACCTACTGGGTAGCCATGATCCTAGAGGATCCGACTTGGAAGGTTTTGCGGTGGAGGAGGGGCATACGGCTTGACCTGGCTTCTGGCCTCCCGCCCTGCAAGGTCGGGGTGAACCGCGTCCATGGCCGCGCAGAGGTTGCTGAATTTGCGGGGGTCCTCTGGCTGGGGTAGGTTTGGCGTGGTTGGAAGCTCCTTCCATAGCCACGAAAGAGGCAAAAAGCAGACAGGCCGGGATGACACGGAGAGGCCCAAGGACTTGGCCGTAGTGCAAGAGTCCTTGAAGCGTTCAATCACCGTCTGCCTGGTCTCTGAAGAGATGGGAGCCATCAAAGTGCATGTCCATAAGGTTGGCTTAGACATCCCATAAAAAGCCAGACGTCCTCAGCCAGGCATGTCGCCTAACAACCACTGTCGAGGAAATCGCTCTACCCAGCGAGTCCGCCGTGTCTAAGCAACACAGTATAGCAAACTTTGCTGCATCTCGACAGTGTCACAGCTTGGGAAAGGAGAGCCCGGTCCTCCTCCAAAACTCGTGGCAGCACCTACGAAACCGTATCCCATAGCGAATGGGAATAACTGCCCAAGAGGTATGCCGTGATTACAGACCGCAATGCGAGGCTGTGGGAAGAGAAGATCTTACCAAATTGTCCAGCCTTATGGATGCCCTGTCTGGGGGTGCGGAAGGGAATGCGCCACGGGAGATAGAGGCTTGAACCACCAATCTCTGTGGGGTGGGATGGGTGGAGAGGAAAGCTGGGTCGCCTGGTGGCGGCGGGCAGTAGTTCAATTCACAGGGGCCACTGTGCTGGGCTTGGACCAGGTTCCCAGTAGAACGTCCGTCAAGGCCTCTTTGAAAGGCAGCAATGGTTCTGAAGTGGAGACACCAGGCTTCAGGATCTGTCAAGACATTAGTCTTGACTGCTACTGTAGGAAGCTGCAGGTCCAAGACCACTGCAACTCCAAGCACCACCATTGCAAAAGAAGCCCCTCCTCCATAGCCAGGTTAGGAGACAGCATGCCAGGCTCTGATGAGGTGTCAAGGCCGCTGTCATCACCCAGGTCCTCATACCAGTCCAGTTTCTCATTTGGAGGTGGGATTTCTAAGTGATCCTGCTGCCCCTTCCAATAATAATCATCCAACCCTAGCCCTTCAAAATAGGTTAGAATGCATAAAGCCGTACGGCTCGGTCGGCACCGGTCTTGGAGTCTGTAGACCCCCAACTGGCTCTGTGTCGTCTAGAATGACGAGGGTTGACGTCTGACGCGGCGCTGGGGAAGGTCATAGTGGTACAACCGGCGCCGGTCCGGATCCAAGAGGAGCCCGTGGCACTGGAGCCACAGGTACAGAACCCACGCAGTGTCCTACTGAGCCTGCGGGACCCCCAAAGGTGAGCCGGCAGGGTCAGGCCGCCAAATATGGCACACATGGTGTCAGAATTTTGTTTTTTAACTGGGCGGGGGCCGCTCCCGGAAAGGGAGGGAAACGCGGAGCCGATCCAGGCACCCGCTCCACGTAGCGGGGCCTCGAACACAGAAACTCCTTCGTCTCGTTGAGCAACGGACAGGGTGAAGTTAAAGCATGCTTTGAATTCGTGTGCTTCTTGTGGTGCTTCTTACCTGACAAACGACTTCGATTGGGAGGAAGAAGACTTCGACCCCTAGGAGCGGTGCTCGGAGCTTCTTCTCAACAGATAGATGGGGCGATCTCTGTGGTGCCAGACGTCAGGCTGCAATCAGCTTTAGGGACCGCTCCCTCAAAGCCTTTGGAGTCAAGGCCCGGCAGTCAGAACACGAGTTCGAGTTGTGGTTGTGCTCCAGGCTTCAAAGACACCAGATGGGGGTCCGTAACACATGGTGCGATGACAGGCGCCGCACGGCAAAAAGTTGAAAAAAGTCTGACAAAAAATGACAGGGGGTAGCTCTCAACAAATCAGCTAGCTGGCGCGAAAAAAAAAAAAAAAACTTACGTCAGCACGCCAGGGTGGAGCATATATCTACGACGAACCCGATGCCTAGGACGTCACGCGGAGTTGACCGACGCCACCTATCGGCACACAGGGGTACTGCTATCAAAACTCTTCCGGATCTAGCCTGACGCCTGGAAGTTCAAAGGTAAGGAATCTGCAGCTAGATGTCTCTCAAATACATGCCGTATCCACAAATACTAATCTTAACTGATCAGTTTTCGTAACTGTACCAGGAAAAGGAGTCTGTTTTTTGTAATCTGATGAGTAGGGAAGCGCCTGACGTCATCCACATGACGCTGAGCTGTAAGGCCAGGCGCCCATGGAGCCTCTTATTCAGGGCTGCTTCCCTTCCCTATTTTTCCATGTAGTTTAATAAGTCTCCCTGGGTGATTTAGGGATGGTGAAGTCAGCGCCCTGACATTCGCAGACAAAAGCAAGCTTAAGCAAACAGCGTAATAGTTAAGAAGAGTGACGTTGGGGCGTGGCTGGGCAAGATGGCCGAGCGGACGTAGCTAGTCTCGGCTCCCGGTCCACGCGCTGATCCGGCCCGGCTCTAGGCGGCTACATGGCCTCTTCTTGGCTGACACTGCTCCCTCCCTGAAGCGGAGTGTCTGGGGCATCTGCGGAGCAACTTTGGCCGTCCCTGGGACCGGGGAGACACCTGCTATCCTCGGCGGCGGAGGCTGACGGTGCGATAAATGGCGGCCGGAGTCGTGCGGGGGACGCCGTGGACTGAGGCTGCCCCCGGGAGGTAGGACTGCTGCCGTGCTGCCGCATCGCGGGGCCCCTCGCTGACTCTTCTGGTCTGGGGAGCACAGGACTTAAGCTTACTTTGGTGGGGGGCCCCCACCCTCGCGACAAGGCATCGGACGAGTGCCTGGCCTTAAGATGGCGGCCGTCGCCGCCCTCCGGACGTCGATTGGCGCCATACTCTGCTCATCCTGACCTGGCCCGGCTCCCTGCACAGATTGCGGTCTTCCCCCACATCGCCAGCCTGCCTCCTGGTCACCCTCCGGTCTGGGGCTGCTCACCCGGCCGAATTGCCCCTCAAGGCCCTTCAACATCAACCTGATCAGCCTACGAGTCTGACCCGACCCCGGCAGCACAGAGGGCGCTTAGGTGATTACGCCCTGGGAGATCTCAGCCTCTTCACACCACGACGCCGGTGGCTGTCGGCGCCTGAAGGCCGGACCTAGCCTACATCTACGACGCTGGGTGGACAGGCGTAAAACTCAGGCATGAACGGTCGGGCCACAGTCTACGGCACCCCTCCCTGGTCCTTAATCGCAGGTTGCATCTCAACAGGCCTTGCTGGCGCCAACTAGCTATGACCCACGCTATGGGAGGCACTTCGGACAGAGATCGTGCTCCCCTCACAGAACCCTCGCCTGGGACCCTGACAGCCCTCCCTCTACCTCAATTCTCCATTTCAGTCACCGGTACTTGGGAGCGCGGCGGCTTCAGCTTCGTCCCCTCGGACAGCTACTCGGGGCCTGCCTGGTCCGCGCCCTATGCCGCCAAAGAAGGTGCCGAGGAAGACGACGAGTAAGCAGCCGGGCAAAGTCTCAGACTTTTTCCTTCCCTCGGACAAGCGCCCGACGCTGCGAGGAGACGCAGGAACCACTACAATGGCTCTCACGAAGGCAGACATGACGGATATGTTTAAGGATTTCAAAGCGGACCTCCGCAGGGACCTGAGCCAGGATATTACCACCTCCATAGACCAACTGCGGGCAGATCTAATGGACCGGCTGACCTCCCTACAACAAGATGTAGACTCCGTGGGCACTAGGGTCCTCGACCTGGAGACACATTCTCAGGAGCAAGAGCGACTAACCTCAGAGCTGAGGGGGGATGTCCGCCAACTTCAGGAACAGCTCCACCAATCTTTACTCAAGACAGAGGACCTTGAAATCGGTCTCTGAGAGAGAATGTACGCATTAGAGACCTTGAGGAGGGCGCGGAGGGGCCTGATCTGGCGGCTTTCGTGGAGGGCCTGTTCGCAGAGATTTTGGCTCCCCAAACACTTAAAATCAAACTGGACAGGGTACATCGTGTGGGCATCACAGCCTGGTGAGAAGAGAAGACCGCGCGAAGTCTTAGCAAAATTTCATTCTTTCAAAGTGAAGGAAGCAGTCCTCCAGGCGGCCAAGGCAAGTTGCTCCATTGCATTTCAAAATTTTCCGTGCTCCATCTACCAAGATTTAGCTCCGGCAACGCTGGCACGGATACAAGTGTTTAGAGGCATTACTACTAAGCTACGCGAGGACCACATTCGGTACAGGTGAACTTATCCATTTGGACTAAGCTTCGAATATAAGAACAAACGTCACCACATCACCGACTTGAAGGAGGGTCAGGAGCTCTTGGGTCTCCCGCTGGATGAATCGGACGCCACATCAGATAAAAATGGAGCTCCATCACGAGGAACGTCAACGGCTTTTGGATGGTCGGCAGGCACGCGCAGGGGCTGACGATGACTGGTTTAGGCTCTCCTCTGGATCAAGGGTCTGCCGTTCTCCTGAGCTCACCGGGGGTCCTGGCCCTCTGCACTTCTTGCTGTTAAATGGTTAATCTCCCCGGCGTTGGCCGAGGGCTGGGACGGATCACAGCCTTCAACGACACTCCCAGGTTACATGTTAAGATCACCTACACCAGGATTTCCAGGGGTCTGGTCTTATTGGAGGCCCCGATTGTCTGGGGAGGGACTCGAACGATTATGGACTGCCACCTCCTCAAAGTAAGAACTATGCCTCTGGGTAGGGGGTTCTTTCCCTTCTCTGCCACACTTGCTCAGAGCGAAAGTTGGCACTCTCTAGGAGTGATCTCCCTTACAGTTATCGAGGTTGACACCACCAGGGTGGGCTACATTCCTTAACGCGCCTTGTCCTCCTTTGCTGATGACCTATGCGGACTCTCATTGTGGGAGGGATATGCATGTCCCTGTTTTTCTAGTCGTCACTAGACAATGTTAAGTTTTCCTTTTATGATCATGTAGCCGGGGTGGGCATGGACGGGGACCTCGGACCCATTGTTCCCCCTGGTTTCCGTGGGAGACATGTGCTCCCGGCGGAACTTTGTTATCCAATCTTGGAAACGTATTTCTAATAATGTTTTTTTTTTTGGGTGGGGGTTTGGGGTGGGTTGGGGTGGGGACTTGGTGGCGGCTTTTTATCATGTAGTTCTGGCGGGTCCTGGGGTACATGTACTCCTATGGTTGAGATGAATGAGCAACACACCTTTCTTAGGGAGCTGGCGTCGTCGCAGTACACTCAGGGGGCTTTTACAGAGTTTGCACATCCACTACTGACACTGTCAGTTACAATAGGAACCTGGAATGTCAAAGGGCTTAACTCCCCTCAAAAACGCCAGAAAGTTTGGAAGTATATTATCGACCACCATCTAGATGTAGTGGGGCTCCAGGAGACACATCTCGCTAGAACCGAAGACACGCGTTTCAGACACAAACAATACCCCTTGATCTACCGTTCTTCGGCACTTACTAAGCATAGGGGAGTTGCAATACTGTTCCGCTCCTCCATACAATTTCAACCCCTAGATGTTCTTAGCGATAGGGAGGGCCGCTGGGTCATGGTTAAGGGCCGCCTCAGAGGGAAGCTGTGCACCTTTGTAGCATTATACGCGCCCAACTCTGGTCAGACATTGTTCCTACATACACTGCTGGGGAAAATGCTGGACTTTGCGGAGGGACAGATAGTCCTCATGGGAGACTTCAATTTGACTTGGCATAAGGAAATGGACAGCACACATTCACAGCGCTCTGAACTGGGCTCTTTTTCCGCTGACACCCAACAACGAATCCAGGACTTAGGCTTAATAGACTCCTGGCGTACTATTTATCCACAAACACGGGATTATACTTTTTATTCCCATGTACATCGCACGTACTCCAGGATCGATTACGTTTTTATTAGTCAGTCCCTCCTGGGTTCCCTTCAAGACGCCAAAATCTTCCCTCTTTCCGTGTCCGATCATAGTTTGTTCTCCATCTGTCTGTCCTGGCGTGGGGACGCACCGGCCGCGCCCAGGTGGTACTTTCCGGCATCATTAACAAGAGATAAAGACTCCTGTGCTCAACTTAGAGACACTATTAAAGATTTTTTTGCGGTTAACAAACCAGAGGATACATCAGAATTTATCACCTGGGACGCACTCAAAGCAGTCTTCCGAGGGAAGTGTATTGCGCTTAACGCGGCACTAAACAAGCAACGCACTAGGGAAAGAGCAACTAGAGCGGGAGCTGTCCTCTGCCGAAAATGCCCACAAACTGAACCCCACTCGACAGACTCTCCGGCACCTGACAGCTCTCCGCGGTAAGCTTTGCGCCATTTAACACAATAGAGCTGAGTTTACACTCCTTAAACTTCGCCATTTATCTTACTCCCAAAGCAATAAAATCGGTAAACATTTAGCCTGGCAACTTCGAGATAAACGGGAGAAAGAATACATAGGAGGCATGGGGGGGCCTGATGGGGTTGCCACGCATAAGGAGGAAGACAAAGCCGAACTCTTTGGCTCCTTCTATGATGCTCTATATACGGGGGAGGAACTAGATGTTGCCACCCAACGGGACTATCTCCGCGTGTTGCCCCAACCTCAGGTTTCCAACGAATGGAACGAGCTACTCTCTGCTCCCTTCACCTATGAAGAAGTCAATGTAGCGATTAAAGCCCTTAAGCCCCACAAGGCCCCAGGTCCGGATGGGTACACCGCTCTTTTCTATAAGACCTTTGCCCCAGACATCTGCCCCTACCTTACGCGTCTTTTTAACACGATGGCCGAAGCCGGGGAACCTACTGTATCTATGACTGAGGCCATGATCTCTGTGATACCAAAACCCAGAAAAGACCCCCAATATTGTACCTCCTATCGCCCTATTGCTCTTCTTAATCTAGATGCCAAATTGTATTCCTCCATCTTAGCTAAACGATTGAATGATCTTATGCCTGACCTTATCCACCCGGACCAGTCCGGATTCATCAAGGGCCGCCAAACCCACAATAACACCCGTAGAATTATACATCTCATTGAAAAGGCCAATAGGCGCAAGATCCCTGCTGTTTTAGTGGGCCTAGACGCTGAGAAAGCCTTCGATCGCGTTAATTGGGAGTTCCTGTTTCACACCCTCCAGGCATTCGGATTTTCAACTAAATTTTTAACTATGATCCAAGCCAATTACCGACAACCTCACTCCAGAGTGAGTCAATGGGGTCAGCTCAGCCTCCTTTTTCCATTCCAGAGGCACCAGACAGGGGTGTCCCCTCACCTTTACTCTTCCCCCTCAGCATTGAGCCAATAGCAATGGCACTTCGAGATAATCCCAGTATCCGGGGTATTCCATTTGCTGGGGAAACTCATAAAATCTCCCTGTTCGCAGACGATGTTCTCCTGTCACTTTCCGAACCGGCCATCTCTCTCCCAGCCCTGCAGACTGAATTGGAGCTTTACGAATTAGTTGCAGGCTTTAAAATAAATTTTAGCAAATCCTATATCCTTAACCTCACTTTGCCACCAACTGAGGTCCACAGGCTCCAACCCCTTACCCCCCTTGCATGGGCATCCTCCTCCATACAGTATCTAGGGGTTCAACCGACGCCGAGGATAGAGCGGTTATATGCGGCCAACTTTCCACCCATCCTCAACCGCATCCAAGCGGAACTCACAAAGTGGAGGCCCCTCTTCCTATCCTGGCTGGGCCGGATTCACGCAGTAAAAATGTCACTCCTCCCTAAGCTTCTCTATCTAGTCCAGGCCCTACCTATAGAGCTAGACAGGGACTTCTTCCGACGAGTTAAGACTATGGTCTTGCGGTTTATATGGCAAGGGGGGTGTGCCCGCTTCTTTTCCATGCTACGTCGCCCTCGTTCGGAGGGGGGAGTAGGCCTCCCTGACATCCAGTTGTATTACAAGGCTGCGCAGCTAACAGTCTTGGTCGAGTGGTCGAAGGGGGAATCCGATAAACACTGGCTACACATGGATCGTAGTGTGACTGGGAGAACCATCTGGGACTTGATCTGGCGCCCTAAGATAGACCCCCTAACACCTACATTGCTACGCCCACGCGCACCACTCTGAAAATATGGGATACACTGGCGGGAGATGACAGATGGACCTCTTTCCCTTCCCCGTTTACACTGCTACACTTTAATCCAGCATTCCCACCGGGTACTCAGGAGGGGCCTTTCACTGCCTGGAGAGAGGGGGGCTGTCTTGCTTTAACCCACCTTTTCCATAACTAGGACCCGCTCACCTTTGACAATTGCCAGCGGGACTATAACTTGGGAAACGGAGAACGATATCATTACAACCAACTGATGCACTGGGCCCTCACACCGCAAATACGCGACGCAGCTACCCGACCCCTCACTAAATTCGAATCCTTCCTTACCAAGACCACGACTATGAAGGGAGTGATTTCCTTCATATACAAATTTCTTCTCACCACTACAGTTTCTCCACGACCGCGCTACATGTCCATGTGGGACGACCTTATACAGCGTCCTATCTCGGATATTGAATGGGGACACCTGTGGACAGACATTACACGGTTCAATCACTCCTCTGACCTACGGGAAGCCCACCTAAAAACCATGATGGACTGGTACCTCCATCCCTCTAGGCTTAAGCGAATCTTTCCCAACACTTCTGACAGATGCTGGAGAGGGTGTGGGTTAATGGGAGATTTTAAACATATCTGGTGGGATTGCCCGACTATTCGGCCCTTCTGGGAGGAAATACTTGCGCACATTAAGGATATCCTGGGGTACCCTATTCCAACCACTATGGAGGGGGTCCTTTTAGCTCTTCGCGATCCTGCACTAGAACATCAGACACGAGCAGACAAAACAATCTTGTGGCTTTGTATAGGCGCAGCGAAAGTTACCCTAGCGGCGCCTGGAAAAAGAGTGAAGCACCAGCGATATCCCTGTGGCACTCTAGATTGTGGAAACTTCTCAGTCTGGAACGCATGTCTGAAATCTTTCTAGATGACTTTAAAAATTTTGAATTCAAATGGGGTCCTTTGGTGGCCTTCCTTTCCCGAGGCCTACCGTCTGCTGTTTGCCCATCATCTATCAGAGCTCTGCATCTTTTTCAACTATGATCTGCCCTACATGGCCATAGTCAGACTAGAGGGTTGTACTTCGTCGCCACCAATGTCGGGGAGGGAGGGTTTTTTTTTTAATTTCCTTTTTCTTTCCTTTTTTGCGTTGGCTATTTTCGTTTCACCCCTGGTTGGGGAATGTTGAAACACAAATGAGAACTGTTCGGTTGCCTATTGCAGTAGGTTTCAATGTTCTTCCCATCGCAAAAGAAAGATGGGACACATACGGACACTCTATCACTTATAGTTCCTAGAGGCCTCACCCACACCCCGTCAATACAAGCAACTGTATCGTTTAACTAGCAACTCAGTAATACCGGGGTTGGGTAGGTATAGAAAGTTAAGTGTTATTTGCCGCTTACAGTCTCATGGCACTTGAGGACCCCCTGTGAGGGGTGATTTGATAGTTCTGATGTATGATGTAATTTGTACAAAAAAAACCATAACTAATAAAAATATGTTTGAAGAAGTGACGTTACGCTTTCTGCTTACTTAGCAGCAGGATAATATTTTCGCTTTCTCTCTACTACTCTGTTTATTAATGGGGGGGCGGAGTCCTTTTGTCCATTAACGAGCCGCCGCTAATTGACAAAGCTAATTTATTCAGCCCCCTTCACTTGCCAGTTGTCAATACAAGGGTATGACTTGGAAGGACAATATTGATTTAAAATCGGTTTGGGGAACTAAAGACTGGCAAGTTCAGGGCAATAAGGCTTTGTTTAGAGCACGTCTTTTACCAAGAAAAATTATTTTCCTGAACAAAACTGTGCAAACATCCTGCCTCTGCCTGGCCAAGATAAGGGATTTGAATACACCAAATATTCTCACATTTGCACGTTTTGAGAATTAGCAGCAATTTAAACTAACCAGAGGAAACATTCAACTACATGCTCAAGAATGGTACATACAATTCTACACATTCCAGTCCAGAGGGTTACCTAGTGTGGCCATTAGATACTAATGGATGTCATGCACGGTTTCTCAACACCAAGGGTTTTAGGATAAACAGGCCAGACCCATGTTACGCGCAAACACCACATGCAGGAGTAGTAACAAAGCGTGGGTAAATTGTGTCTAGAATGGCTATAACATACCATGTAAGATGAGGTGAAAGAACAAGTCTCCTTTGATATGGATTTACAGGATTTCTTACTAGGTCCTAGAAAGCCACATCAAAAGTGTTTTTTGGATGCAATTTAAAATGAATGGTGGAAAGTTTCACAGCAGGAAGCTGCTGAGCAGATACCCAAAACTGACAGAGCAAATTTAAAAAAGGCTCTAGCAGTGGTTGACAATGGTATGACTACATTATCCACTAGGATTTATTCCCCAAGTAACATTGTCTCATCAGCTATTGATATCATACAAACTTGTGAGAAAGGTGCCAACTAAGACATTGTCTGCAGCAACTGGGAACACTGTTTAAATGTTCCGAGAAGCAGACAAAACAGAGCAGTTTCAAGAAAATATTTTTTAATTCAGCAATGTTTTTAACTGCAAAATGGCTTTTATATGCAGCTATTGATGCACTTTTTATATTGACTTTTAAATGCATTTTGGCTTTTGATACTAAAGAGCGCAATACTTAAGACATTTAGGTTTAATGAACCATTTAAACTTAGTTTTTATGAAACTTACATGAGGTTACATAGGCACCAGGCACAGAACACCTCCATTCTACATGTTCATGTTTAAAGTTGACATCTTTTTTAAATGACTAACATTTGCTTGCGCACCCCTATAGGATAATGTTCTCAGAAATAGGTCTGCTTACACTCACTTCTTCGTAGGCATATTATCAGGCCTTGGAACATTCTGTACAAGGTAAGTTCACTGCGCAAAATGTCACTGTTGTCCCATCTGCGACAGCTCTAGGAAGGTAGGATAAACTGACAGCCAGACTAGAACTTCGGCATAGTGAGAATGGGGGAAGTTTATAATAAACACTGTCCTAGTCCTTTGTTTAAACAGAGGAGCATTTAGATGGGATTGTCTAGGTCGCCCCATGCCGGAATTCCAGTGCGGCTGCATCCATTTACCATCCTGAAAGGGAGAGGGCCGTTCTGCACCTGAACTGGCAACCAGATGACACATACCCACAGGTAACTGGGGAGTTCGACCACTAAGGTATTCTGGCAGACCCGCAAACCCTATTCTATAGACTAGAGGCTAGGCAGCGCTAGGTAGGAGTACCATTATATGTATGCATATAATCAACACAATTGTACAATAGTTGAACTGTTCCTTCTTTTCACCATTCTTGTAACGCTGGTCACATTCTGCTACATTCATTTAATCATTGCAGCACGTGTTTTACGCAAAAATCCAATTGCTTCAATAAATGTTTGAAATGCCAGTTTGTGTACTTCTTGTGTCTCTTTGGGCATGCCTGAGTAACAATGAAAGGGTAAGATTTTTCAACGAACTCCTTGGGGAGTCAGGGCTGTCCAGTTCTGAGGTTGCACATGGCATCTAGCACCTTGTAAGGTTTGAGGTCCCGATTGTGCACTGTGACCTAGTGAGGAATTAGGTCAACGTATTCTTAGGGTGTGCACGGATTTAGTACCACATAGTTTTGATGCTTGTTGCCCAAACGCAGTCTTTTATAGTAAGAACCATATGACAAGCCCTGCTGGGCAAGGGAAAGAATAACTAGAACAGAAGAAAGGGGAGCAGATAGGGGTTCAACCCTTTTTACTGCACACCATGCCACAAACTTGCCCAAAAGCAGGTGTTTTGGTGGAGGGATGCCTGGCTGCCCAGATAACATTGCAGACTTCTGGCAGAAGGTCAAAAGCTGTCAACTATTGCGCCACTCAAGCTCCACGCAAGAAGGCAGAGCATTGACTGGTTCGGTGGAGAACCCTCCCCTGCTGCCGCAACAGAAGATCCTCCCGAAGGGGCAGCCTGATCGGAGGACCAATGGCCATGCTCAACAGCTGGGGATACCACCAAGTCCAATCATTAGCCACAAGGATGACTTGGGCCCGGTCATTCCTGATCTTCTTGAGAAAACTTGACAGGAGTGGAAGGCGTACAGGAGGCCTGAGCTCCACTCAAGACGAAAAGCGTCTTGGAAACTCCAACGCGCAGAACTGCTGGCACTGCGTTTGACAGTGGCGAAGAGACCTAACCAAAGGCTCTCCCCATTGCAGAAAGTTTGCACCACCTTCGGATGAAGACGCTATTTGTGACCGGCTAGGCATCTTTGGCAAAGTTCGCCCGCCTTGGCGTTCAGAGAGCCCTTCAGGTGTTGAACCTAGCCTCACTACTGTCTTCCCAACCCATTGTTTCTGTGGGTAAAGCATCCTCAGCTCTGCAGAGGATAAAAAGCTTGCATTCTGTGGTGGCTTGGCAGGTATGGATGCCACTGGATGCCACTTCCATGGCCCTGATTGGGGGTGGAGAGGGACTATGGAAAGGCTCCAGGACCTGGCAATAGCCCTGCTGCCCTGAAAGCTCACAAGCACTGAATCTACCTGGTCTCTCGAAGAGAAGGGAAACCATCAAAGGGCATGTCCATAAACGAGGCATGGACATCCCCTGAAAAGCCAGTTCTCAGCCAGGCATGGCACTGTAAGGCAACTGTCGAGGAAAACCTCTTCTCAGCGAGTCTGGTATCCAGTCCACATCTGATTGTGAACTTGACTGCATCTCTCCCGTTGGCAACAGCCTGGGAGAGTATGGCTAGGGCCTTCTCTGAGACCATTGGCAGCACCTGCTCAACTGATTCCCATGGAGCACGAGTGTAGCAGCCCAAAAGACACGCAGTGTTCACGGACCGCAGTGCCAGGCTGATGGAAGAAAACATTATCCCTAATGTGTCCAGCCTTTTGGATTCCCTATCTGGTGCGGAGGTAGGGAATGCACCAGGATTTACATGAAGTAGGGGATTGGACCGCCAAGCTTTCCGGGTAGGGTTTTGTGTGAGGAAGTTGGGTGCCCCAGGGGCAGGGTGGTGGCAGGCAATCGCCCTGTTCACAGGAGCCTCTGTGCTGGGCTTGGACCAAGTCCCAAGCAGGAAGTCTGTAATGGTCTTATTAAATGGGAGAAGCAATTCTGAGCAGTGACACTCCCGGCTTAAGCACCTCCATCAAGAT
Organism: Calotriton arnoldi; assembly: GCA_963921515.1. Lineage (NCBI taxonomy): Eukaryota > Metazoa > Chordata > Amphibia > Caudata > Salamandridae > Calotriton > Calotriton arnoldi. The sequence continues at coordinate 1,395,877 of CAWUFW010000977.1, forward strand.
GCTAGTACTGATTGCCATGGAGGGCAGGATAAGGTCCAGGACCTTCGCCACCCTTCCTCACCACCATTGTAGAGGACTCTCCCTCCTAAGCCATGGTAGGGGGAATAAGCATGCCAGTATCGGAAGAAGTGTCCAGTTCACTGATCTCGGACAAGTCCTCGCACCAGTCCATTTGGGGATCCAAAGGCTTGTTTGTATTCCTCCAGGTTCACCAACTCCTCCCAACCCTCCCCGAGTCCTAGCCCATAGAAATAGAGGCTCCGGCCTGGCTCCAGTCAGTGCTGGAGATGGCATCAGACGATGCCTGTATAGAGCAATATGTATGCTCAGTCAGGTCAGGAGAAGGTAGTCCTCCTTTCGGAAAAGGACCCTCACACAACCAATCAATTAGGTGTCTTGCTTCATCATTGGGTCTGCTCCTCGTCGGGTTGGCGCTGCAATACCCGATCGGCAGTCATGATGGTGCCTTTTAGCGGAGATCTTTTTTCCTAGCCGTAGTGGACCACTATTTCCTGTTTTAGCCTCACATTTCTCACATCTACACTCACTAGGGCCCTCACTCGCACTGCACCCAACGGCTAGGAAAAAAGATCTCCGCTAAAAGGCACCATCATGGCTGCCGATTGGGTATTGCAGCACCGACCAGACGAGGAGCAGACCCAATGATGAAGCAAGATGTGTGAGGTTCCTTTTCCGAAAGGACTACCTTCTCCTGACCTGACTGAGCATACATATTGCTCTATACACACATCTACCTGTACTAAATAGGAGGAACAGCATACCGTTCTGGTTTATATTGTGTTTGGGCATGTATGCTGGACCTAGTTAAATATTAGCCCATAGTCCTTTTTGTAGACATCAGACGATGCCTCTCAGACTCAGTTTGAGTACGGGACCAGAATTGCCGGGGGTGGACGGACAGACTGGAAGCATAGACATCAAGACAAGCACCAGGGAAGGTTGAGGTTGTACAACCAGAGCCTGTCCGACTCCATCCCGAACCTGCAAAGCCCTAATGCGCACCGGCAGGAACGGGCCGCTCAAATATGAGGCGCATGGCCTCATAACTCTTGGATTGGAGCGGGGTCGCTCTAGCTTCTAGAAACTAGGGGAAGCATGGAGCCAACCGAGGCGCTGGCTCAACTGCACAGACCGGGATCAAATGGCGACAGTCCCTCGTCTAGTTAGCCACAGGACGAGGCGAAGTCCAACACATCTTCGACTTCGTACTCGTCTTCTTGCGGTGGACCTTACTCAAGTGGCCCAACGACTTAGAGTGCGACAAAGAATTCAGGCTTTGCGACTAATCCCGGGACCTCCCTCTCGACCCGGGTAGAGACCATCTCGATGTCATACATCAGGCAGCAAGGAGCTTGAGGGACTGGCCCCTCCAGAACTTGGGATGCATGGCGCAGCAATTGGCTTCATGGTCACGTTCAAGGCACCAGAGGCATACAAGAAGTGGGTCTGTCACAGACATATGTTGATGAAGGTGCCGCAGGGAATGAAACTGCCCTTCGTAGTGGACATACCTGCCACGCCAGAAGAACTACTCAAACTGACAAAATGTCAAAAAAGCAGAGTCAAAAAGTGATAGGGTAGCTCCCTCCAGACTTGCGCTGACTAGCGGAAAGAAAAGAACTGACGTCAGCACGCAAGGGTGGCACCTATATAGCCACCGCACATGTCACTTCCTGCGGACTGTGAAGACACCATGTGGAGCCAAAAAGCCCCACCCACTGGTGCAGAGGGGTACTGCTCACCAAAAATTTCCAGATCCAGTCTGATGCCTGGGAATAATTCTATGGCAAGGAATCTGCAGCTAGAAGTCTATCAGATGTTTGTGTTTAAAGGAGATAAATCAAGTACAGTATTGAATAAAATAAACATTAATTCAAGAAATTGTAGCAGTGAGGTTGAATAGATTAAGCGAGAAGTAATTTGAACACACCTAGACAGGCATTTTGTGGTGTCCAGCCTACAATAACCCTCTTGAGAGTGGCATGTCACTGGAAGACAATTGGTTGTATTGCAATGCCCGAGAAAACAGCAAATTAAAATTTCCCTTTAAAGGTCTGCAAAAGGTTTTATTTGCCCATTTTGTGGGAAGCTGTCAAAGGTACATATTTCAGCCTCTTCCCATACCTGCCATAGAAGTACTCTCATCGATCCTTGGCTGTGTATGCCCCACTAAGGGGCCTCAGGTAAACACAAGGGCCTACTTTCACATTTAGCATGCATAATTGGGTTATAACCTTGTGGGGAAACCGTACACCAAGTCCAGTTTGCCCCGTGTGGATAGCAATGTGAGATGTGGGCCAAGTAATGTGCCAGGTAGTATGTTTTAATATGACTAAAAATGTTTGCTAATTGCTGAACACATGCAGCTAAGAGGGTTGTAGTCTGTCTTGCCAACCACCACACATTTTCTGATGACCAAATACATTTCCAACAATGTGCCATTTGGTATAAGAAAGGAAAACATTATGAAAACAATTCTATCATTAATATTGAAAAAGTCAATGCCAATGTGAACAATACATTTCTGCACAGAAACAAAATCGCATCTTTGACGATATCACCCGTTGGGAACTCCACGCCAACCCAGACTCAGGAATACATAGTTAGGCATGCCCGGAGACCCAGGCGAGAAGTCACTGATTGAAAGAGCACAAGTAGGGTAGCATGTAGCCAGCATACAAATGTGCAAACAGGAAATCCAAGATCAAACCCACAGATAGGTGCAGCAACACTAATGGTCCAGCAAGATTGGCCTCAACAAAGCACACATGGCCAGAGGGGTGCTGCATTCCCAAAACACCATAAAGTCAGATGCCACATAAAGTTAGGAACACTCAGCCAATCAGGACACAGCACAGAGATCACACGTTCCCCATGCTGGACATCTGGACACGTTATCTACTGGCCCCATTGTGTCCACGCAAGTTTGAGGCCTACCTGGATTCTTCATCCAAACATTTATGGCCCCCAAAGACAGCGGTCCACATTTCCTTCCAAAAAAGGACTGGGGGAACCATTTTATTACACCCAATGAACTGTATAAAAGTCTATTAGATTGTAAATTGACAGTCCTCACCCTATGCCTGTAACTGTTCTCCCAGCCGCACTGTAATTAAACAAACTGTTCCTGTTTTGCCAAATGCCTTGTATCGTTTTCAAGGTATTTCATGTTCAAGCAACATTTTGGTGAGCCAGATAGGAGCAGATTGGTACCTTAACACCAAATGCAGCCAAAGGAATGGACGGATTTACTTATGCGCAACAAGGAATTTGAGCAGACACCGCAATTGATTGGAAGTTGTGCTGAATCTGCAAAGGGGAGGTCCGTCCTCAAGCAGCCAATACAGAGGGTAAGAGACTACATCAGAACGTTAGTACAGCATGTGGCGAATGGAAAACTAGGGAGGAGCGCAAAAAGTTTTCCCGAGCGCCCTGCCACTGACAGAAATCTGGCATATTACCTATTCTATATGTCCTAGCTGAGTAGTCGCAAGGCGGCCTCCGAGGCGATCTCGCAGAAGTCACCTTTTTGAGATAGTCAGTACGCTAGTAAAGGTGAATATTTGTTGTATTTGTCAGAGTCGACACCTCAATCTTATTTTTTAGTCTAAAAGAATTTTAGTGCCACCGGTTTACCAGCACCGTTGGTATCTGAAAGAAGTGAGAGGTGTTGGTCACTTGTACAGCTGGGCTTAACTCAGATGGCACGCTTTTTCCACTGGGCGAGAGACTATATGCTTGGACCACTCTGCATGACAGATGGTCTGCTTAGCCCCTGGGTGGGATTCGGACATTTAGGGAAAAAGATTTGGACCTGTAGGAGTTTGGGTGTAACTAGTGTTTGGGCAAGAGGGCCCTGTGGTTAGAGTTTTCCTTTTTTCCGCAAATTGTTTGTCCCGGAGCAGATAGCGAGAGACTATCAGGCTCACTTAGTCCTGTGTACCTCAGCAGAGCTTCCCCTGGTCACAGGATAGTATGCACTAGGAGCAGGCTGAGGAATTTTTTGACAGTCATTTTTTCTCTGTCATTTTTTGGTGTTGGTCGCCTGGAGCGAGGGTACACTTGGCCCTGCGTCTGATACAGGGTGCAATTCTTGATTGTCCTAGCCGCTTGGACTGCTGGCCGTTATACAGAGGGTACACAAAGCCTTAGGTATGAAACAGGGTGCAAAAGGTTGATGTGCCATAGGTTAATGTGTGATATTTTGCTGGTGATATTGCAAAACTGGTTTAAATGTGTTTGTCAACAATTTAATATTCCATATGAAGGTGCTGCTATTTTTAACAACCTGTATTTGACAAAGCATTATCAGTCAGATACTATTTTTTACAAACTGCATTTCTTCTAGGTTGTAACCTTCCATATGCATTGTTTGTGTTTATGAGACGTTCATGTTGAATTTTTTGATGCATCTGTAGATAACACTGAGCTCATAGTAACGTAATTAGAAGCAGTAACCCCATGCATATTTCCCCACGATTCAGATCAAAACCAGCGAGTCCCCAACGACAAAGAAGTTAAGGTAGTTTATCCTCTAAATTGCCAAACTGATCATGGAGACACCATTAAAACACATGCAAACCAGATTCCCCACACAGGCTAAAAAACATAAGGTTTTCCGAGAATAGAACGCACACATGAAGGGCCATACATTTCCCTAGCCAAAGGAGGGAGCTTGACACTAACATACTTGAACACATGAGAACACATATACAAAGCAAATGCACAGGTCAAAAGATTCAAGGGAGGCGTTATTAGAACTATGGGCCATCTTCGAGGAAGCCCAGATCAACAGTCCAGTACTACAAGCAACAAACAAGGAGTCAACATCTCCCCCCACCATATGCAGGTATGGAGGTGCTTGCGCCCGCTCTTCCAGCATTAGGGTATTCCAATCCACCGATAGAAGCTGGTGGGCCTCCCACCGAACAAGGAGCGGTTATAAGGCCCAGCATGAGCGACTAAGTTATGAACCCTCAGGCAATCAGAAGACACAATTGATGGACGGAATGCAGAACTAATCAAAACATTCACCCCCAGTCAAGAGATCTGGGTTAAATCCATCATTCTTTTGCTCACGATGCCACCCCAGTTTAGACCTGGCCATATGCAAATCAGCCTTGACCCTGTGCCTCATGGGAACAGTCCAGCCCGAACTGCAAAGCCAGGTCCTCCCTGGACCGGAAACGAGCATCCTTGGACCGGTTTCGGGGTTTCATCCCTCATCAGCCAGGATAGCTTGAATCCAGTGGCACAGTGAGCCTCAGGCAATCAGGACAGCACACAGTGATCACACGCTTCCAATCTGGACACGTTATGTAGTTGCTGCATTGTGTCTATGCAAGGTAGAGGCCAACCTGGATTCTGCATCCAAACATTAATTTTTGTCCCAAAAGACAGCAGTCCGCATATCTTTCTAAAAAAAGGACCAGTGGAACCATTTTATTACTCCCAATGAACTGTATAAAGGTTTGTTAGACCGATTGTAAATTGACAGTCCTCAGACCCTATGCCTATAACTTCTCCTATCAGCACTGTTTAATTAAACAAACTGTTCCAGTTTCGCAAAACAACTTGTCTTTTCAAGGTATTTCAAGTATCAATATCTTTTTGCCACTGTAATCTTGACTGTCTGTACCTTGTCCCAGATACCCAACCAAAAGTGACACACATTATATATATAATCAGCCGATGCTCTCACCAAGAGGCTGAACATCGTCCAGTACCATACAATTCCCAGGTTCTTCAGATTGGTCGGTACCCAGTGAAGAGTCCCCAGGACTGTACTGGTGGTAGACCTAGAAATTAAGGCTTTGTTATTTGTCCACCAGACACAGAACCCATGAAGTTGAGAAAATATTCACTCGCGCCTTTGTGGGGATTGACTGTACTGGTTCCGAGAACATGAAAAGAATCATTTTTGCACATAGGGATTTTCATATACCATGCTGGCTTGACAATGCAAACAGTAGTGGCCAATTGACTAATCTTAGTAGTCACAGGTTTGAGAGCAAAGACAAAAATAAGTGGTGCTAGAGGGCAACCCTGGAAGAGTACCTCTCTTGATGGGGAACTTGTCAGATGAAGCCATTAGAGGAGTCCTGTGCCACCAGCACACTTTACTTACAAACCCTGATCCCAGGCCACCTCTAGCTCTGAAGAGGTAGACCCACTTCACCAAAACAAACACTTCACCTACAGATGACCACTTCTTCCTCTGCATGCATCCCTGAACTGCAAAAGTGTGTGCATGTTCTTTCCCAAGGGCCAGCCAGGCACAAAGCCAGCCTGAGTGATGTGGGTCAGTGAGGGCCCACCCAGTCTATTAGCAAGGACACAAACCAGTATCTTCAGCTACAAAATAGGTCGGGGGCTGTTGACAGGCTGCAGGAGCTCCCAATGAAACTCTGTTCACAGCAGTCATGGCTGTTCTGATTTCAAAAACATCTTGCATAAGGTGAAAGACCTTTGACTTCATAGTAAGTGATTGGTAAACAGTCTTCCTGGAGCCTTCCCTATGTTCATGCAGTCAATGGCCGTTCTCCATCTCTTGCACAGAGAAGCTGTCTAAAGTATTGGCCTGTTCCTCATATAGCTGCAGAAAGACCATGTCCTCGAAAAAAGCCTCCTCTTATTGGGTGGCGGATGCATGGTTTGAATCCAGTTAGTCAGAAAAAACGCTTAAATCCAAAGACATCCGACAAGTGTGGAAGGTCTGCTTCCTGGATGGTGCGAAGGGTTGAATATTCAACCTTGACTCTTGCTGACACCTGCAGCGTCAAAAGTCCCCTGGCCTTTTCCTCCGTTCATGTTCTGATATATGTAAAGCAGCTATGGCTCGATTTGTGAAAAGTGTTTTAAGTGCCTATTTCACCCTGCCAAGTTCTTGTAATAGTGGGTGAGCCATATATTAATCCGGACAGGCCCCAAAATGAGATAGCTACTGCAGTCTAGTCTTCTCAGTCCTTGCGTTTAGGAAAGGTTGAATGCCTCAATATAAATCCCCCGATGTAGGTTTTACTCTTCGTTCATAGTGTTTGTCTGAGAGTACCCTCACTTTCCTGAAAAGTCTGAGATGGGAGCTTCATCTCTTTTTTTGACTAGTTTGTATGCATAATCATGTGCCATCAACATGTGGGTGACACCAACGCCATGACCCTCAAAGTGCACATGAATGCCAACCTAAAGTTTTTAGTCAAGGTGCAATATAATGCAAACAGTGTCCCAAGAAATAGTTCACTTGGCCACTGCTACTTTGTCCTTCTGAGCAAACAGTTGGGTTATCCACCGGATCTGATATTGTCTGATTGACGTAACAAGAGCCAGTTTAGGGTCCAGTCTGTGCAACCACACCTCCTCCTTGGAAGGGTACAGAGGGGAGGAAAAAAACACAAGAATGACAGACTAGCCAATGTGAAAGACCTTAACTTTCGCAGAAAGGAATGTCAGTACCTAGTACCAACTTGTCTGGTTAAAATACTGAAAACAGTGAGCAGACCAACACAGCCTTAATTTTTCCAACTTTTAGGGGGCGAAGTAATTTCTAATCAGTTCAAACAGGGTTGCTGTGAGGAGATTCCGAACCAAATCAAAGTTCCACTCCGGAGTAAAGGATGTGGAGGAAAACATGCAGGAAGCCCTTCAAAAAAGCCATCAGAGAAGGTCTGAACAAGGAAACTTGTATAGGAAGTCACACGGCAACAGACATAGCCAGGTATCATGGTATAGACCACCAAACCTGCTGATCGAAGGAAAGAACAAAGCACAGAACTATCAAACTAGCCTCAAAAGGCTTAAACTCTGCAGCCTGACGCCAAGAAAGAACTTTGCCCAGCTTCCCGTGTAAACCGACTTGGTGGATGGTTTTGGGTAGTCAGAATGTACAAGAAACTTTCTCTTCTGATGGATACTCCTAACCACATATCCCAAACATGTGCATAGATCACTTCACAGAACTTCCATCTTGGAAGGGTAATGCGGTGGTAACTGACCAAAACGTGTTGCAGACCATAGCAGGCAAAATGCCCTTCCCATCAGACACGGCAGTTAAGGCAGTCAAGCTTTGTAAATGTAGGCACCGACACGAAGTTTAGCAGTTACACTCGACAGACAAGTTGACTGAATCACAATGAAGAAGACTCTTCAGGGTCAGTAGACTCACATAGCAGCTATGTATTGGCCTAAAGGGTATACACATGAGAAATGTCAAAACTAAGTTAAGGTCCCGCTGTGGCATCATATCATGTTGGAGAGGAAACGAGTGTTAAATCTTGATTATTATTTTTTTTTAAAGAACCTCACCACAGCCAGTGATTTAAATAAAAAAAATGAAACAAAACGTAACGGTCAGCAGGTTTCAAATCATATTACAGCAGCTACTAGATTACAGGGGTCTCCAACCTTTTCTGTACTGAGAGCTACTTATGTTCAATGAAACACATTGGCAGCAACTAATATTAGTGTTGTATAATTAAAAAGTTTTATATATTAATTCAACCAAGCAAAATCTTTCTAATTTAATGAGCTGGGCTGCACACAGGTGAGCTACTCATAGGTAGTTGAAGAGCCACAGAAGCTCATGAGCTACTCGTTGGAAACCCCTGTACTAGAAGTTCTGCACAACCAACAAAATCAGTTGGAAACACTAGATAATGGACATGGTATACTGCCCTTTATACCTTCCATCCTGGGTAGTGGGGCCCTGGCATAGGGACCCTTCACATTTGTCCTCCATAATCCCACCATGGGGAGCAAATGTTTTCCCATTTGTTGTGCCAGCCTCTGCTTTGGTAGATCTTTTTTTTCAGCAACATGCACCAGTCCAAGTCTTTCTTCCATTCATCCCCTTCGAGTCTGACATCCCTCCCCCCTCCACCCCTCAATTTCCTAGCTCTATTCCCTTTAGCTACTCCCAATTAAAGGGACAACTACAGTTTACTATACATAAGTAGGGGCTCACCTCCCCAAAATTTCAACAAGCAGCATTTAACAGTATCAGGTATTAGGCAGCTCGTGTCTCATGATCTCCCCGAGTGCCATCCAATATGGCTGTAGTCTTGGGCAGCTCCATACCACATGGAATGTACCCACCTCCCTGCACCCCCTCAGCTAGTGATTTTCACAAGACCAGCTGGTCTGTCAAATGTAGAAAAGCCAAACAGGCCGATCAATAACCTTTGATAGTGGCCACTGCAAGGCCTATCTGGGCTAAAGAAAATACAAAGACATCCTATAGCTTCGCCCATGAGGGGTCAGTGTTGTGAACACACCAGCTTACAAATTTGGCCCAGAGGCAGGATGGATTTGGAGTTAGATCAGACGACCAATTCCAATGCCCAGATGTTCCAGGTACCACACTCTCTGGGCCCAATTTGGAGCCACAAGGATGACTTGGGCCAGGTAGTTTCTGATGATCTTCAGAACTCAGGGGAGGCAGGAAGGCATGTTGGACTGTGTTCCTTTCCAGCCTGAACGGGTCTCCTAATGAAATGTCGTGTAAATTTCAATGTACAAAATTTGACACTTCAGTTCAACGGTTGAAGATATCTAGCCAGAGTTCTACTCACAGCTGGAAGACACCATGCGCCACCTCATGATGTAGAGACCACCTGCTCAGTTTGTCTGCTCTGGCATTCAGTGACCTTGCAAGTTGGATAGCAATCAGGAAGATGCCCTGGCACTCCAACCCCACTCCAAATGCACAAAGACGGACACAGGAGCCAATACACCGCCCTGCCAAGCTTGTTGCAGTACCACATTATGGTTGTATGGTCTGCGAGAATCTGCATAGCCTCCCCTTGGATGTGAGGCAGGCCTTTGAGCCAGACAACTAGCTAGCAGCTCCAGCAGATTGATGTGGGCCTGGACTTCCACCAGAGACGGGAGTCCTCTGAACTTCACCTCCCCCAGATCTCCCCAGTCTGGCACCGACGGGCCCATCAGCTCTGGGGTTGAGTGGAGTAGAAAAGGAGAGGGCCCACCACTGAACCAATTACATTTGAGCAAGCACCATTGCTAATCCTGAGATGGCTCCTCCAAGACACCCGGTATCACTGACTAGGAGGATTGAGGTAAAGAAACCTCAGAGCTGCAGTCACTGTGACCAAGCCTGACCATCATCAAGATCATAGCCCGAATATCCTGGGCTCATTGCAGCGACGAAAGCCTTGAATACCACTGCGTCCTGAATTGCCCTTAAGCATGGAAGCCTCAGGTAAAGTAATCAGGTGAGACTTAGTCTTTTTATAGTGAACCCTAACCATGTCAAGAGGACCGCCGTTGTCTGGAGGTGGTCCATGATTAACTGTAGCGAGTCCACCTTCACACACAAGCTCAAGGTACAGGAATACGGTTATACAGACCTTCGGAAATGGGAAACTGTCACCACTTCATTGTCAGAATTGATTTGTGACGCCACAGTGAAGCACAGCAAACTGAAAATACTCCTGGCCTCCACTAAACTGCAGGCCGGGTATATGAATGCTCGTCCAGCAAGTACAAGCACACTATCCAGTCAACCAGGTCCAGATCAGCTGGGATCAGAGACAGTGTGACCAAGCATTTTTGAATGTCATTATACAGGAAGGCATTCAGGGTACAGGACAGGCCTGAGATCTAACCCATCTTCCCCCCACATCCCCCCCCCCACCCCCACCTCACCCGAACAGTTTTTCGGGATGAGGAAATGAAGTGTAACAACCCATCCTCTTTCAGAGTTCTGCACCCTCTCGATGCCACCCCTGGAGAGGAGTAGGTGCACCTCCTGTAACAGGGTGGACAAGAGCCAATATGAAATTAGTTCCGGTTTGGGAGGGAGACTGGGCGGGAAAGAGACAGGGCAGACCATAACCATTTTTGACAGTCTGTAAGACCCATCTGTCGAGAGGGATTGATCTACCGGGGGGGGGAGGGGGAATGTAAAATCCTATCCCGTCCACTCTACACCCCAACCCATTGGCTGGGCATGCATCACTGTAGACAAAATGAAGTGGTCTGTTGTAGCATGGGAGGGGAAATTGGAAGACTTATGTCTCTGCTTGATGGACACTGCCTGCCAGACCAGTGTCCAGGGCCTCAAAAGGACTGGAGTGTCTGCTGCATCATTTGCTGGGTAGGCTGTCTATGCGAGCACTCTGGAATAGCCTCTAAACTTTTGGAACTGATGCGAAAACTGTTAGAAGTCAACAGCCCCAAGGAGCACGCTGGAGCTATGCTCACTTTAAAGCATTCTAATACATTTTGCCTTCTCTCAAGAGACAGGATCAATCAAAGCGCATATATACTGGGGAGGTCGGTGAATCGTTGCCAAATCCTGAGGATCGCTAAACTGCACTTGCCAAACAAATCAATCCTCTTGGAGACCTATCCGAAGGAGTGGTTGGAAAGGACTTTGGATTCACCTTACTGGTCAAGGCCTGTACAATAAAACTGTGGTGGGGTGCTTTGTGAGAAAGTTCGGGTCGCCAGGCACTGCTATGTGACATCTGACCACCTGTCTATTCACAGGCAGGCAAGAGATTGGCTGTTTTTGTGTTCTTCTAGGAGGTATTGGAGGAGTGCCTCCATTTCATCCGAATGGGCTCCATCATACCTATAGAGAAGTCCAATGGAATTTGCAATACACCAGTGATAGGCGGATTGTGCTACCCTCTTTCCAGCGGCATCTATTTTCTTGCTCTACTCATTTGGTGAAGGAGCTTCACCAGATGTTTGAGAATAGTCTCTTTAATGGTAGCAACTGCACGAGTGTATGGCAGAAGCGGACCTCTTATGTCATTAGGAGATGCTTTACATTTTGTCTACCCTTGGTGTCATCACCCTAGAACTTACAGGGTCATTGAATTGGTCAGGGGGGTGACGGAGCATACCCTTTAGCTTTGGTAGGTATTGTGCAGAATACTATGTAAAGAAAAGTGCTTGAAATATGAAGTATTCCTCCAGGGGCTCATTGTGTTGCACCTTATGGAAGGTGGCAGCCCTACCAATCAAGTTGTTTTATGTAGTAGTGCCATCCGGGGGGGAGAATGGTTTTGTAGGATACAGATCAGGGTCTGTATTAGCTGGTGGATACGGGTCCTAAGTATTCAATGGGTCATCTTCTGGTGGGATATCAAAGTGTCCCCATCATCTCTTCTCCCTCTGTAAAAATGAGTTGAGCCTTCCAGTGAATATGGTGCAGGGGCAGATGGCGAAGCAGGTCTGTAGTGCGGTTCAATAGAGCCCATGCACAAAAAGCTCCAATTTTACAAGCTCACGCTTAAACTGAACATCTTTTTAGACAGTGACTTTTTACATGCTTTGCACCTTCATAACTTACTCAGTGTTCTGCTTCCAAGCACATTTCTTCGTAAGAATTTCACAACACTGTACATTCTTTTCAAGGATAAAGAACACTGAGCAGGTTTCTTTTGCATGTTGTCCTTTTGGAGACCGCTCTGAATCAGAAATAAATAATAACTTGGCAAAGGACCTCAGACTGTGCAATCAGAACCAGTTTTTAAGATATAAACAATCTCTGAAACTTAGCTCAGAGGATCACTTCCATGGATTATCCTGGACGTTCACCCACGATTGATTTCCAGCCCTGATTAATTCCAATACTACCTTGCAAAGGACAGCGGCCCGTTCTACACCAGACTGGCTTCCTGATACATCACAGGTAAATGGGGAGTTAGTCTGCTCCCAGAGATCTGGCAGAATGTACTCATTATGCTCTCTACAGAGTAGTTTGTGTTGGGCAGAATTATCAGTATGATCTATACATTCATATGAACACTGCAATGTTATAATGGCTGAATTATTCATCTTCATCATTCTTGTAATGTTGGTAACAATGCTTTGTTTCCTTCCACTAATAATTGCAGCTCATCTTTTACACAAGAATACAATAGCTTCAATAAATGTTTGAAATGCATATTTGTGTATTGCTTGTGTCGTCTCCCTTTGGGCATGCCTGAGGAAACCACGAAAGGGTAGATTGGTCTCAATCCCCATATTGTCACACATATGTTGTCCAAACATACAGTCTTAATTAGTAGGAACCGTAGGACAGGTGGTGAAGGGGAGTGGTGTGCAACTGGTATAGGTGGTGGGTTAATGTGTAGAGGACTTGCAGCCTTGTCGGTGTTCTCTCTCTGTTTGGGTAGAGTTAGAAAGTCCAAAGCATCTTCAAAAGACAGCTGTCTTTTGGAGGGATGTACAAAAGTGTGTGGCGCTCAAGTAATTATCCAGCCTGGATGAATCATAATTTTCTGCTGAATGTATTTCTTCCTGCAGTCTTTGAAGCAGAGGTTCCATGGACTCGGATCTATGGATAGTTTTGCTGGGTACAGACGTTCGGTTCAGACGCAGATATTTTCTGCTCTGAAAAACTCTGCTCCGATGGGGCCGGTTTCGGTGCAAACAGTGGCCAGTGTTTCAATGCTGAACTTTTGGGCTCTGAAGCTCGACTACTCCAAAGCAGGCAGTTTAGATGACTTCTTCAGCACCGAGCTAGGACTGGGCATGTCCAAAAACTATGTTCGGTGCCTACCATGGCCCGAAGAAAATGGTGGCCCAGCAATGTGTTTAGGGCGGTCTTGAACGGGAGGTTGACTCTGTGGTGGTCTGCTGAGGTCGATGCTGAGGGGGTGGGGGCACACTACTCCCAGCTGGTTGAGCAGTAGGTAGATCTTGCATCTCAATTTCGGAGCTAGAGCTGTCATCTGGGGAGAAGGTCCCTTCGTCTGCTGCAGACGCCAATGTGTGAAGCTCTTGGATGTCTATGGGTCCGAAAAGGTCTGGTGTATCAGCCAAGCTCCTTCAAGACATTGGGCCAGACGATTGCAAGTCTTCAACCTGAAGGAGGTAAGCCTTGCAGCTGGCCTCATCGTGTTCAGGGAAGAGGCACAGATTACAGACCTGGTGGAGATCAATGCAAGGATACTCTGTGTGACAGAGGAAAGAAATGAAAGGGTGTCCGTTCCATCACCAAGTGTACATGGAGTGGGGTGGAAGCCTAAGGATTGAAGTAACACCCCGAAGGGCGAAAGTCCAGGCAAGGCCGTAGTCAATGAGTCGCACCGACTAAACTGAAGTTGTCAAACCGAACAGAAGAGTGGACCGCAACTGATAAGACTGACGGAAAGTATGAGCCGAGAAAAGTGCAGCACGACCATGCAGAACCAGAGTGGAAGAGCACACGTCCTAACCCCACAGTGGAATAAAATCTGTAAATTGAGTCTATGACCGTGCGCATTACCAGCAAGAGGACTCCATCTCATGACTCGCAAGACTTTCTTTGAAGAAAAACTTGCACGCATTCAAGTCCAACATTAGATGGCAGGATTATGCTAAGCATGTGCATATACAGCCATGCATGCCTCTTTCTGAAGTGGTTTGTTTTGTTATTTCGCTCCTTTCTTTACTGGTTTTGGACATTTTCGGTTTGTATTGGCCTTAACAAAAAGGTTCTCGTTTTGAATAGTGTCATTAGCAATGTCACGTGTTGGCCCTTGGTTCTGTGGGATAAAGAATTTAATTTGTGGTGAAATAATTTTCAATAAAAGAAACAAATTAATTGAAGAATTACTTAAGTCTCAAGCAGATCTACCTAAAAACAAAAGAAATCCAACTGTTTATACTGCTTTGACCAGTGTATCACAATCCATAAAGATCAAGCCTCTGTTAAAAGGTGCTGCCAAAACCAAGTGTAAGTACACAGATGTTTCCACAGTCCACTTTAAGGGTCCGCGCTCTATCCAGTTTCAAACTGCATATTCAATGATGAGGCAAAGCCATACCACCCCCCCCACACACAGTTTTACACAAACAAATAAGTCTTTGTGCAATTATTGAGGTGCTGATCGTCACGTTTTCAGCTGCAGTGAATTCAAATCCCTTAATTCGCAGAGAACACATTTCAGGGAGAGGTAGAAGGTTCATCAGAGAAAAATCTACAAAGAATACACCATCATGAACCCATGGCATATCTGGCTCAGTATGAGCAAAGTTTAAGGGTAAGGCAGGATTTTGGTCCCCTTATTTCTGCTTCGTGCACACACAAAGGGCCCAGTTAGTTAAATATACAAACTATGATCTTCAATAGATGGTGGAGATTAGGTGTGCCCACGTGTACTACAGACTTGGACTGAAAGGAATTCATTATCGGTATTAAGAGTTTTATTGTTGGTGGCCATGAACAAGCTTTACTAAAGGATATTTTTCTGTAAATACAGAGCCTTCAAAACCTTTCTACACATTTAAATTATTCTCCAAGTTACTCTTATTAGTATTACCCTACTAGCACATGACTGATTATCCCAGAAGAACCCTTCGCTCCTGTGGAGCCAAGTTGGTGATAGTACCGCCCATCAAAAAATCTTCTTGGGGTGGGAGAAGCTTTACGGTGTGCGCACCAAAGGCCTGGAATGATCTTCCCCTATATCTGAGAAAGGCCCCTGACCTCACTTTTCGGAAAGGACTGAAAACCTGTTTTTTTACGCTTTAACGTTGACTCCTATCTTATTTTCTCAGAGAATAGTGGTTAGCGCCAGGACACCCTCGGGTAATTGCCGCGCTTTAGAAATAGCCAACATAATCAATATTCCCAAGTTCCATCAAGCACAAACATGAGAAAGGAAAATGCTACTTACCCAGTATGCATCTGTTCTTGGCATGTAGAGCTGTAGAGTCACATGCTGTGCATAGCCCGCAATATAGTTTTGGGTCCGGATGTTTGCACTTTGTTTTTGTTCGAAGAGGTCTTTCCAGTCACGATGTAGGTGACTCCTCCTTTCGGTGATAGTGCGCATGGGCATCGACTCCATTGTTAGATTGTTTGCCACAGAGGGTGATAATGGAGTTAGTAAGAGTAGTAAAATGTCCATGTATGTATGTATCCAAGTAAGATGTAACTGCAACAGGCATATGGACCCGGGGAGGCGGGTGGGCGCATGTGACTACAGCTCTACATGCCAAGAACGGATGCTTACTGGGTAAGTAGCATTTTCCGTTCGAGGCATGTGAGCTGTAGATCACATGCTGTGCATAGACTAAAAAGCAGTTATCTCCCAAAGCGGTGGCTAACCTGTAGCTGTTGCAGTGGTTTGGAATAGTGTACGTAGAACTGCTTGGCCCACACTAGCTTGCGGTCTTGCTAACACATCTACACAATAGTGTTTTGTGAATGCGAGGTGTAGACCATGTTGCAGCTTTGCAGATATCTATGGGTATGTATCCTAGAAATGCCATAAAAGCCCCTCGTTTGCGAGTGGTGTGCGCTCTAGGGGGAATTGTTAAAGTTCTTTTTGCTTTTGCATAGCATATCTGAATGCATTTGACTATCCACCTTGCAATGCCCGACTTTGATATTGGATTGCCTTTATGTGGTGGAGCAAAAGCGACAAATAGTTGTTTTGCGGAAAGGTTTTGTCCCTTCTATATTGTAAAGAATAGCTCTTTTCACATCTAAAGTGTGTAAAGCACGTTCTGCCAAAGAATATGGTTGAGGGAAGAACACAGGCAACTCAACAGATTGGTTGATATGAAAGGCAGAAATGACTTTTGGTAGAAATTTAGGGTTGGTCCGCAGAACCACCTTGTTCTGATGCATTTGCAAGAATGGTTACTGTATGGTTAGTGCCTGAAGCTCACCCACTCTCCTCAGAGATGTGATGGCTATGAGGAAAGCTACCTTCCAAGAAAGAAATTGTATTTCACATTTGTGCAATGGTTCAAAGGGTGGACCCATAAGCCTGGTGAGGACAATGTTGAGATTCCACACTGGAGCAGGCGGAAGTCTTGGAGGAATGATACTTTTAAGTCCCTCTATAAATGCTTTGATGACAGGCACTCTAAAAAGACAGATGTTGTCTGTTCTGTAGGTATGCAGCTATGGTAAGCGTATGAATGAGTACGCTAAATTGGAACGCTGCAGATGTAGTAAATAGCAAATGAGGTTTTGAACTGAAGCATCCAGTGGATCCATTTGTTATTGCAGTATATCGCAAAATCGCTTCCACTTTGCTGCATAGCATGCTCTTGTGGTAGGACGTCTAGCCTCTTTGATAATATTTATACAGTCTGGTGGAAGATTAAGGTAGCCAAACTCTAAGATTTCAGGTGCCAGATCGCAAGGTTGAGATGGCTGGGATCTGGATGTCTTATTTCTCCATGGCTCCGAGTGAGCATATTGGGAGTGAGGTGTAGTTTTTGGTGAGGAACTACTGAGAGCTCCAACAGGGTTGTGAACCAGGGTTGTCAAGCCCATGTGGGAGCAACTAGGATTAATTTCAGGGACGCCTGTTTGAGCTTCCGAACCACTAATGGAATGAGTGGGAGAGGAGGAAAAGCGTAGGCAAATATCCCTGACAAATTCATCCATAGTGCATTGCACTTGGACAATGGGTGTGGATGTCTGGATGTGAAGTTTGGGCATATTGCGTTTAGGTTAGTGGCGAACAGATCTATGTCTGGAAAGCCCCACATTTGAAAGAATGGGAGGAGAACTTGAGGGTGGAGTTCCCATTCGTGGATCTGTTGTCTTTGACTGAGCAGATATGCAATCTGATTGTTTACTCCTGGAAGGTGTTCTGCCAGGAGAAACATTCTGTGATGTATGGCCTGTGCTAGTTATGACAGCTGGAGTGTGTCCCCCCCCCCCTTGTTTTTGTATGTAGTACATTGCTGTTGTGTTGTCTGTACGGATCAGGACAGCTTTGCATACTAGATGAACTTGAAACGCTTTTGAGCGCTAGAAAAATTGCTAGTAGCTCTAGACGGTTTATGTGGAGCTGCTTTTGCTGCAGGCTCCATATACCCAGAATTGTATGTGTTTGGAGATGAGCTCCCCAACCAGTGAGCGATGCGTCTGCTGTTAGCACCATCTGTGGAACCGGGTCGATGAAGGGCCGCCCTTTTGAAAGGTTGTGTGTATTCCACCACTGCAGAGAGCGATGGGTGCGGCCGTCCACAACACTAGATTTGATAACCGACCCGGAGCCTGGTTCCACTGACGTGCTAAGCACTCTCGAAGGGGACGCATGTGAACGACTATTAGTATGCAAGACGCCATCATCCCTAGTAACTGCATGAACACTCGAGCTGGCAATGAGTGATGAGGTTGAAAGTGGCAGAGCAGAGTCTGCATGTTGCGGATTCTCTCCGGATTGGGGTAGGCCAAAGCCTTTTGTGCATCTATTGTGGCTCCCAGATACCCCTGTGTGATGGACGGCTGTAGATGAGACTTGGACAGGTTTACTGTGAATCCAAGTTAGTGGAGCAACTGCACTGTTTTGTGAGTGTGACGGAGACCGCTTTTTTGCGAGCTGGCTTTTATGAGCCAGTCGTCCAGGTATGGGAAGACGTGAATGTGTTGTCTTCGAAGGTGAGCTGCGACTACTGCTAAGCACTTGGTGAAAACTCTGGGTGCAGTTGTTACTCCAAATGGGAGCACCTTGAACTGATAATGCTGTCCTGCTACAACGAACCTTGGGTATTTGCGATGATCAGGATATGGAAATGGGAGTCCTTTAAGTCCAGAGTGGACAGGAAGTCGCCTTGTTGAAGGAGTGGAAGTACTTGTTGTAGAGTGACCATGTGAAAGTGGTCCGATTGAATGTATAGATTGAGTTCTGAGGTCCAGTATAGGCCTGAGATCCGTCCTTGGGAATTAAGAAGTACAGGGAGTATACTCCGGTTCCTTGATGTTCTAATGGGACCGGCTCTATTGCTCCTTTTTCTAGCAGAGATTGAACCTCTTTTTTTTTTTTTAGAAGGGTGAGATGTTCCTGTGACATTGCATGTGATCTTGGAAGAATGTTTGGGGGAGTGTCTAAGTTCCAGGCAGTAACCATATTGGATAATTTGTAGAACCCATTTGTCTGAGGTGATTGTGTTTCAGACAGGGAGAAATTGAGAGACGTCCCGACAGGAGTGGAATGATTGGTGGGTAGTGGAAGTAAGTCACTGTACGTTATCAGGGGAAGTGCGCGTGGAGTTGCCTCTGCCTCTTCCCTTACCATTGTTTCCTCTGAAACCTCTAAAAAATCCTTGATGAGGGCAATTGATTGTTGCCCTTGTAAGAGGAGGGATTTTCTGTGATAACAGTTTTGAAACCACCCCTGTAAAAGGAGCGGCAAAAGGAACCTCCAATAGCAGGTAATTGTAAAGCTCCCATGGACTTTGCGACAGTGTCCTTTTTCATTTTCTCCAGCGAGGTGTCAACCGCTGGGCCAAATAGGTGTTCCTAGTCAAAAGGTTGATTAAGAATGGAGGCCTGTACCTCAGGTTTGAAACCTGATATTCTTAACCATGCGTGTCTGCGTAGCAACACGCTTGTGTTTACTGCACATGCTGCCGTGTCTGCTGCATCTAATGCACATTTGATGGAGGTATTGGTAATGAGTTTTTCTTCTTGTATGAGATCATTTGCCTTCGCTTTATGCTCATCAGGTAGATATTGGACAAGTTTTTCCACCTCATCATAATGAGCTCTATCATATCTGGCTAGCAATGCCCGAGCATTGGCAATGCGCCAGTGATTAGCTGCCTGAGAAGCTACCCTTTTACCAGAGGCATCAATTAACTTGGACTATCAGGAGGAGGGGCCTCATCTGTGTGAATTTGCTCTTTTACGAGCATTAGAGACCACCAAAGAGTCTAAGGGCAGTTGACCTTTGATATAAGCAAGGTCAGTAGGTGCTGGTTTATATTTTCTCAACCCTGGGCGTGAATATTCTTGCCCCGACAGGGTCTTTGAAAACTTCATCTGCATGCTTAGGCATCCCCTTAAGCATTGGCAAAGTGTGTGTTTTTTTAGTGGAGCTTAATGTTTCGAATAGGAATTCCTCCTCTAAAGTTTTTTTATGTAATTCCACCCCATGATAGTGAGCAGCCCTATTAAGAAGCTCAATATAATCTATATTGTCATCAGGTGGTGATGGCCTAGATGGATACAAATCAGGGTCAGTGTCTGTATGTGGATCAGTATTATAATCCTCCCATGGATCAGCATCTTGTGGCCTGTCATCCCCATCCCCCTCATCCTGTAGGGCAGGTGATAGTGGTGAATTAGTGGGGTAATAAGTAGGTGAGGATTAGTAGGTGAAGGAGGTGGAATATCAGGTGGTGATGTGTTTGTACCCATATTCCTTTTCTTTAGAGGTATATGATGCTCATCCTGATGTGCCAATTTCCTTTTTTCAGGTAATTTGTCATGAATATTTCCAGTATCTGGGTTGATAACCAGTTTTTTGTTTCTGATCCAGAGGTGGATCATCGGACCGAAAATCTTTTGTTGGAGTCTCTTTCGTTGTAGTTTGGCATCGAGAGTTTCGGCTCCGAACTCTTCGGTTCCGAAGATTTAGGCTTGGACAAAGATGGAGGATGGACATGCTTGGTTTTCGGCGCCGAAGATTTTGGTTTGGTGCCGCTAGGAGGCCGACTCGATCCCGTGCCGGAAGGCTTTTCTTTGTGTTTTGGCGCCGGGCCCTTGGGCGGGGTACTCGAAACCTTTCTCGGTGCCAACCTTGGCCTGCAGGCAGAGGAAGGACTGGAGCCTTTTTAGGTTTTGGTTGTTGGGGCAAGGAGGTTTCTGTACTCACGGTACGTTGACCAGGTGCAACTTTCTCCTCTTCTTCCAGGTCGGAGTCGGCTTCGGACATGGAGACATGCTCTTCTTCCTCGGCTCCTGGAGCGTGTTCTTGGTCGGAATCTTCTCCGAAGAAGTCCGGTACGGAGCCGCCTTGTTGTTGCATTTCGTGACGTGGGGCCAGACGGTCACGGAGCGTCTTCTTCGATCGAAACGATTGGCACGCGTCGCAGTCTCTCGTCATGTTCCGGGGACAAACAGATTGCACACTTCGTGCAGGTCGGTGCGCGGAAACTTGTCGCGACACCCGGGACAGAACTTCGATGGAGTTAGTTCCATCGATTGTT
This sequence comes from Calotriton arnoldi, assembly GCA_963921515.1. Lineage (NCBI taxonomy): Eukaryota > Metazoa > Chordata > Amphibia > Caudata > Salamandridae > Calotriton > Calotriton arnoldi. Next base: position 1,416,814 of record CAWUFW010000977.1, read on the forward strand.
AGCGAGCCGGGCGAGGGTAGGCCCTACGGCCCTCCACGAGTTTTCCCGATCGAAGATTCTTGGTTCGAAACAATACGCGGAGAATAGGAAACGCGATCGAGAAACAATACAGTCGAGGGTAGTGGATTGCGTGTCGAAGGAAACCAGAGAAACAGTGCAGAACCGGAGCGCAGCAATTCACATCCCAACCTGATGGCAGAAAAACAAACAATGGAGTCGATGCCCATGCGCACTATCACCGAAAGGAGGAGTCACCTACCTTGTGACTGGAAAAGTCTTCTTCGAACAAAAAAAAAAAAAAAAAAAGTGCAAACTTCCGGACCAAACATTAGATGGCGGGCTATGCACAGCATGTGATCTACAGCTCGCATGCCTCGAACAAATGGTTTCCAGCAGAGGCCTTACAAGGTCAGTCGCCTGCAGTGTGGATGCAGCATTATCTGGTATGTTTGCTTCCCTCTACTTAGCAGCTATGCACCCTCAGAGAACAGCATTTCTGGACTCACCAAGTTTGAAAACCAGCAAAGCACAGCCAGTATTTATATGCATGCCAAGGAACTTTTGAGTCCTGGTCAGAAGATATTGAGGGGGAATAAGGGGAGACATAATGGGCAATCTCATTTGTTAGTTCTGCCTGTACAGCTTGTTCAGCCTCCTACAATACTACCTATCCAGGTTCTGGACCCTTTCCTGTGTACAGCAACCAGGATGTGGGACGCCATACTTACCTGCATCTCTGGCCAAGCAGCAAATGCATCAGGTAGAGCCAGGCCATCTTTGTACCTCAAAGAATGTATAGAGCAGCAAGTACAACCGATGATGTTGCACTACAAAGAAACCATACTGACATGAACAACTTTGAGGCCACACTCCATTCGTGAATTGAGGCATTTGCCATATGGAACCAGTTATCAAACAGCCAGCTCCTTCAGACACTAATCATACAAATGAGTAAGGCAATGATGAAGCATTGTTAGCCTCCACAGATGTGATTAAACAGCAAAAAGGATGCAATATGCACTTTGCTGATCTCAAAAGTCCTCAGGGCTCGATCCAGCACCAATATCAAATTCATGTATTAGGCTCCCCCTCCTTCCTAATATTATGAACTGGATTCTACAAAAAATTTAAAACTGGATATCCATAATCCTTGGGTTCGTGTTAATGGTCTACTCTGGACATCAGTTTTCTGGACACATGAAAGGAGACCATTAGTTTTGCGGCAAAAACTATTGCTTCTGAAAATGCCTCACCAGATGGACAAGATTTTAAAGCTCCGATTACCATTCAAGCTGCTTCCAAGATTACTCTTTACAGGAACTCATTGATGGCACGATTCAGTTTCTCCTAAGGAATTTCAAAGTTATCTTAGGGGCACGAGAAGAAGCTACGAATAGCAGCCAATATCAGAGGTAACAGAAAAGCAGCTGCTATGTAGTGCATACATCATGAAACCATATGATGCAGCTCTAATTCTAGTGTCATTGGTTTCTGGCATTTATATTTAGGGCTTGGATCTAAAGCCAATTTCATCAAGCCCCATTTTGGGACAAGCTTTAAGTCATTGTGAACAACTTGTTGAGCAAGTTACTTACCTTCGGTAACGATGTATGTGTAAGACATTAGTAGATAGAGATTACTTACCTTAGAATTACCCCCAGGTGTCAGACTGGATCCGGAGAAATCTTTTAGCAGTACCCCTGCACATGGGTAGGTGGCGTCGGTCGACACCACGTTTGTGGCAGTCGCCGGGATGACGTTGCAGTGTCTACTTGGACGCCGCGCCTGCGAGCAGACGTCAGTTCTGACATGACTTTCCACGCCAGAAGCGCAGAGCCATGCAAGACACTGACCACTGGTGCACATAACTAGGGCCCTGTAAGGGAGTCCCTATCCCTAGAAGTCAGTTCCCAGAACGGGAAGGATGGGTGGGGCGGTAAGTAATTTATAACTACTAACGTCTTACAGATGCATCATTACCGAAGGCAAGTAACTTGTTCATTTGAAAGAGACCGTAGTTCTAGATTCCTTACCTTAGAATAGATACTCCAGCAATGCCAGTGGGGCTGTGAACTAAGTTCACACCAGGAAGTCCTGGAGAACAGAACGGCCGATAAAGCAGTCTCTCCGGACTTGGCTGTCCAGGCAGTAAAGTTTCGTGAATGTGTGCAGGGATGCCCACGTGGCTGCCTGGCAGATGTCAACCAACGGAACTCCACGTCCCAAAACAGTAGTGGCTGCAGTCGCCCTGGTAGAGTGGGCGCACAGTCCTACTGGAAGTTCCTTTTTCGCCAAAGAATAATAGATCTTAATGCATAAAACAACCCATCGAGAGATGGTACGTTTAAGACTGCCCGACCTTTCTTGGTGCCCACATAACCCACAAAGATGAGATCGTCCACCCGGAAGTTTTTAGTGCGGTCAAGGTTGAAAGACCGTGCACGTTTTGGGTCCAGACGGTGGAGTCTCTCCTCTTTGGAAGGGTGCGGAGGCGGGTAGAAGGTGGGCAATGTGATAGTCTGACCTATGTGGAAAGAGGTAACCACTTTGGGCAGAAAAGAGGGCCTAGTACGGAGGACTACTTTGTCCGGATGGACAGCAAGAAAGGGAGGTCTGGAAGATAAGGCTTGAAGCGCACTCACCTTGCGAGCAGAGGTGATGGCAAGCAAGAAAGCACTCTTCAAAGTAAGGAGACTAAGAGGACAATTATGTAGTGGCTCAAAGGGAGCACACAAGATAAGTGAGGACAAGATTTAAGTCCCACTTGGGCATTACGAAAGGAGTATGAGGAAAGATGAGTAATGCCCTTGCGAAATCTGTTAACTATAGGGGACTTGAAAAGAGAAGGCTGATCAGGAAGGCGAAGAAAGGCCGAAAGATAGCCTTTAAGAATGCCCAGAGCAGAGCCCTGCTGGGCCAAAGAAAGAATGAAGAGGAGAACCTCTGAAAGAGGGGCAGGAAGGTGATCCACAGCCTTTGCTGTGCACCATGCCACAAATTTGTTCCATCTACAGGCGTATACAGTTTTAGTGGAGGGACGCCTGGCTGCCAAGATGACATTACAGACTTCGGGAGGAAGGTCGAAAGCGGTCAACTGTCGCCGCTCAATCTCCACTCAAGGAGGTGAAGGCTGGACAGGTTCGGGTGGAGGACCGTCCCCTGCTGCTGCAACAGAAGAACCTCCCTAAGAGGCAGTCTGATCGGAGGATCGATGGCCATGCTCAAGAGCTCGGGGTACCAAACTCTTCTTGCCCCGTCAGGGGCCTCAAGAATTACTTGGGCCAGGTCGCGCTTGATCTTCAGCACTCTGGGTAGAAGTGGTACAGGGGGAAAAGCGTACAGGAGGCTGCAATTCCACTCGCGACGAAAGGCGTTGCAGAGCGAGTGCCGCCTTGGAAACTCCAACGCGCAGAACTGCTGACATTGAGCGTTCTCTTCGGTGGCGAATAGATCTAACCAAGGCTCTCCCCACTGCTGAAAGAGACCTTGCACCACCTCAGAGTAAGGACGCCATTCGTGATCCATCATGCACCGGTCGCTGAGTTTGTCCGCCCTGGCGTTCAGGGAACCTGCCAGGTGTTGAACCACCATGGATATGCCGATGTTTCAGCCATGTCCAAAGGCGAAAAGCCTATTGACATAGGGTCCACAACCCCACCACACCCTGTTTGTTGCAGTAACACATGGCGGTGGTGTTGTCCGTGAACACCTGCACTACTCTTCCTTTGACAGAGGGAAGGAATGCCTTCAGTGCAAGACGAATTGCCCGGAGCTCCAGAAGGTTGATGTGGAGCCCAGACACCGCCAGAGACCAGAGGCCTCTGATCATCGCCTCCCCATCCCAGAAGTGACCCAGTCACTGAACTCTGGTTGGGGAAGGGAGAGGGAACTGCCGCTGACCCAATCCAGAATGCAGGAGGTCCGCCGTAGTCTGGAGGTGGGAGAAGACAGCCTGGGGCAAGCCCACCTTCAACAGTCAGTCGTCGAGATGGGGGAAGACTGGAAACCCTGAGCTGCGCAGATGAGCTGCAACCACCATCACTTTCGTGAACACCCGAGGGGCGCTGGTAAGGCCAAAGGGGAGCACGGTAAACTGAAAATGCTCGTGGCCTACCGTGAACCGTAGGTAACACCGGTGGGCAGGCTAGGCAGGGATGTGAAAATAAGTGTCCTGCAAGTCCAATGCTACCATCCAGTCTCCAGGGCAGACCAGACCTGAGCCAAGGTTAACATTTTGAACTTCTTCCGGAGGAAGCGGTTGACGTCCCTGAGGTCTAAGATAGGACGCAGGCCTTTGTCCTTGTTGGGTACCAGGAAGTAGTGGGAGTAACTACCACGACCTACTTCTGGCACAGGGACTCGTTCAATAGCTTCCTTGGCCAAGAGAGCTGTAACTTCCTGGCGGAGAAGGGCCAAGTGATCCTCCGACATGCGATGGAGGGTTGATGGCATGGAGGGAGGGGTAGTCTCGAAGAGGAGCGAGTAGCCCCTTCGGACCATCTGCAAAACCCACCTGTCCAATGTGATGTGCCAGTGGGGGAGGTGATGGCAGATCCTGCCACCCACTGGCAAATGATGGCCCTGAAAAGTCTGACTAGGAGGGTTTGGAGGCTGCTGCAGGGGGGTGGAGGGGGGCATTGGTGGACTGGCCCGCCCACAGACCCGCGATGCAGGTCCCGAGGCCACGCATGGGCTGGGTAGCTTGCGCAGCCCTGTGGCTCTGGGCGTAATGTGGTGGGGCACCCCTTCCGTAGCCACGAAAGGGGTGAAAGGCAGACTGCACCAGGCGAGAAGTTGCTGCGAGGCCCAAGGATCTGGCTGTGGCCCTAGAATCCTTCAAGCGCTCGAGCGCGTTGTCCGCCTTATCACCAGACGGGTAACGGTCTGCACTGATTAAAGTGCATGTCCAAAAGTGTGGATTGGACATCCTCCGAGAAGCCAGACGTTCTCAGCCAGGCGTAGTGCCTCAGGGCTGACGTGGAAACCGTTCTACCCAGCGAGTCAGCAGTATCAAGTCCACACCGAATGGTGAACTTAACTGCGACTTGACCCTCAGCAACAGCGCGGGTGAGCACGGCCCGGGCCTCCTCTGCGCACTGTGGCAGCACTTGCGCGACCGTATACCACACGTGTGTGTATAACGGCCCAAGAGACATGCAGTGTTCACCAACCACAGTCCTAAGCTAGCGGAAGAAAACATCTTCCCAAGTTGGTCCAGCTTCTTGGATTACCCATCATGGGGAGCAGTAGGGAATGTGCTTTTGAGGATGAGGCTTGGACCATTAAGCTCTCAGTGGTAGGGTGTTGGGAGAGGAAAAGTGGGTTGCCCGGGGCCGGGCGGTAGCGTCGAGCAATCCTGTCCACAGGAGCTCCTGTGCTGGGCTTGGGACCAAGTGCCCAGAAGGATGTCAGTGAGAGCCTCATTAAAAGGCAGCATAGGCTCCGAAGAGGCTGCTGCCGGCTGAAGCACCTCAGTCAGGAGGCTAGTCTGGACTTCCACCGTAGGAAGCTCAAGGCCCAAGGCCTCAGTCACCCTACGCAACACCACAGCGTAGGAAGCTCCCTCCTCCGTAGTCACGGTAAGGGGAGAAAGCATACCAAGGTGTGGGGAGGTATCCAGACAACTGGCATCAACCAAATCCGCTCGCCAGTCCGGCTCCTCAAGTTGGTCTGCTAGAGGGTCAACAGACCCCTCCCAGTCCTCACCCTCCTCTGGCTGCCACTCAGGGCGATAGGGAACGCCAGGGATGAACAGAGGTACGAAAGTACCCTCCGGCGCCGGTACCAGCGTCGGTCGATGTCATTCCGGCACCGGGTCCAAGTCGGGGGTGAGGCTGGGGTAGACGCCTATTAGGGGCACAACCGGCACCCAGGGGCGTAGTCACTGGAATCGGTGCCGGGGAAGGTACCGTGAGGTCGACTGGCGCCGATCCGGATCCAGGCCTGGATCCTCGGGGGCCCTCCGGTGCTGGAGCCGAAGCAGCCGGCCTCAAAGGCCTAGGGTCCCCAGCCAAGTCCGCGGGGCCCAAAGGCGCACCAGCGGAGTCGGGCTGCCCAAAGATGCTGTGAAGCGCTTTGTAGAAAGCTTGAAGCTGGGCAGGGGATGCTCCAGGAAAAGGAGGGAAGCGTGGAGTCATCCCAGAAGCAGGACGGGGAGAAGGTGAAGAGCAACAGTGCTTGTTCGCCTTCTTGTGCTTCAACTTACCGGAGTGTGAAGACTTCGAAAAGGAATGGTGATGACTCCACAACCGGTCCTGCGACCTTCGACTGGGACCTCGAACAGCGCAGAGTGGACTGCCGGGTCTCCAAAAGCTTTCGGGACCGCTCCCGCAAAGACTTTGGATTCATGGCCCCAGCAGTCAGAGCACGACTTCAGATTGTGGTCGCGCTCCAGGCACCAAAGGCACACGAGGTGCGGATTGGTGACCGACCAACTTGTGACAGGAGTCACAGGGCTTGAAGCCGGTCCTACGATGGGACATCCCTCATGCACCAGGAGTCGAAGAAGTCAGCAAAAGTCGAAAAAGGGTTAGTCAAAAAGTGACTAATGGTACCGCTCTCTCCGGATCCGTGCTGGCTGGCGCAGAAAAAGAAAGAATTGACGTCAGCACGCAGGGGCGGCTTCTAAGTAGACACCGGGACGTCATCCCGGCGACCACGACGACGAACGCGGAGTCGACCGATGCCATCTACCGACGCGCAGGGGTACTGCTAAGAAACAATTGCTCCATATCCAGTCTGATGCCTTGGGGCAATTCTAAGGTAAGGAATCTATAACTACAGTCTCTTTCAGATTAACTAGACCACCCAGCTGTAGGCCATTCACATTTTATCTTAAACCAGCTATACTCCGCAGTGAAAACATTTTGCCAACAGACAAGTTCATGACAAGAAAAGTGCTTCACAAAAGGATTTGTTCATTCATTTCCCAGGTAAATTCCCTATAGTCACATTAATCAGCACCCATGACCACAGCATAGATGGGTCTGTCCCCAGTCCTGACAAGCAAAGTCCACAATCAATACCACCAATTACTGAAAGAAATAAGTTAGACACTTGATGTTTGACAGTGCTACAGTACAGAGTTATCCCAGTGGGATGTAGTACAAACACCCCCTAACAATCAAACACAAGCAAGTTTAGGATTGTGTGACCAGCCTGCCTTTGAGGACACTCGCCTGACAATTCTTCCAATGACATCTCAGGGGGCCTCTTCACATCTTCCAAAAGGAGATGCTGGACTTGCATATTCTTAATCTACACTCACACCAGTGAGGGTACTAACACAGTTTCAGTTCAAGCCCTCTTTAAACTGAAGTCAGAATGTGAAAAGTGTTTATCAAGGTGGTCTCATGGTTGGTCTGCAGCTACGTCACCTGTAAATTGAAGAATGACTAAAATGAGGCTGGTCCATCAGGTAATCACTACACACCATTGCTGTGGATGGCACAAGAAATCCAGTATAATACAAAGCCACCAACTGACCTGTTAAGACCTTTTCTGGCAGTGCTTGGGATGTTATGCCAACATCTCATAATTGCAAAACTCCAAGCCTGTATTCAATTCCTACCCGCACCCAGCGGCTACAGAACAAAGGTTCAAGAGGATATGGCTTTCTGCATCTTCGAAGTCTCCTGAACAAGAACAAGTAAAAAGCCTTTTGTTATCAGCATGACTGCACTGACATCTAATCTCTGGGATCAATTCCAACTTCTTTTGGGACTGCTCATGGTTAGGTCTTCAAATCTTTGTGATAAGATCCCGCAAACTGTAGCCTTGACAGATGCTAGGCAGATGGTCACGGGTGAAACATTCTCCACTCGAGATATTGTTCCCTTGAGGTTTCATTGTATTGCATTTGAAAGCATGCCAACCAAACCAGATTTCTTCAGCCAGGACTTATTCTTATTAAGAGTTCAACTGTACCAAACTGTAGTGATAACCAATCCTTAAGTTTCAAATCTATAACTGCATTTTAAAGTTCACCTCCAATTAATGTAACCTCAATTAAGCAAATTGTGTAGAATAGCTCGACAAATTAAAGCATACGATTGGCTGATTTCTTGGTGATATTCCTTTTATCAGAAAAGGAAAATAGCATACCATGTTGGTCAATTACTTTAAACTGAAAGCAGAATAAGCTACTTTGTACTGTAAACAAAAACGACTGCAACCAGAGGTGCTTCAAATAACTAAGCCAGGAATAAGAAGCAGCTAACACTCAAGTCAAGTCCAAATGAATGCTTAAAGTCCCCAGGTACTGGATACATTTTCTGAAAGGCAAGGAGTTCATAGGAAAGCACCCAACAGTCTAACTTCTGATCTAATACAGAAGCATAAAAGTACAGCATAATCTTAAATCCACAAACCTTGTTAGCAGACAATCATAACAGCTATAGCCCAGCAAGAAGAACCAAGAAGAAACTCCGTATTAACCATCAGGGTACAACTTCTTTATTACTCATGCTAAGATATAAAGCAGGTGTATTAGCAGTCAACACGAGAACTTGAACTTTGCATTTTGCTCACAGGTCTCAAGTAGGTACCAAAAGACCAAATTATGTTAGTTAATGCTCGATTGGATAATCTACTCGCAGATTCGTCACCTAATACTCCCATGGTGCTATAGTGGATCCAAAGAGCTTTTACCAGCAATGGCCCTGCACACCAAAAGGAAGTGGTATACAGCGCCACGCTGACTCCATACTACCGCAGAAGTGCAAGTGCAAAACTGTATATACGCTCTCCCCCACCACGTGTTGAAGATAGTTTCTTGCTTCTCTTTCCACACCCTCAGATGCAGAGCACGAACAATTGTAATAAGTGTGTAGATTATTACCTTGGGATTATTAGAAATTAAACAAGCATTGGCATAGCCAATAGGTCTTGCCTTTGGGACCTTATAAGTGCTTAGCCATTCAGCACATTATATTACATTGGCCATTAAAGACAAAATCTGTGGCATATAAATGGCACCAAGAACAAGTACTGAAACCTCCAAAAACATGGCTCGGCTAAGTGGATTTCAACTGTAACAGGAACTTAAGAAATAATTTGATCAAATTTTGGTCATGCCACCGTCACCTCCGTATGCACAATAAATGACAAGAGCAAGAAAAAGAAATGAAGTCCCGCATTTTGAAGATTTACACGCGACGATCAATTTCTACTTTCCAATGCAGTGTATATATTTTTGTGCGACACAATAATGGATTTTGTATGCCATGTGCTTCCAGTATCCTGAGAGGGGGTCATGTGTAGTCACTCGGGTGCTACGGTTAAGACGGAGGGGGAAGTGACTGGGAAGAGTCATGGATATTAAGGTTATTGATCAAGTTTGGAGAGAAAGACTTGAACCATGAACTCATCATACATGTGCTTTGTTACTCATTCTTGCACTCAAGCATCCATTTATTCATGCATCTATTCACCCCATCCACTTACTGATACTTGCACTCCTGCATCGATTCTCACCACCTACTGACACTTGCATTCAGCCACTCACCCACTGACCAAAAAAAAAACAGGCTTATGCAAGATAAATTCAAGGAATGAGCATGGATGAAAGCAAACATTACTGTCTAAACAGGTGGGCACATGCTTGCAATAAAAAGTTAAACATACCAGCAGATAAATGGTGCCCTTTGCACAATACCATTGCAAGATGGTCGCTCTGTACACATCTCAGTGAGCAGCCATCTTGGAACTGTATGGTGCATAATTGATCAGTGATTCTGTCTAGGAGCTCTCTCCCCTGGCCACTGAATGCAATGCTTGGATTTGCATAAAGCACTCATACTGCGCCTTGATAACACTGGACAGCAGTCAACTAGGCTTCTGGTTGCACTGGCAACTGAAGGAGCTGGCTAATTCCTGAACAGGCTCACATCTCTTGTAGCACCCATTAGCATGACTATTGGAGTTGCATGCTCAGTTTTTTTTAATGGTGTTAATATCACACGAGTATGAATCCGGAGTTGCACTGACTTAAACTGGGTGGGAATTGTTTCTGGCGCAAGATCTGGTATCATTTTAGCACGGCTGGGTATGCAGGTTTCTGCCACCATGTTATTTTTAATTACTTTTCTCTCCCCGCCCCTCCAGTCAGCTACACTACACCACGGCCAAACGATGTCCCATCCAGCTTCGTGCCTATGCTTTAAACCTGATTTCCCACTGTTACTATTTCTTTCTGTTGCTGAACGAAAATGGCAAAGGTAGAGAGTTGATCACAAGCATTTCGTGTGGGATGCACCGGTAATAAGTTTTACATCCCTGGGTGGACCGGAAGCGCTGGTACTTGTTTTCTGAAAGGAACTTAATTGAGGTGCATTAGGGAGGGAGACAGGGAAACATGCCTCAGCCCCTGTTGAAGATCTCCAAATTGCTGATATCCGAAGCCTGGAATATGCAGTAGACTGTTTGGGGAATTGTGTGCGCCTCTGCATGTCCATGTGGAGAGACCTGTCCACGCTGCTGGCCCTTCCCCGCCCCTACCAAGCTTGTTTCCGGTCCAGGGAAGACATGGCTTGGTAGTTCAGGCTGGACTGTTCCCATGAGGCACAGGGTCAGACTGATTTGCATATGGCCATGTCTGAACTGGGGTGGTGGAGTGAGCTAGAGAATGATGGATTAAACCCAGATCAGTTGACTGGGGGTGAGTGTTTGATTGGCTCAAACGTTCCGTCCATCATCCCCTTTTGTATCGCTTTGTTCGCCCTAAGTTGGCGGGGGTATGCCCAGACGTGGGTCCCTTGCTCACTTTGCCACTGGATTCAAGATAGCCTGGCTGATGAGGGCTGTGAGCCCGAAACCGGTCCCAGGATGCTTGTTTCCGGTCCAGGGAAGACATGGCTTGGCAGTTCGGGCTGGACTGTTCCCATGAGGCACAGGGTCAGACTGATTTGCATATGGCCATGTCTGAACTGGGGTGGTGGAGTTAGCTAGAGAATGATGATGGATTAAACCCAGATCAGTTGACTGGGGGTGAGTGTTTGATTGGCTCAAACGTTCCATCCATCATCCCCTTTTGTATCGCCTACCAAGCTTTGGGCAGCAGCTGTCTGGGGCAGCGATCCGTGGAAGTGCCTTGTGCTCGGAGCTGCCTAGGGGTGCTGCTTAGAAAATTGTTCCAGTACGGACTTTGTGGCAACAAATCGTGTTGCTCATAGCTCAACAGTATGTGAAAAGGTAGTAGAAACGGCCAAGGTCCTCCAAGGGGGGCCCAGAGCTGTAACGCAGCAGAGGTTCAGGCAGAAAACAAATGTTGTTCTCCACGAAATAAAGAGCACATGAGGAAAAGCTGACATGTCCTAACAGCACACCGTTGCTACCACTTTCAGGGTGTATGGCGAAGGTGAAGAACTGCGCCAAATTGAAGGCGAAGAGTCGGACAAAGAGCTGCAATTAACTAACATAGGATTGCACATGTGAAGATCAGTAAAAATGCTTTAGGAAGGGAAATGCACGCACGTGCGCGAACACATTCCTGAGGCAGACCTGAACAAAATAGTGCCAGAAAGGAAAAGTAAAAAAAAAAATATGTAAGCCCACATGTAGCAGGGGCAGTCCGCAGGGAGAATCTAACAAAAGGAGGGAGTAATTAGACAAGCTGACCAAACCAGCATGCATTTATGAAAGGCACGCACAGGAACAAATGGGGAAAAAAGGGGCTTAAAGGCACAGCGTACATTACAGCAAGCCTCGCATAGCAGCGCATGCCCTGCCAGGCTCGACCTAAAAAAGCAGACACTCCACAGAACGAGGTGGGAGGGCAGTGAGGAATCTAGTTGGAGTGTATCAAGCAGAAAGCGCATTACCAAAGGAAACTTGCTCTGATACTTCTAACTGCAGATTCCTCACCTTATAATAGATACCAAAGCACTAGGACTCAGACCAAAAATTATTGCAAGACAGAGCAGGCAAAATGTCCTTCCTACTGGACCTATCAAGGTAAGTTTTTTGTGAACATATGGAAGGGGACGGGAGCACACTGCCTCAACTTCCAGCACAGTTCGCCCCCTAATATTGTGGTAAATGCAGTTAACAGTAAATGCTTACTTGAATATTAGCTGTAGTGTTTCACCAAAGTTGGTGCAGGTTAGTGCTGTAAATCTGTTGAAACGTTTCTGGATATTATCCTTCAGCTTTTTTCGAAGTAAGCACTAATTGTGTACTGCTTTTACCAGGATGCAAATGGGCGACCTGTGCTGGGATTTGAAGCAGTGTGATCCCAACCCCACCTTCTTGATGAACATAAGCACCGATGCCAAGCAGATGTCAAGGCACTGGCACTCCACACATCAGTTGTTTCTTGGCCAGTGTTTAGTAGACGTTAACAACAAGCATTGGCTAAGCCAATAGGTTGCACCTCTGCAAAATCTATTGGTTTTGTTAGCCTTTTTAAACATGTTACAGTGTGAGCTCCTCTGCAGCATGTTTTAAAGTTTTTTTAAAAGCACTATGAAAGTCAGCGCTATGCACATCATAGCACTTTGTTTTTACTTTAAGATGCTGCACAGCAGCCTAAAAAACATTGACAAAAACCAAAAATATCGTAGAGGGGAAACCCATTTGCTTTGTCAATGCTTGTTGTAAACTGAACTGGAATTAGGTTTCAGGAAACCAGGCCCATTACAAAAGCTAAATTGAAACTGATTGCAGACATTCCTAAATTTCACTCGGGTGTGTGCACCAGGGCTTGCAAGACTGCAGAAAGCCTTCTCACCCAATAGTACTCTTAAGCAGGAATGATTAGAAGTAGAACCATTATTTCTTTTAAAGAAAAAAATCTTTACTTTTTCAAAGCGCAAAAACAAAACCTGATAGCAGCTACTGGCATCACATGCTAGTGTGCAATACAAACACGCTATAAAAACAAAAATGGTGGTGTAGTTACAGTATTTTAGATGTTTCCAGGCCTAAGGCAATATACGTTTATCTATAGTATAGGCGCATGCGAGCCTGCTCATACCGATTAGGGGCAACAGCGATCAAAAATGTTATGCATCTCTGACCACAAAGTTTCACATTTTGGCATCTTCCTTCTGCTGTTGATACTGCCTCCCATAAAACTTGAGCATGTAAATTAATTGGGATGGGGGGGAGAGGAATCAATCTCAAGTGGTGAGCTTTAAACCCAGGACATAGCCACTCGCCTCTTGACATACAGGCTAGGTGCTGCTGTTAGTGATCTGGCAGGGAGAGAAATACCGTTGTGGAACTCCAAACTTGCAACCAGGATGGAAAAGTTTAATCGAATATGGTACCATTGAATGTAGTTCAGTGAATACCTTCCTCCAGAAAGCAGACCCTCCCAGGCACAGCCAAGCTAGATGTATGAAGTCAACTTCACTTGACGTCATCTTTCAAATCAGTCAACTCAATGGTCCTCATATTCATTAGTGTCAACACCAAAATCTTAAAATTCATAAACAGGCTTGTTCTTGAAGACCAAAGTTTTATTCAGCTAAATGGCATGGGAGCACCAGGATCTCCAGCAAAATGTTTGTCAAATCTCTAGGCATAGGTAGCTATACCCTCGTTCAGCAATGGAACTGATGGAGCAGGGCTTTCGCGAAACAACCTGCTTGGATTGAACCTCTCATTTTGCAAAATAATAATTAAAAAGTTAACTGTGGGGGCGTGGCCTGAGGCGTCAAGATGGCGGTCGCACTCGAGTGCTCCGGACCCCTCTGTCATCCACCTCACATCCTACTACCCTGGCTGCCATCTAGTTCCTGAAACTCACCGCTCATATCCCCCGTGGTGGGTCCTGTGCACAGGCGGAGTGAGCTGCGGTTTTCGGACACGGAGAACCCGCTCCACGACCCGGACTCTGAACCCTGCAGGCCGTAAGATGGCGCCGAATGTACCGGGGGTCCCCGAGTGGGACCTACTGCTCGCCTGCTGACGGTGGGGCTCCTGCCAAGCCTAGAAGCCCTCAGAGCCTCGTGATCCGTCAGTGAAGGGATTGAGGAGAGGAGGGTGCGGCCTCTTCCATCCGGTGCGTGCCCCGAGGCCGTAAAGGTTCCCAGTGCCGTCCGCCCGGTGTGTGGGTGCGGGGGGGTTCGGCTGTCGTATTGGACAGCAGGGGGGAGACTTGTGGTTGGGGCCCCCCCCTTGGCAGGCTGGTGTGGCGCTGGCCGGGATTGCGGCACTGATCTCCTGGGACCGGGGGTGTGCTGTACGGCTGCTGGGATCGGGCAGGAGAGACCTTGAGTGGAGCTCCCCGCCCTCCCTTCCCCCCTCCGTTTCCCCCCCCCCCCTTCCCCTCCCCTACCCCGGTCTTACTTCTATTTGGGCCTCACCCTCACGCCTGGGGCTGAATGTGGGGCTGATCGGCTGCCTGGGTCGGGCATCGGGTACTTGAGGGTAGCTCCCCAGCCCCCGCCCGCCCTCCTTGCCTCTAAACACGCTCCTTACTTTGCTCAGCCTCTGAGGCTTGGCGTTGGTCCGTTCAGCTGCAGGGGTCGTGCAGCGGTGCCCCTGGCCCCTCCCTTCCCCCTTCTGAGAGGCACAGAGTCACAGACCACCAAGGTAGTCTGGGACCATACTGTAGTGCCAGCCATTGAGGTCCTGAGTTCCACGCGCCGGAGTGGCGCCTGGGCCATATGAGGGAGTGCAGTACCCCCCACCCATTCATCTGAGCAGTTGAGGCCCGAGGCCGGCCTGAAAGATACTGACCACCTGAACCCCTGTGGGGCTCTAGCGGCTGAGACCCCCTTGACTTCATTGCGAAATCAGCCCTGGCCCTGAGCCCACTTCCTGAGGGTCTCGGACCTAGGAGTGACCCGGCGTGTTGCTCATCTGCGGACCGGCCTGTTTTGCTGGTGTCTGGGACTGGGGGGGCCTGACCGAGCTGGGGAGCGGCCGTGGTGGCCCTGATAACGTCGCATCACCTGATATTGGGGGCTGTGCTGTGGAAATCCAGTGTGGGCTCCCATTCCCCGCCGATCCGGACGCCTAGTCACCCGTGCTCGTGGGGTGACGCGGGGGCCCCTCCGTGCAAGTCCTTGGATAAACCGCGTGGAGGCCTGCCTTCCCCACCCCGCGTCTAGGATGGGGAGAGATCGTGTCACCAAATCAACCGGGGCGCCGACGCAAACTAAAATGGACCAGTATACCACGAACGACCGTGGCCCGACGAAGGGAGCGCTTGGGGGTCCCCCCCCTTCCAGGGTCCGATTTATCGACCATCCTGCAAGCCATTGGCGCTTCTCAGTCCTCAGTGGAAAACGAGATTGGCGAAGTCTGAGTTGACATGGCCCTCATCCGCCAGGACTTGCGGAACGCCACGGCTCGTATCTCCGAAGCGGAATCCCGCATTTCCTCGGTCGAAGACTACCTCAACCAACTAAACAGCCAGGTTACCCACCTACACACAAAGGAGCTGCACCGCAGAGCTGAAGACGCGGAAAACCGGTCGCGGCGCAACAATCTTCGCCTGGTGGGCTTTCCGGAGGGGGCGGAGCAAGGCCGAGCGGCTGCCTTCGTGGAGACTTGGCTGACCTCATGGATGCCCAAAGAAATGCTATCACCCTGGTTCACTATCGAACGGGCCCACCGCTCTCTTGCCCCGAGGCCTCCTCCCGGGGCTCCGCCCAGGCCACTCATAGCCAGGATCCTGAACTTTAAAGACAGACGCTATCCTGACAGCTGCCCGGGCCCGAGGTGCCCTGACATTCCAAAATCATACCGTGATGCTCTTCCCAGACTACACTAAAGAGGTGCAAGACCAACGCCGCTCATAATGAGGTCAAGCAAAGACTCTGTAATCTTGGCTTGAGATATGGGTTCCTCTTCCCGGCCCGTCTCCTAGTCTTCTCCCAAGACAAAACGCTCTTCTTTGAGACCCCACAATCCGCCTGGACCTGGTTGACCGAGGAGAGGCCTCTCCGAGTCCGCTCTGCACCCTCTGCCGGACCCTCCGGACCGCCTGGGACCAACCCACTACCTCTGTGGCAACAGAGGAGGCGCACGCGCTCCCGCAGGGGCCGGGGATCACGTAGAGGGTCACCTGTGTCGGCTGGCTCGAGAGCCCTGGACGCCAAGAACGATAGACAATCCAATCTCACAGGATCGCAGTAGATAGCTCCGTGGAGAGCGCACTCAGAGAGCCTGAACCCTCCGAGGTCTTGGACCGTGTGGCCTCTGACACAGATCTCTCCAAAAGCCCGACACTCGGAAGCGCAGCCTGACGCCTGGGAGCGGGGAAATGGAAACTCCGAAGTGGCAGCAGCCGGGCACGGTACACCCCACAGACACTGCACATTGTAATGGCAAGCCTCGCAGACTGCTACATCCGATAATGTGGAGGGGTCCACCATCATCGCACGATCCCCAGCTAAGCGTTTCAGCTTGGCCTGTTGATGGTAACCTTTCTTTTTAGATGCTTCAGTTCCGGAAGTATAGGGTGGGAGGGGAAAAGGGGGGGAAGGGAGGGGACCGTTGTCCTTTGGGTTGTTTTAAGTTCTCACTTGATACGGTTTCTTCCTCTAGCGACCGACGATACTCTGATGCTGACTCACCAACCAGATGCCACACGAGCGGGTATCATGCAGCACTCAGACACGTACGCTGACGCTGCCCCACTCGCGCCCCAATGGGGTCCACTGCCCTTTGGGCCACTCATCTCGGACACCAGCCATGATGCACTCGCCCACCCTAGGTAGGCCCATCAAGTCCTGTCCTGGAATGTGAATGGACTGCCGGACCGTATCAAGAGAACAGCAGTCCTTGGATACCCCCAACGACACCTGCCCGACATACTCCTACTTCAGGAGACACCTCCTCGGGACCCAATGTCTCTTCCTGGCTAGGTACGGGTTCGATAAAGTGTGGCACTCAGGCTTTGAGCGAGGCTCGAGAGAGATTGCAATTCTGACGCGGCGAGGACTCCCCCTGACGATGTCACGACGGACCCCCAAGGCAGATACGGGATTGTGTCCGGGAAGTTAGAAGGAAACCTCCTTAACTTAGTATCCATATATGTCCCTCCTGCCACGTTCGCCTCCACACTGCGACGCCTTACAGACGCACTCTCCTCTCTGCCCCTGGGACAGACTGTGATCGGGGGCGACTTTAATGCCGTTATGCAGCCAACTCTGGACGCGACTGGTGCACCCTCTCCAACACGGTTAGCCCATGCGCGGAAACTGACAGACTGGGCGGCCGCGCTCGGCCTATGTGACGTCTGGAACCCCCGGGGTACCCAATACACCCACACCTCGGTGGCCCACCGCACGCAATCCCGCATTGACCTGATACTGCTGCCCGCCTCGGACTGCCACAGGGTGTCCAATATAGTCATCCTTCCCCGGGGAATATTGGACCACTCAGCCCTATCCCTGCACCTGGGCGGCACCTCTGAGGCGTCAAGGGCAGTGTGGAGACTAAAAGCTTGGTTCCTGCAGGACAGTGAGGTTAAAAAAGCCATAGCGGAGGAATTACGTCAATATTTTCTCACTAATCTCGGATCAGTCCCCTCCCAGAGTACCCTCTGGTAAGCAAGTAAAGCCACCATCCGCTGCGTGGCAAGAGGCAGGGTACACGCAAAACGTTTGGCAATAACCGACCGCCTGACCACCCTGGAAGCCCAAGCTATACGGTTAGAAGCGGCCCAAACTGACACCCCGGATGCCCACCGAGACAGACAATTGACGACCACTCGAGAAGAGATCAAACCGATCTCCATGGACTCAGCTAAGATGCTGTGGCGCTCATCCGTGGCCCGCATCTATGGCTGGGGAGACAAAAACGGTAGTCTGTTACACAGACTGACCTCATACACTCTCGCCAACAGTTTAATCCCTGAGGTCCAGGACCTCTCGGGCGCCACCCAACATACTTCACCTAACATCGCACGAACATTTGCCGACTATTACGCCTGGTTGTACTCCGCCCGCACGCCGGAGGCTGCTCTCCCTGATGTGCTCCGTCGAGCGGGAGTCCACCTCCCTTGCCTTTCAGGAGGCGAGGCGGCTGACCTGGACCTTCCCATTACCCCGGAAGAAATACACAGCGCGATCTCCCTACTGAAGGCCGGGAAAACCCCGGGACCCGACGGTTTCCCCCAAGAATACTACGCGACATATCGGGATTTGTTGGTCCCCATCTCGTGCACCTTTTATCGGCATGTGGCTGAAGGCGGCTCTTTCCCTCCAGAAACTGATGTGGTGACTATTGTCGTTCTCCCCAAGACCCAACCACCGTCCCCTAAATGTGGACTATCGTCCAATCTCCCTTATCAATACGGAGATTAAAATCTATGCTACGGTCCTCGCCCAGAGACTACGTCCCCTCCTCCACAAGATGGTCCACGCGGACCAATGTGGCTTTATGCCGGCGCGGAGCACCAGACACGGTCTCCGCCGTCTCCACTTGGCTCTCGCCCACCGCCAGGTCCTCTTGCCCTACCTTGCACTCCTCGTCGACTTCGAGAAAGCGTTCGACACAGTGGATTGGCACCAACTAGAGGACGCCCTGCAGCTGTTGGGCTTGGGACAACAGTTCCATCGCCTTGTCAGGGTCCTCTACCCCTACCCCAGAGCCAGGGTGTTGACCAATGGAACCCTTTCCGAGACCTTCCCAATCCAGAGGGGCACGCAGCAAGGCTGCCCCCTTTCCCCCCTTATTTGCTCTGGCAATTGAGCCCTTGGCCTGTCTCATTCGATCCGACCACCTAATACAGGGCTGGTCCTGGGGACCTCATCACACTGATAAAATCTCCTTATACGCAGATGATGTCCTGCTTTATCTGTCAGACCCGGCCAGCTCCGGCCCAAGCTCCCTTGAGGTCCTGCGTGCCTTTGATAGAGTCTCTGGTCTCCACCTCAATCCGAAGAAGTCGACGTTGGTGCCCCTCCACTTCTCCCGAGACTGCTTCGACTGGCAGACCAACATCCCTATCAGGAGACAGTCCTTCAAGTACTTGGGGGTGTGGGTCGCTCTGCTTCCTGAACTGGAATGGGCAATGAACATTACCCCGCTGGTCAAAGCCAAAACTGACCTCAAGCGCTGGCAAACCCTGCTGCTTAATCCACTCGGGAGGATAGCGTTCAAAATGATGATCCTCCCGCGCTTCCTGTATATCACCCAGAACACCACTTTTCATCTCCCACGTAGTTGGTATAAAGAAATGGATGGGGTAATCACGAGATTTCTGTGGGGCGGAACGAGGCCACGGATTGCCCTTGCTCGCTGCAGGATCCCGCCCTTTGATGGAGGTATGGGCATGACCGATCTTCACCTATACTATTTGGCCACGCGGCTTCTTCTAATCCATGACTGGCTTACCAGGGGATGGTCGGACCCGGCATACATGACGGAGCTCTTAAACATGGATTTCCCTCAGATACTAGCATACCTGTACGGGTGTCCCATACCCAATGGGATCCAGCCGATAACCAGGGCAGTCCTGGTGGCGTGGCGCACGGCTCTGAGGCACACGCAGTGAGACAAACGACTCACACGACACGCCTCTCTGGCACGGTACATGGTTGGGGGAGGTGGCAGCCCTTCCGGGGTTCAGGCAATGGGATCACAGAGATCTCCTTGCTGGGCAACGTATGGGCAGGTGACCACATTAGGACATTCCAGAACCTACGAGAGGGTTACACCCTCCATGCTTCGCAGTTTTATAAAATATCTACAACTTCGTCACGCCCTCCACTGTCGTGTAGCTCCTATAGTACCCTTGCAGGACCTGCGCGTTTGGATAACATACTGCGGGCTTGGTGGCAGACTGACTGTGCACCCCCACCGTATGTTAGCCTAGTTTTGCATTAGCTAGCTCGCAGTGCCACTAGTGTCTCCTTATCGGGGAGAGATTAGTTTCTGGCAACCTTAGACCATGACAACCCTGATTCCCTCAGAATCGTGGAAACAATGTACTACCTTTCGCTCAGTCATTCGTGCTCACTTATTCGGTTTGTCTCAGAGTTACACAGAATAAACAGTCGGGCGTTTCAATAAGTATTTATTGAACAGTTGTTATTCTAGTGTAAAATATATGTGCTGCGGTAACCAGCAGACAATAGCAGAGATATATTATCAGCAGTTCGATAAAAGCAAAGGGATAGAACAGTTCTACCATATTGCGATAATCATGGATACATACATGAATATAAAAGCATTATGCAAGTGTGCGTACTCCCACGATGCCTACCTAGATGTACCAGAGTGTACCTAGCATATGTGTGTAGGTCTTAAAAGCTAAGAGCCAAGAATCCTCCTAGGATATAGTCGAACCCCCATACCTGAATAAAGTGTGGGACCCCCATCCTGGTCTCGAGTTGGACACCCCGTCCGGGTTGTGTCAGACCACTGTCAGCTTGGGCAACTGACCAGAGACGCTGAGGCTCCTGCATGCAGTGTGTCAGCATGGAAGTCTCGGTTCCCTCTGCCTTACCGGGGCAAGATGTGGTGTATTTATACCCTAAAGAGTCTGTCCTCAGTATGGGTTGTATTGGACATGAGGAAGACGTCAGGGGTGAACTTTGTACATACATATTATGCCGGTGGTGTATTCTTAGAAAGCCATGCATAATTAATGAGTACAGTGTGGGCCTGTGTTTGCAAGAACCCTGCTGCATTCAAAACCACAGGATAGATAACGTTCAGCCCTCAGAGCTCGTTGTGTACTAGCTGGGACCAATGTAGGTGAAAGATCATACCTATATAAGGAATCATACTATAATAAGACATGTATAGTTGTGACCATAATTTGGCATATGCGGCCATGACCATAATTGGGCAAGTACGAACATGACCATATTAGGGTAAATATGAATACGTCCATTTTAGGGCATGTACAAACGGATCTACATTAGGGCATCTATGCGGGATATAACACCCACTCCTCTTCCGAACTGGATAATAAATGACCATACTTAAAATCTGGACAATTTAAAAATATTTTTAAAAGCAAGTAAAAACATGGTTCTAAAAATTCGTTAAAAAAAATTTGCAAAAAAAGTTTAAATTCAGCTTTTTCTAGTTGCCACTTAAAAGTCAATATTGTCTCTCTATAGAAGTTGTATTACCATAAGCAGGAGAAGGCCATGCTTTTCTCAAGCAAAAGTGTCAATGCAAGAAAATGTTCCAAATTTAGATCGTTTATTTTGAAACGAGGGAAGCCGAATTCTTTCCCAGGAGACGATGAGCCAATTCAAGATTACGCGTCCTGGTTGGGAAGCTCAATATTAATCGGTGTCAGCTGCTGTAGATGACAAGTCCAACGCCTCACAGAGAACGTCAATCGCACATAGATGGAATGTAGTACTGCCAACAGTCTGTGCTGCGGCAGCTTGTGCGGCAGTTGTAACCTGGGTGCCTGTGGAGGAGTCACCTAACCCAGCAGGAGCAAACGGCACCTGTGGATTCTCCAGGAATGCATTCATCAGAAGCGGAAGCCGTTGAGGACAACATAGAGCGTGGGCCTTTACGGGGTCCAGCATTGCATCCGTGTCCGGAGGCACATCTGACGGAAAAGTTAGACAAAGATCCAACGTGCATTCTTCTCCGCAGAACAGGCATCGAAGCACAGGTAAGATGCAGTCTATCCAGACTGGTCTAAATGATAGAAACCAGGAGGCATGGAGTTCTCGCAGGCAAGAAATGCCCAGAAGTTGTACCATGCGTTCACGGTATTTCCGCTCCAGGAGCGTGTTCACCATTCCCTCAGGAAGTGGGCCGTCCATTGCGCAGCAGCAATATTACAATCAGGATTCCTGCGATTAGGAACAGGATGAGCAGGAATCCTCCAAATACGCTTCCCAGCATGGAGTGTATAAAATTTGGGATTACTCCGAGGACGATCTGAAAGGTGCTTAACAGTCCAGACCCTATGGTCTTAAATAGGTGTACAATTCTGCTCGTATCAGACATATTGAAGATACATCCCACCATTTCTGCGAAATGAATGGGGCAGTTTGTACGTATGAGTGCCTGTATCTCAGTCGAGGTCCTTGCAACTTGAAGTTCATAGGTTTCTCGAGCGGAGGTGAAGGGCACGGGTTGCTGTAAAAGCATGGCTTTCAATCTGCTCAGAGTATCAAACTGTATAAAAGAAACATTCAGCGAAGGCCATAACGGCGCCTCCCTGACTGTTCAGTGGCGGAAACAATACTTGCATACAGCAAGTAACCCTGGAGTTAAGTTACTAGATATGCGACGCCCGGAAGCATCCCACAACAACCTTGATCATTTAACATCAAGTAACTCCCATTCGAGGGGGCGTGGCCAACTACAGAGCATGGCGGACGCTAGCTGAGAGCTCCGCGCCGAGCCCCGACATTTTGCATGGTATCCTGTAAGAACGGGGGCCGTGGAGGAAACTAAGTGACACGGAGTGCGGCGGAGCATATTTGGCATCATCAGCCTGGCTACAGAGGGACCGGACATCGATTTTCTGACATACCAGTGCCGCCGCTCCTTGGGCCGAGATAAGACTGGGTGCGGCTAGAAGGCTGGTCGGAGCGGTGGAGGGGGCTCGCGGTAGCGGACCAGGGAGTGCACTAGCCCGGAGGTAGCGGCTGGCTGTCTCGTGATTGTCCGCGCTGACTGTGGAGGGGCCGGCCGGAGCATAGCGTATATTGAGCTCGGCGAGGACGCCGACCGACTGGCAGAGAAGAGACAAGATGGCGGCCGAAGGAAGCGGCGTCCCGCGGCAAGAGGTTGATGACTGGCTAGCGATGTGAGGGGATCCGCGCCCAGGTCGGCAGGATTACAAGCGCATTCAAGGTAATCTGCTGCTGAGGGCATTAGTGGCAGTTATCACACGGGGAGGTCGAATCCTGCTGAGGCCTGCTGCGTCACGGACCTGCGCGCCTAATACAGAGAGGCGGCCACGCGAATGGTGAGGCCGGGCTTACCTGCTGACAAATGCTGAGAAGTGGTCAGTTTATATAAGCGGGACCGCTGCACTGCTGCGCCACTTGGAGGGGCTGGAAGTGCTGGGACAGTGGTGTGGAAGAGGGCTGCATCATTGGCGACCACAAGACCCACGGCAGGGGGGTGAATAAAGGAATCAAACAGCGGGACTCACTAATAATGAGTTACGGAGGTACTGGCATTGCGCTGTTGCTGCGCCACCACTAGCTTGGATACAAGCGGTTAGGAGCGGCGAGACCTGGGGGAAATACTTGGTGACGGGAGAGACTGGCCCACTCACTTGCACTGGAAGTGCAAGTCACTGAACCACAGCTACGCGGCGAGCATATCCCTGTTGCATGGGTCCTGGTGAGGTTCCGAAGTACACAGCCGTTAGTTACCTGTAGCTCCACAGGTGTCGGGGATTAGCACATAAACGGAAGAGCGGCCTCTCTGCACGAATATACCCAAGGGAAGTTGGACCTGGATGCTCAGGGGTGCAGTCTGTCTTTAGCATACAGTACGTGGAACGAAGGCAGATCCCCTCTGCTTGGGATTCTTTGGTGGGAGTTGTGGAGTGAGAAAACTATACCTCGCCATAATGGGCCGCCCCAAGACTAGGCAACCTGATCCCCCTGCATCTGGCGACACGCATACTGCAATGCGCGACGATGGGGCGCATGGCTGACGCTGAGGTGGTGCCACCCACGGGGGCTGAGCAACACAATGATAAGTTAGACCTCATACTAAAAGAAATTAGAGATTCGCGTACGGCGATCGAAACACAAATAGGGACGCTCTTTACTAGCCTAAATTTATTGCAGGCGGACCACAAGCAACTGGCAGAAAAAGTAAAGTCAAACAAACATGCCCTAGATGATTTGATACCTCAACTATACACACACCTCTCAAATGGAGCAATTACAACGCCAGTTACGGGGGCTACAAGATAAGGTGGATGATGCCAAAGGGCGCTCCCGCCGTAATAATGTCCGCTTATTGGGAATACCAGAAAGGAGTGAAGGACGTAATCCCACCCAATTTGTTGAAACATGGCTCCGAGACCACGTGGCAAAAGAGGGCCTAACGGAACTTTATAGTGTGGAGAGGGCGCATAGGGTACCGTCCAAGCCTCCCCCCGCGGGAGCGCCACCTAAGCCAATAATAGCCAGAATCCTGAATTATAAGGACAGAGACACGATTCTGCGGGCTGTGAGGGAGAATGCCCCCATCCGTTTTGAAAATAAAACAATTTCCTTATATCCGGATTTTACAGTCGCAGTTCAGAAAGCGAGAGCTACTTTCCAAGATGTCAAAAAGAAATTGAAAAAACGCAACCTGAAATACGCCCTACTCTTTCCGGCCCGCTTGAAGGTCATTTTTGGACAAAAATCTCTATTTTTCGATAATCCTGAGGAAGTGGCGGACTGGCTGGAGATTACGTTTACGCCTTCTGTGCCACAGAATGTGTCATCGCCGAGTCACTCTGCAAGATCCTTGATGCACCTAGAGGGAGCAGTTAACACGGAAGAGTACCGAGGAAGTGGGATTGGTATGAGTCCGTCCCCAGAACAGATCTCGGACAGTCAGAGACGCTCTCCTGACGGCGGCAGCCTTGGCGGAAGACGATGCTCAGTCCCGCGCTAAGTCTGTTCGCTCCTCGGATGAAGATACAGTTCACTCGGACTCGGAGTCTAGTTTAACATTGTTTCCGTCGGTTACTCCACAGACTGTGAACGAGTGTTGAAGTGGTCCGATGGTCCCTCTGGAAGTTGGTATCGTATAAAGTACTGATTAATGTGTCCCAATGTACATGATGTCACTTGAAGGTCCCGTTCTTTTATGATTATTGTGTTGATGGGGCCTGTGTTGGGAGCGCTGAGAATAATGTCACTGCATGCGGGGTACTGTATGTAAACCAATGGTGGTTGCCACCCCCCCTGAGGCGAATGCACTATGGTACTGTTTCTGGTTATTGGTTTGGTCCTCTACTGTTTTACAGAGGAACCTAGTATTGGGTGTTGTATTGGGGTGTTTTGACATGAACCCTATTGTAGGTACACAACGTAATAAATCAAAGGCAGGGACGATGAGCCACGATTTTAACTGTACTGAAGGAATAGATGGCACAACCTAGCACATACACAATCACATCTTGGAATGTAAGAGGGCTCGGTTCTATACACAAAAGACAGAATCCTTGCACAGCTTAACCGTAGGAAGGTACATTTTGCTTTGTTGCAGGAGTCATCTTGCTGAGGCTATAAAAATGCAAAAAAATGGAGAGGGCAGTTTTATACAACTTACTCAGCATTTGCTAGAGGAGCTGCAATCTGGATACGGAATGGCACCCCCTTTGCATTGTTAGAACAGCGAGTTGATTTACATGGTAGATATGTGCTGTTGCTGGGTACTCTGGACGGGCGTCGTGTAGTCCTGGGAAGCATCTATGCTCCAAATTCGGAGCAGGATAGATTCCTGGACCTGTTATCCACAGCATTGGCAGGGTGGGATTCCTACCCGTGGGTAATAGGAGGCGATTGTAATGCAGTGCTTGATATAGATATGGATAGATCACATCCGCCACTGCACAATACAGGAAGCAAGAAACAAGCGGAGGCTCTGCGTAGATAGGCAGAGGGCTGGGGAGTATGTGATGTATGGCGAATGAAACACTTGGAAGATAGAGAGTACTCCTTCTACTCGCCACCTCATGACCTACACACTCGCATTGACAGGATTTTCTGTTCATTGTCACTGGTTGCTAATGTGCTAGATACCACATTTAGGAAAAACCTTTTCAGATCACAACCCACTGGAGGTTATTATGAAATGGGGAAGGGTGCCTACACCCATCCCAACATGGAAATTGCAGCCCCTATTGGAGGACTAAGTGTTTCGGGATGCCTTATCTACAGCGATAACTAACTACTTCAGGGAAAATGCACACACCGCCAGTACGCGCCAACTTGAGTGGGATGCCTTCAAGACAGTGTTACGGGGGGGTTGCCATTAGCACACAGGTAGGGGCACGATCTGCTGTCATTAAACGCCTCAAAACTGTTGAGGATAAATTGGGGGAATTAGAACAGGAGGCGGTAACGAGTGTCCCAAAGAAAGATGATTTGCAGGAAGCACAGATTCAATCAGACCCTCCAGGATTTCGCGATTTGCAAAAAAATCGCGAAATCGGCAGTTTTGTAAAAATGCCGCGATTTTTACAAAACTGCCCGCGAAATTTCGAAAATGTGATCTTTTTTTGATTCACCTCTCAATTCCCAACAATAAATCTTAAGATAAAACAAAAGCACTCCAAAAACACTAAATAAATTCTTAAGCTATAATTAGTGGAGCATGGATTCAGGGTACTGTACGCTCAATTCAGCAGCGGGCTACTGGCAAATGTTACTTTTGTGACAAACAATGGCAGCTCAATAACTGACTACATCTTTCTTCACTACACCAAATTTTCCATCTGCAGCAAGTTCGAAATAAACATCTGGAATGCGCGCGATCACAAAACAATACATTTTCCTGACATTAGCGCCACACAAGACAGGGTCAGCTTAAGCTTTGCCTTCTGGATGAATTACACTCCAAGAGAAACAGAACGCTGGTCTGGAACAGACACCTGGAATTGAAACTAAGGGCATTGGAGCAGTAAGACTTCATTAGCCTGCATTCAAACACTTTACCTGAGTGGAGCGATGGCGACTGGATAGCTGGCTGGTAGACAATTGTACGCTATGCAGAGGCGCAACTAGAGCCAAATTTAGGGGGGGGAGGGAGGTACCAAAAATTTCGGGGGGGGGGGCTGACTCCCAGCAATACGCAGAGATGCAGGGGCTCCAAGAAGGGGTGAAAACACAACAAAGCCTCGTTAACAATTAAATGGCCTTTTAAAGACCTGTGAAGTACTCGGGTGCGGCTGCAAGAAAACGGACGCCAGCCCACAGCAGCTCAAAAACTGTGTGTGCGCCCAGGAAGCGGTCTCAGCCCGGGCTGACACACAATTTGCCCTTTTCATCTCAATCATTCATCATCTACCATGACAAAATCTCATTGTCTTTTTACCAATGCAGATATCCTTACAGGAAAGAAGTAAGACAAGTATTACTTTCCCGTGTTCAATAGAATGCAACACCATCAAACAACTCAAATACCAATACAAGGCTTCTACAAATAGGCTTAAAGTCATGCAACAAGATTGGGTCTAGTTAAAACTCAGGGAATCTATGAAGACCAAAAACCTTCTGACTCTTGATCGAAGCCGTCATAACTTCACATAGAGCAGCTAAAGACTGCCGAATTCCCTACAACTCTTTGAAACTGAATTTTTTTTATACCTTGTTTATTTATTGAATATTTTGTAGACCTGTATTCAACATAAGGTATACCCATAAATCACATGATTTGTCTATCATCCAGTAGTTATGCCACTGCTGTTAATACAACCTTGAAAGAGAATATTTCCAATAACAGTGTACCTCTTTCTACACAGGTACAGGGAGTTGAGTCTAACAGGTGAGGGCGAGGTAGTGGATAGAGAGGTGAATGGAAAGGAGGGGTGACCAGTAAAGTGAGGAGGAGCTGGTGATCCATGGGTCTTGAGTGGGGTGAGAGAAGCCAGCAGCTTGCCCCAATCTCCTATTGGCAAGGTATGCACCCTAATTGGGTGAGGAATGTGGGTTCCACCTCAGGGGTGGAGGAAGGGGAGCCATTCCCTACTACGTTTGTTGGGTGAGGTAAAGGCCATGTCGCCACAGACTCGGGGGAGGAGTCAGATGAGGCCTCGGTTAGCTGAAGTAATGCTTCCCACCTATGAGCCATCATGCGGTGTTGCAGCCTCCCCGCAGTGCACAGTCACTGCCTCAGCTTTTGCTCAGCGGGTAAAGATACTCTGCCAGTGTTCCGGGCTGGGTGGGGCTGAAAGCTTTCAGCGCGTCGTGACCAGTTTTTTAGCCAAGATGAGGGCTCGGTCTAGAAACTGTATTTTACGCTTTCCTGTTGTGTGATTTGTTTAATTGTCCAGGGATCATGCCTCCCAAGTGGATATGCCCATTATCCCTGTGCAGGAGATTCCCGTGTTCCAATAGTGTCGAAGTTGAGGGCACTCCTCAGGAGTGTCACATATGGCACAAGTGTCCACTGTCATAGGAAAGATTCGAGCAAGCCAAAGAGGTACGCCCTGTGCAAAATGTAGAATTGGCGCTCTTTTTCAATTGCCGCTGCTAAGTTGTGGAACACCCTGCCCATTCATATTGCTTAAGCAGACTCCCTTAGGTCCTTTAAAAACATTTGAAAACCAGGCTTTTTTCAGTATAGTTCCCCGTCTCTTGGCTGATGTGACCCTGTTGATTAGTCTGTATTGCCATAGTACTTGGCACCTGAGGCTTTTTAGTTCGCTCAAGAAAATTCTCTCATGTCATATCAAAACTTAGCCGAGCATTACAGGACACCTTACGGGGGTATATCAGGGCCCTTTCCCATTCTTTGAAATTGCATTTTAACAAGCTGTATGAAAGGAATATCTTTGTTCTCTCGGAACCAGATAGCTATGTTTCCAACAGCTTCAGTGTCACCCAAAGCAAGATAATTAGTCTCATCATTACCAGCTCCAAATCATCTTGTGCCCTGTGCCCAAATGGCCTCCCAATCGCACAAATCAAACAGAAATTAAGGCCTGCCGATCACTTATCTCATATTCTGGTGACCTGTTGAGTTTTTCACTTCCGGCTTTCAGTCTCAACTAAAACAACTGAATCTGTTTAACCCTGCCAATGACCTGATCATCAACACTTCCAAAACAAAAATGTTCGCCTTTGGGAAGAAATGGAAGCATTTTCTTGGCAGTTTGGCAAACAACATATAGACGCCGCTTGCGACTGCCAATATCTAGGCGTCACAATTGACTGCAAATTGACCTAGACAACTCATATTGACCAAGTAAAAACAAAGTGCACCAAGGGAGTCAAATGGTTCTCTGCCATCTATGGTGGTCGAGCAATTACGCCTCCGCTTTTGGCCTTGAACGTCAAACTTCTCCCACTTACTTTAATACACCTCGGTGGGATTTCTGCTATGCAGATCAACATCCTTAAAATATTATACATGCAAAATGTTAGGTTCTTACTCAATTGAAAGCTCTCCACTCCTCAGTGAATTCTTCGCCTTGAAGTGAACTTAAAATTCGAAAGAAGCCTACATTGAGCTTCTCTCTTCAACTGCACATGCGATTGGCGGTCTGCACATGAAGATATACTAAAAAAGTTAATCCTTGAAGAGATCTACCAATGATCCAACCTGGGACTCAGAGCCTTCCCTGAACTCTGAGAACCAAATAGCAAGGCTTGACTGACATTCCACAGAAAATGAGCGAATACTGTAGAGCTACAGACACTTTAAACATGCCTGGAATACTCTGCTAAAACAGTTTCCATTGATTTCAAGCTGAAAATGAATGATTATGAGTAACAAAGTGCCGCAAAATTGCCGCTAAATTTCCATATTTGTGCCGCTAAATTTCCATATTTGTGCCGCTAAATTTGCTTATCCATGCCGCAATATCCTGGGGGGTCTGTTCAATACGCAGAACTGCTGAAAGACCTATGAGTGCTAGATTATAGCCTATATACCCAAAAGCAGCATGCAGAGGCTGATAAAGCGGGCCCACTGTTAGCTAGGATAATACGAGATACCCCACAGACCGCTCCGATCATTGAAATTAATACACGAGATGGTACAACTGTCACTACGCAACTAGACATAAATAGGGCATTTCAGGCATATTATGAGTCACTATATGCCGCTCCACCAGAGCCTGATCAGCCAGAGTTGACTCTTTCTTTGCAGAACTCCCCTTCCCACAGCTGTTGGATGACCATAAGGAGGAACTGGAGAATCCAGTCACGGAAGCGGAGATCAGAGCAGCCATTAAGGCACTGCCTAGAAATAAGACCCCGGGGTCGGATGGACTGCAGGTTGAATTTTATGCGACTTATATGCCCTTGTTAGTCCCACATTTACGAAAGATGTATCAAGAGTCACTGGAACTTGGCTCCTTGCCAAACACTACACTTCAGGCGCTGGTGGTCTCCTTGTCCAAACCAGGCAGAGACACTAGAGATATTTCGGGCTATAGACCCCTTTCACTAAATACGGATTATAAAATTTTAAGTAAATTACTAGCTAATAGAATTCAACATCACATACCACGATTGATACACGCGGATCAGTGTGGGTTTGTACCAGGCAGAAGCACGGCGCATAATATCCGCAGATTGCATCAACTTATGTCGCACTCCAAAACACACCCCCATAATCAGGGATGTATCTCCTTAGATCTACGTCAGGCTTTTGACTCTCTCCGGTGGGACTACATGTTCCGCATTATGCCTAAATTTGGAATCCCAGATGCATTCACAAAATGGATTGCCCTTCTATATACCAACCCTACTGCTAGAGCTCGCACGGGACAATATATATCGCAACAATATGCAGTGGCGCGCGGTACGAGACAGGGCTGCCCACTTTCACCCTTAATATTTGTACTGGCTCTAGAACCATTACTCGTAAAAATTCGTAGGCTGGCGCTTCATAAGGGTATTAAAGCTGGACGTGATACGCATGTAATCTCAGCCTATGCAGATGATATCATTTTATATCTTATGAACCTTGGAGATGATCACATGCCCCTTCCCACGATATTCAAAACTTTTCAGTCGCTATCAGGGCTTTCCATAAATGAAGCTAAGTCATATGCCTTCGCATTCACGGAACAGTTGACTCAGGACCCAATACACTTTGGTCAGTGGTCATTCCAATTAGCGCCGACTACATTTAAATACCTGGGCATTAACGTATATAGGGAACCAGTGGATGTCATAGATGGCAATATCACCCGAGCGATAAATTCACTTAGAGCTCAAATAAGGTTGTGGACATCCCTCCCCTTGTCGGTGGCTGGTAGGGTGACTATTGCTAAAATGGTGCGGCTTCCACGGTTACTTTACTATTTCACGAATTTACCACTTGTAATTCCGATGCAAGTGTTTAAGCTGCTGGATACACTGTTGATCGAGCTGATTTGGGGGACGGGTCAGCGTAGAATAGGACTGTCCAAACTGCAGCTAGCTACTAAGAGGGGGAAAGTTTAAATTTATCCAGTTGATTGTGCACCGAGCGTACTTGACCCCACAAAGACTGCACGCAATGTTCCCGAGCACGTCGGATGTATGCCCGAGGTGCAAGAGTCCCAATGCTGACTTCCTACATATGCTATGGACATGTCCACGCTTGCAACATTACTGGGCTGAAGTGCACAAAGTCCTACGGGAGGTGGCCCCAGGGAGGTGGGGTGTAACGGCGGAACATTCCTTACTGGGGCTGGGTATAAAACACAAAAGTGGTAACCCCACAAATAGATTCGTCAATCTGGCGCTAATTCTGGCTAAACGAATGATAACTAAACGCTGGAAAGCCACTACAGCACCATTAGTGGCGGAGTGGTATAGTGAGGTGGTGAGATGGGGCAGAGCTGAGAGCGCTGAGCTCATAAGGGAAGAAAGTAGAGGATTATGCAAAAAGCCTATCATTAGAATGGAACACGATAATGGAAGAGTTTATAGCAAAAGAATTGTAAAGGAGATATGGCAGTTGCGCAGTTCCTAAA
Source organism: Calotriton arnoldi (assembly GCA_963921515.1). Classification (NCBI taxonomy): domain Eukaryota; kingdom Metazoa; phylum Chordata; class Amphibia; order Caudata; family Salamandridae; genus Calotriton; species Calotriton arnoldi. Next base: position 1,448,357 of record CAWUFW010000977.1, read on the forward strand.
GCACAAGTTACTAACTTGTGTAACGATATATCTGTAAGAGACAGTAGTTAGTGACAGATTCCTTACCTTAGAATATCCCCAGGCGTCAGGCTGGATCCAGAAAGTTTTGCGTAGCAGTACCCTTGCGCGTCGGTAGGCGGCGTCGTGCGGCTCCGCGTCAGTCGGCGTGATCGCCGGGATGACGTCGCGGGCAGTACTTAGACGCCGCCCCTGTGCGCTGACGTCAGTTCTGTACACGACTTTCCGCGCCAGGAACGCAGAGCCATGCAAGAAGCTGACATAGGTGTCTGAAAAATACTAGGGCCCTGAAAGGGATGTCCTTAACCCTAGAAATCAGTTCGCAGAACGGGGAGGATGGGTGGGGCGGTAAGGAATCTGTCACTAACTACGGTCTCTTACAGATATATCGTTACACAAGTTAGTAACTTGTGCATCTGAAAGACACGTTAGTGACAGATTCCTTACCTTAGAATAGATACCCCAGCAATACCAACCCCGGTGGTGGGTCTGCGAACAAAGATCAGACAAGGAAGTCCCGGAGGACAGAACGGCCAAAGAAGCCGTCCCTCCGGACCAGACTGTCAAGGCAGTAATGCTTTGTAAACGTGTGCAGCGAGGACCACGTAGCTGCCTGACATATCCTGCAGCGGAACACCGCGGCCTAAAGCCGTGGTAGCAGCCGTTGCCCTGGTGGAATGGGCACGCAGCCCAACAGGAGGCTCCTTCTTAGCCAAAGAATAGCAGGCTTTGATACACAAGGTTACCCAGCGGGAGATGGTTCTCTTGTGCACCGCCCGACCTTTTTTGGCGCCCACGTAGCCAACAAAGAGCTGGTCATCCACCCGGAAGTGTTGTGTGCGGTTGATATAAAAGGAAAGCGCACGTTTTGGGTCCAGACGGTGGAGCCTCTCTTCCTCTCTGGAAGGATGCGGAGGCGGAAAGAAGGTGGGCAAAGTGATGGTCTGCCCAATGTGGAAGGCAGTAACCACCTTTGGCAAGAAGGACGGACGCGTCCTAAGAACAACCTTGTCTGGATGGACAGACAGAAAGGGAGGTTTGCATGATAGAGCCTGGAGCTCACTCACCCACCGAGCGGAGGTGAAGCCACCAGAAAGGCGGTCTTCAGAGTCAGAAGACAGTTATGTAGGGGCTCAAAGGGAGCGCACATGAGAAAGGTAAGAACCAAGTTCAAGTCCCACTGAGGCATCACAAACGGAACAGGAGGGAAGAGGTGTGTAATGCCTTTTAGGAACCTGTTAACAAGGGACTTGAAAAGGGAGGGCTGATCAGGAAGCCTGAGGAAGGCCGAGATGGCACAAAGATAGCCCTTGATGGTACCCAGGGCAGAACCCGGTTGGGCCAGGGAGAGAAGGAACAGAAGAACCTCGGAAAGTGGGGCAGAAAGGGGCAGAGAGGGGATTCACAGCCTTTGCTGTGCACCATGCCACAAACTTGTTCCACCTGCAGGCGTATACCACCTTAGTGGAGGGACGCCTGGCTGCCAGAATTACATCACAAAGTTCGGGAGGAAAGTCGAAAGGAATCAACTGCCGCCGCTCAATCTCCACGCAAGCAGGTGGAGACTGGACAGGTTCGGGTGGAGGACCGTCCCCTGCGACAGAAGATCCTCCCGAAGAGGCAGACGGATCGGGGGATCGACGCTCATACTGAGTAGCTCGGGATACCAAACTCTTCGAGCCCAGTCCGGAGCCACAAGGATGACTTGGGCCCGGTCGCGCCGAATCTTCTTCAACACTCTGGGTAGAAGTGGTATAGGCGGAAAGGCGTACAACAGACCGCAACTCCACTCGCAACGAAAAGCGTCGTCGAGCGAGTGCCGCCTTGGAAATTCCAACACGCAGAACTGATGACATTGCGCGTTCTCTTCGGTGGCGAATAGATCTAACCAAGGCTCTCCCCACTGCAGAAAGAGTCCTTGCGCCACTTCCGAGTGAAGACGCCATTCGTGATCCATCATGCACCTGCGGCTGAGTTCGTCCGCCCTGGCGTTCAGGGAACCTGCTAGGTGTTGAACCATCAGTAATATGCCCTGATGTTCCAGCCATGTCCAAAGGCGCAGAGCCTCCTGACATAGGGTCCACGACCCCACCCCGCCCTGTTTGTTGCAATACCACATGGCGGTGGTGTTGTCTGTGAACACCTGCACTACTGTCCCTTTGACAGAGGGAAGGAATGCCTTGAGTGCAAGTCGGATCGCCTGGAGCTCCAGAAGGTTGATATGGAGCCAGGACTCCGCCGGAGACCAGAGGCCTCTGATCTCTGCCTCTCCCATGTGACCACCCCATCCCAGAAGGGACCCGTCCGTCACAACTGTGTGCTCTGGCTGGGGAAGGGATCTGCCCATGACCCATTGCCGGTTCGAGAGCCACCACTGCAACTGTTTTGCAGTCTCCTCCGAGATCTGGACGTGATCAGACAGGTTGACCTGGTGCTGCGCCCACTGGAACTTCAGGTCCCACTGCAGAGCCCGCATATGCCATCTGGCATGAACGACCAGCAGGATGCAGGAGGCCATGAGGCCCAGCAGCATCAGGGTCATCCGTACCGAAACCCAGGATAAAGGCTGAAAGATCGGAATCATAGCCTGAATATCCCGGACTCGCCGTTCGGGAGGATAGGCCCGAAACTGCGTCGTGTCCAGAACTGCTCCGATGAAAAGGAGCTGTGGAGAAGGAATCAGATGCGACTTCGGCACATTGATGGAGAACCCCAGCGAGTGCAGGAGTTCGGCCGTAGTCTGGAGGTGGGAGACGACTGCCTGGGACGAGCCCGCCTTCAGCAGCCAGTCGTCGAGGTAGGGGAAGACTGGAACCCAGGCGCAGATGAGCTGCGACCACCGCCATCACTTTCGTGAACACCCGAGGGGCACTTGTAAGACCAAAGGGGAGCACGGTGAACTGAAAATGCTCGAGGCCTACTGTGAATCGCAGGTAACGCCGGTGGGCCGGCAGGACGGGGATGTGAAAATAAGCGTCCTGCAAGTCCAACGCTACCAACCAGTCTCCAGGGTCGAGGGCAGTCAAGACCTGAGCTAGGGTGAGCATCTTAAACTTCTCCTTCCGGAGGAAGCGATTGACGTTCCGGAGGTCCAAGATAGGACGCATGTCCTCCTTGTCCTTTTTGCCCACCAGAAAGTAGTGGGAGTAGCAACCACGTCCTACTTCTGGGGTCGGAACATGCTCGATGGCCCTCTTGGCCAAGAGGGCCGTGACTTCCTTCTGCAGAAGCACCAAGTGATCCCCTGACATGCGGTGGAATTGAGGTGGCATGGCTGGGGGGGTGGTCTCGAAGGGGAGGGAGTAGCCCCTTCGGACAATGTCCAAGACCCACCTGTCCGAGGTGATCACACGCCAGTGGTGAAGGTAATGGCGGACCCTGCCCCCTACTGGCATGCTGTGCACCTGAAAGGAAGGACTAGAAGGGATTGGAGGCCGCGGACGGGGCGGAGTTGGTGGCCTGACCCGCACGCTGGTTGCCCGAACAAACACGGCAGTAGCCACGTCCTTGGCCACGCGAAGACGCTTGCTGCGCGGGCCGGTGGCTGGGCAGTGGACGTGACTGGGCGCCCCTTCCGTGGCCACGAAAGGGGCGAAAAGCAGAGGTTAGCGGAGGGCGCACAACAGAAAGGCCCAGGGACTTGGCAGTAGCCCGTGAGTCCTTAAAACGCTCCAGCGCATGGTCTGCTTTGGAACCAAAAAGACAGACTCCATCAAAGGGCATGTCCATGAGGGTATTCTGGACATTACCCGAGAAACCAGTTGTTCTCAGCCAGGCGTGGCGACGCAGCGCCACGGTCATTGCAAGCGATCTGCCCAGCGAGTCGGCGGTATCAAGGCCACAACGTATGGTGTATTTAGCCGCATCCCTACCTTCCGCAATGGTGCGGGTAAGCAGTGTCTGGACCTCCTCAGAACACTGGGGCAAAACAGTCGCCACCGAATCCCACAGGGAGTGGGTATATCGGCCCAAAAGGCAAGCGGTGTTGACGGACCGCAAGCCAGCACTGGAGGAAGAAAAGCCTTCTTCCCAAACTGGTCCAGGCGTTTGGATTCCCTATCCGGAGGGGCGGTAGGGAAGGCGGTTTGGGAGGCAGAGGCTTGGACAACCAAGCTCTCGGGGTGGGATGTTGAGAGAGAAACAAGGGGTCGCCCGGAGCAGGGCGATGGCGTCGGGCCACGTTCCTATCCACAGGAGCCCCTGTGGTGGGCTTGGACCAGGTGCCCAAAAGAACATCAGACAGTGCATCATTAAACGGCAGCACAGTCTGTGGAGGAAGCTGCCGGCTGAAGCACTTCCGTCAGGAGATTAGTCCTGACAGCCACAGTAGGCAATTGGAGGTGCAAGGCTCCAGCTGCTCTACGCAACACCGTTGCAAAATTTGGTCCCTCCTCCGTAGCCATGGGAGGAGACAGCATGCCAGTGTCAGGGGAAGTGTCTAGACCACTGGCATCCCCAAGTTCCTCTGCCCAGTCCTCATCATACTCACACTGCTGTGTGAGAGGGTCTTCCGACCCCTCCCAGCTCTCCTGGTCGTCCTCTGGTGTAAAATATGGAGGAGGGACATCTGGGACCCAAGGTCTCATCGGCGCCAGAGTCGAGCGACGTCGGTCCGGCTCCATGTCCAGAACCGGAGAGATCCGGGGAACGACGCCGCATGGAGCCCCGGGCGGCGTCGGGAACGGCACCGGGGACATCGGCGCCGGCGGGGTTAGGTCAACCGGCGTCGATCGGGGTTGCGGTACCACCGGAGCCGGGATTGAGGCCGGGATCAAGGCTGGCGGGACAGGCGATGCCGGGACCGGAGTCGTCGGCGACGCCGGAGCAACCCCATCAGGGCCCGAAGGCGCACCGGAGGGACCTTGAGGCCCGAAGAGGCGGGCCATGGCCGACAGGAATTCCTGTATCTCGGCCGGAGTCGCCCCCGAACCCGGGAAGGACGGGTAATGCTGGGGCGGCGCCACAGGCACATCCGGAGCTGCGGGGACGGTGCCGACAGGGGCCTCAGCCGAGTCGCGAGACCGGCGAGGCGAAGTCTTAGAGCGATGGTGCTTTTTAGACTTGTGCTTAGACTTACCCGAGGAGTGCGAAGACTTGGACTCCGACGACCGGCGGGGGCTCCGCGACCGGCCCCTCGACCTCACGGGACCGGGGCTTGGTGCGGCACGGAGCAGACTGCCGGACCTCGAGGAGCTTTCGAGACCGCTCTCGCAAAGCCTTCGGGTGTGAGGCCCGGCAGTCAGGGCACGACTTCGTGTCGTGGTCTCGGCCAAGACAGTAGAGACTAAGTGCGGGTCTGTGATCGACATCATTCGACCACAGGCGTCGCATGGCTTGAAGCCGGGCATTCCTACTGACACCTAGGAGTCGAGAAGACTCGAAAAGAAAGTGAAAAAAATCACCAAAAATTTAGTCAAAAATTGCGCGCAGGGGCGGCGTCCAAGTACTGCCCGCGACGTCATCCCGGCGATCACGACACCGACGACGGACGCGGAGCCGCACGACGCCGCCTACCGACGCGCAAGGGTACTGCTACGCAAAACTTTCCGGATCCAGCCTGACGCCTGGGGATATTCTAAGGTAAGGAATCTGTCACTAACGTGTCTCTTTCAGATATGCCCTGTTATAATCATATACTGTGACTATTTAGAAGACGTCCAAGGTGTGATAATTGTACATGCAAGAGATCTTTCAAGTACGGGGATGTTGCTACTAGTCCAAGTATGCTTGAATAGGACGTATCTTTATACAAATTTATTACAATTACATAGGGTTTCATGTGGAGGGAGGGGGGGTTATTTTAGTTATGTTAAGTGTCGCAACTCATGCTTTAAGTAACAGAATGCTAGCAATATATTCAACGGTAACCACAAAGTGCACAAACAGTTATGTAATTGCTGCTTTCTTCATACAATGTTATGTATATGTATAACAAGACAAAAACTAAAAATATATTTAAAAAAAAATAAAAAAGTAACTCCCATTCGAGAGCAGCTGGAAAACCAGCGTGATCATGGCCGCTGGGGTCCCTGACATGTGACAAGACAAGTTCGCCACTGAACCACTGCAGGCTCTGTGTAGAGAAATATCCTGACATGAGAGAACCGCTCAAAGCGTTCTTGCAGTTTGTACCACTCAGATGTACTTCTTGATCCCCATTCCGGCATCGTTATCTATATGGTAACTCCCAAGTTGCCTTGATGTATCCCCTACCCATTTTTACATATTTGCCTGCCTTTGCTCAAGGCAATATTGAAACTGAAACGTAGGGACCGGCAGAGTGATTTGGCAATGAATGAGCCATTCTGTTGATGGTGATTCGGCTACAGTGAATGGTAACCTTTCCAGTTTCTCAATACGCAGCATTGTATATTTGGCTCCCCTTTGTGCCATTTCTGTTCATCAGTTAGATTGTATTCTGAAAACAGACGTGGTGTTTATAAAACGCCATGGCACATAGCCTGCACGCAAAGATTGCAGCGTCCAGCTTATCATAATAGAACGTAGCTGAGATTGCCCGTGTTGTAACAAGGCCAGATCTTGTTCTAATATGTCGATCGCCGAGGACACAATGTTGCCTAAGGAGTAAATCCTGGAGGTCAAAGTAGTTAACCCATTATCCACCACTGCCAATACTTTTTCTAAGTTAATACGGTCTCTCTCTCGTATTCTTTCTGCGGCCTCTTGTTGGGATATTTTCCAGTTTTCATTATAGTAGGCATAAAGGCCTGCATATATGAAACGTTTGACGTGGTTTCCTGGGACCTAGCAGAAAATCTCCAAGCTCCATGTCAGGTGTGAGTAAGGTCAAGTGGTGCTTTACGTGAGTGTCGAGGTCTCTAGCCAATCAAGGCACAACTTCCCAACACTATACGATGTCACTACCCCTGGGTGTTGTCTTTGTACATAGCGTGGATCTGGCCTATGGATACTAAACCCTCTGGTTGTATTCATAAATCTGTTGACATTTGTGTGTCGATGGGCCAAACCAGCCATTCTGTCCAATCAGGATCTGATGTACTGGAAAATGTCATCTAATCCTACCCCTTGTGTAGTTGAATTCTGCCCCCCACCCATCTGCGATGGTGTTGGAAACCCCGGTGTGTTCATTTCCTTGCCTTTGGCTAATCCAAGACAGGATGTCTGTTGCAGTTTCATTCAGAAATAAAATCTGCTGCGGAATGATGCATGCTCTAAAAAGTGCTTCTATTCCCTGGACTTGCCAGTCCCTAGAACCCCAGATTGATTTGGAATCTATTGTGCCTTTCCATAGATCGAAACCCTGTTTAGACAACTGGTTCAGAAAGGATGCAGAGTAAATATGTTTGGTGTTTAACATAATTTTCTGAGCTGAATTTTTCTCCACTTTATAATAAAATGACTTTGGGTCGGATGTGTTAAACCCTGAGAAGTATGTGAATTTCTGTGCAAATGCTTGTGAACTACCTTTTGGAGGTGTTGGGCAGTGTTCCCACTGGTGGTATTCAAATACATTTCTTGGTGTTATAGATTTGTGTAAGAAATGATCACCAAAATGCTGGTAACAGTACAATGTATCATAGTCTGAAGTACCTTCTAACATTTCATTGTTCGGAAATGCAGCTGTTTTTTCTAAAATCAGACATCATAGCATTTACAGTTTGTGTCCCAATCATCAGAAAATGTACTGGAGGTAATGAAATCACTTAAAGAAATTTTAAATACATGTTTTAGCTTTAAAAGTTCAGTCGGACCTAATATATCATAATCAACCTTGTCCCATTCTATACCGTCCAGTATAGGAACTGTTGTAATGTTCACTGAAGACAAGTCTCTTGGTTCACGATGTGAAGACTGGTGAGGTTTTAAAACCAAATTAACTCTTTGGGCTGTGGAGCTTGGCTGGAGGGATCGTCCATTAATAAGCATACTAAAAGTTATTATTAAACCTAGCCAGAAAATGAAAAATAAAATCCCAGTGATATACCATAGTTCTATCCAAGGTGACACCAGGTAAGTCTTTCTAAAAAAGTTCAAAAAGTCAACGAGTCTGTTGGGAGTGATTTTTTGGCTGGCGTCGTTTCCGGTTCGCTTGGATCCAGTGAAAACGTATCAAAGTTCATGAAATAGCCAGAAGCAGTTCGATCAATTGTTGGAATTGCATTGGGATTTGTTGAAATCGGATTTTGCTCTTGACGAGGCATGTTGACGTAGAGGTCTGTATTAGGTCTTATTGCAACTTGGTTAAGTTGATTTTCATTTTGAAGATGAATTTCTTGTTGAAGTGGAACTAGTTCCATAGCATTGTTGCCTAGTCCTTCATTCCGTACAGGTGGCTCTTCAAACGTGATGAGTCTGTTTGAACTTCTTGGATTGTAGCGAGAGGAGGGCGTCTGCTACTGTGGAGTGCACAAGGCCTACTGTTTAGTATCGGCCACATAGTGTGGTTTGATTAAAATCAATGGAGACAAATCTTTTCTCCTTTTTCCCGGCAAGAGGTGGCAGAAGTACAGTTCTTGTGCTGTGTATTGTAGGACCGGTACAGGCTCTGTAGGATGGCCCAAATTCTTTTTTGTCAGCAATCTTCTCCGACTAGATTCCCGAAGCTTTGGGATCCAGATAGTTCTTGCCGTTACGGTCTTGACTTCCTCAGTGGCGGCCTGTTTCTGGAGCACGTTACTTTGTTGTGTCCTGGATTCATTTAGATCCTGTAAAACAGCCAAACGATCATGGATATCAAATGGTTTTTTTATCCGCCACTGTGCCTTCACAATCAAGATCAGGTACCCACATTCTTGTCCCAAATAGGACCTCGTAAGGAGTGACACCTCCTAGAGAGCTTCTTGGCTGATTATTGAGCGCGCGCTTTACCCCATAAAGGTGATCGACCCATCTACCTCCCTTGCCTAATTCCCTAGCTGTTAAAGATTGCTTTAAGTCTTGGTTTTCCTCTCCACAACAGAATTTCCCTCGGGATGATACGGAGAGTAGTACCGCAATGCTACGCCCATTCCTTCCATGGCCTCTTTGTAAGCCCGAGAGCTAAACGCCGGACCACGGTCAGAATGTAACGTGCCAACTGCGTATGTGCCGATAAAGACTCGCAAATCTTTTATAACAGTTCGAGCGTCAGCCGAGCGCGGAGGCCAAACCCATAGGACACCTGAGCTGGGCGCCCACGGACAGACAACCCGATGCTGTCTAATAATGGTATCTGTACTGGACGTCTTGTGGTGGACCCTTGCATCTGCTTACAGATGTTGCAGTTCCAGACAGTCTCTTATCTGCCTTTTCATTACAGGCCACCAGTAGCGTTGCTTCAATAAAGAAGCAGTTGCATCAAGCCCCAAATGCACAGAACCTGTCCCTTCGTGTGCTGCTACAATTAAGCCTAGCCTACGATCCATATTTGGTATTACTCTATCACCCACTCCAGGCATCTGAGCATATGGAATGTTTTGTGCATCTAACTTGTAGGAGTACTTGAGTGGGGATTTAGGTACTGCTGTGCTGCCTTTGCGTGAAGCATTGACAGCTACCATAATCTCACCGTCTACCCTCGTCTTTGAACAAGTAACTGCAGCTACGGCGGCTGTGCGAACAGCCCCCTTTGCGGCTTCATCAGCCAATGAATTCCCTTCAACGTGAACGCCATCACGCTGATGACTTAGTGTATGTATCACGTGATCCCTTGGTAGTTCGTTTCTCAACTCCACTACCTGTTCCCATAGCATTTTATGCTTAATTGTGCAACCTTTTGCATCTCTGAACCCGTTTTGTTCCCAATGATGTAGATATTCATTGTACGACTGTACACAGTAAAAGGAATCACAATAAGTGTGGGGAATTCGTGATCCGTATTTATAAGTCCCAGTATAAGTACTTTGAGTTCTGCCAACTGAGCTGTGCAGTCTCCTAGAGATTGCGTTTTAGTGCAACTCGGATGGAACTTGCCATTGTGCATGCGAACTTTAACAATCGCACACGCTGCACTGTAAGCTTGCTTACTTCCTGTGGCTGGTTGAGCAGATCCGTCAGTGTAAATAATGTATTCATACTGATCTAGAGGCAAGATTTCATTTGGTAGAGGATATTCTTGTTCGTATTGCAGGAATGCCTGTGTTTTTAAACTTGAACAAATCTGTATTCAACATCCGATGCAGTAAGAGAATTAGCCCACTGTATCCATCTCGGATGTAAGGCTTTTGCATTTGAAATGCTAGCTTTTCTAACAGCTTCTAAAGCGGGTACTGTGGTCACGACAATTACGCGTTTTCCCTGGGCTAGAGCTCTCTTGGTACAGCGGTCTGCACTGCTGTCAGAATTTTTTCTGTTGAAGTTTAACGCATCTCTGCGTTTGTGTACAGGTGTGATTTATATGCGATCGGTACTGTTTCGCCTTCATTAAAAGTCAAATAAGTGTACCCGCATTGACCCGCTATTACTCGGATCACTAAGTTCTGTGCGTTTACGCGCGTCTGTAAATGTTTAGAAGCCTTTTAGATGTCTTCCTGTAGGGAACACAAGATATTTGTGTGTTCGTGTGTGCACTGTAACTGAAGTGTCAGGTTTTATTAAGTCGTAGAAAGGTTTTACTCTTTCTGCGTAATCCAAAATGTATGTTCGACCAAAATTTAGGAATCCCAGAATTGATTGTAAATTCTTTAATGATCTTGGAGGTTGGAGCAGCGCACACTTTTCTAAAAAGTTAGCGGCCAGGCTTTTTCCCCTCACTTGACAGCTCGTATACTAAAAAACAGGACATTGAGGTGGGCAATTTGATTTTTTTAAATTAAATTTATAGCCCTCAGAGGCGAATCCCATAATAATGGTGCTCACCCTGGTCAAGTGCCTCTTTAAATCGTCAGTCAGATAAATATCCACATAGGACAATGCTTCTTCATCCAAATTTTGGAGTAACTCAGTTACCCTTGCTGAAAACAACCCCGGGCTATTCTTATACCCTTGGGGGAGTCGGCAGAATTGCCGTTGTGACCCTAACGCACTGAATGTGGTTAGATGCCCACTTTCAGGCACTATATTTTGGCAGAAAAATCCATTTGAGATATCAAGCGTTTTATATTTTTTCCGCACAATGTTATTCATTAATGCGGCACTGTGTGCATTTTGAACTGCAAATGTCTTTGTGCAAGTGTTTAAATGTCTAATCTAAAACAAGACGATCTGTATTGTAAGGTTTGGCTACGGGGAACAAAGGATTGTTCATAGGTGAGGTGCAATTTTCTATCACCCCCTGGTATTCAAGTTGGTCTAGAATCTCCCTGACTTGTTTTTTAGCTTCCTGCTTTATAGGATATTGCCTTTGAGCATTTGGGGAAACTTAACGGGATCACGTGGTGGGTTGACTCCTCATCCCAACCAGCATGATTTTTGTACAATGCTGGAGCTAGGGCAACCGCCCACTCCTGCGCATATGCATGTTTTAGGTGAATGGGAACGAGGTCGGAAAAGGCTGGAAAAATTCTCGTTTCTCCCCTAGGGCACTCCATGACGAATGCTGGCGGCCAGTCTTGTTCTGCTAATAGAATGTCATGTCATAACCAGATGACAGCTTTTTCCAAAAGAGCTTTAACTTTTCTGGGTTTATATCCCCCTTCATCCGGAGTGTTCTCATGTAACTTATGTGGGACACTTACCAGAGTATCAGGTGTTTCCACCGTGATATACTCACTCATCTCCGCTGTCACCAGAAATTCCTTCAGGTTCTGGCGAGCTATCGTTACTTCTGCCGCGCTGTCTAGCATCGTCAGAGCCCATTCCTCGTTCAGAAGCTGTGTCCTCAGAATTCTGGGCATGTCTGATCTTGAGACCTGCTACCTTCTTTTTGAACTGAGGTTTTGATTTTTGGTTTATCCTCTTTTTTAGGTGCGTAGTCCGCAGCATGTTGCGTGTCTCTGGACTTTGTATGCTCCTTTGACCATCCTTCCCTCTCGGAGTTTCGTGATGAACCCTGAAAGGAACGAGTATCAGTATCCTGATACCCGTCAGGTTTTTTAAATATCCCTATTCCTGAGGTTATACCTCTTTTCAGAGGGCTCCTGTTGAGGAGACCTATCTCTGGACTGAGATCTGGTGTCTTTAGACTTTTGTTGTTTTTTATTTTCCCACTTCTTTTTAGAAGTAGGTGTCTGCTTTGTAGTGTCCTTTTCAGGTCTGCCCACCAGTTGTGGTTTTAATGCTTTCCCACCCAAACTGTCTCTGCCTAGTTCTGCATATGCAGTTTCAATTATTTGGGGTAGTTAATGTTGATCCTCTGGACTGAACTCCCTTAGGTGTTGGCAGATCGCCACAGAAGCTGCCTCCCCTTTAATATTAGCTAGTATTATGGCTGAGACCTGGTCAAAGTTATTTAGTAACTTCATCCCCAAGTTAAGGGCAGGTTCTGCTCCGTACTCATTTTGTATCGGTTTTATTACTTCAGGTACTACTGCTATTGACGGGATACCATGTGTTCTGGTATATATGGCAGCAAAGACTGAACCCCAAGAGGTGCAGTCCTCTACTTGTGGTGTGAGACCCATGGGCAAGCAGATTGTTAGAATTCTGTGTTTATCACAGATGGTAGTTTTCGGGAATACTGCCTCAAGCAGAGTTATTTTCTGAGCTATCCAGAATGGGATTTGTTCGCCTTTAGCTGGCATTTTGCCCATTATCGCGTGTAATGTTTGTGGAGTAATTTTATTAACTGTACTCTGGACTGGAGTATCTTGTGCTGCAGCTGGTGCAGGCTGAACTGTTAAAGTCCTCATCACAAATTGTGCGAGGTTTCTGTAGATTTTAATTAAATCTTTGTTGTACGAGTAAGTCTGGCGGAGGCATTGTGTTAGTGTCAGGATGCGGTGTGTATGCCGCTAGTATGGGCCATGTGGCTCCTGCTCCTCCGAGCGGGCCTAATCTTGCTCTTCCTCGTACGTGGGGTAGGGCGCCTTTAAACCAGTAATTATGCTCCTGGTAAGTGAGCGGAATCTCCAACTCCTCAAAAAGGAGTATAGTCCTCTGGTGTTTTTTCTCTTAGGTAGTAGTGAAATACATCCGTTATTGCATTTGCTGCTGGGAATGTAACCCATGAATAGAACACCTGTTTTGTTTGATTAGTGTGCCTCAATCACGAAAATTACTTTACCACCCCTGGCTCTTAAGCCATGTTCTAGAAGTTTTATGGTGACTACTTCTGAAATTTGGTGCAATTTGTATTGCATCCTCAGGGTCTTCTTCTCCTAAACCGAAGAGGTCCATTACAACTCCCCCTGTTGCGTTTGTTTCTTCCACCATTTTAAATTGGAAGAAGGGTGTTTAAGGAAATTTTAAGATAAGGTGTAAATGCACAATTGTAGGAACTAAATATCCTTCAAACTGGAGTAACCAACAGCCAATAAATAGTTCTCGTACTACTCCGCTGCGGTGGATTTTGTGCCCACCCACTCCAGACGTCTCTGGGTTTTGTGAGTAGGTTCTCTGAGAATAGCACGACTGAACTACTCAGATTCTACTGTTAAATACGTACCCAACCAACGTTGGCGGCGCCATGTCGTGTAGCTCCTATAGTACCCCTGCAGGACCTGCGAGTTTGGATAACATACTGCGGGCTTGGTGGTAGACTGACTGTGCACCCCCACCGTATGTTAGCCTAGTTTTGCATTAGCTAGCTCGCAGTGCCACTAGTGTCTCCTCTTATCGGGGAGAGATTAGTTTCTGGCAACCTTAGACCATGACAACCCTGATTCCCTCAGAATCGTGGAAACAATGTACTACCTTTCGCTCAGTCATTCGTGCTCACTTATTCGGTTTGTCTCAGAGAGTTACACAGAATAAACAGTCGGGCGTTTCAATAAGTATTTATTGAACAGTTGTTATTCTAGTGTAAAATATATGTGCTGCGGTAACCAGCAGACAATAGCAGAGATATATTATCAGCAGTACGATAAAAGCAAAGGGATAGAACAGTTCTACCATATTGCGATAATCATGGATACATACATGAATATAAAAGCATTATGCAAGTGTGCGTACTCCTACGATGCCTACCTAGATGTACCCGAGTGTACCTAGCATGTGTGTAGGTCTTAGAAGCTAAGAGCCAAGAATCCTCCTAGGATTTAGTCGAACCCCCATACCTGAATAGAGAGAGTGTGGGACCCCGTCCTGGTCTCGAGTTGGATGCAGGTGCCCAAAGATAGCACTGTAAGCCATGAATGATCTGAACATTACTGCTTTTGTTCCCAAGTGTGAGCAATGCTAGCACTGTAAGCCCTGAGCAGCATATATATTGTGGATACTGCCAGCATTGAGTGTTGTGCCAAGGACTAACAATGAACACTTCGAACAGTATTTGTACTGCTAAAACTGCCACCAATAAGCAGTGTGCCGGACGTTAGCACTGTTGGCAGGTCCCGAGCAGTATAGGCAATCCCAATGCTGAAAGCAAAGCTCCCAATGCTAACCTATGCTATGTGGACCGTTTGGGTGGTCCTATATGAAGCATCTTTAAAATACCGGGCAATGATCTATCAAAGATGTTGATGTGTTGAGTCCACTTTTGTAATGGATTGCGTAAATTAATTATCTACACAGCATGATATACCAACACTAGCCAGGTTAAGATGGCCGCCACAAGAACATTTACAAGTGAGCCCCCTTGACCAAGTCCTTTGTTTATTTTTTGTAATGACTTTTTGACCAACAAATGAAATGATCTGTTATTTAAAGGTGATGAACTATGTGGTAACTAACACTGACGAAGGCCAGGTGGCCGGAACACGTGTTAGCTTCTTGATTCCTGGAGCAAGCTGGAATAAACTAAATTAATTGCATCGAGCCAGAGTGTGCAGCTTTAGGTGTCTTGTGACATTGGTTTTTGGATATATATATATATATATATAGATATATATATATATACATACACATATATACACACATATATACATACAGCTGACGTTGCCACAGGGAATGAGCAATGTGTAAAATGTTAACATTGTAAACCCCGATAACACAGCCAACAAAAAGTGGTGTGACAGATGCTAACACTGTAGGCTCTGAGCAGTAAATGCAATGCTAACACTGCCAACAAAGTGCCTAATGGTAACATTGTATGCCCTGAGCAGCATTTGCACTGCTAACACTACCAACAATATGCTGTGTGCCCAATGCGAACACTCTAGGCTCTGAATTATGGTCCCTGCCAACAGTCACTAATAAGCTGTGGTGCCAGTGTAAAAACAGCCTTGACTGTACTGCTCAGGCCCTGAGCAATCTCCAATGCCAACACGGAGCTGCACACCTGCCGCTCAGACTTGCCAGATAAGTTTTCCACTGCTGAACTGCCAGACATGAGTACTATATCACTTTATATAGTCATGCGTTGAAAACATTTGGTAATCACACCATAATTAAAAATACCAACACTGTCTAGTACATCGCTTGAAAGCCTTCATCCAGCCTTGCCCTCGATCTCCCGTAGTCCACTTTCCCACACGGAGGGCCTTTTTTTGAGAGGCTAACATCTAAAGATATCAGGTCTCACTGCTAGGGAGACCTGGGGCACAGACCAAAAGTAATTTACGTTGTCTCGCCATGTTTCCATGGAGCCGAATAAATTATCTGAGTTGAATGGGCGCATGCGTTCACATGACGTGGTTGTCTTTCTATTTAGAATCCAAAATGGATTGGTAATGTCTCACGAAAACGTTTATTTAGCATTACATTTTTTAAACAAGTATCACTGGAGTGAAGAGGATGTGGTGCAATGGCCAGAGCTGCCGACTAGAGAGCAGGGGATCCTGGTTAGAGTCTCCACAGCGAAACAGCCTGCGATTCTGGACAAATCACTTTATCTTTGGGTGATAAATTGGGCAATATGAATGTGCTAATTTAAAGTATCACACAAGACGAAAAAAGCAGAAAGAGGCAAAACTATGAAAAAATAGTTTCACCAAAGCGGATGTTAACAGTATTTTGTCTACAGGAAACTGATGAGGAGCAGAAGAGGCACAAGCATTGGTAAATGCAGGAAAATACGCAACATCCTATAGAAATTGAGTAAAAAAGTGGCAAGCACAGGAACACAATGAAAAGCCAAGAAAGCAAGGGGACGGGATGTAAGCCCCTTTAAAGATTTATATATATATATATTTTAAAAAAAAGATTCCACAAGCACAGTGCAAGCGCTGTGCAGGCAAAACCTAAAAAGGACCATCCACCTCGACTGGGTCCTCTTCTGCACAGCCTTCCCTCTTTTGTCCTGCAGAACCCCACAAAAGCTAATATTCCAAATGCTGTTCCCTGTACTAGCCATATAAAAGTATAAAGCCCTTTTGGGGTCCAGTTGATGAAACTTCTTTCGAGAGGTGAGTGAGCAAACACCACTTGCAGGGTGATGGGATTGCCCAAAGTGGAAGAAGTCAAGACTAAGCAAGATGGGCGCTCCAGTCAGCAGCAGTGTGGAAAAGAGGAGGTGTAGTCTGTTGCACAGAGAATGATTGTCGTTCACTCACCTGAAGAGTTAAAGTGATTGCAATGAGTAAGACCATCTTTAGTCAGAAGACGCAACTAGCAGCTGTGCACTGGCTCAAAGGACATACACATGAGAATTGTGAAGACCAAGTTAAAATCCCACTGTAGCATCACAAATGGTTTGAGAAGAAACCAGTGTCAAATCTTTAAGAAACCATATCACAACAGGTGGGATAATCAAGGACTGTTGGGCTGGCAAATGTAAGTAGGCTGAAAGGGCACACAAAAGTGTTCACTGCAAGGCCGTGCTGGGCCAAAAACAAAACATACATTAAAACAATATGGCTTGTAAAGGGTCTGTCTTGGGAACTCCAAACCAGGTCATACATTTCCCCCCCAGCATAAATGGACTTCAGGGAAGGCAGTCTGGGGTGAAGAAGACATCTACGACTTGTGGCATCAGATCAAAGAGTCAACTGCCATCATTCAAGAACCACACATGGTGGTATAGATGCAGGGGTCAAAAGACCATGGGTGTGAGTTGTAGCTCTCCTTGAAACGTTCCAAAGCAGAAACTTTCGCCACATGGCCTGGGCGACTGAAACATATCCATGAGAGGCTTGTATCTTTCCAGAGAATCTGGTGGAGCAAATCCATATAGGGCATTGGAGAACCACTGGTGCCAGCTGCCCTCCACAGAATCTGTAGAATCAAGTCCAGCATGAAGCACATATATGCCCCAGAAGGCATATGCATTTCAGCCCAATAAGCTGCCTGCATTAACTGATCAAAGCCAGGCTAGCCAAAGATAACATTTGTTTTCCAAACACCTCAATCATCTTAGATTCCCTTTCTAGGGGGTTGGGGTGGTGGGGCAGGGGGATGTCATGAATTAATTAGGGTTCACCATGCTGGTTGAAGCCTGTACATATGAGCCCTGGAGTAGTGTTGCCTATTCACCAGTGGTCAAGGACAGGGCTTTGATCAGGCGCCCTTTTATGTGCCAGTGAGAACCTTACCAAAAGGGATCAAGAGCTCAGATGTTGCGGGGCCCGGCTGTAAATTTTCCCTAAGGACATTTGTCTTAATCTGAAAAGAAAACAAGTTACTTACCTGTAACTTTAGTTCTCCAGTATTGGAAACTTTCATAGATTCACATGCTTGAATCATTCCCCGTCGTCGAGATGGGAGTACCTGGTATATATAAAAAAGCCTTGCAAAGCCATTACAAACTAGAAACCAGGCCTAAGCCCCATTACAGTTTTGTAACATATCCACCTCTTTTTGTAAAAGACCAAATAAAAAACAACCAATCAGATTAGCCTCACCCTCTAAAACTCTCCTGAGAGAACCTCAGACCTTCAGATTTTCGTAGCCGTAGTGCCAGAGGATAACCATAAAGATGCCGAAGGTCGAGCTTTCCCAGGGGAGGAGGGTGGGTCGCATGTGAATCTATGAAAGTTTCCAATACTGGAGAACTAAAGTTACAGGTAACTGGTTTACTTACTCCAGTATTGGAACTTTCATAGATTCACATGCTTGAATCAGAGTAGCTAGCAGTCATGAGCACTTTTTTTGTTTTCATTATCTTGAACAATTATTAACAATGCCCCAACCATATTAGGGAAAAGGACAGAATAAGTCTCTCGGCAATTCAGACTTCTCTCCCCCTCTTTTTTTTCTAAAACTTGAAGACTATAAAATCTAACACCAAAATCTAAAGTAGTAGGGAAACAAAATCATCATCCACATTATATGCAAGTAACATTTAAGTATGCATACCAAATAGTCAAAAGCAATAAACAGCATCAAAGAATGTGCGAGGAACTTAAGGAAAAGGAAGGAGGGATGAGAGGGAAAGCTCACCGCTTACTGAAACAGGTTCCTCAGGACGAATGTATGACGTTACTACGCATACATTTACAACGCGGTATTTTACATCGCGTTCGTTACAACGCAAGTCGTTACGACTTGCGCTGGAGGGCGCGGGACTTAGGAATAGTATGATTTACTATTCCAACTCCAGTCTACGTACAGTAGGGAAGGTGTTGGAATAGTAAATCATACTATTCCTTAGGTTAGAGCGCCATCCAGCACAAGTCATTGTAACGACTTGCGTTGTAATGACCGCGATGTAAAGGCATTGCGATGGAATGCCCGCGTTGTAATGGATGTTTCCCCTCAGGACTGCTTGGCCCACTGCCGCGTCGCTGCGTGTCGAAGAATCCAAGCAGTAATGTCTGGTGAAGGTATGGATACTTTTCCAGGTCGCTGGTCTGCAGATGTCCCGGATAGGTACCCCAGCAAAGAGGGCTGCAGAAGAGATTGCCCTCGTGGAATGAGCATGGACCTTCCCCTGGAGGGGCTTTCCAGCTAACTGACGACAATATTGGATAGAGCTGGAAATCCAACTTGCAATCCCCGGTTTGGAAAGGGGAAAACCTTTGAGGAGCGCTGTAAGCCACAAAGAGCTGAGGTGACTTCCTGAAATCTTTAGTTCTTTGGAGATAGAATTTCAGGCAACGCTGAATGTCAAGTGAGTGAAGTGATCTCTCAGCCGGAGTCTTAGGTTGAGGGAAAAAAGTCTCAAGGACCACAGGTTCATTTAAGTGAAAATCCGAAGGTACCTTCGGGATGAACTTAGGGTTGGTACGAAGTACTACTGTCTCATTCTTAAACTGAAGAAAAGGCTCCTGGATAGTGAGCCTGCAATTCGCCAACCCTTCTCTCGGATGTCAAAACAAGGGCCACCTTCCACTACAGGAATTTTAGGTCCCCTTTATGTATCGGCTCGAAGGGATGTTTCATGAGCTGAGTCAAGACCACATTAAGGTGCCACAGCGGTGGAGGAGGCTTCACCGGCGGGAAGGCCCGACAGAAGTCCTTCATGAATTGCTTAATAATTCTTGCCGACCAGAGTGAAGGGCCTGCAGATGTCCTTCTGAAGCGAGAGATGGCCGTGAGATGAACTTTAATAGATGAATGACCCAGGCCAGCCTTAGCCAAGGAAAGGATGTAAGGTAGGATTTCATGTGCCGAAGAGGAGAAAGGGTGAACTCCCGATTCTCGGCACCAGAGACAAAACCTCTTCCACTTCACCCTGTAGGATGTTAGTACTTTGAGCACGAGCCTGAGAAAGGATTTCTCTACATTCCGTGGAGAGCTTTAAGTTGAGAAATTCTCTGTGCTCAGGAGTCGAGCTGATAATTGTAGGGATCGGGGATCCGGATGCAGTACTTGGCCCTGGGACATCGTCAGTAAGGACGGAATAGGATTCAAGGGAACCGGTTGCTCCAAGGATAGGAGAAGGAGCTCAGTGTACCAGTACTGGCGAGGCCAGGACGGTGCTATTAGGATCATCTTGCAGGGTTCCGGTCTCAGCTTCCTGAGAAGCCTCGGAATAAGAGGAATGGGGGGAAAAAAGCGTAAACAAAGGCGCCTGACCATGCCATCGAAAACACATTCTCTGAGGATCCCGGATGGTGATGCCAGCTTGCGAAGAACTAGCAATTCTTGTTCTCCGGTGTAGCGAAGAGATACATGGACGGTCTGCCCAATAGATGGAAAATGTCCTCCAGTGTCTTCTGGTCCAGCTCCTACTTGTGGCTGACTGACTTTAGTCTGCTTAGTGTGTCCGCTGTCTCGTTGAGATTCCCTGGGAGATGCTCCGCCTTCAGGGAGACCCATGTAGGATCGCCCATTCCCAGACAGCTTGAGCTTCCGCAGACAGGACCTTGTGCCGCCTTGCTTGATGATATAATGCATGGCCGTAGTATTGTCTGTTCTTATTAGAACAGACTAATCCTTCATTCTTGGGAGAAAAGCTTGTAAGGCCAGGCAAATCGCTCTGAGTTCCAGCAGATTGATGTGCAGAAGACTATGATGGCGCAGCCATCGACCACTTATTTGGAGGTCCTGCAAGACCGCTCCCCAGCCCTCCACAGATGCATCTGTTGTAATTATCTGAGGAGCTGGGGTGACCATGAAGGAGAGATCGTGGGAAATGTTCCTTGTGAATCCACCATGAAGCGGCCTCGTTCATGGGCACAGTGATCTTGATCATGTCCTCGAAAGATCCTTCCACTTGACGCCACTGTAAGTCCAGTTGCTCCTTAAGAGGATGCATACGTAGCCTGCAGTGAGGGATTAAAGGAATGCAGGACGAAATAGATCCCAGAAGGGACTTGTAGAGGCAAACTGAAAGTGACCTTTTTAGAAGTAGATGGGCCATCAACATCAGTTTGGTTTGTCTTTCCAGTGAAGGAAATGCCTTGTTTAGGGACGTGTCCAGTATGGCTCCCAGGAATTTTGCGTTTTTGGACAGGCACAAATTTGACTTCTCTGTTCAGGGTAAGACCCAGACTCTGGAACAGTGTTGTACAAGCTGCCACCGACTTCTCGGTTGCCGACTTGGTAGGAGCCTTTAGCAACCAGTCGTCCAGGTAGGGGAAAACCTGGTGCCGCTGTTTTCTTAGGAACGCCGCTACTGGAGCTAGCATCTTCGTAAAGATCCTTGGTGCTGACCAGAGGCCGAAGGGGAGGACCTTGAATTGAAAGTGGCTCTTGGCTACTGTGAAGCGAAGGAACTTCCTGTGCGATGGATGGACGGGAACATGAAAATATGCGTCTTCCAGGTCCAAATTGGCCATGAAATCTCCTGAATTTAAAAGTCGAAATATGTCCTGCAAGGAGATCATTCGGTACGACTGTTTGATGAGATGGGTATTGAGCTCCCTCAGATCTAGAATAGGGCACCACTTTGACAGTCTTTCGAACTAGAAAGAACCGGGAGTAAAAACCCTCTCCTCTTTGGGAGAAAGGGACCGGTTCCATCGCCCCATTTGTTGTACTTCTAGGCGCAGGAGACGAAGATGTTTGGTTAAGCTGGAGCGAGGGGATTTGGTTGGAGGAGGATGAACAAACTCAGTGTGGCCGAATTAGACTATATTGAGAACTCAACGATACGATGTTCTTCGTTGCCAATTTTGGAAGTATAGGGAGATCCTGCCCCCCACAGGTGTTTGATGAGGGGGAGGAACAGTAGTCGGAGCCAGCAAGCAGCTATTGACGCCTAGAGGAATCCTTCCCCCGACGTCCTGCTCTTCCTCTGGGTGCCGATTTTGAATATGTTGTGGACTGACCCTGCCGCTGGTTGTATTGGACGGTAAGACTGAGGCAGGTGTATACGAGGAGTACCGATATTGCTGGTAGCCTCCTCTGTATGAGGAAAGACCTCTGCCCCTTGCTCCCAGAAAAGGGACCTTGCGGTATTGAAGCGTCCCTAAAGACCTCGCTGTGTCAGTGTCTTTCTTGATGTCTTGGAGCGCATCATCTATGTGCTTACCAAAGCGCACCTCTCCATCAAATGGAAGGTCCAAAATTTTGTTCTGAACCTCCGGTCTAAACGCACAAGTTACTACTTGTGTAACGATATATCTGTAAGAGACATTAGTTAGTGCTAGATTCCTTACCTTAGAATATCCCCAGGCGTCAGACTGGATCCGGAAAGTTGTCAGCAGTACCCCTGCGCGTCGGTAGGTGGCGTTGCGCAGCTCCGCATTGGCCGCTGGCGTCGTAAGCGTCGAGATGACGTCGTGGAGACTTAGGCGCCACCCATGCGCGCTGACGTCCGTTCTGTACACGACTTTCCGCGCCAGGAACGCAGAGCCATGCAAGAAACTGACCACTGGTGCCATGAAACTAGGGCCCTGAAAGGGATGACCTTAACCCTAGAATCAGTTCGCAGAAGGGGAGGATGGGTGGGGCGGTAAGGAATCTATCACTAACTAATGTCTCTTACAGATATATCGTTACACAAGTAGTAACTTGTGCATCTGAAAGAGACGTTGGTGATAGATTCCTTACCTTAGAATAGATACCCCAGCAATACCAACCCCAGTGGTGGGTCTGTGAATAGATTACACCAGGAAGTCACGGAGAACAGAACGGCCAAAGAAGCCGTCTCTCCCGACCCGACTGTCAAGGCAGTAATGCTTGGTAAATGTGTGCAGCGAGGCCCACGTAGCTGCCTGACAAATATCCTGCAAGGGAACGCCGCGTCCCAAGGCAGTAGTGGCTGCCGTCGCCCTGGTAGAATGGGCACGCAGCCCCAGAGGAGGCTCCTCCTTAGCCAACGAGTAACACGCTTTGATGCACAAAACGACCCACCGAGAGATGGTTAGTTTGTGCACTGCTCGACCTTTTTTGGCGCCCACATAGCCAACAAAGAGTTGGTCATCCAGCTGTAACTGTTGTGTGCGCTTTAGATAGAACGAGAGCACACGTTTTGGGTCCAGACGGTGAAGCCTCTCTTCCTCTTTCGAAGGATGCGGAGGCGGAAAGAAGGTGGGCAAAGTGATGGTCTGCCCGATGTGGAAGGGCGTGACAACCTTTGGCAAGAAAGAAGGACGGGTCCTTAAAACCACCTTTTCCGGATGAACAGAAAGGAAAGGAGGTTTGGAAGAAAGAGCCTGGAGCTCACTCACTCTTCTGGTAGAGGTGATAGCTACCAGGAAAGCCGTCTTGAGAGTGAGAAGACGCAAAGGACAGTTATGAAGGGGCTCGAAGGGAGCGCACATCAGGTATGTCAAGACAAGGTTTAAGTCCCATTGAGGCATTATGAACGGCACGGGAGGAAATGTGTGCGTAATGCCCTTGAGGAAACGGGTAACAACCGGGGACTTAAAAAGAGAAGGCTGATCTGGAAGCCGTAGAAAGGCGGAGATGGCCGAAAGATAACCTTTGATAGTGCCCAGAGCAGAGCCCCGCTGGGCCAAGGATAAAAAGGAACAGAAGAACCTCAGAAAGGAGGGGCAGAGAGGGGATCCACAGCCTTTGCTGTGCACCATGCCACAAATTTGTTCCACCTGCAGGTGTATACTGTTTTAGTGGAGGGACGCCTGGCTGCCAGAATGACATCAGACTTCGGGAGGAAGATCGAAAGCTGTCAACTGTCGCCGCTCAATCTCCACGCATGGAGGTGGAGGCTGGACAGGTTCGGGTGGAGGACCGTCCCCTGCTGCTGCGACAGAAGATCCTCCCGAAGAGGCAGTCGGATCGGGGGATCGATTGCCATGCTGAGTAGCTCGGGATACCAGTATCTTCGTGCCCAATCCGGAGCCACCAGGATGACTTGGGGCCCGGTCGCGCCGAATCTTCTTCAGCACTCTGGGCAGAAGTGGTATAGGCAGAAAGGCGTACAATCTGCAACTCCACTCACGACGAAAAGCGTCACAGAGCGAGTGCCGCCTTAGAAATTCCAACGCGCAGAACTGACGACATTGCGCGTTCTCTTCTGTGGCGAATAGATCTAACCAAGGCTCTCCCCACTGCTGAAAGAGACCTTGCGCCACGTCAGAGTTCAGACGCCATTCGTGATCCATCAAGCACCGGCAGCTGAGTTCGTCCGCCCTGGCGTTCAGGGAACCCGCCAGGTGTTGAACCACCAAGGTAATGCCTTGATGTTCCAGCCATGTCCAGAAGTGCAGAGCCTCCTGACATAGGGTCCAGGACCCCACCCCGCCCTGTTTGTTGCAATCCCACATGGCGGTGGTGTTGTCCGTGAACACCTGCACTACACTTCCCCCGGACAGAGGGAAGGAATGCCTTCAGTGCAAGTCGGATCGCCCGAAGCTCCAAAAGGTTGATATGGAGCCGGGACTCCGCCGGAGACCAGAGGCATCTGATCTCCGCCTCTCCCAAGTGGCCTCCCCATCCCAGGAGGGACGCATCCGTCACCACTGTGTGCTCCGGTTGGGGACGGGAGAGGGATCTGCCATCGACCCAATCGCGATTCGTGAGCCACCACTGCAATTGTCGTGCAGTGCCCTCCGAGATCTGGACATGATCGGACAGGTTGCCCCGATGCTGTGCCCACTGGAACTTCAGGTCCCACTGCAGAGCCCGCATATGCCATCTGGCATGGTGCACTAGCAGGATGCAGGAGGCCATCAGGCCCAGGAGCCAAAGTGTCAACCTGACCGAAACCCGGGAGAGAGGCTGAAAGATCGGAATCATAGCCTGAATATCCCGGACTCGCTGCTCAGGAGGATAAACCCGAAACCGCGTCGAATCCAGAACCGCTCCGATGAAGGGGAGCTTCTGAGAGGGACTCAGGTGCGACTTCGGCACGTTGATGGAGAACCCCAGCAAATGGAGGTCGGCCGTAGTCTGAAGGTGGGTGACAACTGCCTGGGGCTAGCCCGCCTTCAACAACCAGTCGTCAAGATAGGGGAAGACTGACACCCCTGACCTGCGCAGATAGACTGCGACCACCGCCATCACTTTTGTGAACACCCGAGGGGCGCTGGTAAGGCCGAAAGGGAGCACAGCAAACTGAAAATGCTCCTGGCCTACCGTGAACCGCAGGTAACGCCGGTGGGCCGGCAGGACGGGGATGTGAAAATATGCGTCTTGCAAGTCCAACGCCACCATCCAGTCTCCAGGGTCGAGGGCAGCCAAGACCAGAGTCAACATCTTGAACTTCTCCTTCCGGAGGAAGCGATTGACGTTCCCGAGGTCCAAGATGGGGCGCAAGCCCCCCTTGTCCTTCTTGGGGACCAGAAAGTAGTGGGAATAACCACTCCCAACTTCTGGCACAGGAACACACTCGATGGCCCCCTTGGCCAAGAGGGCCGTGACTTCCTGCTGGAGAAGCGCCAAGTGGTCCCCCGACATGCGGTGGTACAGAGGTGGCATGGCTGGAGGGGTGGACTGAAAGGGAAGGGAGTAACCCTTGCGGATGATCTGCAACACCCACTCGTCCGATGTGATAGCGCGCCAGTGGGGGAGGTGATAGCGGATCCTGCCACCCACTGGCGTGGGGTGCCCCACAAAGCTCGGATTAGGAAGGTTTGGAGGCAGAAGCAGCGGGGGCGGAGGTGGACTGACCCCCACGCTGATTCCCAGACCCGCCCCTGCAGAAACCGCAGCCGCGCTGAGGCTGGTTCTGCACAGGCTTGCTGAAGGAACGTGCCTGGGCGCCCCTGCCGTGGCCACGAAAGGAACGAGAACCAGGGGTGGCTGGGCTTTTCGTGGAAAGACCTAAGGACTTGGCCGTGGCACGCGAGTCCTTAAAACGCTCCAGCGCACTGTCAGCCTTATCGCCAAACAGGCGAGTGCCATCAAAGGGCTTGTCCATGAGTGAGCTTTGGACATCTGGCGAGAACCCGGTAGATCTCAACCAGGCGTGGCGACGAAGCGCCACAGTCGTAGAAATTGCTCTACCTAGTGAGTCCGCGGTGTCCAAACCACACCGAATGGCGAACTTAGCCGCATCATTACCCTCGGCAATAGCTTGGACAGCACAGCTCGGGTCTCCTCAGGACACTGAGGCAACACCTGTGCAACTGTATCCCACACCGCGTGGGAATAGCGGCCCAACAGGCATGCGGTGTTCACCGACCGCAGTCCCAAGCTGGCCGAAGAGAACAACCGCTTGCAGAACTGCTCCAGCTTCTTAGAGCCGTGGGAAAGGCACTCTGGGACGTCGAAGCTTGGATGACCAGGCTCTTGGGCGTAGGATGAGTGGTCAGAAAGGCAGGGTCACCCGGCGCCGGGCGATGACGCCTGGTGACGTTCTTATCCACAGGGGCCCCTGTGGCTGGTCGCGACCAGCCACAGGGGCCCCTGTGGCTGGTCGCGACCAAGTGCCCAGTAAGACGTCAGTGAGGGCGTCATTAAATGGCAGCAGGGGCTCCGACGAAGTGGACGCCGTCTGGAGCACCTCAGTGAGGAGATTAGTCTTCAGGGCCCCCGTAGGGAGATCAAGGTTGAAGACCTCAGCGGCCCGACGGAGCACCATCGTGTAAGAAACGCCCTCCTCCATGGTAGGCAGAGGAGAGGCAAACCCCGGGTCAGAGGAAATGTCAAGGCCGCCGGCCTCCTCTAACTCGTCCGTCCAGTCCTGCTCAGAGTCACTGACAAGCAAGAGGGTCCTCGGACCCCTCCCAGTCCTCCACCTCCGCCGAATGTGGAACAGACCGCGGTGGCAGGGACCGGGGAAGGAACAAACGGCACCGGACGGGGCCGAACCGGCGCCGTGTCCCAATGCGGATACCAGGTAGGGACAAAATTGTCCGGGAACCTGGGCAGGGGCGGAACAAATGGCATCCACAGCAGCGCCGGAGGCGGAGCAGAGGGTGGCGCTGGGGCCGGCAGCGTGGGACCTTCTGGCGCCATGGCCGGAGCCAGCGGCGCAGGATCCTGCGGCGCCAGAGCCGCCGGCAGCTCAACAGGATCCTGACAACCCAAGGGCGCGCCGGCGGGAGCCCGAGGCCTAAACAGGCAGTTCATGGTAGCAAGAAATTCTTGCACCTGTGCGGGAGTCGCAGACGGACCCAGGTAAGGTGGGTAGGCCGCGGGACTCCCGGGCTCCGAAGGAGCCGCAGGGGCAGAACCCCTGTCTCCCTCGTCCGCATCCGGGGACCGATGGGGGTGGGGGGGACGTCGGAGAGAGAACGCTTAGACTTCTTTTTGTGTCATCTCTTACCCGAATCCGAGGGTGAAGACTTGGAGCCCGAGGAGCGATGATGGTGGCCCCGCGAGCGTTCTCTGGAGCAGCCCCTAGACCGAGAACGGCACTGGGACGAGTGCTGGACCTCAAGCAGCTTCCGGCGCCGCTCCCTCAAGGCCTTCGGGCCATGGCCAGATAGTCCATACAGGACCGGGAGTCGTGGTCGCTCTCCAGTCAGTAGAGACAGACATCGTGGGGGTCCGCCACCGGCATATTGCGACGGCAGGCCCCACAAGACTTAAAACCAGGCATCCCTACGTGCACCAGAGTAGACTCAAACTTACAGGAGACCGTCTCAAAAAGATAGTCAAGTGACTAAGGTACGTGCTCTAACCGGATCTGCGCTTACTGGCGCAGAAAAAGAAAGAACTGACGTCAGCGCGCATGGGTGGCGCCTAAGTAGTCTCCGTGACGTCATCTTGGCGCTTACGACGCCAGCGACGAACGTGGAGCCGCGCGACGCCACCTACCGACACGCAGCGGTACTGCTGACGAAAATCTTTCCAGATCCAGTCTGACGCCTGGGGATATTCTAAGGTAAGGAATCGATCACTAACGTGTCTCTTTCAGATGAGGTTGCCCGAAGCCATCCCTGGCGACGAAGGACCGCTGCTCCAGCCAGGGAACTGAACGCAGTTGTCGCAATATCCATCGCGCAATCAATCACCTCAGAGGAGGCCCTCTCCATCCTGGAGGATCTTTTTTGCTTCCGCCTTGCTGTCTTCAGGCAGTTGGTCTAAGTAGGGAGAGGTCACACCACATCTGGCGGTCGTAGCGCACCAAAATGGCTAAAGCTTTAGCCGCTTTGACGAGTAGGCTTGACAGATGAAAATCTTTTGCCAGCATTGTCCAAGCGTCTACCTTCTTTATCCGGAGGCGTTGTTAGAGGAGCTGCTGGATTTTTGGACTTCCTCTGTGCTGCCTGATATAACAGTCCGGTTTTGGCTGACTCCAGGCAAGCCGGGCTATCCTCCGGGGCTTTATATTTTCTCTCCAAACGAGGAAGCACCAGGACCACCGTGGCCGGGGACTCCATGACTTTCAGCCCCTCTTCCCATACATGACTGACAATTGAAATGGTTCTTACCGACTTCTTAAAGGGCTCCTTAAAGTCGTATAAGAAGCACTCTGACGGCACAGGCAGATCGAACCTTTTGGCTGCCCTTTCTAGCAGATTGTGGAAACCACCTATGTCCCCAGGTGGAGAATCTACTGGAACCGGTGAAGGGGGAGTAGGAATAATATAATCATCCCATTCCCTGTGTGGGTCCGGGAGATCTGTCTCTCCCTGGTCGTCTTCAGAGGCATCATCCTGGATAAGGGGAGCAGCCGGTGGTGGATCCACTATCAATTGCGGTGGTGGCAGCCGAGGGGTGGAAGGCCCTGCAGGTGGACCAGTGGGAACTGATGCATGTTCCTGAGCCGAAGATGGTGTCGGAAATCTCCTTTTACAGTCGGAGAGCATGAATTGCACGTCTGAAATCAAGGAGGATGGCATGCAGACCATCTCCCCCTGATCAATCAATCAGGGAATTGTAAGCGCGCTACTCACCCGTGAGGGTCTCAAGGCGCTGGGGGGGTCCGCAGATCTGTTTAGCCGAAGTGCCAGGTCTTGAGGGTCTTCCTGAAGGTGTTCAGGGAGGGGGCGCATCCGATGTCTGCGGGTAGCTTGTTCCAGGTCTTGGCTGCAATGTGAGAGAAGGATCTTCCGCCTGCTCTGGCTCTGTGGATGCGCGGGGTTTCGGCCAGTGCGAGGTTGGAAGATCGGAGGTTTCTTTTGGGTACGTGGAAGTTGATTTGGTCGTTGAGGTATTTGGGTCAGTTGTTGTGTAGGCATTTGTAGGCGTGAGTGAGGATTTTGAAAGTGACTTTTCTCCACGGGGAGCCAGTGGAGACTTCGTAGGTGTTGGCTGATGTGTTCGTGTCGGGGGATGCCGAGGACGAGTCTGGCGGCGGTGTTCTGTATTGTCTGGAGTTTGCGGAGTAGGGACTTGTTGATGCCGGCGTAGAGTGCGTTTCCATAGTCCAGTCGGCTTGTGATGAGTGCGTGGGTGACGGTCTTCCTTGACTCAGGGGGGATCCACTTGAAGGTCTTGCAGAGGATGCGGAGGGTGTTGAAGCAGCTGGAGGTGACGGCGTTGACCTGTCGGTTCATGGTGAGTGATGAGTCTAGTACGATCCCGAGGTTCTTGGCGTGGTCTGAGGGGGTAGGTGGGCTTCCGAGGGCGGTCGGCCACCAGGTGCTGTCCCATGCAGAAGGGGTGGTACCGAGGACGAGGACTTCTGTCTTCTTGGCGTTGAGCTTCAGGCAGCTGTTGGTCATCCAGACTGCGACGTCTTGCATTCCTTTCTGGAAGTTGAGTTTGGCAGTGGTGGGGTCTTTGGTGAGGGAGAGGATGAACTGGGTGTCGTCGGCGTAGGATACGATGTTGAGGCTGTGTTGTCGGACGATGGCTGTGAGGGGGGCCATGTAGATGTTGAAGAGGGTGGGGCTCAGTGATGAACCCTGTGGGACTCCGCAGGTGATTTTCGTGGGGTCGGAGAGGAAGGGTGGGAGTCTGATCCTTTGGCTTCTTCCGGTGAGGAATGATCGGATCCAGTCCAGGGCTGTTCCTTGTATGCCTGCATCGTGTAGTCTGGTGACTAGTGTCCGGTGGGAGACGGTGTCGAAGGCCGCTGAAAGGTCGAGTAGGATGAGGGCAGCGGAGTGGCCTTGGTCCAGGAGGGTGCGGATGTAGTCTGTGGCAGCGAGTAGGGCGGTCTCTGTGCTGTGGTTGCTTCGGAATCCGGATTGGGACGGGTCGAGGACGGCGTTCGCTTCAATGAATCGTGTCAGTTTCCTGTTGACTTTTCTCTGCAACTTTGGCTGCGAAGGGGAGGAGCGAGATGGGCTGATAGTTCTTGAGGTCGGTGGGGTCAGCTGTGGACTACTTGAGCAGGGGGTCTGACGTCTGCGCGCTTCCAGTCGTCTGGGAAGGTGCCCGTTTTGAAGGTGGTGTTGATGGCGCATTGTAGTTCGGGTGCGATGGCGGCCGTGGCTCTGTGGTAGATGTGAGGGGGGCAGGGGTCGGTGCACCCTCACCCCCCCCCCCCCCCCCGAGTGGGTGCTTTTCATGGTCAAGGCGGTGTCTTCGGCCGTGATCGGTGTCCAGTTGGAGGGCTGGCGTTTCTGGGGGGCGGGGGGCCATCTGTGGCGCCTGGTGGATGGTCAATGAAGTTGTCGTAGAGGTTTTTGATCTTGAGGTGGAAATAGGTTCCAAGCTTGTTGCAGAGGTCTTGGGATGGGGTGATGTCTGGCTTCGCTGCGTGGGTTGGTGACTTCCTGAATGACACTGAAAAGTTCCTTGGAGTAGGTGGAGTTGGCCAGGATTTTGTTGTGGATGAAGTTCCTCTTGGTGGCTCTGATCTGGTTGTGGTAGTCCGTCATGGCGTCCTTGTAGGTGGTGTGGTTTTCAGTTGTCTTGGTGTTTCTCCAGTTCTTCTCCAGGCGTCTGCAGGTGC
The DNA here is from genome assembly GCA_963921515.1 of Calotriton arnoldi. Classification (NCBI taxonomy): domain Eukaryota; kingdom Metazoa; phylum Chordata; class Amphibia; order Caudata; family Salamandridae; genus Calotriton; species Calotriton arnoldi. The sequence goes on from CAWUFW010000977.1 coordinate 1,478,838, forward strand.
GTCTGGCTTGGAGAGGGGTGGTGAACCAGGCGGCTTTCCTGGGGCGTTGTCTGTCGGGGTTACATAGCGGGCGAGCTAGTCTGCGCAGTTGAAGATCCAGGTGTGGAGTTCTCTGGCTGTGCCGTTTGCGTCAGGTGCCCAGGTGTGGTGGTCTCGGGTGAGGGTGGAGTTAAGTCGCTCGTCGGTAACCTTGATCCAGTTCCTTCGAGGTGGGAGTGGGGCTGGTTTGGGTGCCTTGGGTTTGTTGATGGCGAAGTGTACGCAGTGGTTGTCGGTCCATGGCGGCTGCGTTGTGTGGCTGAATTGGATGCTGTCTCCTGCCGCCAAGGGGTCGAGGGTGTGTCCTGCTCTGTGGGTCGGTGTGTTGCGAGTTGTTTAAGTCTGATGCTGGCGAGGTTGTCAAAGGATAGTGGAGTTGGGGGTCGCTGGGGTTGTCGAGGTGGAAGTCCAGGTCTCCAATGAGTATGTAGTTTGCTGAGGCGATGGCGTGGGGTGCGATGAAGTCGGTGGTGGCGAAGGGTGTTCGGGCCGGGGGTCTGTAGATGAGGGTTCCTCGGAGTGTGGCTTTGGGGGTGGTCTGGATCTGGAAGTATAGGTGTTCGGCGGAGGGGAAGGTTTCGCTGGAGGTGATGAGGCGGAGGGTGCTCTTGTGGGCGATTGCGAGGCCCCCTCCTGGGTGGTTGGGCAGTCTTTCCTCTGGATCTTGTATCCGTCTGGGATGGTGGTGCTGATGTCGGGGGCGGAGGATGCGTTGGTCCAGGTCTCTGAAGAAGGCGACGTCGGGCGAGAGTCGAGTAGGTTCCAGATTTCCATGGCGTGTTTGTGTACGGAGCGTACGTTGAGGAGGATGCATTTTAGGGTGTCGCCGGTGCTGGCGTCAGCGGTGTTGGAGGCCGGGGTGGCGGTGAGGGTCTGGCGGCAGAGGAGGCAGGAGAACTGGCCGTGGGTCGTGTTCGGCGAGGCCTGTTGGCATTCTCGAAGTCTTCCAGGGTTGAGTGCGACGAGGGTGGTGGCGTCGTAGCGATGGGTAGTGGGAGGTCCAGGGTTCCTGGCGCTGGCCGCGGTCGGGTGTAGACAGGCTTGCATTTGGCGCGACCGCACAGCGGCCGCCATTAAGTAGGGAGGTGAGAGAATTCTGGAGGGGAATTCCGGGGGGAGGGGCTGCAGGGGCAGCAGTGGCGAAAGGAATAGGCAGGTACGAGAAAATAACGAGCATTTGCAATAGGTCTCGCATTTACGCGAGTTTGAGCTATTGACATTGCAAATAACAATGCCTTTTATTTTTAAAACATAAATAAAAGGCATTGTCATTTACAACGCCATTACTTGATTAATGCTTCACGAAGGGGAAAAAAAACAACAACATTTTCAATGCCAATAGCTCAAAACAATGTCATTGCGAGACCTATTGCATTGTAAATGCTTGTTTTGTTTGATAGCCAGCGTACAATTTTTTTACCTTATCCAGACAAAAGCACGAAGTTACAAACTAAGACTGGAGCAAATTCTATTAGCAAGTTGGTGTTCGCAAGTGCTCATAAGGCGCTATCTAAATATCAATACTATAGAAGGACAGCACATTGTGTGCATATTTTAGCGCAGATTGCATCTGCTCAATAGAGCATCATGGGTTGTTGTATTTTCAGTGACCTCATTACATGTATTTAAGACACTATCGGCATGCAAAAGCAGCTCCTTGATGACTGGTACTTTTCGTACGTTACATCACTGAATGAACCAGTCTATTAACATCTGACATTCACATCAAATAATCAAAGTTCTCTTCTCAGGATTAGTTTGCTAAAAAAGCTCACTCTTCTGTTCTTCGCTGCCACTCACCACATTTTCGTTGCATTGATAAAAGGCGGAGACAGAGGAAGATACCAAACTGAAACTTCCACATCTGTTTTTGGAATTGTCCAGTTTTGATGCCAAATTTTAGAGTGTAGGTATATCTGTCCACTTAATTTGCTGCTTTTTGTCTACATGATTTAACAGCTCTGCAGCTGCAGGCCGGCAAAGGAATCTGTTTATTTAAAGCACATCTGTATTCTATAAGCCGTGTCTATCTTTATTTTCTGAGTTTACCATTTGTTTTATGCCTCCTATTTTAATTGCAATCATTGTTTAACCCTCACCACTCAACACATACAATATATTTAAAATTAATATGCCCTCACTGGTATGTATTTTACTTACCCAAGGATGTTGAAATGTTAGTGTCCCAGAATCCTCTCAATGTGGTGCGATGGAATTCACAACTTCTCATCGCCGCCCAATCGCCTTTACGTTCCAGACAGTGGCTACATCTGTCTTTCACAACATCACCTGAAGGTCACGCAGAGACTTTGGATGAAAACATGTTTTAATTGACGCGAACAACCTGATTGCTCCATGTTATCCCCAAAACATGCAATTTATTTATTTCCTCGCACCTGAAATTCACGCGGCCCCAGTAACCGTAATTTGAGGCCCCGGAAACAGCTGGGATTTTAACAGGTTACTCGCAATGAGGGCCTCTGTATTCAAACTTTAGAAATAGAATCATGGATTAAAAAGTCACATTTTCTGTCAGTTGACAAATACATGAAAATGTGTTACAGAAAGCTGCATCCTGATGACAGTATGGCAGTGCAATTTTTTCTCTTTAACCATTGACATCAACATCAAACCTGACACCTTGAGTGGCGCGCACACAGGCAGAGGCGCATATCCAAGCATTTAATTAATCCAAAGTTTAAACAGTCGAATAATATTGAATAAACACCTCTGATCCTAGCAGAATCATCAAGGCGTATCATCTTCAGGAATAGTAGACATCGGGCTTGGCTATTTTGTGATTTAGGCCGCAGTCTGTGAATGGAAAGTGATTAAACAAGACGTCAGCGGTTCTTGCATTTAGTTGCTTCCCTGTGAAATGGATCCAAAAAAGAACAAGCCCGCGAGTGGTACACCCGCCACAGCGAGACATGTGGTTTCAATTATCGCGCCAGTGTCTGGGCACGATAATTGAAACCACATGGCAGCGGTGCGCGTAATAGACACCAATAGGCCATGGGCGGAACAATGCGCCCGCCTTTGGCCAATTGCGTGCTGTCTTTGATAAAAAGACGCACGCAAAGGCCAATAGCGTGGGCCAAAAGGAAAAGCACACGCACTTGTATGCGCGCGTGCGCGCTGCGAAAGTGCATCGCGATCCACTTAATGACCCGTGACAGGAGGAAAGAGATGGCGGCTGCACGCGTGCACGCAAGCTTGAGGCCACCAAAATGCCTGTGGTAACACTTTGAAAACCCGCTTTCTAAATGTCTCGCAGAGCAGCGCATGCGCTGGCTCAGGCGAGACCTAAAAACAGTGGTGGAATTAGAGCAAGACACAGATGGGCACAATAATAGTGGCATAACAGGGAAAAATTAAGAAAAAAAATGGATGAGAAAGGTTACGGTGGTTGCAGGCAGTCTGGTCCCAGTTGGAGCAGGGAGCAGGCAGCAGGAGCGGGCAGCAGCCTCGAACCTCCCAAGGAAGCGGTCTGGGTCTGGAGGCAAGAGACGGCACAGCCGAGCTGCGGGGAGAGAGTGGACCTAAACCTCTATGATAGTCCTGGGGAGGATCATATTCCTATTCCTCACCAGATCAGTCTTCAGAATCCAGATCTTGGCACTTAATGTGCAATTCTGAAGGGCTATGTGCGTACCCAAAAGGACTTTCTTCCTCCGAATCTTCCTCCTCTAGGAGGTGAGTAGGTAGCAAAGGTGTCAATTTGCTAGGGGAAGTGAGCTCAGGAGTTATGCGACTCTTCCTGATAATTTCCCCAGAAATTTCTCGTCTATGAGGTCGTCGACTATGCAGATGTTGCCATAGTCTGTGCCGTCGCTGATACCGTCGTCAGTACCGTCGACGCCGTCATTCTAGTCGTCGACACAGTCGACATCTTCGCCGTCACTGTTGACTCCTTATCCGTCGTCATGGCCGTCGATGATGGATGCTGCACCGTGGTCGATGAATGGAAGGAACCTCTCGGCGACGATCCCGTCGTCGGAGCCGGAGCAGACTGAGGAGACTGTACCTTATCACTGCGCGTCGACGACGATGATAGTTTCTTCGTCGACGGTGGGGCGTTTTTAGCTCGTTTTCCCTCAGAAGGAAAAAAGGAGGGATTTTTGAAGGCTTTCCTTCCTTCAGAAGGAGAAGATGGAGGTACAGAGCTCGATTTCCTCACTGTAGTCTCTCCTGCAGTCAATCCTTCCCTCTCCTATACACCTCAGTGAGGAGATTTGCTTGGACTTAACCTGTCAGACCCATGGGAGGTCTTTTTAGAGGCTTTACCAGGACAGTCTTCTGAAGGGTCAGATCTCCCCCTTTTCATTGATCTCCTTGAAGACGAAGCTGATGAGGCCTCATCACTATCGTCACTGGCTCTCTCCTGGACTTTAGTTTCTGGAGCCAGGTCAGGAGACGTCCCTCACGGTCTCTCAAGGTTTTGGTGGAAAAAGTACGGCATACCTTGCAATCTTGTGCCTTATGATCTGGATACAGGCAATAGATGCAGTCCTTGTGAGGGTCATCCACGTAAAGCATCTTTAGAGCAGGTGGCACAAGCCCTAAAAAGTCCTTTCTTCTCCATCAGTCATGTTGAATTTGAAGTTGTTGAAGAAAAAAGTTGAAACTCAAGAGTAATGTAACAAGGAAAAAACTGAGCAGAGCTCAGTGGAGACTCCCTAGCACAAGGTGCGGTAGAAAATCTTGAGGTCTGAGGTTCTCTCAGGAGGGTTCTAGAGGGTGAGGCTAATCTGATTGGTTGTTGATTTTATTTGGTCGCTTTTATAAAAAGGTGGATATGTTACAAAACTGGAATGGGCCTAGGCCTGGTTTCTAGTTTGTAATGGCTTTGCATTGCTTTTTTATATATATACCGGGGACTCACATCTCGACGACTGGGAACGATTCAAGCATGTGAATCTATGAAAGTTCCAATACTGGAGTAAGTTGCAGTTCCGATACCTCACCTACTCATCGGATTACCACTGCAAATTACGCACTCTTCCGTTGGGAGACCAAATGGAGGGTCAACCACGTATCTGGAAAGTAACAAGTCCACTGGCCTCCAAGTAAAATGGTCATAATGAAGAGGTAAATCCCCATCTTCAACATCACTGGGCAAGCTTTAACAATTGGAAGCAAAGAGATAATGGATACTTTGAGTGTCTGCCCTAGTAGAGGCATAGGATCAGAGTCAGGTAGTATGGCGACAAGTTGCACTTTAGTAATTCTGTAGTGCAATATCGGTCAGGATCGTTCTGGTTTTGAATTGGCACCAGACCCTCCTCCAAGGCAGTCTGTACTGGCATCGACACGGAAGTACCAACGCAAGTCATGTTCCTAAGATGGAAATGTGTACTGGAGCCAGTATGGAGCCTTTAATCTGTCACGAAAGGAGGGGGCAACCTTACTGAGGGGCACTGTGGCGATTAAAAGCACTCATTTGATACAGTATGATGGCCTGGAAAACTCAGGATGCACTGGACTAACTGGAATCTGTTCTGCAACGAGATCTAGAAGATGGCCGACTAGCATCGTGACACCCTCACCATTTATTTGGATAGAGTGGCAGGATAGGGTCAAGTCCTGCTTTGCTTTCTTTGACCACAAAGTTGACCTCTTGCAGTAGCAACCTTGAGAAAGTCCATGCGTTTGACTTGGAGGGACTTGTGTGAAGTCTAACTTCTTGTATTTGAAAATTTGCTTCTCGGTCCCAAATTGTTCCTAGACCAAACATCGTTTGAAATGTGGTTTTAGGAGTGGACATGGTTTCTCTAGTACACTGGATTTTCTGTTTTAGGAGCAGTCAGAAGGTAGACAAACCTGGGAGTGGAAAGAAACTGATCACTGCAATGGGTGGTGTTTATATGTTGCTCCACTTAGTCACTTCCAAGGTGGTAAGGAATCAATGTAGAGCCATACTGCATCACATAGTGGAGTGCAAGAGTATTGCTGGAAAAGGTACCTGGGGAGTGTTCCAAGATGAAGAATACATGATTAAAAGCATCCAATATCTTCTGCCTACCAGTGGCAGAACTAGCAATCTTCAGTCAACCGAACTACTGCAACCCAGGTGTCTGTCTTGTATGAACAAAATCTTAAGTTGTCCTACATAATGTCATTGTTCTGAACTATCCAAGTGAGAAATCGAACAGATTTTTAAGTGACAAGACCTTGAAGAAAAGAGGCTGCTTGGTAGACCTTAAAGGAGAGAGTTAACCTGCAGCATCACACCCTGTCCTTGAAAGCTCATACTTAATTCAAAAACATGCCAATTACAGTTTACCTCATCTGAAACTAGATACCAAGCAAATTAGAATTTCAAATGCAAGAGGACACCCAGGCAACCTGGCTTGAATTTAGTGCTGCAGACACTTCAGTGCAACTACTGCTAATAAAGGATTTCCACAAATATAAAATCGATCCACATAAGACATCAAAAACTCAAATAGATTGAGGCTACGACCTACATTCAGATGATTTAGTAAGTAGGTAGCAGTGCAACAGTGGTGCTTAGCTTTCTGAAGAAAAAAAAAATACAAAATTCCTGATCACACAATATTGACAATGGGTAAAGGAAACTCATAAAAGCAAATTCACATTATAGAAGTAGTATCACAACCTGCTTCGACTTCTAGATTGTAAACTGGAAAAACTATTTAACCAGTAATGGATTCTAGCAGGTGATTTCGTGCTAGCTCTGTTAACAGACCCAATTGAAAGAAGAAACAAATGAGTAAACTTAAATGTTGTCCACTACGTTCTGCACTGGAACGCCCCTGAAAATAGTTGAGCATTTTCTTCCTCCACTACTCGAATTGAGGAACATGCTGATTTCCAGTGCTTGATCAATGACTCGACAACCAATAACTCAGTTTGATATTAGCCTTCACCAAACTACCTACATGATGTATACATCCAGCAAGGCAATTAATGGATCTAAATGTATATCTTTAGTAACGAGAGGACTAGTACTGGAACACTGCAATTTAAACTGCAGCCAATATCTTAGTGAATCCTCCTGGGACAAGATGGTTTGACGCTCGCAGTCATCCTGTGGAAAAACATTAATTTACCAACTAAGTGCAACCGTTCAATCAGGAGGTAAGCATTACTGTAGGCAATTTGCCTTTTCTGCAGGGTCCACGGATGTTTAGCCTTTTGCTGGAGCCCCCATCTTTGGTGGTTGTAGAACTCTGTGCACACTAGCTCTGCTAACCAGTGATAGTCTGTTCCCCTTCCAACATTGGGAAATTGGCATACCCCTAATTGTCCTATTGGAGTTACCTGCAGGTCCCTATTATATAGTAACAAGGGCCTACTAGTTAAATATCACTAGTGGACTGCAGCACTTGCTTACACTGTCACTGTAGTGGGTGGCACAATGACGGCATGACTACGTTTTGTTGCAGTTTTAAGCGTAAATTCGACCTGTCAAAATAACCCCTTTTGGCATGCAAAACCTTTTTAAATATTTGTCACCTCTATGTAGGCCATATAGCCCATCAGGCAGGTGTATGGTATTTAAAAGCAGGACATGTAGGGATTTAATGTTAAATATTTAATTACAGAGAAAATGCCCCAAAAGCTACTTTCACTGCAGCAGGCCTGGCTGTTACATAGGAAACCATTAGGCTAAATTACATTTAGCAATGCCTATTTCTTTGACGAAGAAGCTTGAGAAATAATTAAATAAGTTATTTAAATAGAATGAAAATCCAGATCAATGGTGAAGTTGAGGAAAACGTTCAGAAAGTTACATTTTCCCAGTCTAAAAGCCTCCGGAGGACCATTTGCATTTGATCTCCCACTTCTGCTAGCCAGTAGTTCGCATTAGATTAGATGCAAATGGAAGGTAAATGCTACTTACCAGTATGCATCTGTTCTTGGCATGTAGAGCTGCAGAGTCGTACACTGTGCATGAGATCGCCATCTGGTGTTGGGCTCGGATGCTTGCACTTTGTTGTTGTCTTGGAAGAGTCTTTTGTAGTCACGAGATAGGTGACTCCTCCTTTGGACGATAGTGCGCATGGGCATCGACTCCATGGTTAGATTGTTTTTCGCCATGATGGGAAAAGATGGAGTCAGTAAGAAGAAAAAGATGTCCATGTGAATATATCTAATTAAGATTATACTGGAACGGATACAGGTTCCGGGAGGTGGGTGGGCGTGTACGACTCTGTAGCTCTACATGCCAAGAACAGATGCATACTGGTAAGTAGCATTTACCGTTCGAGGCATATGAGCTGCAGATCGTACACTGTGCATAGACTGTATAGCAGTGTCTCCCCTAGCGGTGGTCACCTGTATCAGTTGCAGTAGTCTGAAAAAGTGTTTTAAGAACAGCTTGGCCCACAGCAGCTTGCTGCTTTGCGTGTACATCAACACAGTAGTGTTTGGTAAAGGTATGTGGCGTAGACCATGTTGTTGCCTTACATATGTCATTTAGGGGATGTTCCCTAAAAATGCCATAGAAGCCCCTAGTTTACGTGTGGAATGTGCCCTAGGGGGAATTATTAAGGTGCGTTTAGCCTTTTGGTAGCAAATTTGAATGCATTTGACTATCCATCTAGCAATGCCAGCCTTTGAGATGGGATTACCTTTATGTGGTGGGGAGAAAGCTACAAATAATTGTTTTGTCTTTCTGAAAGGTTTGGTCCTGTCAATGTAGTAAAGTAGGGCTCTTCTGACATCTAGTGTGTGTAGAGCTCTTTCTGCTACAGAGTCTGGGTCTTGGAAAAAGACGGGTAACTCTATTGATTGGTTAAGGTGAAAAGCAGAAATTACTTTAGGTAGGAATTTGGGGTTTGGTCTGAGAACTACTTTATTACGATGGATTTGTAAAAAGGTTCTTGTATGGTTAAAGCCTGAATCTCACTCACTCTTCTGAGAGAGGTTATTGCAATTAGGAAGGCTACTTTCCATGTAAGAAATTGTAACTCACATTTGTGCAGAGGTTCAAATGGGGGACCCATGAGCCTGGTGAGGACAATATTTAGATTCCATGCTGGAGAGGGTGGCAATCTAGGGGGAATGATTCTTTTAAGGCCTTCCATAAAGGCTTTAATTGCAGGTACTCGAAACAGTGACAAATGCTGTCTGTTTTGTAAGTATGCGGCTAGAGCGGCAAGATGTAATCTTATGGATGAGTATGCTAGGTTACATGTTTGCAGATGCAGCAAGTAACAGATAATGTTTTGTATGGAGGCATCTAGTGGGTTGATATTGTTGTTATTGCAATAAATAGCAAACCTTTTCCATTTTGCTGCATAACAAGCCCTGGTAGTGGGACGTCTGGCTTCTTTAATGACCTGCATACACTCAGGTGGAAGGTTAAGGTAACCGAACTCTAGGACTTCAGGAGCCATATTGCCAGATTCAGTTGACCTGGATCGGGGTGTCTGATCTCTCCATGGTTCTGAGTTAAGAGGTGTGGAGAGAGGTGCAGTTTGTGGTGTGGAACTACTGAGAGTTCGAGAAGTGTTGTGAACCATGGTTGTCTTGCCCATGTGGGAGCAACTAGGATCATTGTTAGAGACTGTTGTCTGAGTTTGCGTACTACTAGGGGAATGAGTGGGAGAGGCGGAAAAGCGTATGCAAATCTGCCTGACCAGTTCATCCATATTGCATTGCCCTTGGACGACGGGTGTGGGAACCTGGCGGCGAAGGTTGGGCATTTTGTGTTTTCTTGTGTGGCGAACAGGTCTATTTGTGGATGGCCCCACATTTGGAAAAAGGTTGTAGAACTTGCGGATGCAGTTCCCATTCGTGAATCTGTTGTGTCTGTCGACTTAACAGATCCGCAATGTGATTGTGAACTCCTGGAAGGTGTTCTGCAAGGAGGTAAATGTTTTGAGGAATGGCCCATCTCCATATGGCTTGCGCCAGGCGAGACAGCTGTAGAGAGTGTGTCCCCCCCCCTGTTTTTGTACATAGTAAATTGCTGTCATGTTGTCTGTTTTGACTAAGACAGTCTTGTGAGTAAGATGCGGTTGGAATGACTTTAGCGCTAGAAATATTGCTAATAATTCTAGGTGGTTGATGTGGAGCAGTTTTTGTGACTTGGTCCAGCTGCCCAGCGTTGTGTGGGTAAGGAGGTGAGCTCCCCACCCGGTGAGAGATGCGTCTGTTGTGAGCACTATTTGTGGAACTGGCTCTAGGAACGGCCGCCCTTTGGAAATGTTTTGTATGTTCCACCATTGCAGAGAGCGATGAGTGCGGCTGTCTACCAACACCAGATCTGTAAGCTGGCCCTGAGCTTGGTTCCACTGACGTGCTAAGCATTCTTGCAGGGGCCGCATTTGAAGTCGTGCGTGAGGGACAATAAAGATGCACGAGGCCATTATTCCTACGAGTTGCATAAACACTCGAGCTGGAAGGTAGTGTTGAGGTAGGAATTTGTTGATGAGGGCTTGCATACTTGTTATCCTGGAAGGATTGGGGTATGCAAGGGCCCTGGAGGTATCGATTGTGGCTCCTAGGTACTGATGTATGTAGGAGGGATGGAGATGCGATTTGGTATGGTTTATTGTGAACCCCAAATTGTGTAGTAGCCGAACTGTTTGGAGTGTGTGCTGTACACATTGGTTGTGTGACTTGGCTTTTATTAGCCAGTCGTCTAGATACGGAAACACGTGAATGTGTTGTCTTCGTAAGTGCGCAGCTACTACTGCTAGGCACTTGGTGAAAACCCTTGGTGCTGTTGCCACCCCGAATGGGAGGACTTTGAACTGATAATGTTGTCCGTCCACTATGAACCTTAGGTATTTCCTGTGCGCAGGGTGAATGGGAATATGGAAATAGGCGTCCTTGAGATCTAGTGTGGCAAGGAAGTCGCCTTGTTGGAGTAGTGGAAGTATTTGTTGAAGAGTGATCATGTGAAAATGATCTGAGTGAATGTAATAGTTGAGGGGTCTGAGGTCCAGTATGGGCCTGAGGGAACCGTCCTTTTGGGGATTAGAAAGTATAGTGAGTAAACCCCTGTGCCCTGATGTTGTAGAGGGACTGGTTCTATTGCGTGCTTTTGGAGCATAGAGAGAACCTCTTGATTGAGGAGCGTTAGATGTTCCGTGGACATGGGACGCTGCCTGGGTGGTATGTTGGGGGAGTAGAAGTGAGTTCGAGGCAGTAACCATACTGGATAATTTGTATTACCCACCTGTCGGTGGTGATGGAATTCCACGCAGGTAGGAACTTTGACAGTCTTCCCCCGACGGGAGTGGAATGATCGGGGGAAACGGAGGGAAGTCACTGTTTGGTGGTAGGGGAGGTGCGTGTGTTAAACCCGCGTCCTCTACCCCTGTTGTTATTACCTCTGTAATTACCTCTGGAGTAACCTCTATTAGAGGAGGTTTGAGTGGTGTTTTTGTAGTTAGCAGAGGTGGTGTCTGTGGCTGTAGTTTTGGAGCCGCCTCTATATAAGGAGCGACGAAAGGAACCTCTGCTAGGTGTGGCTTGTAGAGCTCCCATAGCTTTGGCTGTGTCTGTGTCCTTCTTCATTTTTTCTAGAGAAGTGTCCACATTAGGCCCAAACAGGTGTTCCTGGTCTAAGGGTTGATTGAGGATGGTAGATTGTACCTCCTGCTTGAAGCCAGATATTCGTAGCCATGCGTGTCTGCGCAGCAAAACGCTTGAGTTTATTGTGCGTGCTGCTGTATCTGCTGCGTCAAGGGCGCACTTTATTGAGGTGTTTGTGACAATCTTGCCTTCTTGTATTAGATCATTGGCCTTGGTCTTATACTGATCTGGAAGGTGCTCAATGAGCTTTTCAAGCTCGTCGTAATGGGCTCTGTCATATCTCGCCAGTAAGGCTTGGGAATTGGCGATGCGCCACATGTTTGCTGCTTGAGACGCAACTCTTTTTCCCGATGCGTCGAGTAATTTGGACTCCTTGTCTGGTGGTGGTGTCTCACCAGTAGTCTGGGAGTTTGCCCTTTTCCGTGCATTAGCAACTACTAATGAGTCTAGAGGGAGTTGGCCTTTAATATAAGCTGGGTCAGAAGGGGCAGGTTTATATTTTTTCTCGATCCTTGGGTTAAGAACCCTAGCCCTAACTGGGTCTCTGAAGACCTCAGGGGCATGTTTAATAATGCCTTTAAGCATAGGTAGAGTATGGGTAGACTTTTGAGGCTGGCTAAAAGTTTCTAGTAAAAAGTCTTCTTCCAGGGGGTCTGAGTGTAACTTGACACCATGGTATTGTGCTGCCCTGTTTATCACCTGTGAAAACCCTATAGCATCATCTGGAGGTGAGGCTTTTGATGGGTATGGTTCAGGGACAGGTATATCTGGGAGGTCATAACTGTCCCAGGGGTCTTGTGGTGGGATACTGTGAAGGTCGTCATCAGTGTAGGTGTTGTGAGGTGACTGCATGTCATCATCATGATCCTCCCTGTCTGTATCCCCTTGTGGTGAAAAACAAGGTGGAGGAGAGTGAGGCGGGGAGTGTAGAGGGCTGAGGTGTTGTGGAGGTGGAGAGAAAGACCTTTAGGTGATGTGGAAGAGTCTTTCTTCTTATGAGGTGGCTCAGGTGTGGTTGGTTCCTGTATCTTCCTCTTGTGAGGTATTACTGATTGTACCTGTCCGGTAATAGGGTCAATGTGCAGAGTTTTCTGCTTTGGGTCGATGGGAACCAAGAGTTCTTCTGAGCTGGCGTGTTTGGTCGGCATCGAAGATTTCGGCTCCGAGTGTTGTTTGGGCTTGCGAGGTTGTTTGGTGTCCTTTGGTGAAGTTTTCGACACCGAGGGTTTTTTGTCGACTCCGAAGGTTTGGTATGCTTCGGTGTCGAGGTGTCTGGGACCTTGGACTTTGGCGCCGAAGGGTCTGTTGGTGCCGAGACCTTAGTCTTGTGTTTCGGTGCCGATGAGTGTTTTTCGGCTCCGGGACGTGGCTGGCTCGGTCCCGAGCTGCCAGAAGGCTTTAGGTGCTTGGGAGTCGAGCCGGAAGGCGGGGCTCCTGAAGCTTTGTGATGGTGCAGACCTAGGCCCGAAGGCGAAGGTGTGACCGAAGCCTTTTGTTTCTTGGGGGCAGGGGCATCGACGTCAGTACTCACAGTACGTTGGTGTGGTGTGATGAGTTGGTCGTCGGACCCTGAGTCTTCGGCTCCGGAGGTGTCGATTTGTAAATCTCCGGTGTCCGGGTTGTCGGAGCCTGTGTCAAAGATGTCGTCCGGTGCGGGAGCGGCTGACCTGGACATTTCGTGTCGTCGGGCCCGGCGATCACGGATGGTCTTTTGGACCGAAAGGAGTCACAGGCTTGGCAGTGTTGGCTCTCGTGTTCTGGAGAGAGGCAAAGATTACAGATCTCGTGGAGATCTGTGTGTGGGAATTTAGCCCCACACCTGCATTTTTTAAATGGAGTCCTTTCCATATGCTGGATGATGGCGCCGACACGCCCAACGGACCAACGTCGGCGACCGGACTCGAAACAGTGTTGGAGTGGAGACGCGATGAGGGGATCGCGATCGAAAACAATACCGTCGAACGGTAGGAGGTTCTTCTGCGCGTCGAGAGGGGAACCGATCGATGTGGATCCGGAGCGCAGCAAGGTACATCCGAACCCGATGGCGGAAAAAACAATCTAACCATGGAGTCGATGCCCATGCGCACTATCGTCCAAAGGAGGAGTCACCTATCTCGTGACTACAAAAGACTCTTCCAAGACAACAACAAAGTGCAAGCATCCGAGCCCAACACCAGATGGCGATCTCATGCACAGTGTACGATCTGCAGCTCATATGCCTCGAACATTACATTTCTCCCAGCAGCAAATAAGCTGAACTGGCAGAGATGACTGCTCATAGCCTAACAGAATAGTCAGGGTGGGGCTGTGAGCATCCTTTATGACAGTGTAAAATCCTGCTTTGTCTGCTGGGGTTTTACATTCAACACAAGACTCACTTTAAGAGGTAAGAACAGAACAAAAGACATCTTGACAGCCACAATCTTGTTCCTGGAAAACCCGGCTTTGTTCTACAAGACCTGTTTATTGGGGGTATAGTTACAGCCCCCAACTGGATTTTAGTGTTAGATGTGGGAGGACATTAGTACACTCCACACCCCTATCCCTCAGAGCCCATGCTTAGTATAGTCAAAATCGCCTAGCATCTTGAAAATGCCCAATGTCGGTAGGGATCGCCCTGGGACTTTTTACTAGATTTATTCGGCCATACCAGGAGTTATTCACACCCACTAGTTCTGCCAAGCATGAATGTGACAGACGACTCCCTTCCGAACACTCCTGGACCAGAGGAAGAGAATAAGACAGGACCTGCTGGCTGCCACCGAAGTGCCTGGATCTGCTCTGCCGCTTGTATCCGGGACAAAGTGGACTACAAGGGTCAGAATGTGACCTGTTAAAGCTACAGGGATACGCTTCATGAGGTTATTTCCTGCAACTGCTCAGCTGACCAATAGCAACTGGACATGGACTAACCTTTTTGGCCTTTGAGACTCCCAAGGTGTCAATGTGCATCCTCTCAGGTTCTGTGTGTCTTACTCCTGTGGTGGACTGGGACTTAAAGCTCCAAGTCAGAAGGTAAAATCTTTAACCTCTGGTGTATTCTACCCACACTCCATCATGGTCTGTGGTAAATTGCTCCTAGATCCCATTCCACCACAACCATTGACTATCATTGGCACCATGTTCAGTAATACCCTTGAGGACCAAAAACTAAATCAAAGACACCCTCAACCGATACCACCACCTCCTGAAAAGCACCAAGACCACCCTACCCACCAGCATCAGACCGCTCCAACATGAAGGAACTGTTTAGCATAGTCCAGGAGTTCTCACCCCTCGGCAATCTAAATTATCACACCCTCGCAAGCTCTCTGCGATACCCTATCGGACTTTTTTTTTTAAACAAAATCAGCACCATCAACCTAGACCTCGCACCCCCCGCCGAGGACAACCTCCTCACCCTGGTAAAAACTTTCACACGAGCTCACCTTGTTGAACACCCTCACCAAGAAAAACTGTCTCAATCATGAGATCCGTCCACTCCAAAGCCCGCACCACATTTTCAACCTCTGCTATCAACCCATCAGCAAAGAACTCACCAAGGTCCTAAACTCTATCACCATGGCCCACTTCCCTCAGAAATGGAAACATGCGGACGTGAAGCAGTTGCTGAAGAAATTATCCGCTGACCCAGGAGAACCCAAGAACTACCAACCAATCTCCCTGCTCCCCTACCAAGGGGAAAGGAAGCCATCATATCCAGCTAACCAGAAATCTGGAGAACAACCTGCTGGTCCCCTCAAGCCGGTTTCAGAGCAAACAACAGCACTGAGACGGCTCTAGTCGCAGCCATGGATGACATCAGAATGCTGCTAGATCACGGAGAAACAGCAGCCCTCATCCTCCTCGACCTGTCAGCAGCCTTTGACACCATATCCCACACACTGAACAGACTCCACCAGATAGGAACCCAAGGAGCAGCCCTCCAGTGGATCGCATCCTACCTCACAGGAAGAGCGCAGAAGATCATCCAGTCTCCCTACTTCTCGCTCGATCACCCGCAGTGTACCTCAAGGCTCTTCCCTCAGGACAACCCTCTTCAACGTATACATGACACCCCCAAGTTAACAGTCAGGAGCCATGGACGCAACATCCATGCCTAGGACACCCATCTCATCCCGTGACAAACGTACCTACAACCAAAGACGTTCGAAAGATGCATGAAGGACGTGGCCATATTGATGAACAACAACTGTCTCAGACTCAACTCAGACAAGACAAATACTCATTTTCGGGAAAGGACACCCTATGGAACAACGAATGGTGGCCACCAAAGCTAGGCACTACCCCCAAACCAACTGAACACGCCAGCTATCCATGAAAAAGCAGGTCAGCGCTCTTTCCTCCACTTGCCGCCTTACTCTCCAAATGCTCAGGAAGGTCTTCAGATGGCTCCCACCCAACACCAGGCTAACTATCACAAGCTATCAGACTCTACTCCGTCAACTCCCTCTTTGTAGGAATCACTGCCCAGGTCATGAGGAAACTCCAGACCATTCAGAACACAGCAGATACTCACATTTCCCCTCATTTGCCCTCACCTCGGCTACCAGTCACAAAGATGCCGGTTCCAGCTGCTCACCCAGGCGTACAAAGCAGTTCACAATGAAGGTCTGGCATACCTCAAAAACAAGTGAACTTTCACCAACCCACCAGAGAGCTTAGTTCCGATTTCTCTCCCTAGCAGCCACCCAATGCATCTGCCGAGCAAACAGGCTGCTTCTACTCCCATCTGGTGGCTAAGACTTGGAACACCATCCTTGCACCTCAGAGCCTCACCATCACTCCATCAGTTCAGGAAGGATAAAGATCTGGATGTTCAACCAATAGTCAAAGGCAGCATGATCCCACCGTGCCTCAAGACCCTAACGAGTGAAGCAGCCACGCTTTATAAATCCTGATTGAGGTTTCTTGGTGCCATTTCTACAGAAATCAAAAATTCACATCTTCGGTTCCCCTTACTGTATCTGTCATTTTGTTTATTAAACACTACTTTTTCTAATTCTTGTAGGGATTTTTAATGTGTAGCATTTCAACTTTATTACTGTTTCGGTACCAATTAAATAGACAATGCCCTAAGTTAAGCCCAACTGCTTTGTGCCATAACTACCAGTGGGCTGAGCTCAGGTTAATTTCGGAACTTTAAGGGTTCACCCCGATAAAGGTTGCGATCATTGATGTGGGGGAGAAACCCGCCTCAATAATCCAATTACGTACAATTACTAATCAACAGCCCATAATAAGCATATTGCAAGCAGAGAATCAATGCAGGCAAAAAAAGTAAGCAAAAACAAGTACTGGCAAAGCCTACAAGTAGAGCTGGCAACCCTATGGTCTTGGTCAATGTTTTTGACATCATTTTTGCAAAACTGACGAGAAAGCTGCCGAGACCTGGCCAATGAAAAAAATGGCTAAAAGCAAAATGTTTGCTCTCAAAATACACTGCCATAGTGCTGAAGAAAACTTAGTGTCGACTTGCAGCTCTTTCACAAAGAGCAGATCCACACAGTGAAGTTAACGGCTCATCCATTGCCACACGCTGCAGGGCAATAAATAAAAAAGTAAAATAAAACAGAAAAATCAAGGAAGAGGGCTGGATGGAAGCCCCCGTAGGTATACTACATATTTTAGATAAATTAAAAAGGTCTTGGCTAACGCCACTCAAAAAAAACAAAACCACACTTGAAACCCATTTACCATGCATGAAGACACAGACAAAGTGTACTGCTTCAACGTGTTTATTATGTGCCAAAAATAACACCACAGCTTACTCCACCATCCGTAGGTAACTGCAGCCCTGCCTGCATAACTACAATGAGGTAGAGACACATAGCTTCACAACAGAAAGTAAAGTTTAACCCCACAATTAGAGCAGCTAGGGTAGGCATCAAGGCAACAGCTCAGCGGGCGTGTAGGGGGCAGGAACAAAATAATCAAACACCAGTTCTTTGGCACACAGCTTCTAATCGAGGGGAAGTAAAAATTAAGTTTAAAAATTAATACCTCAAAATCTGAAATGCAGAGCACTTCAGCTCATGTCTGCTGCACTGTTGAGGACAAAGATTCCCCAAGACAAAAATAAAGAGACAGACTTTAACCCCTCTTGGAGATAAAGACTCTTGAACCCACCATCTGCCCTTGCGAAAGGAACTGTGCCTTCCTTTCCCCCTACCTCAAGAAACAAAAAGTTTAAATCTCGTGCCTGTGATTAAAAACCTCTTATCAAACACCCTTCCAGTGCAAATTAAAAAAGTGCAACAAACTTTAAAACTATTTACAGCGGCACTCGGCTGTCATTTATCCGGTCCAGTCAAATTCAAACAAATCTGGTCTTCAGGTTGCAAACAGATCTCGGTTTCACAACAACGAAAAGAAAAATAGATCTTTCCCTCTTCTATACTAGCAGCCCCAGACAAATGAAATATGCAATTATGTTAAAAGCTGCCAGAAAAAAAAAAGAAAACCTCTCGTTTTTTCAAACGACTTAAAAACCGACTAAGTGTAAAAAGGAACTGGTAAAAACCTTTTCTAGCGTAAAATGTGATATGATTTGGTTTAAATGAAGAACAGAGTCTCCCTTTGTTGTTCCAGTAAAAAAACCAGCTGAACACTCAGTTTATGCAGTTCAGATGGGAGTTAAATAAATTTGGAAGGCACTGTATGGCAAACTGCAAAACTTGGGGATCAATGGAACCTGCATTTTTACCATCAGTATTGCAAGGAATGTAAAAAAAGCGCCTTCTAATAAATAAAAAAAACTTCTGCTGAAGGCATCCATAACCTACAGTAACACCTTGTGAAACATGGCCTTTCTTGCTTGGCGTCAACAAGAAACAGACCAACGTCTGGGAACTGCAAGAACCTTTAGGGCAGGGTCAATATCCAATTTCCCCATTACCCATTCAAACCTAAAAAAACACCGATAATTCACTGTGCATTAGTGCAGAAAACAATAAAAGACCAGCAAGTGCAAAAGGTGATTTTTCCTCTAGATTTCCAGTTAGTCCTTATTAAGCGCATTCCCAATCCGGACTCTGCACAGGGAAGTGCTCTCCATTTGGCAGGTAACAAACTTTCCTGCATAACTGCTGTGGTTTTACTGCAAGTCTTCCCAACGGTAATGCTAGCATCTTAGCTGGAGTCGCGACTCTTCTGGTTGCGCATCAGAGGGCGATGGTGACGCAGGATCTCCATTGAGTGTTGCCAGTGCCAGCAGGAGCGACAGAAGTATTTAAAGCACACCTTTGGAAGAACAGTAAGTAACATGAGAAAAAGACACTTTAAAAGTCAAAGCACTTCATGTTTCAGTAGAAGTTACACATAAACAGTGGCTCTAGTCTGTTCTTCACATGATTAGCAAATAAACACCTTTCTTCTAACCGTAGGCTCTTCGAGCCAGTTTCTCCAGCTTCAGAACCTCCAAAAAATTCTAAACCATGACAGGTCAGGCAATGTAAGATTAAAGTACAATTACATTTTGGGGGGGGAATATGTTTATTACAAGTACGAGCACCACAATGTCGTACAGCAACGCAGCTGTAACAGTAATACACCAAAGGATGGTAAGCACTTCACCACACTGTACAACTATTGTGCAATGGTTCCTGCAATTTATCAAATACAAATAGAAACGTGCAGCAAACAATGGCATCATGGCCTTAACAGAGCTTGTTGCAGTGGAGGCCTAGTCTCACCAACAAGGTCCAAATAGTAATATTTTATCCAATTTCCCCAGACCCTGTAACATTTGCAGGGACATCCCCCTACTTTTTGTAAGTGACCTTCTCTGAGGTCATATAGATGTCCACCCCCTTCCTCCATTCCTGTAGAGTAGGGACTTCTGGCACACCCGTGTCTGGCAACAACTAAACCCAGGTTGCTGAAAAGGAGTTTGGCTAGTGAGGCATCTACATCATTTGGAATGTTGAGAAGGATGTTCTTTGGCTCGAGTGGGATACCTACTTCCAAAATATTATGCGATTTATCTACTATCGCGTTCCAGTAGGCTTGAATGACTGGACAGCCCCGCAATAAGTGAGATGCAATGGGAACAGAGGGACTTTCCTACAGTCTGGGGATACCACTCTTTACCATTTTATTCAATCGCTCCCTGTCATAGTAAACCCTGTGCAGTATTTTGAGCTGTATTAATCTCAATCTAGACTTTATACAGACCTCCCTTGGGTGCATCAGGGCGGCCTCCCAGTCAGTATCATCCATCTCGTGTCCCTCTCCTACCGGTTTCTCGGCTTAAGAGTTTCAGGCACGTTATTGTTTAGGGTTTTATACTGCTCCTTTCCCAGAGTACAAGGAGTAGTCTACCCTCTAGGGGAGACTAGCCTGGCATTTCTGCCTCGCCCAACCTCTCCAATTCAATTCTTGGTCTATGAAGTGCCAGTTCTGGATTCCTTAGCTTTACAATCTCTGGTAGCTAAACGATCACCACCTTCTAACACAAGTTATGCAGCCAGCCACATGTCAGCTGGGTCACCTTTCAGCAGAGTCACTAATTTAACACCGAAAAACTAAAAAAATATGTCATACCAGGGATAGAGTGGTAGATTACTTTCCAATTAACAGTCACAGAACCCCTAGTTCAAGATGCCCAGACTATAATTTCCCATCTAACAACCCCACACATCTTTGCATTCCCCTTATTTATTACCCCCTTCCCATACCCTCCCTCAGCCTCTACTCCAATCATCCATCACGCTTCCATGAACTATTTACCACACATACTGTCATCTCAGTGTCCAAACTCTCCCTCCTGCTCCCTTCACTCAATTACACCTTCCCTCAACTCTGCCCTCGAACCTGATTTTAAACCCCTCTCGCACATCTCTCAAACCAACACTTCACCATTCCATCCAAACATTCCAATTAACTCTACCCCCTGGGCCCTTGCACCATACTTCAGTAGCTCCTTAAATACACCAACTGATCAGTCACTCTAAACCATATGAAGCCAATCACACCAGTTAGAAAGGCACCGCAAAGCAACTCTGGCTCCAATAAGCAACATTCAGTGCCATTTCTATACTAGCAAGATCCTGATACTGGACGCCAACCGTGTGAGGACAGCCTCCGAGATGGGGCACCCTAGGCACAAGGTTGAGGAAGTTTAGATTTTTTAATGCAAAGCGGAAACTTGGCTGAGGTTTCCAACCCTATTCTTAATGCCACCCCCAAGGGCTTTAAAATCAACAAGAAATACCACCAGGTGGTGGTCTGACCGTGATCCTTTGAGATGACTCGTGTTGCCAAAGCTTAGAGGTGAAAGATCTGCTGGGAGCAGAAGACTTGGGTTTCTGCAAATCTTTATCGCACCAGCACTCAGTGGCTGGAGTTTTAATTTATAGGCCACTGGGATCAGCTGTCTCCTTTCTGAAATCTTCAGATGAAGTTAGTACCCATTTAGCTCCAAGATACCCACGTTTCATGATTGTGTGATTTTAATTTACACTTGGACAAATCGACTGATAAAAGCTATGGAGTTTAAAGAAATTATGAATTACTGGGGCTTAAATCCATGTTGTGAAGCAGACCCATCAAGGCGGCCATACTAGATCAAGTATGCTCCAATGTTGCTATTGGAATGGAGGACCTGCAGCCCCTGAATTGGTCAGACCATTAGATTTGCTTGGCAGCTCCCATTAAAATGAGATCCAGCTCCTGGAGGGATGATCCGTAGCGGGAAAGCCTTTGATAAGATAAGTCAGTGGAGTTTGAGTGTTCTAGAAGAACATAAGTTACTTTCCTGTAAACTGTGGTTCTCCAGTATTGGTATCTTTCATAGATTCACATGCTTGAATCATTCCTGTTGGAAAACGAGGCAGCATCTGTGAGGCCTGCACAAATAACATGACTACATTTGTCCTTCACTGGGAACCAAACACCCAATTGTAGCGCTGGACTCAGAGGGTAGCGTTGCAGAGCAGTCGGAGGCTTACTCAAGGGAGGTGGTGTGGGCTAGTAATCGCCATTTGCAGGTGCGCAGAAATAACTCAATAATTGATTGTCCAGTCTGTACTTTGCTTTATAAAAGTAAGAGTACATTTATTAAAACACACACTCAATACTATGCACCAATTTACAAATATACATAAGCTGTTGGAATTACTTTGTGACATTGCGTAACATCTCCACCCCTCCCAAAAGGGGGGGTGGGGTCTAGTAGCACCACTCCCATGTATGCACATCATCTTGCCCCCTAATGCAGTTAGTTGAACATAACCTGGAGCGAGGGCCTTGCGCACTGGCACCATCCCAGTGGCGACCCACCCCATTACCTCAACACGCATTAAAAGTAGGTTCACCTGCCCTAGTGACACATAACCCTGACTGAGCATCTTATATTGACCATACAGTATGCACCCCTACATATTCAGGGCTAACAGTCTGGGTTGTTCCTCACTAAAGCCAGCAGCAAGAATACATGTTGACGCATTACCTTAGAATGACAGTACTCATCACATTTGTTGGACATTAGAATGCGTTGCAATTACAGCCCCTAAAGGCATCACAGATGAAATCACAGGATTACGCATATACAGCCAGACACCCTAGCAGGAATGTCTGGCAACATAACCCCACTTTGCTTATGACATCACCTTACACAGGTACTTCACATTACACATGTGACCTTCAGTCCCTCTAAAAAGAAATAACCGTTAGTGAATGCAGTTCTGGTGCAATTACACCTCTTCACCTCCAGGGGATGCCCTTCTCCAGACATACCCAACTCAGCCCTTCACTCCATGAAGCACCTCAATACACCCTCAGCTGTAGAACAAAAGTTCCAGCCTAGATGGTGTGATAAAGCAGGCTGAGCCCTTGAGGGGTTATTCTTTTTAAGTCCCCACGAGACTTATGGAGGGACTCCTCTTCGTGCTGGGGCGGGGGGAGGGGGGGGGGTAAGACTGCGCTTCTCCAGCAGCTCCCCCCAGCACCTTTTTACATTTCAGGGTGACCCCCCTCCTCTGGGGGCCACCAGGCACCAAACATGATGTTGTCCCCATGCCTTGCAAGGCATTATGGGGCGCTTCAGCTCCTTTTATGAATTTGGGATGAGCAGCTCTCCCGCTGTGCCGGGGCGAGCCGCGATCGCGCTGGCAGCCTCCGCCGCATCCTTTCTTCGTGGGGGGGCCCGGTCCCACCCCAGGTGCACTCTTTTCGGCCCAGGGAGCCCACCCCCGGCTGCTCCGGCTGGCTTCCGCCCGGCCCGCACCTTCGGGTGCGGTCGCGGGAGCCAGCGCTGCTCTTTGGGTCTGCCCGCTCCGGCGGGCAGACGCGGCGGCTGCCGCAGGACAGGCAAGTCTTCTGGGGAGTGCGACGGCACTCCCCCGTCTCCCTCCAGCGTCGGGGCCCGGAGATGGGGTCCCGGGCCCCTCCTCCCTCTTTGCGGGGAGCGCGCCTGCGCTCCCCGTCTTGGGTTTGTTCGGCGGGGGCCAGGGTGGGCTCTTGGCTCCCGCCCCTTCCTCTTCACAGGGGGCGCGACGGCGTCCCCCGGCTTTACTTCGGGCCCGGGGATGGGGTCCCGGGCCTCATTTTCATGGGGGGCGCGACGACACTCCCCCGACTTTACTTCTGCGGGGCCCGGGGATGGGGTCCCAGGCCCCAGGGCACATTTTCGCGGGGGCGCGACGGCGCTCTCCCGCCCCCCCTCATCACCGGGGGCCAGGGTGGGCTCCTGGACCCCGTCTGGGGCCATTTCACGGGGTGCGCGACGGCACCCCCGACTTTGCTTCTTCCGGGGGAAGCCCCCGGGGCCTGACCCACCCTGGGGGCATGATTGCGACTGGCGGCGGAGCCCCACGCGCTTTGTCGGTCCCAGGCGGGGTCAAAGGTAGCCTACCTTCTGGGGGCAATATCTCGGCCCCCTGGAGTCAGATTTCCTCCATTTTCGCGTCCTCTTGCTCCTGGTGGCGCCCCCCCAGCCACTGGGAGCACTGTCCCTCGCCCTCTGGGTCTCGGAGAGGGGGGATTCAGCAGGGAGCAGTCTTCACTGGCTCCCTGCGCCAGCCTTTTGCCTGGCTCTCCTCCTGGGCCTCTTCTCCCTGCACAGAGGCCCCTGCTTCTGCGCACCGGTCCTGGGCTCTTCTTCTGGCGCTGGTAGGGGCCTGGGGGGCAGTCAGGGGGTTCCTCCTTCCAACTGCCCATGACCAGGCTCCAGCACCTTCCGCCTCAGCAGACCACACCCCAGAGAGCTCTCTTCCAGTACTTTTTAAAAGTTGAGTAGGGGGGGCTGGCAGGAAGTCGGTTTGTCCTATCGACCAGCGACATCACTTCCCTGCCCCCTCCTTGTCCAGCCTCTGGGTTTGTGCAAAATGGCGTCGTCCAGTGTCTCTGGCCACATGGTCTGAAACAAGACCCCTTGCCCCCTCGCTGCCTTCCCTCCTTGGTGCAGCCTGGTGCCTGGCACCCAGTGATAGCTGCTGATGGATGAGCCTGTAGCCCCACCCATCTTCCATTCATGGAGAGGAGGCCTTAGCTTGTGGAAGAAAGGTTATCAATCCAGCCAGCTGAGGTCAGCCCTCAGCCTGGCCCTGGTTATGACTGACTCAGAGAAATGTGACATTTCTGGATGACCCAAAAGCAGTACAAATATGACTGGACTCTGCAGAATACTTCTTCTCACACCCGTTACAGTGGACTTTAGTGCGTGTCTGGAATCTGTAGGCTTTAGGAAAGTGACACTAGCCCATGGGCTCCACTTCCCCATAGGGGAATAATGAAGTGAAAAACACAGTAAAGCACACTGACTTTCCCTGGCATGTTTCTGCCCAGTGTATAAAGCCTATTCCATGTCACCACCCAATTCTGCATAAGTCCTGCCACACCATTCACTTTGAAGCTGCTCCTGGACTGCGCACGCCAGGAATCTCCCCTGCGCAGCCCCTACACGTGTGCACACGCATGTACACAGGTGTCTGCATGTAACCAGCCCGGTGCCCCGTACTCCAACTGCTGCGCAGCGGCCTAGTCAAGCCAGGGGGACACCAGTAAAATCCACATGCAGTCTTTCATCTTGAGTTCACTGTGGATGAGTCCCAATTTATGAGGCTCTCCCACAGTAAAAGCTCAACACAGGTGCTCAAAAAGCGAAAAATCTGGGCGGCCCATAGTGTCTAACAATTCCCCTTCGAAGGGGGAGTCCCACGGTACATAGAAAAGCAATACAGTAATTGCAATAGCATAGCTAAAAGAGCAATAGGAAGTATTGCGGCGTAGAAATCAATAGAATTTTCCCCCCCACTTTAATAACTTATCCTAGTCATTCGATATGGTCCAAGCTCCAGCCAATCAGGCGACAGCACCCTCTAGAACCTTCTCCCCAGAGGCTCAAGCTCTCAGACTTTCGAGCGCAAGTGTGGCAAGAGCCAAGAGAAGGTGGGGAGCCTCTGAGGGGAGTTGGGTGGGTCGCATGTGAATCTATGAAAGATACCAATACTGGAGAACCACAGTTTACAGGTAAGTAACTTATGTTCTTCTCCAGTATTGGGGCATCTTTCATAGATTCACATGCTTGAATCAGTAGATAGCAGTGATCTTAGAATAGAGTAAGATAAGCATAAGCAAATCGTAAACGCTGTACGATACACATACACATATTAGGAGGAGGGAAGAACATAGGCTCACCTTATTTAAAAAGATTACGTAGCACCCCTTGTCCCACAGCTGTGTATGCAGCTTCCAGACAGTAGTGCTTGAAGGTATGCCTGCTGGACCATGTTGCAGCTCTGATGAATAGGCACACCAGCAAAGAGCAGTAGAAGAAGAGACTGCTCTAGTAGAATGTGCTTTAACCTTGGCCAGAAGTGGTCTTCCTGCTTGCTGATGACAATGCAATTGTAGCAGCTATCCAACGTGCCATAGTCTACTTAGGCACTGGACGTCCTATATGCATCCTGCCGTAGGCCACAAAAAGCTGATCCGCCTTACGGATACTGGTTGTCTTTTGTAAATAAAATTTTAAACATCTCTTCATGTCAAGAGAATGTAAAGATCTTTCCGCTGGAGACTGCGGATTAGGGAAGAAAGTCTTTAGGATGACCGGCTCATTGAGGTGGAAATCAGATGGTACTTTAGGAATGAAGGCCGGATTAGTGCGGAGCACCACAGAATCCTTGGTGAAGTGAAGAAAAGGCGTTTTAATAGTATAAGCTTGTATGTCACTGACTCGTCAAGCCGAAGTAAGAGCCAACAGCAGCGATGTCTTCCAGGAGATGAATTTTAAAATCAGCCCTATGAATGGGCTCAAATGGTGGCTTCATGAGTTGCGCCAATACGATGTTCAGATGCCAAGGTGGTGGCGGGCTTCTAATTGGGGGAACATCCAAAAGAGGCCCTTGAAAAATTGTTGAATAATTCTTGAAGAGTAAAGTGAATTAGAACCATCCTGTCGGAATCTGGAAATTGCTGCCAGAAAAACCTTGAGGGTAGAGTGGGAGAGTCCGGATCTTGCTAGTTGTAAGAAAAAAGGCAAAAGCTGCTCTGGTGAAGAATGATCAGGGTGAATGTTAGAAGCTTCACACCAAAGACAGAAACGCCTCCACTTAAGTTTGTAGGTTTTTACAGTGGAAGGTGCTCTGGCGTTAGCCAGGAGTTCCTTGCAGTCTGCAGGAATATTTAGGTTGGCAAACTTAGTGTTCAGGCGCCAGGCTACTAATCTCCACGATGCCGGATCCGGATGGCAGGTGACCGTGGTCTGTAGTCCAGAGATTCGGTATTGGACGCAGGATAATTGGATCGCTCTCCGACAGGAGGAGGAGTTCCGTAAACCAGAACTGGCGAGGCCATCTGGAGCTATGAGAAGAATGCAGCAAGGTTACTTCCGCATTTTCCGAAGTACCCTTGGGACTAAGGGAATCGGCGGAAAAGCATAAGCATACATTTGACCAGTTCATCAAAAACGCATTCCCGCATGATCCTGGTTGGGGAAGCCAACTTGCGTAGAATAGGCATTTGCGGTTCGACTGTCGCAAATAAATCCAGATTGGGGCAACTGCATATGTGAAAGATGCGGTCCAACGTGGGTTGATGAAGTTCCCACTCATGGTTGGATGAGGCCGACCTGCTCAGTGAGTCCGCTAGGATGTTGGACACTCCCGGAACATGGACTGCTGTTAAAGTAATCTGATGTTGAATCGACCAATCCCAAATCTTTTGAGCTTGTAGGGAAAGCAGCGCGGACCTCGTGCCCTTGTTTGTTCACGTAATGCATGCTTGTTGTGTTGTCCGTCCTGATCATCACTGAAGCTCCGTGAATGAGGGTACGAAAGGATTTTAGTGCCAGGAATATTGCTAGCAACTCCAATAGGTTTATGTGCCAAGTTCGTTGGATGGTCCCATTTCCCCTTGACTAAGGCCTTGAAGATGCGCCCTCCCACCCCTCGAGGGAGGCGTCTGTTGTGAGGATGAAATTTGGAACGTCCAGTACGAACAAACGACCCTCTGAGATGTTTGGGATGTGAGTCCACCATAGCAACGCTGTTCGTATCTGAGGAGTGATGTGGACGAGATAGTTGAAAGACCCTGAAACCTGTTGCCATTGGATGTTGAGCTCCTCTTGTAATGGTCTCATTTTTAGGCGACAGTTGGGAATGAGGGAATACAGGAAGATAGCATCCCCAGAAGCGACTTAAACTGTCGAACAGAAACTGACTTTGTGCGTAGGAGGGTTGCTAGTTTGCAAATCAGTTGTCGTTCCTTTGAGACAATCGCCCTTGTAGTCTGTGTGTTTATGACGGCACCCAGGAACGTGCTCACCTGAGAGGGATTGAACTGAGACTTCTCCAGATTGATGGATAGACCCAGAGATTGGAACGGAGACCGGCATAATCGTGTGTGTCTGGTCGCGATTGCTAACGATTGTGCCTTTATAAGGCAATTGTCGAGTTAAGGAAACATTTGGACGCCAGCTTGACGAAGATGTGCTGCCACTGGTGCCAAGACCTTGGTGAACACTCTGGGCGCAGAACGAAGGCCAAAGGGAAGGACTTTGAATTGGAAGTCTTTGCCAGCCACTCTGAAGCGCAGGAATTTTCTGTGTCTGGGTAGTATAGGGACATTGAAATAGGCATCCTGAAGGTCTAGTGTTGTCATGTAATCCCCTCGAGATAGTAGATAAAGCACTTCCTGTAGAGACAACATCCGAAAGCTTTGCTTCTTGAGGAATTTGTTGAGGGCACGAAGGTCCAGAATGGGGCGGCATTCCCCGATTTTTTCTTGATCAGGAAGAACCTTGAATAGAAGCCTACATCCCTTTGTAGATTTGGTACCACTTTGATGGCTCCCTTCTTTAACATGAGATTGATTTGACCTAAAAGTTCCTTCAGGTGGACAGGAGGACCTCTTGGAGGAGAATTCTGAGGGAGCTTCACAAATTCCAGAGTGTGGCCTTTTGACACTGTCTAAAACCCATCGATCTGTAGTTATTGCGGACCAATTGGAGAAGTGGGAGATTCGTCCTCCAACCTTGGTCGGATTGATGGGTGGAGCGGTTGGCAGGTGGCAGTTGTCACTGTTTTTTCGCGGTATCTCTACCTCTGTAAGAAGGTTTCCCCCTGTACTGCTTGTAAGATGCAGCCGGCGGTTGTCGAAACGACTGCTGATGCTGAGAGGAGGAGTAACGCTGTTGGCCCTGGTAGGGTTGGTACTGTCGGTACGGATTGTAACCTCCCCAAAAGGAAGAGGAGGAGCCACGACCCCTCGCACCACGAAAGGGCTGTTTTTTAAATTGTAGAGTGCCCAGAGCACGTGCAGTGTATCTTTTTTAATCGCCTGGAGGGCGTCATCGATATGCTGACCGAAAAGTGATACGCCGTCGTAAAGCATATCAATAATCTTAGTTTGTACTTCCTGCAGAAACGAGGTAGCCTTCAGCCAGCCTTGCCGCCGGAGGACCGCTGCCCCCGCTAGTTGGCGAAAACCCGTAGAAGAAACATCTACTGCACAATCTCTGCGGAGATCCGTTCTCCCTCTTGAAGAATTTTTAAAGCTTCCACTTTAGAGGCTTCAGGCAACATCTCAATGAAGGGGGAAACGTCCGACCACATTTGCCTGTCGTAGCGGCCTAGGATAGCCAGGGAATTAGCCACTCTAACCGTAGTTGCCGCCATGGTGGAAAACTTCTTTCCAATCGAATCAAGAAGTCTGCCATCTCGATCGGGAGGAGCCGACAACGGAGACTAGGGGTTCCTGGCATGACGCTGTGCTGCTTGAGAGAGTCTGGTTTCGGCTGACCAATGAGACAGGCTGGAAAGTCATCTGGTGCCTTGTATTTTTTATCTAGGACGTGGCAAGACCGCAGGAATAGAGGCAGGGGTTTTCATGACTTTTAAACCCTCCTGCCAGATGTAGTCAATAATCGGAGTAGCCCGAACTTGTTTGAGGCTGGTATTTGAAGTCGTATAGGAAGCAGTCCTCGTCCTTAGTGACCATGGGAAGTTGGAACCTTTTGGCCGCTCTATCCATTAAGACATAAAAGCCACCTAAGTCGGCTGGAGGAGAGTCGACAGGAGTTGGAGTGGTAGGCGATGGAGTCTGTATTTGATAATTGTCCCATTCAGAGAGTAAGGATATTTCATCCAACTCCCCTTCTTCTCTATCCTAGTCAGTGGTATGAGTCTCCTCCGGTTGGTGAGATGTCGATGCCGTAGGAGAAACTGGAGGGGGCGGCCTCATGATAGATGAAGGCGGAGGAATATGCGTTTGAGGAACAGATGAGACTCTGATGGGGGGAAACGACGGCAATAGTCATCAAGTATATGCTGTAAATTGGAAATGGGAGACTGGGCATCTGTGTAATCGGATTCTCCAGTGGTGGCTGAATATTTGGTTCTGGATAATAGTCATATACCTGGTCATCCTCAGTATCTTGACATCTTATAAGCAGCTCAAAAGGACTGCGAGCAGCACTGAACCTACAGTCTTAGTCAGAATCCTCTTCGTCAGCCCCGTAATCAAAGAGCTGAACAGGAAGATTAGGTGATGCCTGAACCGGCAATAAAATGTCCAGAGAAGAGTTTCTACGTTTAAGTAGGGAAGCCTCTTACTTTTGGAGACGGCAAAAGTGTAGCTGAAGGCTTCAAAGGGACTAGAGACATCAAGGATTCCGCTGATGGTGCAGCTGTCGACGGGGAGCATCGTTGAGATTGTAAAATTGAAGACTTCTGTGCCGGCGTGACGAAGCAGCCGGCGTGACGAAGCAGCCGGCGTGACGAAGCAGCCGGCGTGACGAAGCAGCCGGCGTGATGAAGCCTCCGTCGACGAAGCAGCCGTCGATGAAGCAGCCGTCGACGAAGCAGAGACAGTCTTGATAGTCGTTGTGTCGCATCGACGAAGAGGCGTCCGTCGACGCATGACTGGAGACGGTACCCTTCTTTTTCGTCGACGACGAAGTGAATGACCTGGTAGACGAGTGAGGTCTCACCGTCACAGACACCAGTGTCGACAGAAGACGCCGACATGATCATAGCCGGTTTAGGAGATGAGAAGGTGGAAGTATTCGTAGCAGCGGCGACAGAAGACTTCGTCGACAAGGGAATCGACGACGAGCTAGTCGACGAGGGATCAGCTTTCTGAGGAAAAGTCATGCCCTGAAGAGACGTCGACGCCTGAGACTTGGAGGCAGATGTCGGAGGCGTAGCAGGCATAGACTGGCCTTTCAGAGGAGCAGGGGACTTTTTAGATGAGGAAGGCTGGTCCGCATGTTTGGTATGGTGTTTCTTCAACACCTTAACCTTAGGGGATGCCATCTCCGCCTCACTAGACCTCTTCTTTGATGTGACAGTCCTGAGTGAAGAGTCACTCAATGTCTGACAGGATTATCCTTAAGCTTCTGTAGCCACAGAAGTAAGCGTCCCTCTCCATCTCGAAGAGTCTTTTGTGGAAAAGTCCTGCATATTTTACACTCACCTGATGGTCAGGGTAAAGGCAGTAAATACACTTCCTGTGTGGGTCTTCAGAATGAAGCCGGAGCTTCCCACAAGATTCAGTGTCTGAAGAGTGATCTCTTGGTAGAAGACATTGTAGAGATGAATTCTTGAAGAAAAAAGTTGAAGTACTGAGCAAAGCTCAGGGAGACTTCCTTCACACAACGTGCGGTAGAAAATCTGAGAGCTTGAGCCTCTGGGGAGAAGGTTCTAGAGGGTGCTGTCGCCTGATTGGCTGGAGTTTGGACCATATTGAATGACTAGGATAAGTTATTAAAGTGAAAAAAAAATTCTATTGAATGCTATGTCTCAATACTTCCTATTGCTCTTTTAGCTGTGCTATTGCTATGCTATTACTGTATTGCTTTTCTATGTACCGTGGGACTCCCACTTCGACGACAGGGAATGATTCAAGCATGTGAATCTATGAAAGATACCCCAATACTGGAGAATAGCATATCCTGGCATGGTCAGGCCCGGTTGAGGAAGAGTTCCCAAGGTGTAATTGGATTAGAAATGCTACAGCAGAACTAGCACCACTTCTTCTGAGCAGAGTAAACAGAAGGAAGCCTTGCAGCCCCAGGGTCTTCGGATACTCTTAAAACTGAAAAAAGTGTTGTAAGGTGCTAGAACGTAAATGGAGAAAGGAACAGTCTAATGGATAAAGAGGCCTATAAGCTAGCATTTAAGGCATATGATTAGTCAATAACCAAAGCCAAACAAGCCTTCTACGAGGAGCATATTGGAAAGGAACAGGTCGAGAGATTAGATTGTCAAGAGTTATGGCCCCATCATTGTGTGTTAGTTCCTACTCCGTCTCAGCAGAATGGTGTGAAAGGCTTACCAGTTTTCTTAAATACAAAATAGTATTTAAGCCAGTTTGTCATCTGATTTAAGACTAGATGAAGACTCCTTGATTAAACAGCAAGCCGGAACGTATTCCCTTCTAAGGTACAGTTAACCACTTTAGAGCCCATTTCTCTGGATGTTCTGCTTTGAAGGCCACTAAATCTGGCTCTCCTGCCGAGCCAGGACCCCCTAAATTATTGGCATTAGGGGCAGACAATACCAAACCTGTGTCTAATTCAATTTTAAATATGTCAAGGACAGCCACAGTTTCTAGTGTATGGAAGCAAGCAATGATTCTTCCACCAATATAAAAAGCCTGCAGCAGATCCAGCCATTCCAGCTAACCATAGGCCAATCTCCCCATCACCTGCCCTAGCTAAAATTTAGAGAAACAGGTGAATAAACAGTTGTATAGCTTTCTGAAAGCGAACATGCTTCACCTTAGCCAGTCAGGCTTTAAAGCCCAGTATAGTACAAATACTGCACTGGTGGAGGCATCAAAATATATTAGAGGATTAGAGGAAGCCCGGATGCCAGGGGAGTGACTGTATTGCTCATGCTCGACCTATCGGCAGCATTCAATACGGTCCCCCCCACTCGATGCTGCTGGACCGTCTTTAGGCCTTTAGAGTAACAGCAGGCTTTGGAATGGCTAAATTTTTTTAACTAAGAGGAGCCAACAAGTTTGGATTCCTCCATGCGCCGGCAATCCATGTGATGTACTTATGGGAGTCCCTCAGGGCTCTGCCATGCGCCCTACCCTTTTTATTCCATATCTTACCCCTCTGGCTCAACTAACAAAAGATCTGGGAGCTAAAGTGGGCTGTGTGGATGACAATTTCTTTTCTCTTGGGACAAGGGAGTTGTGTTAAAGGGTACACAGATTAAAACTTGCCCAACTGCGGTTTTTCATTGGTTAGCAACGGCTCAACTCCAATGCAATGGAGAAAACAAATTCTCTTCTTTGCCAGAAATCTGGTGGGATATGGATCTTCCCAAACATTGGACAGATGACTCCACCAGGACCCCAGAACGGCTCAGTTAAAAATCTGGGTATTACATTTGATAACAGGCTGTCCTTTAGGCCGCAAGTAAAAATGTTGGCAAGCACCTGTTTTGGGATTATGAGGTCCCTAAAATAATTTCTGCCTCTTAGCCTTTTCAAAGAAAATTGTCATTCAGGGGTTAACATCTAGAATAGATAACGGTAATGCATTCTATTTTGGCTTAGAGTACCTGATGGACAAACTCCAAGTGATACAGAATGCGGCAGCCTGGCTCCGGTTAAATGTTCCTTTGAGAACATGGATTGCCACATTCGCAAGTACTTCATTGGCTGCCTGTCAGGGAAGGTCAAATTTAAGGCTCTCATATTGGTACATGACACCCTATATCAATCAGGGTCCACCTACCACAGAACCAGATTTGGCTTTCATAACCCCACAAGACAGCGGAGATCTGGCAATAAATTTCTGGCAGAGATCCCTTGATTCAGCATGCAAGAGCAGGAAGAAAGGTCTCTAGTGTACCTGGGTTTGACAGATTGGAATCCGCGTCCTCTGAGTGGCGTAGCAATGTTTAAGAAGAAACTTAAAACCTGGCTTTTGTGCAGACTTAAGCCCTTATTACGATCGCTGCTTTGCGCCGGGACACTCCTTGGAGTAGCTGTCAGTGGTACAAATTGCTATCATAAAAAAGTAACCTTCGGTTTATCAAGGCCTATAAAAGGATGCACGGTGTGCTGATGGCACGCTAAAAGCCAGTTTGCATCAGTCAACAACTGAAATGGGCCAAGCGCTAGCATTCCTAGCTCTCAACTGCTCTTGCAAAAAACTACTCACCCCTGCTCACTTTTCTCATCTTCACGGCTTCCACTAATTTTCAGCCTTTCCAACTGTTCTGACAGGAAAAGGTCTAACTTGACACTCATCATAGGAAAACGTATCTGAATCTTCCAATTAGCTCTTTAACAGATGTGTTTTAAGAGTCCAGGCTTAGAGGGGCCTTCAATACAGATCTAGCAACAGTCATACTAGACAGTCATAAAATGTGTTGATTGTCCATTGGGCCATGACTACAGCTTGGAAATTCTCTTCAGCTCCTGCTAAATACCTCTGTATCCATTGCCTTGAATAGGTTCTGGTGAATTATTTTTCAAAATTCAGCTCTGCCATGTTGTTGCTCAAAGGTGCATTATATTGCTCACTGCTCCCTGTGTACTCCTTTCACAGATTGTTTCACTTTGCTCTCCACTACCCTAAGTTCACTATCTTGGGTGACCCACATATAAGACTTTATGACCCTGAACAAACAGATTTGCTTGTTCGTTGGGATCTATAAGCCTCGAGTTTTTGGCCCAGCAGCCAACCCACACTACCAGGCATCTTTTTAAGCCTCATTTTTTAAACAAAATATTTTGCATCTTCCCATTGACATGGCTTGATCATATAGAAATCCTTTTAGTTAAACTGACACATTGCCCCTTCGCCCCCCATCCCATTAGCCCCTGTACAATCATGTCCAAAACCTTGTCTTAAGTGAATACATATTTGCAGAGGCCCCAACTTGTTGATATATTATGCACATTCACCATGATATCAACACTAAGCTAGTTTTAATAACGATTTCCTGAAAGTTTGCCCACTCCATGCCCCCCTTCAATTGTTTCCTCTTAAGCTCTTCTCCTCTGCACCCTGCTACAGTTCAGATCTACCAACACCATGCCACGCCACTTCAGATTCAATAAACAAATTGGAGCTTTAAGGTCCTATAAAGCCTTAAATAGAGAGATGCTCCAAGCATGTTGGAAGGCACTGAATCAACCAAGCAACTGACTTTAATATGGTTCATGAAAGCAGCAAAGAAATCACTGATCTCTGCAATTCCCTCTTGCTGATGAGAAAACCGGAAATCTATATTAGCTAATAGTCTTCCCTGGACTGTTGGCTACTCTACATATTGTTTAAAGTTTTGTACACAGTTTTTTTAACGAAGTTTTATACAGCACGAACTTGACCCGAAGGTATTGGGTATCAGAGCGCTTTACATAGCACCAGTTGCGTTACATGAGGACACAGATAGCCCAAAACCTTCAGATCTCTGCAGTAGCTCAGTTCTATGGTGTTCCTTGACTAGTGGAAAAAAGCAACAGTCATGTCACTGAGTAAAGCTGGTTGCCTACCTTAAAACTCCTATTTTGCCCCATTTCCCTACGCTGCCAAAATCGTACAGTATGCGGTAGCCAGCAACTGTTGCAACAAGTATAGAAAAGTTAAATCAGCACTGCATGGTCTCCCCTCTACCCCTTCCATGGATTAAACTTTCCTCTTTGCCTTCATGGACTACATCTACGAAACTTTAGATAAAGGCTAGCCTTAATCTTCTTTGACACTATTTCCCACACCATCCTCTGCAACCAACTGTACTATCTTAGGATACAGGATCAAGTGCATGCCTGGTTAAAACCCTTCAGACAAACTCAGTCTACTCGCTTACCTCCTTTTGCTCCCTGAAGTATGGTGCGTCACAGGCCTAGTCCACAGTCTTAAACCTCTACATGCTTTAATTTCCAAACTACACTTTTGTGAAGAAAGTGGTCCATTTTGTGTAAACAGTTGATATCACAATTCGATTATTACACCATCCTCTATCTACAACGAAACTGTTTACTGCAGCAGCCACAGCTGGGTCAAAACTAGGCATCCACCTCACTCTGGGCATTCCAACTCATTCACAATTTCCCCATCCTAATTTTCTTCAATGGTTGCTATGGCTAAAATAATTCTTTACATCATGTATCTGCTATTGCTCCGTATAGTAGTTCCACTATTCAAGTCGCCTTCAATAATATTCCTGCCAGATGCCCCTGCTCCAGAAACACCAACTGCCACACATCTGGGTGGGTGCACTTTATTAAGCATTCCATCCTGTTCAATGGAGTAATTACTGACAAGTTCACCTTTCAATTTGAAAAGTCTTCTTTCGTCATACAATAGCCTGACCCCACGACCTCCTCGCCCCCTTTCATCAACTCAATACCAGGACACCTCTAAGCAACAGCTCAACGCTTTACACAGTTTGCACGTTCCTAACTAAAGAGAATGTTATACACCCAACGAAAAGGTGTAGACCAATTCTTTTTACTATGATAGTTATGTAGGTTTTGGAATGCTTGCCCTCCCTTCAAGTGTTTTGAAGGCACCCTGGAAGTACTATTATCACTGTCAACTGAGCACTGCAATATTCCAACGAAAGTATAGGTATTTAAACACTGCCAGTGCAAGAGACTCCCTCTCCCCTTTTCTGCTGCAGCTACTGTCAGTACGATTCACATTGGACACAGTATGTGAGGAGTGTTTCTCTACAGTGCACACATCTGTATTAAATTCTACACTGGGTCAGATATGAAAGGGTCACTCAGAACTATAGGACTCAAATGTCTGCTTTTCCCTCCAGGAGAAACACAGGCAAGTGCATGAGACCAGACGCTCCCACTAGTTACAGTATGAAACTACAGTAAATGGAGAAGACATTGACCACACCAACAGACTGTACTTACTAGACTTATGAGCCTGTAGCAACTATGTTGAGATTCCACACAAGGGCCAGGGGGACCCGCTGTGGAATTACTTTCGAGACCCTACATAAAAACCGACCTGGATTTTATAGAGGGATATAGGTTCTGCATTTTAAAGGTAGGCAGCTACTGCAGCTAAGTGGATCCTGATGGAAGTGCATGCTAACCCACATGTAAGTGTAGGAAATCGCAGACAACATCCTTGACACTGGCTTCTAAAGTGTCAATGTCCCGTGCAATGCAGTAGTGTGCTAAGCGCTTCCACTTTGCAGTGAAGCAAGCACAAAGAGATGGGTCTGCATGCTTCCTTGAGAATGTTCATGTATTCTTGTGGAATGTTTAGATAACCAGACATCAGGAGCCAAATTTCAAGGTTGTGTCCAGGAGTAGGAGGGGTGCCAAATCTCTCCATGGTTCAGCACAAGGTC
This sequence comes from Calotriton arnoldi, assembly GCA_963921515.1. Classification (NCBI taxonomy): domain Eukaryota; kingdom Metazoa; phylum Chordata; class Amphibia; order Caudata; family Salamandridae; genus Calotriton; species Calotriton arnoldi. The sequence goes on from CAWUFW010000977.1 coordinate 1,515,182, forward strand.
TGTCCTGTGAGCCTCTAGCGCAGAACCACGAGTTCGAGAAGTGTGGTGAATCAAGGCGGTCTGGCCCAGTTGGGACCCAACAGGATGAGTGCGAGGTTAGTCTCAATGCCTCCAAACCACAAGTGGGAGAGGCAGAACAGCATAGGAGAATATCCCGGACCAGTTCCTCTATAGTGCATTGCCCATTGACTGTGGGTACCTAGGAAGTGAAACTTTGGTGGAGGTTTACTGACCGATCTCTTCACCACCGCAGAAAATGCAAAATGCCAAACACAGGAGGACTGGTCGGTGGATGTCTCACTTGTGGACTTGGTGCTGAGTTCTGCAAAGTTAGTTCACACCCCAAGGTAGTCCACCAGCAGATGGACTTTATAGTAAAGTGCCCACTGCCAAATACTCTGCGCAAACACCAACATTTAGGGAGAGAGTGCTGTTTTAATTCTGTAGGTAATACATGGCAGTCATGTCTGTCTGAAAGAGAACCAGCTTGCCCATGATGTGGCACTTTATGCCTTCAACGCTGGGAGGATGGCTAACGGCTCTAGGTAATTGATCTGGTGATTCTGGTGCCACGTGTTCCAACTGTCCTTGGACAGCGAGGTCTTATAAAATGCGCCTCTACACCGTGAGGGAAGTGCCAATTGTAATGGCAATTTGCGGAACGGGGTAGGGAAAGGACCGCCCCTGCATCAGGTTGTTGGTGTTTTGCCACTGTAGAGTGATAGGTGTGACTACCGATCAACATTCTTGAGACCATTGAGATCAGCATTCCTGTAACCGGCGAATGTGCAACCTGGCATTGGGGACCACGGCAATGCAGGTGGCAAGGAGGTAGACTGTTCCGACTGAGGCCTGTTGATGCGGTTGACAGATGGAGAAATTGCTTAGGACTGGGAAAGACCTTATCCACTACAGAGTTGAGGACCACACCTAGATAGGTTTGGATCTGAAGTGGCTGGAGGTGGGAACTTGGTGGCCTGGACTGTAAACCCCAGGTTGAAAAAGGTTTATAGTGGCCAGAGTGTGCAAGACACTGCTGCTGGGTTGCACTCTTGATTAGCCAATCATCCAAGTAAAGTGGCACATGGATGCCCTGCCACCGAAAATGGGCGGCTACCACAGCTAGATGTTTCATAAACCCCCTGGGGCAGTGGTGACGCCAATTGGCAGCACCTTGAACTGATAGTGTTTGCCACAACAGATGCAGTGATTGTGTGCTGGATATATTGGGATGTAGAAATCGACATCTGATATTGAGAGCAGTCAAAGTCGCCTTGCTGCAGCAGGTGAATTCCGTCCTGTAGAATGACCATATAGAAGTGTTCTGACCAGATGTATTCTTTGAGGGGCCAGAGGTCCAGGATAGGCCTGAGGGATCCATTATTCTTTGAAATGAAGTAGAGGTAGTACACCCCTGTGCCTTATAGGTGTGATGGCAATGGCTTTATGGCACCCTTAAGGAGGAACAAGTTTACCTCTTCCTGAAGCAGGTGTTGTGGGAGAGGACATATTGGCCAGGTGGAAGTGAGCTCTAAACCATGTTGGATGATGTCACATCCTGTTGCCAAGTGGGAAGGAAACCTTGCAGTCGACCCCCCCGCTCTCCCCCAAACAGGTGTTGCATGATCGGCATGGGGGAGGGGAGGGTGGGGGTTAGGCAGACACGACAACAAGTCACTGGTTTGCGGAAGCAGTTTCCTTGGGGGAACCACCCGGACTTTGGAGCTGCTGCCACACTATGTGCAGCATAAGTAACCCCTAGTGGAGGGCTATAGGGACTGCTGGTGCTGGAAGGCAGTGGAAGACTCAGATGTGGCTTTGGACCTGCCTTCGTAGGCTGGCTGCCCAAAGGAGCCACGAGGGGTGAGGGCTTGGAGGTTGCCCAGAGCCTTGGCAGTCTCCGTGTGCCAGAAACACGGAGTCAGGTATGCCTACAGGCAAGTACGCTCAAACTGATGCTGCGCGCTGCAGTGTCAGGGTACACCTGATGGTGGTATAAGATTAGCTTGATCTGACACCATCTCATGCTCCCTCTTCTGATACTCATCTGGGAGAAGAGGAGCTTCATCTCGCCCCAGTGAGCTTGGTCAGTTTTTTTTGGGTTTTTTTACGGAGTTTTATATAGCGCATACTTGACCCGATACCTCGGGTATCAGAGCGCTTTACATAGCACCAGTTGCATTACATGAGAACACATTCATTTTTGTTAGGCACGGAGAGATTAAGTGATTTGCCCAGAATCACAGGATGTTCAGCGTCATTGCCGAGACTTGTACCCAGTTCCCCAGATTTGAGGTCGACCGCTCTAGCCGTTAGGCCAACTCCTCTCCCCAAGCTGACAGCAAGCTGATGGAATTGGCAATAAGCCTGTGGTTGGCTGCTTGAGCAGCAATGAGTTTGTCCGCTGCGACAATGCACTTTCTTTATCCGGCTGGGTTGCATTACCAGTGCCCGGTGCATTGGCTCTTTCAGGCAGTGAGCACTCCCAAGGACTCCCAAGGTAGCTAACCCTTGATTTAGACTGGGAATGGGTGGGGGCTTATATTGGTCTACCCTAGGAGTGACCACCCAAGCTTTAGCTGGGTCTTTACTAATGTATGAGGCTGGTTTAAGCACCCCTTTCAACCTTGGTAAATACCACATGCATTGCTTGGAGGAAAGCTTACAATGGGTAATCCTCTTCAATTGGATCTTTGAGCATTTCCAGCTTATGGAACGAGGCGGACCTACCATGGAGCTCGTTGTAGAAGGCAGTGTTACCAGACAGGAAATGACAAGCAGGATAGGTCAGGATCTGTGTCCTCTGGCAGATCTACATCGTAAAGATCCCATGGTGGGTGTAAAGCATATGGTTCCCTGGGCTGCCCCCAAAGTCAGTGTGGTGAACCCTGTGGAGTGCAAGGGTCAGCAGGTAGAGGTGTGGGTAGGGCAAGTCAACGGTAGAGAGCTGGTAGCCTTATGTCTCCAGTGTTGCTGGGGATAGGTGGGGGGGGCGGAGGGGGAGGGAGGGCAGGGGGGTTTAGAGACGAGGGCTCCCTTGAAGCAGAGCTTCCACTTCGGTGCATCTGCAGTGGACGCTGGTGCCTGGGTGAGAATTCAGCATGTATGAGGATGCATCATGATGCACCACCGAGCATAAGTTCCTCCTGCACCTTCTGGACAGGTTCCTTGGAGCTGACCAAAGAGGTAGATTTCAGCTTCGAGGGTCTCCTTGCTGGCGCATGGGTCATCGGCAATGAGCAGCGCTTCGATGTGGACTGTTCAGTGCCGCCGGGATGGAAGCGGTCGGCGAATGAGTTGGCTTCATATTCTTTGGCACAAAGCAGAAGTGTGGTATTCAAAGAGGATATTCAGTGCCTACCATGGCCAGATGGCAGTAGCGGACTGGAGGCTGTTCTCTGGGCATAGAGAGTGGATGTCTGCCCTTGGGTGAACGCTACTTTGAGTGCAAGCAGTGTCGAGGTGATCTGGGAAGAAGCATCTTACTCATGACTAAGGCCCTCTGTTTTTACTGATTTTTACAGATAAATACAGACAAAACCATTTATTTTCTTGTCTGTATTTATTATTAAATGTGGATAAAAACGGAAATTGGGTGCTTTGAGGGATTCTAAACACTGCCAGGCCAAGAACTGTGAGGATCGATAGGTACGGATGTTAAAGCAAAGGAATTTTAGTAAAGGGGCTTAAACAGCAGTAGATATGCACAAGGCTGATATTGAAATGTGCATATTTTCATATAAGTGCATTGATTTATCTTCTGCTTGTGTTCATATCACTGAAACCTGGCAGGCATTCAAACATGCCTATTTACTGGCTAAATAAATGTGGAAATACACCAGTATCAGTTTTATTTTTTTTCACAAAAACCATAATAAATATGGATAAATACAGACTGAAATGTAAAAAAATATATATATACTGGGGGGCGTGGCTGGGCGAGATGGCCGGGTAGACGTGCTTTACCTCGGCTCCTGGTCCGCGTCGCAATCCCGAGCGCTTAAGCGCCTCTAACCATCTCCAAACCTGGATTAAGGGCTCCTAATCTGTTGCGGGTCCCGGTGAGCTTGGTTGGGGTCTGGGAGAGCGGCGAGGGAGCATTGCAAAATGGCAGCTGCCACGGACTAAGAGGAGAGACAGTTGACCACCGGGAGCTCCCTCTTTGCGGCTGGACCCTCGCAGGTGTGGTGAGCGGACTGCGGAGTGCCGCGCCCGATATCGCCAGTGTCTGGGACCGCGATCGCGGAGCACCGCAAAATGGCAGCCGTCGTCCGTGATGAGAGGAGAGGACACTGAGCAACGGGTGTCCTCTTCTTGCGGCATGATCAGAACAGGAGAGCCTACCCCTCTTTCAAACCCCTGCAGCAGAGGTGTATGGGGCGCGGCTAACCGCATCAAAGGGAGAGCTGTCCGTAGGTCCGGGACGCGATACTGCGCGGTGGCAGTCTGCAACTGACCTCAATAACCGGTGAGCAGGGGAGGCACCATAGCGGTGTAGATGGTCCAAACTGTCGGGAGCAACCCAGGTCCCAGCGGGTCGGGCCACACTTGGAAATCGGCAGCAAACAGGGGATTTGCCCGACCTTGGCATGGCTGCCAGAGCCACGTCGTCCTGCTAACTGCATGAATAAGTTCCTGAGGCGCCCCCCCTTGGCGGTTTTCCCTGCTCGGAGGCAGCAGCAATGAGGTGAGGAGAGCGAGGTCCTGAGCCCCTTACACAGCTGAGCCACTTCACAAGCAATCGAGAGGTGCCACGACCCTACAGAACACCCCCCCCTCCGCCCCCCCCATAAACTGCCTGCGCCGACTTGCTGTCCCTGTGTGCTGGGGGGCTGGGGGAGTGGACACCACCATCAGGACGCAGCTCTTGCCTACAACGAGGAGGGGGCGGCGGCCACTCCCTGCTGCCAGCGCATAGACACTAGGGGGGGGGGGGGTCACTGAGGACGCACGTATGCCACCGAAGAAGGCGACTACCAAAGTCTCCAACTTCTTTTCTCCCGCCGAGAAACCACCATCGTCGCAGGGTGAGACCACGGACACCATGGCACTCACGAGAGACTATTTGATGGCGTCCCTGCGAGAGCTCTAGACGGAACTGCGCGCGGAACTTAACCAAGTACTCAAAGCCTCCATTGAGCAACTCAAAACAGACCCGACAACGCGGGTGGCCACGCTCCAGCAAGATGTGGACTCGGTAGGCACAAGAGTGCTTGATTTAGAGACGCACACCCAAGATCTAGACAAGCGGACCGCGGACACGCAAGAACAGATGCACGATCTCCAGAAGCAATTACAGCTCGCACTGCTGAAGTCGGAAGATTTAGAAAACAGGGCCCGGAGAGACAACATTCGGATCCGGGACCTAGAGGAGGGAGCGGAGGGGCAGAATCTGGAGGCCTTCCTTGAGGGCCTCTTCGCGGAGATCCTCATCCCACGACAGCTCGAGATTAAGTTGGAGCGGGCGCACCGGGTAGGGGGTCAATCTACTGGAGACCGACGGACACGAGACATCCTTGCGAAGTTCCACTCCTTTAAGGTAAAGGAAGCCGTCCTACAAGAGGCCCGGAAAAAAGAGCGACATTTCCTTCCAGGGATTTCGTTGCAGCGTGTACCAAGATCTGGCTCCTGCGACACTGGCGAGGAGACAACAATTCCGGCCTATCACCACGAAACTCCGCGAAGATCGCATAAAGTACAAGTGGACATACCCGTTCGGTCTGAGCTTTGAATATAACACTAAGATGCGCCACGTCACTGATCTAGAGGAGGGTCTGCGGGTGTTGGGTCTCCTCTGGAGATGCCGGGAGTGCACGAGACGTCAGGGGGAACGGACCAAGAAAGCCAGAGAAACCTGCAGTGGAGCACCAGCCTGAAGGGAGGGCATAAATGACAGATGCCACCACCGGAGCCAGCAGACGAGCTGGCGGCGAGATAAAGTGCGGTCGACAGCATGGATGGGGAATCCTCATCGGGACAATGCACTCTGAGGGGATATTACGCGGGGCCAAGCCCGCCGGAAACGGTTGATCGCTCTCAGCTACGCATCATACGAGCAATCATTGTTGGATGGAGAGGTGTAGCTCCCAGCTAGGGTACCTTTGCATGGACAGCACACTGTGGACATTAGCCGAAGCCCTGATTGAGAGGGGGGGGGGGGGGCGTTGCATGCCCTCATCTGAGCATCTAGCAATGGAGAACTCTTGAGAAGCCGGGATGGGCGCGGGCTCCAGTTGTCACCTTCCAGCATGCCCAGTCGTGAGGTGTCCCACACCGAAGTTCCAGTCTTCATACGATGCAACTGGATGTTGGTATTGTTGGGGTTTTATGTTCCGTTTTTGTGGGGGGGCGTGGTGGTGGCTTGCACAGTACATCGGTGCACATTCTAACATGTGGAGATCATACGAGGGGAATATGGCCGGCAGGGCTCCTAGCCAGAGTTCATAAGCCTGACGTAACATCTGAGACCCCAGCAGACAGGAGGGAGGGGAGGGACCTGACGTAAAGCCATGGCGATATCCATAGTATCATGGAATGTTAAAGGCCTAAATTCGCCACTCAAGCGGCAAAAATCTGGAAATATCTTACCGACCACCGCTTCAAGAGAGTGGCTCTTCAGGAGACACTTAAAAAGGGAAGAGGAACTGAGACTTAGTCACGAACAATACCCCCTTATCCTCTGCAACCACAAAACATCACGGGGTCGCAGTACTCTTCCACAGCTCGACTAAATTCCAGCTGGCAGCTATTAAATCTGACAAGGAAGGCCGGATGGTTATGGTGAAGGGTACACTCAGAGGGAGAATGTGCACTTTTATTGCAGCTTACGCACCTGATGTGGGCCAACCCGCTTTCTTAGCCACTCCTAGATCAGATGGGAGAGTTCGCGGCGGGGCAGTTAGTTCTCCTGGGAGATTTTAACCTCACCTGGCAGGCTGAGCTAGATAGTACCCACCCTCACAGATCGATGGTCTTTTCCTTTCCCCCAGGTGTTAAACACTACATGATCTTGGCCTTCGGGATGCCTGGCGCGTGCTTTACCCTACCACTAGAGATTACACGTTTCTCTCCTGTGCATCACACCTACTCCAGGCTGGATTATGTTTTTATCAGTCAGTCTGCTGGGGTCCCTCCAGGCTGCTAAGAATTTGCCCGTCTCGATCTGTCTTAGCTGGGGACATGTCACTGCGGGTATTCCCAAGTGGTACTTCCCAGTGTCCCTCACACGGGACAAGCTGCTCCGGGATGAGCTGAGGGGAGCGATCAGGGAATTTTGAGTTAAACACGCCCCAAGACACTTCAGCCTTCAATAATTGGGACGCATTTAAAGCGGTCGTTGGGGGAAAATGTTTGGAGCTCAACGCCACCCTGAAGAGGCAAAGAGCGCAGGAGAGGGAGGGTTTGGAAGCGGAATTGGAGGGGGCCGAAAAGGAGCATAAGAACGCACCCACCAGGAGTTTACAACGTACACTCGCTGCATTAAGGGGGAAGCTCAAGGCACTACAATAATAGGGCAGAATGCACCCTACTGGGGCTCCGCCAGACGTCCTATGCGCAGGGGAACAAAATAGGCAGGCACTTGGCTAGGCAACTCAGGGAGAAAAGAGAAAGGGAATACATTGGCAGCATCCGAGACGGGGAAGGGACATTAGTATCCTCCGATGTAGGTAAAGCCAACATATTCGGGGCTTTCTACGAGCGACTGTACACAGGGGCGACACGGGACACCGAGGCTCAAAACTTATACCTACAGTCACTAAACTTCCCTAAGGTCACTCCAGCCTGGAACGCAAGACTCAGTGCCCCCATCACACAGGAGGAGGTGAGCGCAGCTATCAAATCCCTTAAACCCAATAAGGCTCCGGGACCAGATGGCCCAACGGCACACTTCTATAAAACATACGCACCAGACATCCTCCCACACCTCACACAACTTTAATTCAATGGCAGACGCTGTTGGGGTGACTCCCTCCATGGCCGAGGCGGTAATATCAGTGATCCCTAAACCGGGGAGGAATACACACCTTTGCGCCCCTTATCAGCCAATTGCCCTACTAAATCTGGATGCGAAGCTGTATTCCGCGATACTGGCGGGACGGCTGAACGCACTCATGCCAGACCTTGTCCACCCGGATCAATCCGGCTCTATACAAGGACTACAGACCCACGACAACATACGAAGAACGGTTCACCTGATCGAAAAGATGGCGAAGCGTAAGATACCGGCGGTTCTCGTGGGTTTGGATACCGAAAGTGCGTTTGACCGGGTGGACTGGTCGTTTCTTTAACACGCTCAAACACTTCGGCTTTGAGGACAGGTTTATCAACATGATCAGGGCCAACTATATGCAACCCCGCTCCCGAGTGCAGGTTAATGGGAGTTTGTCTGCCCCGTTCCCCCTCAAAGGGACGTGACAGGGGTGTCTGTTGTCTCCCCTGTTTGCCCTCAGCATTGAGCCGCTGGCGATGTGCATTAGGGAGCACCCAGAGATACGAGGGATTCCTTTCGGGGGCGACACTCGCATTACTATTCGCAGATGATATTCTTTTATCCCTTAATGACACATCACTTTCACTTCCAACCTTACAGGAAGAACTGGCTAGGTTTGAGACAGTGGCTGGGTTTAAAGTCAACCTAGATAAATCTTCTATACTTAATCTCACACTCCCAGAGGCCGAGGCGCAGCATCTGCGGGAACACACCCCCTTTCAGTAGTTCGAACGTTCCCTTCAATACCTGGGTATCCAGCTGACTCCACGACTAGAGGGATTGTACAGTGCTAACTATCCACCCCTCCTCCTCCAGCTTCAAAGCGACCTCAAGCGATGGAAACCGCTTTTCATTTCCTGGCTGGGACGCATTCATGCGATCAAAATGACAGTGCTTCCTAAATTTCTGTACCTCTTTCAAGCCCTACTCATTGAACTTGATAGGGGACTCCTACCCAAAATCCGATCCATCACCCGATTCATTTGGCAGGGCGGAAGAGCCCGCTTACCTTTCCATACACTGAGACGATCGAGGGCGGAGGGAGGGGTGGGCTTACCCGACTTCGGCCTCTATTAAAAGGCCGCCCAACTAAGAATAGTGGCGGAAAGGTCCAAACGTGAGTCGGAAAAGCACTGGCTACATATGGATCGGGCCATTGCGGGGAGGACGATTTGGGACCTCATTTGGAAACCCAAGAAGGATACACCCGCCAACGCATACATTAGCACTCCCACACGCACTACTCTGAGGGTATGGTACTCCATATCTGGGGGGGGTTAAAGATTCACTTTAACCCGGCCTTTCCCCCAGCACTCCACGAGGGCCCCTTCAATTGCTGGGGGGAAGGCGGATGCCTTATGCTATCAGACCCCTTTCACAACTATGATATTCTAACATTCGAGTACTGCCGGAGGGAATTTCACTTGGCGCCAGATGAGCACTTCCATTATCTTCAACTCTAACACGGGGCTCTCACCCCTCAGGCCCGTGAGGCGGCCACTAGAGAACGGGTTTTGAAAAGTTTGTCCAGAGGGTGGGCACCATGAGAGGCGTCATCTCCTTTGTGTAGCTCCCTACTAGCTGCCACCAGATCCCCGCGCCCTAGGTACATGACCATGTGGGAGGGTGTAGTACAGAGACATTTCTGATAAAGAATGGGCCGGCCTATGGTCAGATATTGCCAAATGTAATCACTCCCTTGAATTGCGAGAAGCCCACCTTAAAACGTTGATGGATTGGTATCTCTATCCTACCAAACAAACGGATATTCCCGAATACTTCCGATCTGTGCTGGAGAGGTTGTGGCCTCCTCAGTGATTTCCAACATATATGGTGGGACTGTCCCACAATCGCACCCTTTTGGGAAGAAATTCTTGCACACATTAAGCTCCTGCTGGGGTACCCCATTCCAACATCTATGGAGGGAGTGCTGTTAGGAATTCGCGATCCATCCCTAGAACATCAAACTAAAGCAGACAAGGCCATCATGTGGACCTGCATTGGGGCTGCTAAAGTGGCGATTGCGGCGGCCTGGAAGAAGACTGCTCCCACCCTTTCCATGTGGCACTCTCGGATCTGGAGGATACTCTGTCTCGAACACATGACGGATGTCTTCCGAGACGACTACAAGGTCTACCTCTGGCGGTTTGCGCACCCTCCATTAGGGATATGCATCTCTTTCAATTCTAGGCCCTACACCAACACCCAACAGCCGCCCCTTAGGGATATGCTAGTAGAGCCACCTCAGAAGCAGTTCGGCCCCTACAATACAGCAGGGGGTAACTTTCCCATGCCTCACGGAATGTGTGCACCACATCTCCGCCACCGCCACCACCTTTTTGTTTGTTTGGGGTGGGAGGGGGGGGGGGGAGATTTGGTTTAGGAGGGTTCTTCCATGTTGGAAGAGATAGCGCTCTATGCTCGTCGCAAAAGAAAGATGGGTGGAGCGTGTAAAGCTTACTTTCTGAAACAACCTGTGCCTTTACAATGTTGGTAACTGTGCCCTAATGTGTATGGACTAACAAGCAAACAGCCAGGGTTATTGGTAGCGGCCCGCCCGCAGAAAAGCGTTGCGCTATAAATTGTCAATACCCTTAAGCTTCCTATGTGATTGAATGTCAAGACGGGTATACCAAATGCTAATAAAAACAAGTTTGATTAAAAAAAAACGGGAGCCCTACTCATGACCCGTTTCTGGCAGCAGGTCTTCAATCTCCAGGACGGATCCAGAACATGGTTCAGGTGCGAAGGCTTCCTCCTGTGCAGCAGACTATTCAGGCTTTTGCTTGCTGAACAGTCCTGGTGTGTCATCTCCACCTCTGAGACATTGAGGCGACGAGCTAGACTCATTTTCCTCAAGCAGAAGGAGCAGCAGGCATTGCAAGAGGCCTAGTTGTGTTCAGGAGATCAGCACAGGTTAAAGACCTTGTGGAGATCGGAACAGGGGTACTTTGCACAGCGGACAATAAGTGGACAGTGTCCACTCCATCAGAGTGGAGGCATGGTTGGAGAAAGCAAACTGGGGATGCTCCAAAGGGCAAGATAGATCCTCAACAGGGCGCCAAAGTCATTCATACCTCGTCCCAGACGAAGGCACAAGTGTCGAATCTTAACCGAGAAAGGGGACCTGCAATATTGAACGCCCACAGAAGGGAGAAGAACCAAGCGAGCCTAGAGAGCTCACCGCAATTGCATCGCTCAGGAGCTCTGCTGCAAATGTCTAGACCAGACAGCAGAAAGAAAACAATCCAACAATGGAGCCGATGCTCATGTGCTTTACCAGCAATAGGTGGAGTCACTGATCCTTGGGACTCAAGATTCTTTGAAGAAAAGCTTGTAAACATCCAGGCCCCAACACTAGGTGGCAGGAGAATGCACAGATTTACAGCCACATACCACGGACACCAACTTCTTTTAGCATGGAAGTTTGGCATTCTAGAGCCTCAACTTCAATAGTGGCTGTAAATACAATTAACTAGAGAAATACCAGTTACAAGTGCTTAAGGTTTTCAAGATATATCTAACAATCCAGTTTATGACATTCTCAGGTGAAGCATGAGGTCTTGGCTGAACTACTCTTGTTCTAAATGAAATTCAGTTAAGACATTCAGAAAGAATCTACTAAAGGACAATTGTCCCCATGAAGAATAGTGCAAGGCCTCAAACTAAACCTTGATGCTTGCTGTTCATCTAAGGAGAGGCAATAAAGTAAAAATACTAACTTGTGGTAACTGTGGAATAATCTAGCTGCAGATTCACCTGTAGATCAATCTTGGACATCAGACTGGATCCAAAAACTTTAAAGCTCTGTCACCCGTTGGAGGCACAGGCTTTGTATATACGCTGGAAGTGGCGTTTGGTAAAGTCATTAAAATATCACCCGCCCAGGCACAACATTAGTTTCCTTCCATTTTATCGCAGCCTTCGAGGAAAGGTACAGATTGACATCAATAGATTAGTGCAGTACCATGACAGTGGAATACAAAAATGTCCCATTAACATCCATCAGATGGTCAGGCGGGTCGGTGAAGAATCTGAAATTCAATCAAGTATCCATTTATAAGTTTGTTACTATAGGTAACTTTTCTGATGAATACTTCTACCTGCAGATTTCTCACCAGTAGAACAGATTACAGAGCAATACCCTGGACGATGGTGGATACTTAAACAAAGGAAGTCTTTGAACAGCTCTAGCAAAGTGTCCATCCCTACACAATTAAGAATGCAGAAAGTGGTTGGCGAATGTATGCAGGGATGCCCACATTGCTGCTTTGCAGATCTCTGCAATAGTAACTCCCCTGGCAAGGTCAGAAGCAGAGGATTTTGACCTGATGAAATGGGCTCAAAGTCCTTCCAGAGGGTCTTCCTTGACTAAGGCCTAGCCGGTTTTGATGCACAGGAGGTTAGATCTGGATTAGGTTCTTTTCTGTACTGTTTTTCCATTCACAGCAGCGCAGAAGCAGTGAGCTAGTTCATGCAGTCTTTGGTGTGGTCCAGATAATCAATATCCACCTAGGATACAACTGATGCAGCAGCTTCACCTTTGTAGGTGGGGGGGGGGGGGGCAGTGGACAGAAGGTTGGGAGGGTGATTGACCCAGGTGGAAACGAGTCACCAATTTTGGCTGGGAAACAGCCATGGTTTACAGCACCAATTTGTCAGGATAAAGAGGTAAAAGGGGGATGGGAACGGAGTTTGTAACTCGCTCATCCATTTAGCTGATGTGGCAACCACCATCAGTTTTGAACAACATCCTTAACCCCTTCGCTGTTAGGCCTTACCCCCCTGTGCTAAGCCTTTTTTTGGCTATTGGGGGTAGTTCACGCTTAGGCCCCTGTAACTTTGTCCACAAAAGGTATCCACGCCAAACGTGTACTTTCCTTCCAACATCATGGGGATTTTATAGGTACACAGGGTTTGTGGATTCCCCTGGAGGGGGCCCAGAAATAAGCCAAAATACAGCTAACTTTTTTTTTAAAAAAGGGGAAAAAGTGCTGCAGAAGAAAGTCTGGTTTTTCCCTGCAAACTGTATCAACAAAGGGTTTGTGGTGCTGAAATCACAATCTTCCCAGCTGTCAGGGACAGGCAGACTTATCAGAAAGCCAACATTTTTTACACAGTTTTGGCATTTTACTGGGACATAGCCTATTTTTGCTACTTTGTGCGTTCAACCTACTTCCAGTTAGTGGTAGAAATGGGTGGGAAAGCAATAATGGATCCGGGAAAGCTATACATTTCTGAAAAGTAGGCAAAATTCTGAATTCAGCAAGTGGTCACGTGTAGATCCTTCAAGGTTTTTTTTATATTATCCAACAGTTGAAATTAAGAAAAACCTGAAAATGAGTTTTAAAAAAAAGTCATTTGTGCCAACATTTTCACCTGTAACTTCTTCCAAATATGACTGATGTTTGAAAGCAATATACCGTTACATCCACTAGATTCTTCTGGTTGTGGGGATATATAGGACTTTTAGGTTCACCAAGAATCCTAGGAACCCAGAGCCAATAACCGAGCAGTCTTGCAATGGTTTTTCATTGTGTATCGGGTATATAGCAATTAATTTGGTAAAATATAAAGAGTAAAAACTAGGTGTCAAAGACACCTATGTATTTCCGAAATGGGAACAAAATAAAGTTTAGAAACAGAAGCCATTTGCACATCTCCGAAATTGTGGGTACCCATACTAGCATGTGAATTATAGGACATTTTTCAAAGTGACTTTTTTTTTTTACACATCGTCTTACATTTGGAAGGCAGAAATGCATCGAAAGTCAATAGGTATAACAGTTGCTCTACAATTCTGTGTTCCCTTAAGTCTCCTGATAAAATGGTACCTCCCTTGTGGGGGTAGGCCTAGTGCCCGCAACAGGAAGCAACCCACAACGCAACGTGGACACCACATTTTCAGTAAAAACTGACTTTTTGCAAAGTGCCTAGCTGTGGATTTTGGACCCTAGCTTTGCTGGCACCTAGGGAAACCTAGCAAATGTATCCATTTTTGAAAACCAGACGCCAAGAGAAATACAGGAGGGAGTGACTTGTGTGGCTCTCTCCAGGTTCGGTTACCCAGAATCCCTTGCAAACCTCAATCTTTGTCAAAAAACACATTTTCCCCAGATTTCTGTGATGGAAAGTTCTGGAATCTGCATGGGTCCACAAAATTCCACCCACCCCGCATTCTCCAAAGTCTACCGATAAAAATGGTACCTCACTCGTGTGTGTGGGCCAAGTACCTGCGCCAGGCAAGGGCCCAAAACGTATTGTGGAGACATCAAAATTACCCATCACAATACAACCTGGTTTTGCAAGGGGGGCCAAATGGGGTTTTGGCCTCGGGCTCGGCAGCCATCTAGGGAAACCTACCAAACCCATACATTTCTGAAAGCTAGACACCCGGGGGAGTCCAGGGAGGTATGGCTTGTGTGGATCCCCAATGTTTTCCTACCCAGAATCCCCTGCAAACCTCAAATTCAGCTGAAAAAATATATATAGATCACTTTTTCCACATTTTTGCGTGGGATCACCATGCCGGCACAAATGTCATACCACACAGCGTTCCCCTCAGTCTCCAGAGGGAAAGGATACCTCACTTGTGTGTGTGTCCAATGCAGAATTGGCTAATTGTTTTTTATTTTACATGTAGCGCTTAGAATGTGCTGTGCTGTACCCTTAATGACTGTTTTTGGCCCTTCCTAGTCACAGGCCCTTGCCCCCCACACACACACAAGTGATGAATCATTTTACTCGGGAGACTGAGAGGAACGCTGTGTGGTAGGACATTTGTGCTGGGGGGCAGAAAGACTGATTTTACCGAATTTTGGGGGGAGCAAAGGCCCTTGCCCAAGGGGCCACTCACACTCCCTGGTGGCTAGTGGGTGGACCCCTACTTGGGGAGGGAGGTAAAGGAAATCCCGCTGGTGCCCGCACCAGTGGGATTTCAAATGCCATGCGAGAGGACGGCCGGGAGCAGTCCTGCGCACACGAGCACCATGGCGCAGGACGGCTACCGGGCCGTCATGCGCATGAAAAGGGTCAAGGTAAAACTATGTCGAAACTCAAACGAGTCTTCATAAGAAAAGTAAAGACTAAATTAAGGCCTCGCTGGGGCACAAAGGAGGTTTAAAGATACAGATTTGTCAACCCATAAAAACAAAAAAGGAACAAAAAGCACTAATACCGCAGGACTTGGAAAAGGGATTGCTGGTCTCCCAGAGGAATGCAGTGAAGGCAAATGCCTCTGGAAACACCCCCTTTGAGCAACAGAGCGTATAGTGGGGCCAGAGTGCTTGGCCTGCAATGGGTCACCATTGTTGCGCACCATGCAACAAAGCTGCTCCATCTGCCAACGTAAGCAGATTTGGCAGAGGGGTGACACTGACAAGATAAGGTCTACCACCTCCTCTGGCAGCTGACAGGAACTCCGATGTTCCCAATCAGTCTCCAAGCATGTAGGTGGAGGCCTTGGAAATTGGGGTGGAGAACTACTACCTGACTGAGAAAGAAGTCCAGCCAGAATGGAAGTAGTAAAGGGGGACACGGGGAGAACCTCATACCAAACCCTTCTTCGCAAATCTGGGGCAATGAGAATGACTTTGGCCTGCTCCGAGAATCACATGTAATACAGCCTATAGTTCCACTTCAACTGAAACAGGTCCCCCATGGCTCCCCTCAACAGATCCTTGAGGGCACATAACTGCCAGCAGTGAACATTTGCAGAGGAAGCAAACAAGTCCACCTGATAAGTGTCAGCCCAGTGATCCCACAATGTTACCACACAAATGTGGAAAATGTGTTTCAGCTAAATTTGAGGTTTGCAGTGGATTCTGGGTAGGGAAACTGGGGGGGGGATCCACGCAACCCATACCTCCCTGGACTCTCCAGGGAGTCTAGTTTTCAGAAATGTGTGGGTTTGGTAGGTTTCCTCATTGAGCGAAGATGTCATAGGCTACCCTCTAAATGTCAGAACTGGTTATCTTGGCAACCACAAGTGGCGTCTTCTGCCAGAGACTCCACTAGCCGACTCGTAATGAACCATAGGTCTTGGTGGTGGGTAAAAGACCAGTATCAACATTTCCAGGTAAACTAGGTGAGACCCCCTCTCCCCCTCTTGTTGACATACCAGAACGCTGTACTGTTGTACATCAAGGTCGAACCAACCTTGAATGGAGGGGAGGAAGGCCATTAACTCCAGCAGAATCCCACACAGTGGGAACAGGTCGATGTGAAGAACCTGTCCTTCCGACCAGAGGCCGCTGATCTCTAGACAGCCTTTCCACCCTAGGGTGGAGGCATCGGGCACTACCGTATCCACAGCATGAGTGAAGGCCAGCCAGCAGCTCGGGTTCACCAACCAAACCACTTCTGCTGCATCGCAGATAACTATTGAGTCCGACATGCCTACTTTGTACTGTAGCCACTGCCTATGGAGGCCCCACCGGGTCCTCATGGTCCAACGTGTGACTAGGAGAATTCAGGATTTTCCATGAATGCTTTGATCCTGCCTGGTCCACCCATGTTTCCGTAATTAGGAGCAAATCTATGCCCTTAGCATCGATCAGCTCAGCGATCTAGAGTCTGTTCTTAAGCAGCGAGATTTTATAAGTGCTGCACGTGTGAGAGGAGACTTTATATTAACCCCCGATGATAACGTAGGAGATGTTGAAACGCAGAGTGTGGTGAGGGAATTGAGTTTGAAGCCGCAATTTGGGCAGTTAGCGGGCTTCTTTGATCGAGATTTAGAGAGGTTAAAACCCACATTTGTTTTGTCTAATTGGAAATGTTATATTAAGATTACGTAGTTCCTTACTGGTGTAAGACAGGTACGTTGGCACCTGGCTGGTAAAACGGGCAGAATCTCTGGCGCGATCCGTGCGCAGACTGGCTTGCCCTTGGCGCGCCTGGCTGCTGCAATAAATAGCTGTCCCTTGAAGTGGGCATGATCGAAGGAAATCCGATGGCCAAAGCAAAAGGGACTTAAAACCGGGGTCCAGCAACCCCTGCAGGTGTAACAGGCTCCCCTGTAAGAGCTGTGTGCTGGTAAAGCAAGGTAAGAAAATAAACAGTGAGAAAACCACAAATAAAGCCATTAAAAACTTGGGAGAATTACTCCCTCTAAAGATGGCGCCGCATTGTGATTCAGGCACATTCCGAAGAGGCAGGAATGCCTACAAGGAAATCAAAGGGCAAGTGTTTGTTCAGGAGGAGCTCAAGGTGAGCTGCTACGATTGTGAGGTCCCTGGCTAGAAGACATTTCCAGATGGTCTGGGCCTCGTGTAACAAGGGCCTGGACCTTGTCTCTCCGTTTGTTGAAGTAGGACATGGTTGTTGTATTGCCTGTCTTAACCAGCAGGGAGTGGGATCTACAGGACAGATGAAACTACTTCAGCACCAGATGGACTGCGTGCAGCTCGAGGATGCAGGTCTATTCCCTCTGTGCCCACTTGCCTTTGATGGAGGTGATCTATGTAGGCTTCCAATTCCAGTAGTGAGGTATCCGTGACTATCGTTTGAGGTACCCTCTGATGAAATGACGCACTTCTAAGTAGGTTGGTTGAAGAGCATCACCATTTGAGGGAAATCTTAGCATGAAGGGATAGTTTTATCCGGTATGCTCAATTGCTTGCCAGTTGGACCCACTGGTCCACTAGACATTCCTGTAGAGGGCGCACCTGTGGAGATAAGCATTCAAAGTGAGAAGGTTACTGTTCTCACCGTTGGATGAGAGGCTTTCATCAGAACCGGACACTTGCTAAGGATCTATAACATTCTCTCCTCTGAACATCACATTCTTGCCTGTAGTGTCGATGGAGGCACCCAGACAGTACAGAGTCAGGATCGGAAGAGTTGTTGACTTGTTGTGGCTGATATGAAGGCCCAACCCTTGGCAGCGATTACATGTCCAGTTATAGTGAAGCTGAGCTTCTTGAGGGGTGGATGCTTTGATCAGCCAATCGTCTAAGTATGGGTAGACCAATATTTTGTCTCTGAAGAAGGGCAGCAGCTACTGCCAGGCACTTTGAGAATGTAGTGGTCACGGTGTGTTGAGCGGCACAGCACCCCTTTCCAGAGGAGTCTGGAAGGATAAGCCCCTCAAAATATTACCTAAGCCAAAGACAATGGGACAGATATCTGTAATGCCGCCCATCTAAGAAAAGAGTTGATAGAGTTGAGAGTTGATAGAGTATTGTGATAGACGCCTAGATCATGATCTATCAAGACATTACTTCAGAGGTGAAAACGCCTGTAAGATGCGATGGCGCAAACAACGCTTATTTTATTTTTTTATGTATTTATTTTGTTGGGGGGAGCAGTTCTAGGTGGTATTGGTGCCGGAGTGGCACTTGAAACAGATGGTAGAGGCAGAGGAGTAACTGCTTTTAATGTCGGACATGAGCTCTCGTCCACACCTAGATGGAGACATGCTCTTCAATGTTGATTTCCTGCAACAATGCCTCAACGTCTATATGTCTCAAAGTCCGTAAACTCTTCTACTGTTTTGCCTCGAAGCCGACCTATTCCTCAACGTCTATGCCCATGATATCAATGTGGTCATGACGTTAACGACTTTGACCGGAAAAGATGTTTGAGCTGAAAATAGTTTGGACCTTCCACTTCCTTTAGAAGTAGAGACCTGGTAGAGGACTGACCCTCTCCTCGCTCTGAAAACCTACCTTCAGACTGTTTGCTTCGCTAGAAATTACGCTAGAGTGCACTAGAAATTTCCTGTTTGCTGAAAATCTTCAGCGAGATGTTGCCTTGAAGGCAGAGTCTTGCTCCCCTAGGCAGGTCATTTGGTCAAATCAAGAGCTTTTTATTGGACAAAAAAAAATTCAGTCAAAAAGGGCAGAAACTGCAAGGGAGAGTTGAAAAATGTCAAATTAATTTGTTGAAACTAACAGAAAGGAAAATGCTACTTACCCAGTATGCATCTGTTCTTGGCATGTAGAGCTGTAGAATCTCATGCTTATGCATAGATCGCCATCTAGTGTTGGGCCCGGATGTTTGCACTTTGTTTTTCTTCTAAGAAGTCTTCCTAGTCACAAGGTAGGCGACTCCTCCTTTCGGTGATAGTGCGCATGGTCATCGGCTCCATCTTCAGATTGTTTTCCCACAGAGGATGAGAGAATGTAGTAGTAAAGAAAAGAGATGTCCATGTGTATGTATGAATAGTAACAAGAGAACTACAGCAGCTACAAGTACCCGGGGAGGTGGGTGGGCGCATGATATTCTACAGCTCTACATGCCAAGAACAGAAGCATACTGGGTAAGTAGCATTTTCCGTTCGAGGCATGTGAGCTGTAGATCACATGCTTATGCATAGACTATACCGCAGTCTCCCCCAAGCGGTGGCTATCCTGTAACTGATGGAGTTGTCTGAAACAGCGTTTTAAGTGCTGTTGGCCTACATTAGCTTGTTGTCTGGCTAACACATCTACACAATAGTGCTTGGTGAATGTGTGTGGACCATGTTGCAGCTTTGCAGATGTCAGTAATAGGGATGTTCCCCAAGAAAGCCATAGTAGCCCCTAGCTTACGAGTGGAATGTGCTCTAAGGGGTACGGTTAGAGTCCTTTTGGCTTTTGCATAACAGATCTGAATACATTTAACGATCCACCTAGCAATACCCGATTTGGATATAGGATTGCCCTTCTGAGGTGGTGCAAAAACGACAAAGTTGTTTGGTCTTACGAAAAGATTGTTCTTTCAGTGTAATACAACAGTGCTCTTCTAACATCTAAGGTGTTTAGAGCTCGTCCTGCAATGGAGTCAGGTTGAGGGAAGAAAACAGGTAATTCATCCGACTGATTTATGTGAAATGCAGATACTACCTTAGGTAGGCATTTGGGATTGGTACGAAGAACCACTATCTTTGTGTAGCTGGAAAAAGGGTTCTTCTATGGTTAGTGCCTGAAGTTCACCCACTCTGTTCAATGAAGTGATGGCAATGAGGAAAGCTGTTTTCCAAGTGAGTAACTAATTCAAATTTGTGCATGGGTTCAAATGGTGGGCCCATTAACCTTGTGAGGACTATCTTAAGATTCCACACTGGGGCAGGTGGAAGTCTTGGTGGTATAACTCTTTTCAGTCCTTCCACAAATGCTTTGATTACAGGCATGTTTGCCTATTCTGAAGATAGGCTGCAATTGCAGCGAGATGTAGTCTGGTGGATGTAGAGGCCAATGATGACTGCTGCAAATGTAACAGGTAGCAGATAATGTTTTGTATGGAAGCATCAAGAGGGTTGATAGTTATTGCAATGGATAACAAATCGCTTCCATTTGGCTGCGTAGCAGGCTCGTGGTAGGCTTTCTAGCTTCCTTTATGTTCATACAGTCTGGTGGAAGGTTCATATAACCAAACGATTTCAGGAGCCAGATCGAGAGGTTCAATTGTTTGGGATCTGGGTGTTTGATTTCTCCATGGCTCTGTGTGAGGAGACTGGGAGTTAAATGTAATTTTTGATGCGGTACCAGAGAGTTCCAACAGGGTTGTTAACCAGGGTTCACGTGCCCATGTTGGAGCTACCAGTATTAGTGTGAGGGATGTTTGTCGGAGTTTCCGAACCACTGATGGAATGAGTGGGAGAGGCGGAAAAGTGTAAGCAAATATCCCTGACCAGTTCATCCATAGAGCATTGCCTTTGGACAACGGGTGTGGATACCTGGATGCGAAGCTTGGGCATTTTGCGTTTTGGGGTGTTGCAAACATCTCTATGTGAGGGACTCCCCAAGCTTGGAAGTATGGGTTGAGAACCTGAGGGTGAAGTTCCCATTCGTGTATTAGGTCTGCTGAGGAGGTCCTCAATCTGGTTGACTCCTGGGAGGTGTTCCGCTTAGGAGATAGATATTGTGGTGAATAGCCCACCTCCAGATGTCTTGGGCTAAGTGGGACAGTTGGAGAGAGTGTTCACCCCCACCACCCCCCCCCCCCTCGTTTCTGTATGCAATACATAGCGGTCATGTTGTCGGTTCGAACCAAGACAGCTTTGCCAGAGAGGTGATCTTGAAAAGCTTTGAGAGCAAGAAAGATCGCCATCAGTTCTAAATGATTGATGTGGAGCAACTTTTGTTGGTGGCTCCACAGGCCTTGCACTGTGTTGTTGAAGATGAGCTCCCCATCCAGTTAGGGACGCGTCCGCTGTTAATACGGTCTGTGGAACTGGGTCTATGAATGGCCGTCCTTTTGACAGATTTTGGGTGTTCCACCACTGCAGAGAGTGAGGAGTACGGCCGCTTACCAACACTAGATCGGTTAATAGACTGCCTGGTTCCACTGACTGGCTAAGCATTCTTGAAGTGGACGCATGTGCAGCCTGGCATGGGTAACGATCATGATGCAAGATGCCATCATTCCCAACAGTTGCATAAACATTCGAGCTGGAAGTGATTGAGTGGCTTGAAATTTGAGAATTAGCGCCTGAATATTTCGAATTCTGGCTGCGTTGGGAAATGCTAGAGCCCTTTGAGTATCCAGAGTGGCTCCTAGGTAGTTCTACATTTTGTTTGGCGGAAGATTTGATTTTTAACACCGACTGTAAACCCTAGGTGGTGAAGTAACTGCATGGTTACGGAAGTATGGTTGCAGCATTGTTGGTACGTGCTGGCTTGGATGAGCCACTCGTCCAGATAGGGTCTTCTTAGATGCGCAGCTACTACCGCCAGACACTTTGTGAAGACTCTGGGGGCAGTGGTGACTGAATGGGAGTACCTTGAATTGGTAGTGTTGACCTGCTACCACGAACCTGAGAAATGTGCGGTGAGCCGGATGTATTGGAATATGAAAGTAGGTGTCTTAAGTCTAGAGTAGAAAGAAAGTCGCCCTTTTGCAAAAAGGGTAGAACCTGTTGAAGTGTTACCATGTGGAAATGGTCTGACTATGTAAAAATGTAGTTCTGAGATCTAGTATTGGTCTGAGAGAACCGTCCTTTTTGGGAATTGGGAAGTAAAAGGAGTAGACGCCCGACCCCTGATGTGGTGGTACGGGCTCTATAGCCGTTTTAGAAGCAGGGATTGTACCTCTTGTTTGAGCAGGTGTATGTGATCCAGTGAAAGTTTGTGCGACTTTGGGGGAATGTTTGGAGGAGTGTTTATGAACTCCAGGCAGTAACCAGAATGGATAATTTGGAGGACCAACTTGTCTGTTATTCACTGCCACTTTGGTAGAAATTGTGACAGTCTTCTCCCCCCCCCCCCCCCCACAGGTGTTAAGTGGTCGGGGGGAGGAGGGGGGGGAGAAACTATGGGCAAGTCACTGTTTTGTATTGAAGGGGGAGGTACGCGTGTTGGACCCTCTACCTCTGCCCTCGTTTCCTCTACAACCACCTCTGAAGTAAGTTTTGGAACCTGAGTGTTGGTTATTGCCCTTCTAGGTAGATACAGTGTCCGACGAAGTGGTTTTGGACCCTGCTCGATAAAAGGAGCGCCGAAAGGAATCAGGGCCTTGTGGAGACTGAAGGGCTCCCATTGATTTAGCCACTTCGGTATCTTTCTTCATCTTCTCAAGTGAAGAATCAACCACCGGCCCAAAGGTGTTCTTTATCGAATGGTGTGTTCAATATTGAGGTCTGAACCGGAGGTTTGAACCCCGATGTGTAGCCAGGCGTGCCTTCTTATAAGGACACTTGTGTTCACCGCTCTGGCAGATGCATCAGCTGCATCTAATTTGATTGTTGAAAATTAGTTGTCCCTCACGTACCAGGTCTTTCGCTTTAGATTTGTTCTTGGGGTAAAATTGGATAAGTTGTTCCATTTCATCCCAATGCCCACGGTCATATCTGGCTAGCAGCGCTTGTGTATTAGATATGTGCCAGAAGTTAGCTGCCTGGGAGGCTATTCTTTTCCCTGAAGCATCAAGGAGCTTTGACAATTTATCTGGGGGTGGTGCATCTCCAGTAGTCTGGGAGTTTGCCCTTGTGTGCATTAGAAACAACTAATGAGTCGAAGGGTAACTGTACTCTTATGTAGACTGGATCAGATGGGGCAGGTTTGTATTTTTTATCCACCCTAGGGGTAAGGATACGTGTCCTGACAAGACCCCTAAATATGTTGTCTACCTGTCTGGTCATTCCTTTAATCATGGGCTTGTGGATTTGTGTGCTGTTCAATGTTTCAAAGAGGAAATCCTCTTCAAGGGATTCTTTATGCAGCTGGACCCCATGGTAATTGGCAGCCCTGCCTAGCAATTCAATACATCCTACGCTGTCATCTGGTGGAGGGGACCTGGTAGGATATAGGTCAGGGTCATGGTCTGTGGGAGAGTCAGTGTTAGTCATCCCTCTCATCTGTAGGTCCAGGCTGATTAGTATCATCCCTGTCCCCATCACCCTGATCATCAGGTATATATGGTGGTGAGTGCTCAGGTGAAGTTGTCACAGGCAGAGACTAGGGTAAAGGTGGTGAAGGAAGAGGACTAGAAGGAGGGGAAGGGTTTGTCCCAACAGTTCTCTTTAATGGAATGTGGTATTCCTCTTCGGTAGTAGCCCCTCTTTTTAAAGTCACTTTGGTAGTAATGTGGCAGGTTTCTGGATGTATGACCAAAAATTTCTGTTTTGGGTCTGGTTTTGCGAGCGGATCGCCGAAACTATGCTTCTTAGGTGACACTGGTTATCAGTCTGTTTCGGCGCCGAAGTTTTTGGTGCCGAAGGTTTTGGGGCTGGCGTTTTCGGATCAGAGGTGGTTTTCGGTGCAGAGTGGTGATGATCGGAGCCGGACTTGGTTTTTGATCACGAAGGCTTTGGCTCAGAGCCTGATTTGGAATGGGGCTTTTCGGAGCCGGAAGGCTTTTT
The DNA here is from genome assembly GCA_963921515.1 of Calotriton arnoldi. Lineage (NCBI taxonomy): Eukaryota > Metazoa > Chordata > Amphibia > Caudata > Salamandridae > Calotriton > Calotriton arnoldi. Next base: position 1,538,956 of record CAWUFW010000977.1, read on the forward strand.
GGTAGGCTTCGGTGCCGAGCCAGTAGGCGGGGCGTAGAAAGCGTGGTCTCTGTGCCGACCGGGGCCAGAGGGCGCAGGTTGGTCCGGAGCCTCCTTTTTTGGTTGAGTTGGAGTGAGGTAGGTCCTGTACTTGCAGTACGTTGTCCATGTGGGATGTCTTCATCCTGATCGGAGCCATCGTCTGAGAGGGAGATCTGTTCTTGCTCCTCCTCGGCTCCGATAGGGTTGTCGGCCTCTTCATTCAATTCAGGTCCAAAGAGGTCCGGAATGGAGCCCGTGTGTTGGCTCTGCATGTCGCGTCGTCGGGCCAGACGGTCACGAAGAGTCTTTTTGGAGCGGAAAGCTCGGCACGCGTCGCAGTCCTGTTCACTGTGTTCCGGTGATAGGCACAGGTTGCACACCTCGTGTGAATCGGTGCGCAGATATTTCACGTGGCACAGAGGACAGAATTTAAAAGGAGTTTGCTCCATCGACTGCGAGTCGTACCGAGGGCTAGGCCCCAACGCCTACCACGAGCTCTCCGATCGAAAAGAGTTCATTGTAAGAACACGATCCGCGAAGAATGGATAACGCGATCAAAAACAATACCGTCAAGGTTGTGTTGTACGCACTGAGAGAAACCGAAGGATCGGCGTCGAACCGGAGCGCAGCAAGTCACATCCGAACCAGATGGCGGAAAAAACCAATCTGAAGATGGAGTCGATGACCATGCGCAATATCACCGAAAGGAGTCACCTACCTCGTGACTAGGAAGACTTCTTCGAAGAAAAACAAAGTGCAAACATCCAGGCCCAACACTAGATGGCGATCTATGCATAAGCATGTGATCTACAGCTCACATGCCTCGAACACTTTTTGAAGAGAAAAAGCCTAAAAAGGCTGAGCTCAGTGCTCCAGGATCCTGTCAGCAGGAGCCAGAAAAAAAAAAAAAAGAAAAAAAAAAAAAGAAGAACTGAAGCAACTGCCACCTGCTGAACATGATAGGATATTGGTGGTCTCTGGGTTCTTAAAGGCGCTGTTTTTTTAGCCAGATGACAGCCTGTGAGGCTACTCTGTCCTGCTCTCCTTCATACCCATCATAAAAAAAAGGTTTGAGGGAGATTTAAGCTGTTTGCAAATCCTCTCAAATTATCCTCATTTACTTTAATCTGGCTTTTCTGTCTTCATGAAGAATTTGGCCATTGTAACCTAGGTATGTAGGCTGCATAATATGCTTCATAAGTGTCTTTACAGGCAAAAGTCTACATTTAAGATATATTGAAGTGCTCCAGGGTCCCCGCACATGGGCGGGACTATTCAGTGCTTAAGACTATAAAATACCCTACAAGAGAAATACGGTATCCTGCCCTCCAAGCTTGACATGTATTTGCGAGCAAAAAATTGGAAAGTCTGACATGGACTATAAAAGAGGTCCACTGGAATAGCCCCTAAAAATTTCTATAATGCTTGTGAAATTGCTTAGCTCTAGACAGTTCCAATTGGTTATGCTCTGTGAATTTCCTAAAACCAGCCTAGCCCCAAATCTGCTCACTTCAATTTGGACAATGAAACGGCATATCGTTTAGGGACACTTTCACGTTTCTTGAACAAAGGTTAACTAATCCAGGAATCAGACACTACCACTTAGTTGCAACTTCACACGTGGTAAGGAAAATGCTACTTACCAGTATGCATCTGTAGTTGGCATGTAGAGCTGTAGATTCGTATACGTGTGCATAGATCGCCATCTGGTGTTGGGCTCGGATGTTTGCACTTTGTTTTTGTCTTGGAAGAAGCATTTGTAGTCAGTCATGAGGTAGGTGACTCCTCCTTACGGCAATAGTGTGCATGGGCATCGACTCCATCTCCAGATTGTTTGCCATAAAGGGTGATGATTGAGTTAGTAAGAAATAGAAAGATGTCCATGTGTAATGTATCTAAGTAAGATAGTACTGGAACAGATAAAGGTATCCGGGGAGGCGGGTGGGGGTATACAAATCTACAGCTCTACATGCCAATAACAGATGTATACTGGTAGGGAGCATTTTCCGTTCGAGGCATATAAGCTGTAGATCGTATACTTGTGCATAGACTATACAGCAGTTACCTCTTTAGCGGTGGCTACCTGCATCTGTTGCAGTGGTTTGAAAAAGCGCTCTTAATAAAGCCTGGCCCACATTAGCTTGTGGTTTTGCTTGCACATCTACACAAAAGTGCTTTGTGAAAGTGTGCAGTGTAGACCAAGTTGCTGCTTTGCGGATGTCATCTAGGGGAATGTTCCGTAAGAATGCCATAGAAGCCCCTAGTTTGCGTGTGGAATGGGCTCTAGGGGGGAATGGTTAATGTGCGTTTGGCTTTAAGATAGCATACTTGGATGCATTTAACAATCCACCTTGCAATCCCCACTTTTGAAATGGGATTGCCCTTATGAGGTGGGGAAAAGCCACAAAGTTGTTTAGTCTTCCTAAAGGATTTTGTCCTTTCAATGTAGTAAAGTATTGCTCTTTTAACGTCTAGCGTGTGAAGAGCCTGTTCTGCCACTGAGTCTGGTTGAGGGAAAAAAACTAGGAGTTCAACAGACTGGTTAAGATGGAAGGCAGAAACGACTTGAGGTAAATATTTTGGGTTAGGCCTAAGAACCACTTTGTTATGATGGATTTGCAAAAATGGTTCTTGTATGGTTAATGCCTGGAGTTTACCAACTCTTCTAGGAGATGTGATAGCGACTAGGAAGGCTACTTTCCAAGTGAGGAACTGTAGTTCGCATTCGTGCAGAGGTTCAAATGGGGGACCCATGAGTCTGGTAAGAATAATATTTAAATTCCATACTGGAGAGGGCGGAGCTCTGGGTAGAATTATTCTTTTAAGTACTTCCATAAATGCTTTGATAGCGGGTACTCTAAACAAAGACAAGTGTTCTGTTTGAGATAAGCTGCTATTGCAGCGAGATGAAGTCTTATGGATGTATGCTAGGTTACATTGTTGTAGGTGTAAGAGATGGCATATAATGTTTTGAATAGAAGCATCCAGTGAATTGAGTTTGTTATTTGTACAGTAAATTACAAATAGTTTCCACTTTGCGGCATAACATGCTCTGGTGGTAGTAAGTCTAGCCTCTTTAATGATGTTCATGCAGTCTGGCCGGAGATAGAGGTTGCCAAACTCTAAGACTTCCGGTGCCAGATCGCAAGGTTGAGTTGATTGGGATCTGGATGTCTCATCTCTCCATGGTTCTGAGTGAGAAGCTTGGGTGAGAGGTGTAGCTTTTGATGAAGAACTACTGATAGTTCCAAGAGGGTTGTGAACCATGGTTGTCGGGCCCATGTTGGAGCAACCAGGATCATTGGGAGGGAATGCCGTTTGAGCTTCCGAACTACTAACTGAATTAGTGGGAGAGGCGGAAAAGCGTAAGCAAATTTGCCTGACCAGTTCATCCATAGAGCATTATTTTTGGACAATGTGTGGATACCTGGACGCGAAGCTTGGGCATTTTGCGTTTTGATGTGTGGCGAACAGATCAATTTCTGGGTGGCCCCACATGTGAAAGAATGGAAGAAGAACTTGAGGATGAAGTTCCCATTCATGGATCTGCTGTGTTTGACGACTGCGCAGATCTGCAATCTGATTGTGTACCCCTGGGAGGTGTTCTGCAAGGAGATATGTTTTGCGGAATGGCCCATATCCATATGCTTTGAGCTAGGTGTGAAAGCTGTAGAGTGTGTCCCTCCTTGTTTCTGTATGTAGTACATTGCAGTCATGTGGTCTATACAGACTAGGACAGCTTTGCCTACTAGATGGGGTTGAAAGGATTTTAGTGCTAGAAAAATTGCCAGTGGTTTTAGGTAATTTATGTGGTGCTGTTTTTGCCGAGGGGTCCATATACCCTGGATGGTATGGTTGTGAAGATGAGCTCCCCAGCCGGTGAGCGATGCGTCTGCTGTTAGCACTATCTGTGGAACCAGGTCGAGGAACGGCCGCCCTTTGGAAAGGTTGTGTGTTCCACCACTGCAGAGAGCGAAGTGTGCGGTCGTCCACCAACACCAGATCTGTTAGCTGACCTAGAGCCTGGTTCCACTGACGTGCCAAACACTCCTGTAAGGGACGCACTTGGAGTCTTGCATAAGGAACTATGAGAATGCAAGAGGCCATCATCCCCATCAACTGCATGAACCCTCAAGCTGGTAATGTGTTGAGGCTGAAATTTGGATATTAGAGCTTGCAAACTGCTTATCCTGAGAGGGTTGGGGTATGCTAAGGCTTTTGGAGGTGTCTATTGTAGCACCTAGGTATTGTTGTGTGTTGGACGGGTGGAGGTGGGATATGGTGAGATTCACCGTGAATCCCAAGTTGTGAAGCAGTTGGATTATTGTGTGTGTTGCACACAGCTGCTGTGAGACTTGGCTTTTATGAGCCAGTCGTCCAGATAAGGGAACACGTGAATGTGTTGTCTTTGTAAATGAGCCACTACTACTGCGAGGCACTTGAAGACTGGGTGCTGTAGTTACTCCGAATGGAAGGATTTTGAATTGATAATGTTGGCCGTCTACCAGGAACCTGAGATTTCCTGTGAGCGGGGTGAATGGGAATATGAAAGTAGGCGTCCTTTAGATCTAGCGTGGAGAGAGTCGCCCTATTGAAGCAGTGGGAGCACCTGTTGTAGAGTGATCATGTGGAAGTAGGCCGACTGAATGTAGAGGTTTAGTGGTCAGAGGTCCAGTATTGGCCTGAGAGCCGTCCTTTTTTGGGATTAGAAAGTAGAGGGAGTAAACCCCGGTGCCTTGATGAGGTAAGGGGACTAGTTCTATTGCATGTTTTTGTAATCGAGAGAGAACCTCTTGTTTTAGAAGTGTTAGATGTTCCGAGAACATTGAACGTTGTCTGGGAGGAATATTTGGGGGAGTAGAGGTGAGTTCCAGGCAATAACCATACTGGATAATTTGTCTTACCCACTGGTCTGTTGTGATTGAATTCCAGACGGGTAGGAACTGTTAAAGACGTCCCCCGACAGGAGTGGGATGATCGGGGGAGTGAAGGGAAGTCACTGTTTGGTGGTAGGGGAGTTGCGGGTATTGTTACCGCGGCCTTTTCCCCTGCCGTTGTTGCCTCTGCGAAAGTATACTCTGGAGGAAGTTTGATTGGGGCTCTTCTATGAAGAAGAGGGATGTTCTGAACCAATGGTTTTGGAGCCCACCCTGTAGAAGGAGCGGCGAAAAGAACCTCTAGGGGAAGGTAATTGCAAGGCCCCCATGGACTTAGCAGTGTCAGTATCTTTTTTAATCTTTTCTAAAGATTAAAACTGTGGGCCCGAAAAGATGTTCTTGATCAAAGGGCTGGTTAAGAATTGCAGATGGCACTGCCTGCTTGAATCTGGAGATTCGGAGCCAAGCGTGCCTGCGTAGCAAAACGCTAGTGTTAATGACGCGGGATGCGCTATCCGCCGTGTCTAGCGCACATTTAATTGAGGTGTTAGTTATTAATTTCCCCTCTTGTATAAGGTTGTTCGCTTTTTCTTTATATTGGTCAGGAAGGTGTTGCATGAGCTTTTAGAGCTGATCGTAATGAGCTCGGTCATACCTGGCCAATAAAGCCTGGGCATTGGCAATGCGCCAATAATTTGCAGCCTGTGACGCGATACGTTTTCCAGATGAGTCTATCAGTTTGGATTCCTTATCAGGAGGAGGGGTGTCGCCTGTACTCTGAGTTTGCCCTCTTGCGTGCATTTGACAACATGAGAATCCAAAGGGACCTGGCCTTTAATGTAAACTGGGTCATTGGGAGCCGCTTTATATTTGTCCACCCTGGTGTTGAGAATCCCGGCTCGGACAGGGTCCTTAAAAACGTCTGGTGCATGTTTTAGCATGCCTTTTAACATTGGCAGGGTGTGTGGACTTGTGAGGGTGCAAAGGTTTCGAGTAAGAAATCTTCCTCTAAGGGATCAGAATGTAATTGTACCCCATGGTATTGAGCAGCCCAATTAGTTGCGCAAAACCAATATTGTCATCTGGTGGCGATGGCCTAGATGGATAGAGGTCCGGGTTATTATGTGGGTCAGGATCTGTGTTGTAGTCATCCCAAGGGTCTACGTCGTGTGGGATGGTATGTGCATCATCATCCCCATCTGGATCTCCATTCCCACCCCCATTGGAATCCTCATGATCTTGTGGTTGAGGTGAAAAAGTGTGTTGTGGGGAGTGTTCTGGAGAAATTAAGAGATTTGGATCAGCTGGAGGTGGAGAAGCGTTAGTGGCCATTTCCTTTCGTTTCTTGGGTATTTGATATTCCTCTGGAGGGTCCAGTTTTCTCTTTTTAGGTTTGGTGACAACTTTACTAGTTTCTGGGTCAATATAGAGTTTTTTGTTTTGGATCCGAAAAATCTGGTACAGACTGTGGGTAGAATGTCCTTTTTCGGTGCCGAAGATTTAGGGTCAGAATGTTCTTTAGACCGAGTCTGAGGCCTTCTGTGGGGTCTTGGACTCCTAAGGTTTTGATATAGGAGTTTGTGGCTCTAAAGCTTTTTTGGGCTCTGAGGGAGTTTTCCGGCTCAGAGGGCGTTTTCCGGCTCCGAATGTTTGTCCTTGGTGTGTTTCAACGCCGAGGGACTTCGGTGCCGACGAAGGGCGTGGCACATCTTTGGTCTTGTGTCTCGGTGCCAAAGACGACTTTTTGGCATCAGAATGGCGCCGACTCGAGCCGGAAGGCTTGTCTTTAGGTTTCATAGCCGGGCCTGAGAGCGGGGCGTCTGAGACCTGTTGCCAGTGTCGACCTGAGCCCGAGGGCAAAGGTGTTACCGGAGCCTTAGGTTTTGTTTTTGGGAGACGGGTTTCGGTACTCACGGACCCGGGGTGAATGTCTCCTCTGCGACGGAGTAGTCTGCCTCGGTGACAGAGAGGTCTTCATCACCTTGTTGTTCCGGCTGGACATTGGAATCTGCTCCGAAGATGTCCGGAATCAAGCTGCTTCCGCGAGACATTTTGTGACGTCGAGCCAGACTGTCACGGATGGTTTTCTTCGACCTGAACGATGCACAGGCCTCGCAGTTCTGGTCTTCGTGCTCCAGGGAGAGGCAGAGATTACAAACCTTGTGCAAGTCAGTGTGTGGGAACTTAGCACCACACCCGGGGCATTTTTTGAAACGAGTCCTTTCCATGGACTGATGGCGTGGTCGGCGCGGATAGGCCCAACGGCCCGCATCGAGGTCGAGGAGTTCGTTTTAAGATGCGTGTCGAAAGGGAAATGCGATCGAGACAATACCGTCGAATGGAGAGGGATTGCGCGTCGAGGGGAGATTCAAAACCGATATCGACCCAGAGCGCAGCAAATCACATCCGAACCCGATGGCGGAAAAAAACATTCTGGAGATGGAGTCGATGCCAATGCGCACTAGCGCCGTAAGGAGCCACCACCTACCTTGTGACTACAAAGACTTCTTCCAAGATAAAAACAAAGTGCAAACATCCGAGCCCAACACTAGATGGCGATCTATGCACAAGTATACGATCTACAGCTCATATGCCTCGAACATAAGTGTTTTTACAATGAATTGTACATTTACAAAACACTTCATTTGTTACAACTGCTGGTAAGGATGTTACTTAACCTGTAAGCATCTGTTCATGGCATGCACAGCTGTAGATTCACATGCTTTGCATACTCCCATCTAGTGTTGGATCCGGATGTGTACAAGTTTATCTTCGAAAAAGTCTTTCGAGTCACGAGGTAAGGGGACTCCTAATAGTGCGCATGGGAATCAACTCCATTGTTAGACTGCTTCCCCGCAAGAGGGTGAGAATGGACAACAAGTGTATGATGTAAAGAGATGTCCATGCATATGAAATTAGAGAACTGCAACAACCATAGCTGTCCAGGGAGGAGGGTGGGCGAATGTGAATCTACAGCACTACATGCCAAGAACAGATGCTAACAGGGTAAGTAATCTGTTCGAGGCATGTGTGGCTGTAGGTACACATGCTTTGCATAGACCGTATAGCAATGACCTCCAAAAGCGGTGGCTAACTAGTAGAGGTTGCAGTGGTTTTAAAAAGCGTATGTAGGACCTGCTTGTCCTACATTTGCTTGTTGGCATGCTAGGACATCCACACAATAGTGCTTGGTAAAGGAGTGGAGTAGACCATGTAGCTGCTTTACAAATTTCAGCTATAGGAATGTTGCTTAAGAAAGCCATAGATATACTGCCCAACACCAAATGGTCTGAGAGGTGCGACAGCTGTAGAGAGTCCCTCCCCCTCCCCCCCACCGTGTTTTTGTATATAGTACATGGCTGTCATTGTCCATCTGGACTAGGACAACTTTGCCTATTAAGTGAGGTAGAAACTCTTTCAATGCTAAGTGAACAGCTTAAAGCTCTAGCTAGATGATATGGAGATCCTGGTGTTTGGAGTCCCAGATACCCTGAACTGTTAGATCTTGTAGGGGAGTACCCCAACCTGTGAGATGCAGCTGCTGTTAGCATGACCTGTGGAACAGGGTTGATAAACGGCCGCCCTTTTAACAAGTTGTGTGTTCCACCACTGCAGAGTGATGAGAGGCCGTCTACCAACACTGGACCGCCCAGCTGACCCTGTGACTGAGTACACTGTTGTGCCAAACATTCCTGTAGAGGAAGTATGTTTAGTCTTACATGAGGCACTATGGCAATGCATGATGCAATCACTAGATGCAGCATGAAAGTTTTGACAGGTGTGGATTGGCTTCAAATTGTGGTAGCAGTGTTTAAAAAGTTTGAATCCTGGCTGTATTTTGATAGGCTAGACCTAGAGGAGTGTTGAAAATATCCCCAGATATGGTTGTAGCTGTGAAGGTTGAAGATGGGATTTTTGAGCAGCAATAGTGAATCCCAGCGGACGTAGAAGATTTATGGAAATTTGATTCTTGTCAACACATGAGGTATGTATTGGCTTTGATAAGCCAGGCGTCTAGATACAGGAAGACAATGTTTTGTCTGCGTAAATGCACTGCTAAGCATTTGGTGAACACACTGGGAAGAAAAGTATTGGCAGTCGAACCAACGGGAGCAAAGGTGCTTCCAGTTTGACTAGCAGGTGCGTCTCCTGTACAAGACAAATGTCGCACTTCATGTCCTGGAGAAAGGACAGTAGTGCCAGGCATTTCACCAGGGCATTGAGACCCCTAACAATAAAACTGATGAGTCACCATTTACCTGTGTATGTATAAGGTAGAGTAAGCCCTAGTTGTACATTAAAGGAGACATTGTTAGCCTGCAGGTGACGGCACTGGAAAACCAAGGGGATGGTTAGACAGATATAGGCCGGGGGAGGGGGGAGGGGGGAGTAATGAATTGTAGAACAAGCGAGTTCCGCCTGGGAACAATAACAGTTTTCTTGCTATCACAAATATGAGATATTTGCAATATGCTGGGTGAATGGGTATTTGAGATAATGCGTCCTTTAAGTCAAGTGCCGAAATGAAGTATCCTTGCCGTATAAGTGGAAGCTATTGAAGTGTGACAATATTGAAGTGTGACAATATTGAAGTGTGACAATATTGAAGTGTGACAATATTGAAGTGTGACAATATTGAAGTGTGACAATATTGAAGTGTGACAATATTGAAGTGTGACAATATTGAAGTGTGACAATATTGAAGTGTGACAATATTGAAGTGTGACAATATTGAAGTGTGACAATATTGAAGTGTTCCGACTTTATATAGTGATTTAGAGGTCAGATCTAAAATGGGCTGTAGACTGCATTCCTTTTTGGGAATCAGGAAGTATTGGGAATAAACCCTTACCACTTGATGTTGTATAGGAACTGACTATAGCTCCTTTGAATAGGAGCTTGAGCGTTCCTGTTTTAGCAGTTGATGTTCCAGAGAAAGTGTGATAGAGGTGGAATATTGGGAGGATTGCTTATGAGCTCCAGGCAACCATGTTGGATAATGTCCAACACCCACCTCTGATGATATTGATTGGCAGGTGGGAAAGAAACTGCTGTAAATTGACCCACAATAGGTATAGGATGATCGGGGGGAAATAAGCAAGTTACTGTTGCCAGATGGAGCATTAAGGTTGGTGTACCTTTGGAGTGTTACCCCTGTAGTTGCCTCTGAAATATTCTCCATATGGAGAGAATTGTGTGACCTATAGGAAGATGCAGAGGCATCTGTGGAGGTGGTCAAGGAACCCACTCTGTAAGAGGAGCCTCTATTGCTAGTCGTTTGAAGCGCTCCCATCGATTTGGCAACTTCGGTATCTTTATTTTTTAAGGCCTCATCTACTTGTGGGCCAAAGACACGCTTTATCAAATGGGACAATTAAGTTTGCTGGACTTTTGGCTTGAATCCAGATATATGCAGCCATACATGCCTCTGTAGGACGATACTTTAATTGATGCCTCTGGTGGCTTTAGTTTCCTTTCTTGTACTAGTTCTGGTCTTTTTATGCTCCTCCTAGAGATATTGGAGGAGTTCCTCCATCTCATCCCAGTGAGCTCCGTCATATCTGGCCAATAGCCACTGCATATGTGCAATTCGCGAACGACTGGCAGATTGTGCAGCAACCCGTTTGCAGCAGACGCACCACCACCTGATAAGGAATCAAAACTTCTTGGTGTCAGGCACCCTTTTACAGGCAAATGATACAACCAGGGAGTCTGGTGGCCGCTGACCTCGAATAAAAATTGGGTCAGATGGTCCAGCCTTATATTTTATCTACACTAGGAGTAATGATGCAAGAACGTGCAGGGTCCTAAAAATATTGTCTGCATGGCGCATCATCCCTTTCAACCTTGGAAGAGATTTTGAAGTTGTATGTGTGGTGCACAACGTCTAAAATAAAACATCTTACCATGGATTGTGAAGTGTAACCACCCCCCCCCCCCCTCCCATGGTATGCTGCTACCCTTGATATAGGCTCCTGATATGATGAAGTATCGTCAGGAGGCACAGGTTTGGCAGGATATAGGTCTGGATCTGGATCCCCTAGGGGGGGGGTGAATGTCAATCCTGCCAGGGATCTAGTAGTATCTCCTGGAGTGAGTATAGATCCCAGAGGTGTAATGTTTAAAGTGAGGTACAGGAGATTGAGGTGGTATATTAGGAGGAACAGGGTGCAGTGGACTGGTAGCCTTGGCCTTTTTCATAGGTATTGGGAGATTTATGTCCTGTTGGAAAGAGGTTTGCCTCTTGGTAGAAGGCACTGAATCATTGTGACAATGCAGCCAATCTCTGAAATGCATATGGATCCGTTTGTTTCAGATAGTTTTTCCTGCAAAGTCTCGAAAATTGAGGGGGTGTACCAGAGGGAGTATAGCAGGAGCCGGTTTCGGAACCAAACCAGTTTTCGCTTTCAAACCTGTAGCAGATGGAGCCAAAGAGGTGCGATATTGGCTCTGTGCAGAGCAGGAAGGCTTTGAGTGTGCTTTTGGTGCAGAGCCGGAGGGCGGGGCAGGTGAAGCGGATTCTCTGTGCCTACATGGCCAGATGGCAGTGGCAGCCTTTTGTTTTGCAGGAAACAAAGGTTTTTGTGTGGGCATGTGAAGAATTTGAGTACTCACAGCACCTTGAACCTGCGGAAGATCATTTGACTCCAAGTTGATCTCCAAGTCGGAGTAAGAATCTTCACCCGAGAGGTCCCTTTCTCTTCTGCAGCTAAAGCTTGAAGTTCTTCCTGTTCTGGTTCGATATCTTGACTGAAAATATCAGGCGTGTTCGATGTAGTCTGTGCGTTGTATTAACGGTCCCACAGGGTCTTTTTGGATTGCAACTACTAACAGACCTCACTATCTTTGTGCTCGGGGGATAAGCACAGATTGCAGACCTCATGAAGGTTGGTCTATGGGTACTTGGAATGGCACCAGGGGCAGAATCCAAATGGAGTCCGTTCCATCAGCAGAGTATCAGTCACGAATGAGTAAGGTAGCCCAGACGGGCGAGGCCAAAGGCTGTGATCGTAGTGTACCCAACCAGACAAGTGTCTTCCGAATCGCGATACACAAAGGATGGAAACATGCTCTAAAACAATACCAGTTAGGTTAGGGAGGATTACGCACCGAAAGGATCCCGAACAGTCTCGAACCAGAGCGCTGTAATAAACTGCCAAACCAGATGGTGGAAAGAAAGGAAAATGCTACTTACCAGTATGCATCTGTTCTTGGCATGTAGAGCTGTAGATTCATATACTTGTGCATAGATTGCCATCTGGTGTTGGGCTCGGTTGTTTGCACTTTGTTTTTGTCTTGGAAGTAGTCTTTGTAGTCACGAGGTAGGCGACTCCTGCTTAGGGAGGTAGTGTGCATGGGCATCGACTCCATCTCCAGATTGTTTGCCATGAAGGGTTATGATGGAATTAGTAAGAAATAGAAAGATGTTCATGTGTAATGTATCTAAGTAAGATAGTACTGGAACAGATCGAGGTATCCGGGAAGGCGGGTGGGCGTATATGAATCTACAGCTCTACATGCCAAGAATAGATGCATACTGGTAAGTAGCATTTTCCGTTCGAGGCATATGAGCTGTAGATCATATACTTGTGCATAGACTATACAGCAGTTCTCCTTAGCGGTGGCTACCTGCATCTGTTGCAGTGGTCTGAAAAAGTGTTCTTAATACAGCCTGGCCACACTAGCTTGTTTTGCTTGCACATCTACACAATAGCGTTTTGTGAAAGTGTGCGGTGTAGACCAAGTTGCTGCTTTGCGGATGTCATCTAGGGGAATGTTCCCTAAGAATGCCATAGAAGCCCCTAGTTTGCGTGTGGAATGGGCTCTAGGGGGAATGGTTAATGTGCGTTTGGCTTTAAGATAGCATATTTAGATGCATTTAACAATCCACGTTGCAATCCCCGCTTTTGAAATGGGGTTGCCCTTATGAGGTGAGGAGAAAGCCACAAAAAGTTGTTTACTACATTGAAAGGAAAAAATCCTTTAGAAAGACTAAAGTATTGCTCTTTTAACGTCTAGCGTGTGAAGAGCTCGTTCTGCCACTGAGTCTGGTTGAGGGAAAAAAAACTGGGAGTTCAACAGACTGGTTAAGATGGAAGGCAGAAACGACTTTACGTAAATATTTTGGGTTAGTTCTAAGAACCACTTTATGATGGATTTGCAATAATGGTTCTTGTATGGTTAATGCCTGGAGTTCACTAACTCTTCTAAGAGATGTGATGGAAAATAGCCTTCCTTGTTGCCAAGTGAGGAACTGTAGTTCAAATTTGTGTAGTGGTTCAAATGGGGGACCCATGAGTCTGGTAAGGAAAATATTTAAATTCCATACTTGAGAGGGTGGAACTCTGGGTGGAATAAGTCCTTCCATAAATGCTTTGATAGCAGGTACCCTAAACAAAGACAAGTGTTGTCTGTTTTGGAGATCAGCTGCTATTGCAGCGAGATTTAGTCTTATGGATGTATATGCTAGGTTACATTGTTCTAGGTGCAAGAGATAACAGCTAATGTTTTGAATTGAAGCATCTAGTGGATTGATTGTTATTTGTACAGTAAATTACAAATAGTTTCCACTTTGCTGCGTAGCATGCTCTGGTGGAAGGACGTCTAGCCTCTTTAATGTTCATACAGTCTGGCGGGAGATTGAGGTAGCCAAACTCTAAGACTTCAGGTGACGGATCGCAAGGTTGAGTTGACTAGGATCTGGATGTCTTATCTCCCCATGGTTCCGAGTGAGAAGCTTGGGTGAGAGGCGTAGCTTTTGATGAGGAACTACTGATAGTTCCAAGAGGGTTGTGAAGGATTAGTTACTTACCTGTAATCCTAGTTCTCTTCCAGGGGTATACTCATCAAAGTCATAAGCACTGAATTATCCCCGCCCATCTGCGGGATCCCGGAGCATATAGAAATATACATATATATATGAGTATGTTGGGGGATCACAAGTGCATAGCACTTCCGCGACATACATATATACATGTATATAAATACATAAATATGCAGCCTAACAAATTCCAATAAGGCAAAATGCCAAAATTACAAAGGTTTTCCCTGTACAGACAATCTCCTATATACACTCTGTAATAGAGAACATACACTGTAATAGTGTTATGCAAGAAAAACCTTTATTTTCAGAAAAGAAAACATGTAATAGCAGGCAGTTGGCCCATAGGCTGCATAGCTGAATAAATATCACCGTACAGTAAAACACTGGCACCTTGCCTTTAAGGCTTCCAAGAACTTGGACACTTTGCCTTTAAGGCCTCCAGGAGACCCTCTGCTCCCATCATGCACCACAGGTGACAGTTAGGTCAGTTCTTTTTGCACGGTGTACTAACTTTTAACAATTACTAAAAAATGCTCGTCCGGGGAGGCGGGAGGGTTGCTTATGACTTTGATGAGTATACCCCTGGAAGAGAACTAGGATTACAGGTAAGTAACTAATCCTTCTCTTCCAGGGGATACTCATCAATAGTCATAAGCACTGAATAGAGTAGCAAGCCCATACCCACTACCTCGCGGACGAGCAAATAGTATTAAAAAACAGATCTTAACATGACATTAAGCAAATAAATTCCTCAGTGAGGCTTGTCCCACTTGGGCATCCTCCTGAGCATCTGAATCTAAACAGTAATGGCGAGAGAAAGTATGAACAGACCGCCATGTAGCTGCTTTGCAGATTTCTGCTATAGGGACGTTCCTGAGGAGGGCCGTAGTAGAGGCCTTTCCTCTGGTTGAATGCGCTTTAGGCCTTCCCTGAAGAGACTTATTAGCTAATTGATAGGCTAGAGATATGCAGGAGACTATCCATCTTGAGATAGACCTTTAGAGGATGCCAATCCTGTATTAATGGGGCCGTAGTTGACAAACAAGCGGTCCGTCTTTCTTATTACCTTGGTCTTATCCAGATAAAACTTCAACACCCTCTTAAGGTCTAACGAGTGTAAGGCCCTTTCAGGAGGTGTAGAAGGATTAGAGAAGAAGGTAGGCAAAGTGATAACCTGATTAATGTGGAAATCTGAAACCACTTTTGGCAGAAAACTTGGATGAGTTCTGAGAACTACCCTATTTGAGTGAAAAACAGTGTAGGGTTCCTTACAACATAATGCTTGTATCTCGCTGACTCTACGAGCCGACGTGATAGCAACCAAAAAAGCCACTTTCCAAGACAAGTGCTGCAAAGAGGACTTGTGTATTGGTTCAAAGGTGCGCCCATCAGTTTGGTAAGGACCACATTGAGCTCCCAAGGAGGAGAAGGGGCTCGTACTGGTGGGTATACCTTTTTAACCCTTCAAGAAAATCTTTCACCACTGGCATTTTGAAAAAGAAACCTGTGAAGGTGATTTTCTATATGCCGTTATTGCTGCTAAGTGTACCTTGATAGATGTAAACTGCAGGCCCGACTTAGCCAGGTGTAAGAGATACGGCAAAATGACCTGTTCCTGTCCTCTAACTGGGTCATGACCATTATTCAAACACCATAAGTAAAAACGTTTCCACTTGAAAGCGTACGAAACCCTGGTAGAAGGTCTTTTCGCTTCCTTAAGTATGTTCATACAGTCCGCTGGCAAGTCTAAGTGACCATACTGCAAGACTTCAGGAGCCATGCTGTCAGCCTGAGGGAAGGAAGGTTGGGGTGAAACACTCTCCCCTGGCTCTTGGATAGTAGGTCCGGACGACAAGGCAATCTCTGTTGCGGAACTTCGGAAAGTTGTAGAAGATCCGGATACCACCACTGGCGTGGCCACTCCGGAGCGATCAGAATCATCCTGGAGTTGGACTTGTAGAACTTCGTGATCACTGCTGGAATGAGAGGCAGTGGAGGAAAAGCGTAGAGTAAGCTCTGAGACCATTTTATCAACAGAGCATTCCCGCTTGAACCTGGTTGGTGATACCTGGACGCGTAGACGGGGCATTTGGCGTTTGTTGCATCTGCGAACAAGTCTATGTCCGGCACACCCCATCTTTGAAAGATATCCTGAGCCACTTCGGTGTTTAGCACCCAGTCGTGCGCTTCTACGAACTCTCTGCTTAGGAAGTCCGCCTGTACATTTAGGACGCCCGGCACATGGACAGCCGTGATGGTGAGATGCCGTGCCAGAAGCCACTTCCAAATGGCTTGTGCCTCCTGAGACAGAATTCTGGACCTGGTGCCTCCCTGTTTGTTCAGATAAAACATCGTCGTGGTGTTGTCTGTCTGAATCAAGAGGGAGTTGGACTGAAGAGAAGGAAAGAAGGATTTTAGGGCTAGTTGGACAGCCCTCAACTCCAGAAAATTGATATGGTATCCCTTTTCTTTGTCCGACCATAGCCCTTGCACTTGAAGGTGATTCATATGAGAGCCCCAACCTTGCAGGGAGGCGTCTGTCACTATAGTTTGAGTCGGAGTCTCTTGATGGAAGGGAACACCTTTCATTAGACGTGATCGCCTTGTCCACCACACAATGGAGTCCCTGGCAGACTGGGGCAGAGTGATCCGATCCTCCCAGCTGCCCGAAGCTTGCACCCACTGGTCCTCCAGAGCTTGCTGCAGGGGACGCATGTGCAATCTGGCATTGGGAACTATGAAGATGCAGGAAGCCATCGAACCCAGGAGAGAGGACACTTGTCGGACTGTTGGGTGGCGAATCCGCAGGAGTTCTCTGCATTTGATCCTGATTGATGAAAACCTCTCCGCCGAAGGACACACGCTTGCTTCCGCGGTGTCCAGCGACGACCCTAGGTAGTGAATGTTCTGGGTCGGATTGAGAATCGATTTTTGAAATTGACTCGTAGACCCAACTTGTTCATTAACTGGAGACTGTAGGAGAGATGAGACTGAAGCAGGGAAGGAGTTGCACTCTTCAGAAGCCAGTCGTCCAGATACGGGTAAACAAATATTTTGTGTCTGCGGAGAAAAGCTGCCACCACTGCCATGCACTTTGAAAAAGTCCGTGGGGCTGACTTCAGTCCGAAAGGTAGGACTCGGAACTGGAAGTGACGTAGAGCAACCTGAAAACGGAGGAATTTTCGATGTTTTCTGGACACTGGAATGTGGAAATAAGCGTCCTGCAGATCTATGGAGCACATCCAGTCTCCTTGATGTAGATGGGGAAAGATCTGGTGAAGGGCAAGCATTCGAAATTTCTCTTTGCGGATGTATTTGTTCAAGATGCGCAAGTCCAGAATTGGTCTGAATTCTACTGTCGGACCTTTTTTCTGACCAGGAAATAGCGAGAGTATATTCCCTGGCGCCTCTGATGAACAGGGACGTATTCTATGGCTTTTTTCTGTAGAAGACCGTTTACCTCCTCGTGTAAAATGTGATGACACAAGCGGACTCGTCCTTCTGGAGGAACCGAAGGAGGTGGGATCTTGAACCGTAGCAAGTATCCATCTTGAACAATGTTCAACACCCATTTGTCGATGGTTATGTTTCTCCACTCCTCCAGATGTAATGCGATACTTCCTCCTACCGGAGTGGAACACGTGTCTAGAGGAAGCACTCCCTCATTGTTTTGATGGTTGCTTTGAGGTAGAGGCCTGCTGTCTATTGGTCCCTCTTCCTCTTCCTGGTCTCCGTTGGTGGAAGTGAGACCTCTGCTGCTGCTGACCCTGAGCCGACCATTGAGGGGTTTGAACCCTCTGTTGGAACGGGCGTTTATCATAGGGACGGGAGCGCCTACGAATTCCTTCCGTTTTCGAGACCCACAGCTTTCACCGTGTCCAGCTCTGCTTTCATCTTTGCCATTTCTTCGTCCGCATGTGGCCCGAAGAGAGAAGACCCGTTGAAAGGCAGGTTGGTTATCTTCCGCTGGACATCGGGTTTGAGGCCAGTCAATCGTAACCAAGCAGAACGCCTCGAACAGATACCATGGGAGTATCCGTGGGCAGCCAGATCAGATGAGTCAGCGGAAGCACTAATCACCTGATTAGCCACTAGACCTCCCTCTTGTAGAATTTCTCTAAAGTCTTGCTGGTCCTCTTTTGGGAGTTTGTCTGCAAAACGTCCCAGTGAATCCCACAAGGATCTATCATATCTCCCCAGCAGAGCGGAGGAACTGGAGACCTTCATGATAGAAGCTGAAGTGTTGCACATCCTTCTACCTAAAGAATCCATCAGTTTACTATCCTTATCCGGAGGCGCTGAGGAGGAAGACATAGCTGAGTGCGTCTTTCTAGCTGCCGCCACAATGATGGAATCCGGAGGAGGATCCGATCTAAGGAACAACGGATCTTGGTCCGGAGCCTTGTACTTTTGGCTATTCGGGAAGGAACAGCTCCCACCGTTGCCGGTGTCAAAAAAGTTTGCATAGCAGGTTCGAGAAGGCCTGGGACAAGAGGAAGCAAAGGCCGAGTCGAGGAGCGATGATGAAGAGTCTCAAAAATCACTGAGGAGGTAACAGTCGGGACATACATAGAAATGTTCAGCTTATTCGCTCCTCTACAGAGAACTTCACTAAAGGTGCTGAGGTCATCGATTGGAGAAACTCTTGACGGAGGTGTAGCTGTCAAAGTTGGAGAATAGTCTCTGATAGAGGACCTGGTGGAAGAAGACCGGGTGGGAGACCTATGCCGCCTCCTCTTCGGAGAAGAATGATAAGAGCGAGATCTGTCCCTTGATCTAGCATGAAGAGCATGTGAAGATCGTGATCTGCTTGGAGTCCTCCTTCTGGAAGAAAACACAGTCGGTGATCTTGATCTTCTAGGCGTTTTAGGGGATGGAGAATCCCTGGACAAGCGTGAAGGAGAATAGGTACGGGAAAAATCAGACCCCGGGCTACTGAGGGCCCTAGGCTTCCTGCGCCGTGCATCTTCACCAACCACCGGAGAGCCTTCCGGGGAGATCTGGACAATATGCAGTCCTGGAGAAGATCCCGATTTTGATGATAGAGATGCAGCTCTAACCTCATCCGAGGCAACAGCAGGCTCTTTAGCTCTCGACGTCGAGCGCCTCGACGTCGACCTTTGGTTTTCCCTCGACGTCGACTTCTCCCTTGACGTGGGATGATGTCTAGGAGGAGTTAAGGACTTTGCTGCCCTCGACGGCGACCTCACCTCCCTCAAAGGTGTCCTCGACGTCGACCGTCTACTCAGGGACTTCGACGTCGAACGCACTCGCCTCCTCGACGTCAATAGCTTCGCCGTCTTCGACGCCGACTGGTCTCGCGGCACCCTTGCCGTCGGCAAACTTCTCGACGTCGACCTACGGGGAGGTGACGGAGAGTGCCTTGACGTCGACGGATGTCTCGACGTCGATGGATGTTTTGACGTCGATCGGTCTTTGCCATGGCTATACCTCGAGCCCGAGGTAGCATGCTTCGACGTCAATACCTTTCTCGACGACGGAGACTCACGCCGTCTCGACGTCGGAGATTGTGTCGTTCGCCTCTTCGACGGCGGCAACGGCGTCGACGGTGAACAGTCCGGAATCTGCCGTTTCCTCGATGTTGAAGAGGCAGAATGATGTTGGCGTCGATGTTCTTGAAGAGAGGAGGGCTCTTGACACGCAAGGCCACTTCCCAGCCGGGTTTTTCCTCTCTCGATCACAGCCTGAAGGCGAATCCTCTCCCTGTCGCGAAGAGTCCTCGTAGAAAACTTACTACAATGGTAACAAGTGTCAGGCTTGTGACTGGAAGGAAGACAGGCGATACACACAGAGTGTGGATCAGAGATGGCCATCTTCTTTCCACAGGATGGACATTTTCGAAAAAGAGCTGGCATTCTGACAGAAAAAGTTTGTTAAATTTTGTCAGAGAATGTTAATAAAACACTGCCAGCACAGGAAAATCGCAAAAACTAAAGAAAACAATTCCTGACAGAAAAGTCAGAAAAAACTGTCGAGCTCAAGCTCCAGGATCCTCATAGAAGGAGCCGGAAAAAGAACTGACCTAACTGTCACCTGTGGTGCATGATGGGAGCAGAGGGTCTCCTGGAGGCCTTAAAGGCAAAGTGTCCAAGTTCTTGGAAGCCTTAAAGGCAAGGTGCCAGTGTTTTACTGTACGGTGATATTTATTCAGCTATGCAGCCTATGGGCCAACTGCCTGCTATTACATGTTTTCTTTTCTGAAAATAAAGGTTTTCTTGCATAACACTATTACAGTGTATGTTCTCTATTACAGAGTGTATATAGGAGATTGTCTGTACAGGGAAAACCTTTGTAATTTTGGCATTTTGCCTTATTGGAATTTGTTAGGCTGCATATTTATGTATTTATATACATGTATATATGTATGTCGCGGAAGTGCTATGCACTTGTGATCCCCCAACATACTCATATATATATGTATATTTCTATATGCTCCGGGATCCCGCAGATGGGCGGGGATAATTCAGTGCTTATGACTTTGATGAGTATACCCCTGGAAGAGAACCATGGTTGTCGGGCCCATGTTGGAGCAACCAGGATCATTGTGAGGGAATGCTGTTTGAGCTTCTGAACCAGTAACGGAATTAGCGGGAGAGGCGGAAAAGCGTAAGCAAATTTGCCTGACCAGTTCATCCATAGCGCATTGCCTTTGGACAATGGGTGTGGATACCTGGACACGAAGGTTGGGCATTTTGCGTTCTGGTGTGTGGCGAACAGATCTATTTCTGGGTGGCCCCACATGTGAAAGAATGGAAGAAGAACTTGAGGATGAAGTTCCCATTCGTGGATCTGCTGTGTTTGACAACTGAGCAGATCTGCAATCTGATTGTGTACCCCTGGGAGGTGTTCTGCAAGGAGATATGTTTTGCGGAATGGCCCATCTCCATATGCTTTGAGCTAGGTGTGAAAGCTGGAGTGTCCCCCCACTCCCCCCCCCCCCCCGTTTCTGTATGTAGTACATTGCTGTTATGTTGTCTGTACGGACCAGGACAGCTTTGCCTACCAGATGGAGTTGAAAGGATTTTAATGCCAGAATAATTGCCAGTAATTCCAGGTAATTTATGTGGTGTTTTTGCTGAGGGGTCCATATGCCCTTAATGGTAGTTTTGAAGATGAGCTCCCCAGCCGGTGAGCGATGCGTCTGCTGTTAGCACTATCTGTGGACCCGGGTCGAGGAACGGCCGCCCTTTGGAAAGGTTGTGTTCCACCACTGCAGAGAGCGATGTGTGCGGCTGTCCACCAACACCAGATCTGTTAACTGACCTTGAGCCTGGTTCCACTGACGTGCCAAACACTCCTGCAAGGGATGCATTTGGAGTCTTGCATAAGGGATGATGAGAATGCAAGAGGCCATCATCCCGATTAACTGCATGAACACTCGAGCTGGTAATGTGTTGAGGCTGAAATTGTGATATTAGAGCTTGAATGTAGCATATCCTGACTGGGTTGGGGTATGCTAGAGCTTTTGAAGTGTTTATTGTAGCTCCTAGATTGTGTGTTGGACGGTTGGAGGTGGGACTTGGTGAGGTTCACCATGAATCCCAATTGGTGAAGCAACTGGGTTGTTGTGTGCGTGTTGCACACAGCTGTTGTGCGACTTGGCTTTTATGAGCCAGTCGTCCAGATAAGGGAACAAGTGTTTATGTGGTCTTCGTAAGTGAGCTGCTACTACTGCGAGGCACTTTGTGAAGACTCTGGGTGCTGTGGTAACCCTGAACGGAAGGACTTTGAACTGATAGTGTTGACCGTCTACCACGAACCCGAGATATTTCCTGTGAGCGGGGTGAATGGGAATATGAAAGTAGGCATTTTTTAAATCCAGAGTGGAGAGAAAGTCAACTTGTTGAAGCGGTAGCACCTGTTGGAGTGACCATGTGGAAGTGTTCAGACTGAATGTAAAGGTTTAACGGTCCGAGGTCCAATATTGGCCTGAGAGCCATCCTTTATTGGAATTAGAAAATATAGGGAGTAAACCCCTGTGCCTTGATGAGGCGAGGGGACTGGTTCTATTGTATTTTTTGTAATAAAGAGAACCTCGTTTTAGAAGCGTCAGATGTTCCGAGGACATTGGACGTTGTCTGGGAGGAATGTTTGGGGGAGTGGAGGTGAGTTCCAGGCAATAACCACACTGGATAATTTGTCTTACCCACTTGTCTGTTGTGATGGAGTTTGACAGGTAGGAACTGTGAGAGACGTCCCCCGACAGGAGTGGAATGATCGGGGGGAAGTGGAGGGAAGTCATTGCTTGGTGGTAGGGGAGCTGCAGGTGTTACCGCGGCCTCTTCCCTTATTGTTGTTACCCCTGTATCCTCCTCGAAAATATCCTCTGGAGGAGCTAGTTTGATTGGGACTTTTATATGATGAAGAGGGATGTTCTGAGCCAGTGGTTTTGGAGCCAGCCCTGTAAAAGGAGCGACGAAGAGAGCCTCTAGGGGAAGACAATTGCAAGGCTCCCATGGACTTGGCAGTCTCAGTATCTTTTCTAAAGATGGGTCGACTGTGGGCCCAAAAAGATGCTCTTGGTCGAAAGGCTGATTAAGAATAGTGGATTGCACCTCTTGCTTGAATCCGGATACGCGGAGCCAAGGGTGCCTGCGTAGTAAAACGCTGGTATTAATAGCACGAGATGCTGTATCAGCCACATCGAGGGCACATTTTATAGATGTGTTGGTTATTAGTTTACCCTCCTGTATAAGGTCATTAGCTTTGTTCTTATATTGGTCAGGCAGATGTTGCATAAGCTTTAAGCTCATCATAGTGAGCTCTGTCATATCTGGCTAACAAAGCTTGGGCGTTGGCAATCTGCCAGTGATTTGCAGCCTGTGACGCAATTCGTTTGCCAGATGCGTCTGAGTTTTGATTCCTTATCAGGAGGAGGGGTGTCGCCTGTGCTCTGCGAATTAGCCCTCTTGCGTGCATTAGACACCACAAGAGAATCCAAAGGGACCCGACCTCTGATGTACACTGGGTCATTGGGAGCTGCCTTATATTTTTGTCCACCCTGATGTTCAGGACCCTGGTTCTGACAGGGTCTTTAAACACTTCTGCTGCATGTTTTAGCATGCCTTCTAGCATTGTGAGGGTGTGTGTGGACTTTTGTGAGGGTGCAAATGTTTCCAATAAAAAGTCTTCCTCCAAGGGATCAGAGTGTAATTGTACCCCGTGGTATTGAGCAGCCCTATTAGTTGCGCAAACCCAATGTTATCATCTGGTGGTGATGGCCTAGAGCAGTGGTCTTCAAACTTTGATGCCAAGACCCCCCATCAAAATTTTTTAGGCGCAAGGACCCCCTCCCGACAAACATTTCTAGAACCTGGTACTCCTCATCATGGACAACCATAAATGTTCTCCAGAGAAACGGTCAATCTGTGGTTGCACCTCATTAGTACCAGTTTAACACCCAAATGTAGCAATAAGCAACAATATAAGCCCCTTGAGCTGCCGGTGCGTCATTTTTTATGACGCTCTGGTTCCGCAAAGTACAGACCCATATCTATGAGGCCACGCAAAGTCACTTTGTGTGGCTTTTCATGGCCTCCTAGATATGGTGTAAGGCAACGCAAGTCGATGCGTTGCCTTACACTGCGTCAGGGGGGCGTTCCATGGGCGTTGCGGTGGGTTTTGCTATGGGTTTTGACACATTCCCAGATTTACAAGGATCTGTAAACCTGAGGATGTGTCAAAACTGTACGCTGCCCCAGGGGATGCTTAATTAGGAGAAATATCTTTATTTCTCCTCAATTGTTTCCTCTTTCTATGTGCAGCACACATAGAAAGAGGAAAAAGCCTCCATGGGTTGTTTTTGCGCAGGAATGCGTGCCTTCTTGCACAAAAACAATCCTGCCAACAATGCAGACACCCTTGCACCATGGTGCAAAGGTGCCTGCGTTGGCGCTAGGCACCAAATTGTGCACTGGCAGAAAGGATAAGAGTGCAACGTATCTTATAAATACAGTCCATTCCTGCCCTTTTGAATTGGCATAGGGCAGACCAGCAAAAATACTTGCGGAGCTGCCCTACACCATTTCATTGTACATGAGGCCCATAGATTTTAGTAATATCCAGACCCTATGGATGCATTTTTTTTTACATAACTGTCCCTTCAACACACTCTCAGGGATAGTAAGCACTATGTAAATACAACAACAATTAAAAGCAAGCACTTCACAGCTTAGTTAACTCTGTGCACTACCACTCAAAAAGCTTCATGTGATTTGATCAAGTAACTGCAACAGCACTCTGTCCTGAAAACAAATCAAAGCCAGGCAGACAGCTAAACACACCTTTCTGCCAGTGTGCTGCTGGCCTGAAAGAAATGAAAATGTGCACAATTAGTTAATCTGAAAATCCTTTACATTTGCAGATTAACTCATTGTGCACATTTGCATTTCTTTCAGACCACCAACACACTTGTAGAAAGGTGTGTTTAGCTGTCTGCCTGGCTTTGATTTCCCAGCACAGGAGAGTCCCTGAACAACAACATTCCAGGGAAAGCTTTTTAATTACCGGAATTAACCACCTGGGATGTTTTCTTTTCGCAAATGAAGAGCGCGACCCCGTTCCCATGCCTCCACGGCCCCCCTGGGGGTCGCGCCCCACAGATTGAAGACCGCTGGCCTAGAGGGATAGAGGTCCGGGTCGTGTGGATCGGGATCTGTATTGTAATGATCCCAAGGATCTACATCGTGTGGGATGGTATGTGCGTCATCATCCCCATCTGGATCGCCGTTCCCATCATCATTATAATCATCATCCTGTGGTTGAGGTGAAAATGTATGTTGTGGGGAGTGTGCTGGAGAAATTAACAAATTAGGATCAGCTGGAGAAGGAGAGGGAGGTGGAGAAGTATTAGTGCGCATTTCTCTGTTTAATGGGTATTTGAGTCTGGTGAAGTGTCCAGTTTCCTCTTTTTAGGAGGCTTGGCGACAACTTGACCGGTTTGTGGGTCAATGTGTAGTGTTTTTTGCTTTGGATCCGAAAAATCTGGCACAGACTGTTTGGGTACAATGTCCTTTTTCGGTGCTGAATGTTTAGGGTCAGAATGTTCCTTTGCCTTTGTTTCTGAAGCTTTCTGCGGGGTCTTGGACTCTTTAGCTTTTGGTATAGGAGTTTGCGGCTTCGAAGGGGTTTTCGGCTCCGAAGGGGTTTTCCTTTGTTTGTTTCCACACAGAGTGCTTCGGCGTCGAGGCTGTTTTTGGTGCAGAGTAAGAAGGGTGTGGCACATCTTTTGTTTTGGGCTTCTGTGCCGAAGGTGACTTGGCACCGGAACGGGGTTGGCCCGAGCCGGAAGGCTTTTTTCGGTTTCACAGCCGGGCCCAAGGGCGGTATCGACCTGAGCCAGAGGGCGAAGGTGTTACCGGAGCCTTTTGTTTAGGGTTGGGCAGGAGAGGGGTCTCGGTACTCACGGACCGCTGAGCTGGTGTGACTGCGTCGTCTTCGATGTCTGAGTCATCGGCTTCGGAGACAGATCTCTCCATCAGCTTGTTGTTCTGGCTTGACTTCGGGATCTGCTCCGAAGATGCCTGGAACAGAGCTGCTTCGCGGGACATTTCGTGACGTCGAGCCAGACTGTCACGGATGGTTTTCTTCGACCTGAAAGATGCACAGGCCTCGCAGTTCTTGTCCGCGTGCTCCGGGGAGAGGCAGAGATTACAAACCTGGTGTAAGTCAGTGTGTGGGAACTTAGCACCACAACCGGGGCATTTTTTTAAAAGGAGTTCTTTCCATTGACTGCTGGCGTGATCGGCGCGGGCTATGCCCAATGGCCCGCGTCGAAGATGTAGGTCGATGATTTTATATATTTCGAAGATGTGCGTCGAAAAGAAACGCGAGACAATACCATCGAGTGGTGAAGGATTGCGCGTCGAAGGGGGTTCGAGAAACGACAGACCCGGAGCGCAGCGAATCGCATCCGAACCCGATGGAGGAAAAAAACAATCTGGAGATGGAGTCGATGCCCATGCGCATCACCCTAAGGAGGAGTCACCTACCTTGTGACTACAAAGACTTCTTCCAAGACAAAAACAAAGTGCAAACATCCGAGCCCAACACCAGATGGCGATCTATGCACAAGTATATGATCTACAGCTCATATGCCTCGAACACAAACTAACAATGTAGTCTATACCCATGCGCACCATTACCAAGAGGAGGCGTCAACTTACCTCGTGCCACTAAAGACTTCTTCGAAGAAAAACAAATTGCACACATCCAGATCCAACACTAGATGGCAGTGGTATGCAAAGCACGAGTATCAGCTACACATGCCTCGAACATACTGTTTTGTTTTAAGTTTAAGTATGATCTAGAACAGTTTGGAGGCCTTTTAGTGCCAAAAGACATGACCTAGCACATTGGTGATCGAGGTTTTCGAACATTAAGGCTATGGAAAAACTGACCTTCAATATGTCAGATATGGGTGAGGACTTGTATTCAATCTGGAACCCTCTAAAACAGTACCTATTGGAAGGTGCACCCTACATCATCCTACACCTTTTGAATCTCAAATTAATTAATGATTAGGTGGTCACCATCAGACTATAAAATTTTCTGGTTGATCCAGTAATTTACTACGTGGTAGGTAAAAGTGAGTTTCAACATGGTGGGGCAAGAGAAGTTAGAACTTTAGGTTCTCCAAAGAGAAGTCTAACGGTTTGTGGTTCGCTTGTGTTATAGTGTTGGCTTTAAGATGAGCAGGGTGATGGGGAAGTGGTTGGTTGAATCCAGGGATCAGGTTTGCGCTGGATTGTTTGAGGTTGGAAAAAAAATAAGTGTGTGGCTTCTGGAATGGCAATTAGAGAATATACTGTATCTGCTCCATCCAGAGGCTCATCCAGGATCTCACTGCTTTGGCTCTTCTCGAATGCTTGTGTGGGGGTTACCGAGGGGTCAGAGCAAAAAGCCTCCACTTTGCTTTGAGTTAGACGCTACACTATCACTTGCCTTTCCAATGGAGGCTGGCATCAGATCCTAGCATGTGATCTGTTGTGGGCTTCAGAACAAACTGCATTAAAAACCTAGACCAATAAGCCTCCCGAATATCATGGGAGTCACTACTGGAGATCCCACAAAAATCTTCAGCACAACACCCTTTCTCAATGAATATCATCCTGTGAATAAATCTGAAAGTGCTCTTCATAAATATTGTGGAGTTGAACTATGTTTGTGGCAGAGTTTCGTCCCTTAAAGAGTCTTCTACAATGCAACACAAGCACCATGTTTTATGACAAGCTGGGACCCCTCAAATCTTACCCTGTGCCAGATTTGAACTTGGGAACACAAACCTTCTGACTGGCTACTAACTGGTACGGAGAAGGATGGAAACTCAAGACAGCAGTTGTGCTTAATTCAAATGGAAGGTGCAGCACAGAGGTAGAACACCCCAATCATTAAAGTTTTTTTTAGATTTCTCAAGGCAAACTATCAGTTTACCTGGCAGTCAGTTTAGGGCTGTGAGCAAAAAGCGAGGCTGGTACTGAGCAGGAGTGATCAGCACGTGCTAGATGAATATGTGGGCTTCATTAAAGATTCCCTTTACTGATTTCTAGTAACCACAAACTAATGGAGAGGGGTCTAGAAATGCAATTACAGAAGAGCATTTTTGCATTACAAGGTACCTGTCTAAACTCAATCATGGCTGTGTTTTTTACAATTCACCATGTCTGTTAATTGGTGGTGCAATTGGACCAATACCAACTCAATGAAACAATCGCATTTGCACATCTGAAATAGTACCCCTTACCCTCCTCTACATTCATGCCAGATGAACAGGGGTTTTTAACAGGAGTCCACAAGAGCCAATACCAAGCATTGTAAGATTACAATGATATATTAAGTGAAATCCTTTAGTTTATCCAGCAAATATGGCATAGCTCACGTCATCGGGGACAGTGGGCACTGCTAAATATAATTCAGTTGTATTAAACCTACATTAGATAGCCGCTGAAGTGCTCTCAGGATACCTATTCAGAAAAGAAAGCATAACCCCAGATGAGGTTTGAGGCTAGTGACCAGTCAGATCCATGCTAGCTACAGAATGGATAACTGCTTTCCTTGGACCAGAGCTAGGTACTCACTAGCAACTAATACTGGAGATTTTAGCATGCCTCATACTTGAAGTTGACCAAACTGCAGAACAGGATCGAACTCCTAATGCATGCATCAACTGCCGCACCTCTATATATTTTAGTGCATTTAAGGGAGAAGCAGATACTATGGTTCATCCGGACAGTGCACAAACTTACACAAATCAGTTGACTTGGGACACATTCAACAATTCATGAGAACCTAAATTTATATTTATGCAAAGCTGTGGGCTGTTAACTTGAAGACTATGTAGCGAGATCAAACAATTTTACAGAAAAGGAAATAAAGTAGGCACAAGACAAGGTACGGGCCAAGGCTTTCAAGGAGCTTGGAATTTAAGGCACAACCATCAAGGATCCCAACATTTAACTACAACTGTCCAGGCCAAGCACAGAATACTACAAGCATGAGCCAATAGTACACATCTCCCCCTTCATATAGAACACAGCGAGATACACAAAAACCAAAACATTGTGAAAACATCTGAATAAAACGAAAAAGTATAAATATAAAAAAATTGTAGAAAACTACATAAGGAAATGGGTGACATTAACAAGCAAAATACAGCTTTGCCCCTCCCTCACATGACCTTGAGACAAGGGGAGCATAAATGGGTGCCTTTACCTGGTCTCTGCAGAAGAATGGACCAGGTTGGGCGTTGCAGACCTGGCACACAGAGTCTTCTAGATAGGGGTCAATTTGCACCTATAACGCATTAAATGAAATTACTCTGCAAGCAATACATTGGTCTTTCACAAAATTTTTAAAACACTGCAAGTCAGTTGTTAAATACAGCATATAACCTGGTCATATATTACAGGCTTAGTAGTTTATTGGACATAAATGGATTACTCAGTTCTGCAAGCCTAGTAATTTCAACAACGAAATATGCATACATTTTAATAGAACTTCAAAGGCTAGATTTGAACCATAAAACAGCACAGACTAATGCTATAGCACAGCACAAACTAATATTGTTAGATACTGTAGGATTAAGGACGCTGTGAAAGCGGTCTGGAAGATAGCAACTAAAACTGCACACAGCCAGACCAAGATTACGCAATTTTCAAAAAACATTTCTGAATAAAATATGGATTCTATAAGCCAGAAGTATCAGGTTTTTACCCATTCTGTCTACTGTAAAATGATTGTCGATATGGCTATATATTCGGAGCACAAATGGACAGCTGCACAGGAGCCCTAGTCCTATGGAGTGTGAGCTTCCATAATGCAAGATTTGTGCACCAACCGGGGGAATGTGGGGGAAATTACAATAAAACTATTGACCAGGGAGCACTTTTGGTACAATATTTTGTTTGGCATTACAAATGTGTGCAAAATTACTGGTTGTATACTTTATGCTACAAACTAAGTATTAATTTAGCCTCTTGATGCGCTTTGGGCAGAATAAGCACATAGCATTTTCTGAGCTGTGTCCTTTGAGGTGTGATGTTCCCCAGCACAATTTAATGTGGACTAGTCTGAGCACAAACTTCCCCATAGTGTTACTCTGCAAGGCGCACCATAAGATCTACCACCTAATCGGAGATAATGTGCCATGGGTTGTCAGTGGAGCTTTTTGCAGTGAGTTGGTTTGGGTCATTTCAAGTTGGATCTTGGCCACAATACCACCTTGATCTTATTAGATCTTTTGGCGGCATTTGACACTGTTTACCATAAGATACTCTTACACCTTTCAGCTCTTGGTGTAGGTGGGTCGGGCTGGAACTGGATACAATTCTTTCTTCAACCTCAGAGCTGGCTGAATGGGTGAACTCATACTTCAGATAGCAAGACACTCAAACACAGGGTCCAGCAAGGGTCTGCTGCCCCATTAATGGAATCCTTTGGCATTAAAACCATCATACATAGATACTACGTTACTGCTCTTACAAGGGTGATTCTGCCTCTGGTAAAGAGGCTCACGGCCTGTATGGGGCAGTTATGAGCTGAATGAGAACAAATTCAGAGCAATAGAGATAAGACAGAAGTGTTGTCGTTTGGTCACAATCCATTACCAGGATGGATAGGGAGTTGGCCATGGGAA
Source organism: Calotriton arnoldi (assembly GCA_963921515.1). NCBI lineage: Eukaryota > Metazoa > Chordata > Amphibia > Caudata > Salamandridae > Calotriton > Calotriton arnoldi. The sequence continues at coordinate 1,568,831 of CAWUFW010000977.1, forward strand.
TGTTCAGTGAAGTAAAATTTGGAGCTCGTTTGATTTTGATGAAAGCGCTAAAAACGTTTTTTGCTTTTCTCCCTTGGGAAGCACAGTTTAGTTGCGGAGGCTTTGGTCATCTCCTGTCTGGACTAGTCAAATGTACTTTACACCTGTGTCTTCCAGATCACCTGATTTAGCATATGCAAGTTGTGCAGAACATGGCAGCCAGTCTCATTTAAACTTTCCAGACAGACTTCCACTTCTTTGCATCTGAAAAGTCTTCCTTGGCTCCCCGTTAGGAAAAGAATTGTGTTTACAGCTTTGGTTTTAGCTCACCGCGCATTCTAGGACACTGGGCCACAATATCTCTTGGCCACATTAAAGCACAATTTTCCAGTCTGGGCTCGGATGACAAATGGCTGGTGGTGGTGGTTAATCGTTTCAAACTGATGAGAAAAGTCTTCATTCTCGGTCCCTACTTCCTTTTTATCTTAGGAACATGTCAAATGAGTAGCGTTTTCATAAAGAGCTAAAAACCCACTTATTTAGTTTGCTCTGATCCGGTTCCTGGATTGGTTTATGCCTGTAGCACTGGGACACTGAGTAGCTGTGCACTTTACAAACTGACATTCATCCGACCAAATCAATTATGGCAGTGCCATGTTAGTTTAGTTATAGCTGCTCTGAGCTAGATACAAGGGGCTTTTTATTATAAAAGTCTACATTTTTAGTTTTAAATCAGTGCTAGAGGTTAGGGTATTCATTTTATTATTGAGAGGTCTTCTTGGGCACACTTTGGTTCGCCATTTTAGTTTTACATTTTACAACTTTTAGGCACAGTTTTTAGCAATATTGTTTTACATGTTTTGCTTGCATGATATTATTCTGAGAAGATGTTGTACATGCTGCTTGTTCTTGACAGCCTCTCACCATGTAATCTGTACACTCCACTCAAGGCCAACAGAACAAGATATCCTGGTGCTTGCACTGCTCGTTCTGAGACAGCTTCTAATATCTAGACATATCACTGCATCAGAGCTGTGCCTCAAACAGTGTGGTTATTATATAAACTCTGCGCTGTCCTTCACAAGTCAAAGGTACACTCTGGATACGACTGTCCTGTAACGAATCCTCGGTTCGACATGCAGCTCTGATGACATTGATCTTCCATCCTGCAGAAAAGGACTGCTAATTCCACATCAGGCAGATTCCCTGGCCCAGTTATCCAGGTATGGGGGCTCAGGCTAAACTTTGAGATAAGGGGCACACCCACTATGCTCAGAGTAGGGGTAGCTATCGGTAAAGATATATAGAAATGGTTGGACTGTTTATTCTTTATCATGCAAGTAATGCTGGTTACAATGCTTTGTTTTATTTGCCTAATACAAGCTCATTCTTTCTTTGCAAGACTAAAATTGTTTCAATAAATGTATTGAAAACCTTACTCATCTTTGTGTTTACCCTAGGAATACACAAGTAAACGAAAGGTTAAGATCTGTTTACACTTGGGCATCCGAGTCATGTCGGAGGTTACCAAAATCACCTGCAACCCCAGGAAGATTAGTGTTTCGGGTGAGGCACTGAGCTAGCTAGATAGGAACTGGGCAAACATTCTGTGATTGTATAGATGGGCTCAGGCCCTACATTCTGAAGTTCTGTCATCCTAATACACAGTCTTACCATTTTTGTGGAAACCGTATACAAACCCAAGATCGGACAGCTATAGATCTGCATAGACAGGACAGATTAAAGACTCATTTAGGGACTCAAATCTGATCATGACATCTAAAGCGAGACCTTCAACCACTAAACTGCCCCTTCACCACAGCATTTGCAGACCCAAACTTCCACTTTCAAATCTTACTATTTCAACCTCACATCTACATCTCAATCTGCACCTAGAGTTTGTGTTTCTTTATTGCCCTTGTTTATGTACAAAACACTATTAGACCACATATCTGGATTTTATTCTTCGTCTTACCAAAGTTATTTAAGGACAATAACACAAGTTATCCACCACCTCAAAGATTCCAATTTTTTCCAAACGTAAAAATTCTTGCCTGGTCAAGAGTTTTTGCCTTGTATTAGATGCCCTTTAAAGAGCCTGATGCCGACTGCAGGAGAGTGACTAGACATTCTCAAAGACATTTCGGAATTAAATTGAGAAAATGCTGAAGAATGCCACACAACCATGACCAACTTGAACCAATCGTTAATAAAAACCTTTTCCTAAACATCAGTTACTTAGTAATATGAGCATTTGCAATAGTGTTAGCCCTGGATACAGAGGAAATTCATACTTACTTTCTTTGTAAACTTCGCAGTTTTGATTTCCACAAATGCAGCACTGACAGCCTTTAGGTAACTGCGCTGGTTGTTGAAGGTGACTCTACCTGAACCTTGGGGGTAAAATTGTAAGAGTGCAAATTTCAGCGAGCTTATGATTGAAACTATATACACATCAGTTTCAGTACTGCAGTGAAGTCTATATATCTAACAAATACCCGAAGCCTCTGGTATTATCTTGGGGCCAAGCCAAATCCCAGTCTTAGATAAAAGAAACAGCTGTACAATGAGTCGGAGATGATCAAGTTGTGACTGGAACCCAAACAACGTTTAGACTAATATTAAAATTACCTCTACTCTGCCCACTTACACTGTATTCGCTCCGGCTGTGATAGTAAAGCAAAAGTCTACAGGATTCTACAAATTTAGCCACATTTAAGAAATCGCTAACACTTGCAACTAAATATCTTATTGTGAAGTGAAAAGGTATGCCTTGGGTAAATCTATGGACCATGCTCTTCTTGATGAATTTCTATTAAACCGGCTCGTGACACATTCAGGAGAGCTTATATACCCAGAACAACCAGTTTCATGTGTGCTATGAAGCATTTCAAGGCAGTGCCTAGTAAGCAGAGGTTCACTTGACCACACTGTACAGTAGTACATTTCAGTTATATGTAAAGCAAGCAGGTAGGACTGACTGCCAGCCTGGCATCCTTTGAGAGGTAACTGCTTAAAATGAAACCGGGATTCATCTATAGGTTATTACATGTTCTCCTAGGAAATTAAGTTAGGGTGTGGCACTGGCTGGGTGGTGGGGGAGCGACCCCTGACCTTGACTGGTAGGTCGCTCCCCCACCACACAGCTCCGTCTGTGTGCCCTGCTGCTGCCCCCGATTGTGCTCGTTTTTCCTTTCTGTGCCCCCTTGCTGCCCCTGATTGTGCTCGTTTTTCCTTTCTGTGCCCCCCTTGCTGCCCCTGATTGTGCTCGTTTTTTTCCTTTCTGTGCCCCCCTTGCTGCCCCTGATTGTGCTCGTTTTTCCTTTCTGTGCCCCCTTGCTGCCCCTGATTGTGCTCGTTTTTTCCTCTGTGCCCCCCTTGCTGCCCCCGATTGTGCTCGTTTTTCCTCTGTGCCCCCTTGCTTCCCCTGATTGGGCTCGTTTTTTCCTTTGTGCCCCCCTTGCTGCCCCTGATTGTGCTCGTTTTTCCTTTGTGCCCCCTTGCTGCCCCGGATTGTGCTCGTTTTTTTTCCTTTGTGCCCCCTTGATGCCCTGATTGTGCTCGTTTTCCCTTCTGTGCCCGTTTCCCGCCCCTGCGGCCCCGCCCCCTCACTGCCCATTTGCTGCCCCATTCCCTGCTCGTCCCTCCCACCTCCCCATTTATGGCGGCCGCGCAGCGGACGTGTGCGCCGCTGGCGCGCCGAAGGCGCGCCTAAGGCAAGCCCGTCTGCGCCCGTCCGCACCGTGACCGCGCCCAGCACCAGACCCCCTGGTCCGGACATCCCCCGCGCCCGCCACATCAACAGACGCCGATACGACGCCAGCACCCTCCACGCACTCAACCCCGGAAAAGATCACGCCTGCTACCAGGCCACCCCGAAGCGCACCCAAGGGCCCTTCACCTGCCGGAACTGCAGCTTCGCCAGCACCCGCCCCGCCAAACCACCGCCCAGGAAAGAACCCAACTACCTCAGATGCATCCTCCTCAACACCCGCTCCGCCCGCAAACACGCCATCGAACTCTGGGACCTTCTCGACTCAACCTCCCCAGACGTCGCATTCCTGACGGAGACCTGGCTGAATCCCGCTTCAGCCCCCGACATCGCAATTGCCATCCCGGACGGATACAAGATCACCCGCAGGGACTGCACCAACGGAGTCGGAGGAGGCATCGCCATCGTCCACAGGAACAACCTCAGAGTCTCAACCAACACCGACGACACCCTCAGCACCGCCGAACACATGCACTTCCAGATCCACACCGATCCCAACACCACCCTCAGAGGAACCCTCATCTACAGACCCCCGGACCCCGACCACAGTTCAGCGATTCCATCGCTGACTTCGTCAGCACACACGCCATCGCCTCCACGGACTACATCCTCCTCGGGTACCTGAACTTCCACCTCGAGAACAACAAGGACACCAACTCCACCACCCTGATCGACAACCTCGCCACCCTTGGACTCAGACAGCTCGTGACTACACCCACCCACGCCGCCGGCCACACGCTAGACTCCATCTTTTCCGCAAGCCCACACGTCTGCTTCAACCACACCTCCGAACCCCACTGGACTGACCACCACTGCATCCACTTCACCTACAGGAAGCCCACCACGCACCACCGCACCGAACAAATGCCTCGCCGCTGCTGGAGCAGAGTCACGGAAGACCAGCTAACCACAACCCTCGCCCTGAGCCCACCCGCCGAACCCTCCGACCCCGACACCGCCGCCCGCAACCTCAGACAATGGATCGACGACTGCGCCAACACCCTCGCCCCGCTCAAGAATCCACCCAACAGCCACACCAGCAAGAAAGCCACCTGGTTCACCGAAGACCTCCAGGCCTCCAAACGAACATGCCGAAAACTGGAGAAGATCTGGCTCCACGAACGGACAGCGGACAGCTACGCCGCCCACAAGAGCGCCACCCGCAGTCACCATCACCTCATCAGATCCGCCAAAAAGGGCCTCACTCAAAGACCGCCTAGACAACAACGCACACAACAGCAAAGAGCTCTTCAACATCGTGAAGGAACTCTCCAACCCCAGCTCCAACACCAACGACATCCAGCCGTCGCGAGACCTGTGCGACTCACTGGCCACCTTCTTCCACCGCAAAATCGCCGACATCCACGACAGCTTCAACACCACGACCGCCCCGGCAACCACCGAGACCACTGCCCCCACAACCACCTGCTCTCCTGGACCAACATCAACGACGGACACCAGCGAGATCATGAACACCATCCACTCCGGTTCACCGCTAGACCCGTGCCCTCACCACATCTTCAACAAAGCCAGTACAGCCATCGCGCCCAATCTCCGGAAAATAATCAACATCTCCTTCGAGACAGCAACCTTCCCGGAAAGCTGGAAGCACGCCGAGATCACCGCCTTACTCAAGAAACCCAAGGCAGACCCCAAGGACCTCAAGAACTTCCGACCCATCTCTCTGCTCCCGTTCCCCGCGAAGGTCACCGAGAAAATCGTCAAACAACTGACGATCTTCAGGATGTTGTTCTCCTCGAGGAGAACAACATCCTGGACCCTTCCCAGTCCGGCTTCCGCAGCAACCACAGCACCGAAACCGCCCTCATCGCCGCCACCGATGACATCAGGACCCTGCTAGACAACGGAGAAACAGCAGCCCTCATCCTCCTGGACCTATCAGCCGCCTTCGACACTGTCTGCCACCACACACTACGAACACGCCTTCACGACGCCGGGATCCAAGAGAAGGCCCTGGACTGGACCACATCCTTCCTTTCCGGCAGAACACAAAGCGTCCGCCTCGCCCCCTTCCGATCCAAGGCCACCAAGATCATCTGCGGCGTACCCCAAGGCTCCTCCCTCAGCCCAACGCTGTTCAACATCTACATGGCACCCCTCGCCCACGTCGCCCGACAGCACAACCTCAACATCTCCGACGACACCCAGCTGATCCTCTCCCTCACACCGCCAAAGCCCACCTCCACGAAGGAATGAAGGCCGTCGCCGAATGGATGAGGACCAGCCGCCTGAAGCTGAACTCAGACAAGACGGAGGTCCTCATCCTTGGTTCCAACCCTTCAGCCTGGGACGACTCCTGGTGGCCATCACTGGGAACAGCCCCGCCACCCACCGACCACGTACGCAACCTAGGGGTCATCCTCGACCCCACCCTCTCCATGACCAAGGTCAACGCCGTTTCCTCATCCTGCTTCAACATCCTCCGAATGCTCCGCAGGATCTTCAAGTGGATCCCCACCGAAACAAGAAAAACAGTCACCCAGGCCCTCGTCACCAGCAGGCTGGACTACGGAAACGCCCTCTACGCAGGAACGACGGCTAAGCTCCTGAGACGGCTGCAACGCATCCAGAACGCCTCTGCACGTCTTATCCTCGACATCCCCCGACGCAGCCACATCACACCCCACGAGAGACCTGCACTGGCTCCCTGTCAACAAGAGGATAACCTTCAAGCTCCTCACCCACGCACACAAAGCACTCCACAACTCCGGACCAGCCTACCTCAACAGACGACTCAGCTTCTACACCCCCACCCGCCAGCTCCGCTCGACCAGCCTCGCCCTCGCCACAGTCCCCCGCATCCGGAAAACGACCGCCGGCGGCAGATCCTTCTCCCACCTCGCCGCCAAGACCTGGAACACCCTCCCCACCAACCTCTGACAGACCCAAGACCTACTGGCCTTCAGAAGACTCCTCAAGACCTGGCTCTTCGATCAGTAGCAGCACCACCCCCCTCTCCCCCCAGCGCCTTGAGACCCTCGCGGGTATGTAGTGCGCTTTATAAGTGACATGATTGATTGGCTGACCTCTGGTAAAATCCTGGCCATTAGACCATACTAATTCCTGGCAACTCAAGTTTCCAGAGTCCAGAAACATGGTGTCATCTGTTAAGCACTATCAAAAACTAAAAATTTACTAAAACATTTGTTTTTAGCCAGTAGGAAATCCGTAACCATTAACTACTAGACACCACGAAAATTATTAAATACAATAACTCGAGAAAATTCTGGACATTTAACAAGCTACTGGCCGTAAACCTGAGGGAAAATGCATCACATGCCATGTAAGTTAACAGGCCCGGACATGGTACAAAGGTGGCAACTAGGTACTAGCTATTTGGACTCATACCTCATGCGATGGAGGTGATGACAGATCCCCCTCCATCAGTATACATAATCTTTAGCCAATCGTACGTGTTCAAACTAAAAAGTGAAAGGAGAGGCCCGTTACACCCCCTCCTGAAGGGTCATTTTACATTATGGATATACCATCCTAGGAATAACAGCAACCCTAAAACACAACCACTTGAATGGTCTGCAAACTTCACTAGAACAAAGAATGCTGTATTGAAGGCCACCACATCAATAGGTGCACATGCTGATGGGCTATTAAATTGCCACGTCCAGTTTCGATATCAAACTGGAACTAAACCTTGCAATAGAATTGTTCAAAAATGTATCACTGTTCATAAAGGAGCCCCAGTAAGGAAAGCAGCTGTGATCAGATATTTCTAACACTTTGTCGAATCTAGAACTTACCAATTGGATACTTGTGCTTGTCTGTATCGATACCAGCATATACCACTCCTCCAAACAGATCGTTCATGATAGCAGCTAGTGCCTCGGCGTTCAACATGCCATGCAGTGCACCCACAAACACAGTCTTGCTAGGATCTAGTCGCTGAGATGGGCTTCGTACAAAATTACTATCTGCCAGAACCCAGGGGATCACCTGCACCTGCAAACAGAAAATAAAGATGCATAGTGGTAAATATCTAGAGACCATGGTGAAATCTAGAAAGCTCAGTTCTATGGGTAATGGACTCTGCTCAGAAGAGAATTCAGCTAACATTTTAAACTATAATCACTTTACATGACTGGTTGTCTGTCCAAAAGGTGGTGCCCGACCTCAGATCTATGCAAGGAAAAAAAAGGCTTAAAAACCCAAACATTAAGTGTAAAACTCATGAACACTCGCAAAATTGGCCACGTTCGCCAAGTATACAAATTCGCCAACCTCTGAAGTTTCAAAACCGGTTAGAAAACGGATCAATATAGAAAATTAACTTTTAACATGCCCTAGGACTAGATATTCTGCAACCAATCCATCGTAAAGGATGTGTAAAGAATTAAGACAAACCCAGTTTACCTCTTTACAACGCATTCGGCGGCTCGACATCTTGAAATAGTGCTCACTTAGGCCATCCTGGCTAAGAAGGTCTTGAGTGCAGGCCTGCAGAAGCGCTCGCACAGACTTCTCTGATTCAAACACCAAATACACATAGCCTGTGCAGAAAAAGAAGCACAAATTAATCCAAGATAAGATTTAAGAGCTAGGTAACTCACTGAACTCTGCAAAACACCTGTTCTACGAGGAGGATCTCAAATAAAGACCATAAAATTGAGATCATTGATCATTTGTTAAGTAGCGATTAGAGCAAAAAGTCCAACAACTTTTCAGCGCATGCAAAGACTTGGCACTCACTCATGACCTGGCATGTCTCGTTTCTTGATCAAGGAGGTGAGAATTATATAGCAATAGCCTTTTAGCTACCAACCACTGAAGATTCAGGCTACTTCAAACAGCTTTTTACAAGTTTGAAAAAGTATTTTGCAATCAGGTTAAAGGGGTACATTAAGTACAAAACAGTGCCACCAAAGTCCCTTCCTACATCTTCGTTCATAATGGCTAGGGAAGCAGCTAGTTGATGTAACACCTCCAATTCGCATGCTCTTGCAAGGAAGGAACTAGGAAGCATCTCACTTATTCCAAATGGGGGATATTTGCTAGCGGCTAGGCAATCTTTCCTATAACGTGCTTGCCACTAAAGCGACTGGTGAATTTAACTTTAGGAAAATTTAAAGGGTACAACAATATATTTATGCTGAAGGAAATAGGAGACCGTACGACTTTAGCAAAATAATCAGTTCATGAAATCTATTGCCACCCAGATACCCCAAAAAGAGGAACTTTAAAGTAGAACTGATACAAAGTGGGTCATTTGTTATCGCTCATTGTGACCCTTTATACTAATTGGCAATCCTTCCAAGACTAGCTTAGACTGCTGCTGCACAGCACTAGGAAGCCGCCGCAGGAACAGCCACACCCAGCCTTCTGGTTCCAATCTCTTCAATCAAGTCACTGTCATTTGTGCCCTCATCTGGCCAACAGAGCTACATACAGCAAGAAAGGTTGGCCAGATATATGGAGGAGGCCTTGTAATAGCTAGGAGTAGAAGAGGTACACTGGTGAGGGAATTACTTATACAATTGTCACATTAAGCAGGCTTTTAACAAAAACTCCAAATGGTTACAATCAGACTACAGAATCTACACGCCCCAAAATCTTACGTCAGATGTATACTGCATACCAGTTCTACAGAGGACAACCAAATGGGGCCAGCCACTCAAATCAGACCCAATTGCAAACCACTGAAGAATGCTGAACCAAGCAGGCTACAGTGGTCTGAAGTATGCGTTGAGACCATACGCAAAGGTTCAAGGATAATGTATACTCTAAATATAACCCATTCCATCAAAATTATGGGATATTCCTGAAAAAATCAGGCAAATTTCACCTGTCATCTGTTAATATTTTCATTTAAGAAAAAGCATTACACCACAGTGAAACTTGTACTATTCCAGCCCGTCACTCCAGATTAGGGAGCCCACGACTATGATAAGCGATCAGTTTAGCACAACAATGGTGTATTTAATTTTGATACTCTGAGACTTTGAGGACCACCAATACATGCATCAGCTCCAAGGAGCATAAATAGGACAGATTCCTCTGGGAATTCTTTTGTCCCAGATAGGCCGTGATTAAGTAAACCCATTAAGAAGTGCGTTCTTATTAACTGGTGGGGGAAGTGGCGAGGGCACAGGGTATTGCAGGCAGCTAGTTGAACGAGGTTAGTTTGCTGTATGGTTTTCCTTTACTTGTATGCAGATGCCATGACTGATCAGATGCAGCTTTAGTATGTGCATCATTGGAAAAGTCTTTGAACCCTAAAATTTACAAAAAGAAAAAAAAGGAAGTTTTGCTGCAATTGACAGGAGCTATGCACACGTGGAATAGGATCAGAACTAAGGCTTGTAAAGCATGCACCTGTAAAGCAGTGCCAAGTGGGGTCACTTGCCCACCCATGAAAGCACTTTTCCCAATGGGAAACATTTGAACCTTTGATATGAACTAACAAGCCACTAACAATTGAGGGTTCCAAGGGTTTCCAGGCAAGATTAAGCTCTATAGAATGGACTCAAGAGCATATACTTGCAACATGGTGTCGCTAGGGTATTGCAATGCATGATCTTACCACATACAAGGAAGGGTAAAGGCACCGCTCTAGACTGAATGGAGCTAGTGGCGTCAAAGGCAAAAATGAAGGCATCGATATAAACTTTGGCACCACCACTTTTAAATACAGGTGGTAATTGATCCAGTGCATCCTGCGGGTAAAAAGCAGGTTACATCAATACTTAAACGTATTTTGCTTAATATGACCTTAGTATAAAGCTTCACTAAATAATGAAAGGTGAAGGGTGCAAGTACTGAACTCCTTAATAAAAGGTCCCTCAAATATTCAGATGTATTCCAGATAAAGTAACGTTAGCCAATTTGAGACTGTAAAATAGAAATCTGCATTGCAGAAGGGTTACTCCTTTGAGTCAATTTTACTGAAGTTAAGATATCTAAAACCTTTATTGAAGGTGAATTCTAAAAAGGTCCATCGAAAATACAAGAGTTTTAGGTTCGTTGCTTTGGCATTCTTATTTAGCGTAAACTGTTTTGTACAACTCCTTTTTTCCAAAAGTAAATGTAATTGCAGTATTTTTTTTTACATCACAAATCTGAAAATCAAATTCTTTAAAAACTTTACAGATTCAGCCATCCTGGAGTCACAAGTATGCTGATCAATAAATATGGAGTGATTGCCATGTCACGCACCATTAAAAATTAAAGGTACTGGTGTGTGCCCAAAAAGTCGTCCAGTTATTCAAATGTTCAGCAGAGCAAGAAACAGAAAAAACACGACTGATTACTAATTAAGTTTTAAAGTAAAGTTTCGCAGGCTTGATAATTCAGTCTGTCGAACCAATCTTTAAAAACCTCCAGAGTTATTCGAATCTAACTGAAGCAATCCTCCAGATTTTGTGGTGCAAATCAAAGCCACAGAATACAGGCCAACTGAGCTTTGCCATTCAGTAGTCAAACTTTAGGGAGGTGTTCACAGATCAGAATGTCAACATGTTTAATGAGATTTAATGTACTTTCACGTATGTGGTATTTGTATAGTGCAAACCTAGCCGAAAGGCAGGGGAACAATGAATATTGCCAAAGATAGTCAAGTGACTGGAGATGTATCTGGGTTCCGAGAGAAGACCTGAACTGTTATTTCGTCATGAGGCATCGCTCAGCTGTGTCCCAAATTACAGCAAGGTCAGGCGGGTGCTGAAAGGTCTCTATTATAATGGATACTTGAGGGAGAAGGCCTGAAACCTTATTTTTTGCACTTTGATGGCGTCATGCCTACAGACGTGCCACGAACCACCTGAATATTCGAAAAAGAAATGCTCTCCAAGGTACAGTTCTTCAAACACCACGAAAGGTACTGTTTTAGGGCGCGTAATCCTTTAAGGCAAGCGTCAAGAAACAAACCAAAACACCAAGCTACGCCACCGTTCCATCGCAATAGGATTGATTTTTTTTAGAAAAGGGCCGGGTCGATGAAGGTAGAACAGCGTCACATTTGACATCTGCAGCTGGCATTAGGAATAGAAATAGGAAAATAATTCGAATGTTAACTGCATTAGTACACGTTTCCAAGCCATCAAAGTTGGAGTCACCAGGCACAGCACACAGCAGACTTGTTGTGTAAAGGACCGAAGCTACAGCATAACTCTGGCTTCTCCAACCAGCCGCTCGTGCTGCAGCTTCCAGATACCTGCGAGTAGCCCTCCTATGTGCAGCCCATGCTACTAAAATAAAAGCTTTTGCTAGGTTAATATATGTATACAACAATTGAAAAGCGTGTATTCAAGATAAAAATGGGTATTTTCAGTACTCACAAGCTGATGTTTTGGAAGGGGGAATGATATTGTAAAATATATTGAAAGATTGAGTAATAAATCCTGCAGCGTCAGACTTGTGGCTCTACTAGCTATGGCTGTTATGCGTTACCCTGTAGAGCCATTCTAAGTTGTTAAAGCCTTTTACATTACTGGTGGCAACGCCAGCTGACACGGAGGGGATCACTGCTGGCAATCTTGCATGGAGTGGTCGATCTCCGTCTGATATTCTCACTATTACATTGTAATCGCTCAGGATAATATTGACTCAACAGAAGTATCTTTTATTACAGGAAAAGGCGGAGACCCCTGGCATATCTAACAAATAAAAGTGTTAAGTCTAATTTAGCATATCCCACATATGAAGGTTGTATTTGTTAGAACGTTTTCTAAAGCACTATCACATTTCGTGACTTCAGCGCACTAGAAAGCCAGATTACAAAAACAAATCTGAATAGTAGGTTAGAATTCATTCGTAGAGTTCACGAACCATATCTGGTAGTCTTTGATCGCAACTCCTTTTCAGTGCGGAGTCAAATAAAGGCAAGTCTAAATAGAGCAGTTTTCAGGGGATTCCTTAGTTGGGCTCCCATCTCAAGGTCGTGCGAGTCTAGGTCTGCAGGTATGCGCTCCATTGGCAGTTTCAGCCTGGAGGCCATATTGTAACAAAACCTACATATGACAGACCGCGCTTACAGCTCATTTCCATGTCCACTTTAAAAAAAAAAAAAGACAGTAAGTTGTTCAAAATGTCATGTTTTGGTTGGCACAATAGTTATACAGCATCTTTGTATTTTGCCGATTTATCTTTAACTCTTCAACTTCTTAAAGGAATGTGCATGGAGACAGTAAACTCGCTTACTTTAGACGAAATATGGAGGGGGGGGCTCCTGAAGGCTCGATCTAGAAGCCTGGCTCCGCTTAAGGTCTCTGGGATTCAAGGCAAGGTCTCTGGGATTCAAGGCGAGGTCTGTCTTCCTCACCCATCATATGTGCTCATACCATCCTCCTCAAAGCCGCTCTAGGGGCAGCTAGGGAAATCAAGGCCACAGCAAGTGTTTCTCCAACATTAAGTTTACCTCGTACTTGTCCATTTGCACCATATCGAGGCGCTACCGTCCATCTAGATACAGAGCCCACAGCAACACTCCAAACAAGCAGGGCAAGTGTTGTGCCGAGGGATGGTGGAGCTTACCCTTACTCAGGCACTTCTTGTTAGTGGAGATGATCTGCGCTTCAGAGGGCCCCCAGGCTTTGGGGACGGGCAGTTCTAGCTCCACTGAGCCGCTATGGCCGCGTGCAGGCTTTGGGCAGCCCGTCTGAGCTGCGTCTAATCTCTCTACCCCCGCCCCTCAAAGAGGAAGCTGCATCGGGATAATCCGATCATTAAATGCTCTACACAAATCGATTCATGTCTTCTGTGAAAGACTGGGGCTCATCTTATGTATGCACTGATGGGTTGCATTTCCATAACAAGGTGGACATTCCTTGTAACAGTATTTTGTTTGAGGACTGTGGAAGCTATGAGCTGCGCTGCAGCCACTACGTTGACTGCCTGTCCGGTTTATTAGAGGGAGGGATGGACTTACAAAAAAGGTAGAGACTGCGGCCCGCCGCCTCACCGTTTGAGGCTGGCCTGACAGCGCAGCTGTTAGACCGTGACACCAACAAAGAGCTGGCAGAGGACAACCGAGTACTACTTCGGCTCCAGCTACAGGTTGGAGCCTGCAGTAAAGGATTGGATAGGGCCGAAATTGAGTACTTCTACTTCACTTTGGCTGTTGGCAAAGCTTACACTCAAAGCAGGAAAAGGTGGGATAGAGTGGTAAGCACATGATGGAGCTTAAAGGCCGGATCTGTTTATTATGAAGTGTCCAATAAAAGCAGTAGGCCCGACCTCTATTACGAAAAGCATGTTAATCACCAACCATTTGAGTGTGGAATGTTATTTGGCATAGATTTGTAATTTTTTGACTGCATACCGATGGTTGCCATGTGGGAAAGCTCATGTTCAAAGCCATAGGGCAGAGTAAGATATGGCGACAAGCAGTACGACTGATTAGTTAGTGCACTGGAAAATCTTATCTCCAATGTCACAAGTCTGATCTGCTTTTTGTGAGAAGTTATGACAAAGGCAGTAGGCCTAGCTTAGTTACTGTGAAAAGCATTTAATGAAGCCACTAGCCTATTAAAAATGGCCTGTTATTGCATTGTGTAGCCTGCTATAGACAAGCATTTTGTGACATGTAATCTCCCAGATTACTGTAGTAGGCATGGGATGAAGCGTTGGCAACTCCCTCCAACAGTGGAGATTTTCATTGCGATGATTCTGGTTCGGCCCTACAGCAAGGGGTTGCGTATTGATATGCAAACTATTTGTCTACATTTGTAATTGTGTAAATGATGGTTGCCAGTTTAGACACGTTTTGGCCTGTGTTGGTTACGGTATCAAGACCACATTAAAGGCTACAGGCTTTCAGCTCACTGGCAAAAGTTACCATATTCCATAGGTTTGATCTGTTTATTATGAAACCTTATGACAAAGCGAGGAGACCCAACTTTATTGTGAAAAGCATACGTTAAAGGTAATGACAACTTACTGAGTAACTAAACCAATGAAAACATTTATTTATAAGCCAGACCTATTGTCATTGCTAGCTATGGTTTAGAATTGACTGCCATCTTGGATCATGCTTTGCCTCCTAGAGCAAAGCCTTCTCTCTAGCAGTTCTCAAATTCTCTGGCTCGCCCAACTCTACTTTGGGTATCAGACGCGCTCAGGTTTGTAACAGATGGTAAACGTAATCAACTATCGCTTGCATTGTGCCTGTATAGAATTGAGACCGACAACGCATATTTGAGTAATCACTGCAATCCGACACAGCCGGTGGCACCTGGTCTGCACATCAAAGGCAGGCAGATCCCTCCGCAGACAGGTACTAGTCACTACACCTGTACGAGGGATGCCTGGATGTCCCTGGCACCCTTTGTCCCCCACCCCTTTTCAAGTGACACCCCCAGGGAGCGCAAAGTGCACCAGTTGTTTGTGGTGCACAGTAGTGTGCCTACTGACTGCTTCTGTGCTGTATTGTAGATATAGGCAAAGACGCAGAGATGCTTTCTCATGTGTGGGGCACAAACCCATGCAAATGAGGGAGCCACTCCTTAAGATTGTGCCTCCACTGTGCGCGCAAGCATATTTGTATTACAGAAGGGACTGCATAAGTATCGGTAGCCCATTCTGCAAAACCAAAGTGTCTGGAGTTCTGCAAAGCAAGTGCACCTGTGCATTGATAGCACTGTAATTCTGCCCAAGACATCTTAGATAGACCACTATATTCACAACTCATTTAGGATGGCAGGCTGAAATGAAAAAAAAAAGTGCTCCAATACCCTCAAAACAGAAATAAATCACCAACGTGCAGAACAATTAGTGCCAAGAGCAGTGAGCAAATTACCATCACCAGTGATATCCCAGGATCCCTCAGTGCTCTGAATAAGGAAAAATATAATCCTACCATGTCTTTATTACCTTTAGGCATATTACCTTTAGGAGGGCAGCGGGGGTGTTTGCCATCCTTACCGGGCCATTCTACACTGAGGGAGCCAAACACACGGAATGTGTTAATCAGCCCAGCTGTGTGAAAAAAAGAGAGAATTTTTACTCAAAACTGCACAGCCTACTTTCATACATTTGTGCAAATGGGGGTCGGGGAAGGAGACAAAAACATTCACCTCCAAACAATAGTCATCTTGCATCAAATTCAGGCAGGGGATCTTATCACACTTGGCTCACCCCCAACATGTCCAAAGCTACAATTGTCCAAGTGCTACCAACAACGATACGTCACAACAACCCAAGCAAACATTTAGACACCTTTCCTAGTTGCACACATTCCACGGTGGCATTTCTACCCCAATTCAAATTAGGAAACAAAACAAGATGACACCAGTTATCTGAACTGATGACCAAACAAGCTTGTGTCAAACATGTAGCTTCTGTATAAATCCAATTTGCAGACTTACTTTCAGTGATATCCCAGGGAACACCTCCGAGAAACACTTTGCATGAGTAGACTGGGTTCTTGTAGTTACGAGGGGGAAGTTGTCCGCTCCATGTGCAGGTGGCTTCATTCACAGCTGAAAATAAATTGACTTAATCATAAGGACAGAAATCCAGACATATCGGCCGTTTACAAATTGAACTGCACCATTTTTCAAATCGATTGAAACTTTAGAAACCTTGGTAATGTCCTTCAGCCCTCCCACTGATTAATACGTTTGGGAAGCACTTCATGGGAAAAACACTGTCAAAAGTAACAGTACAAATGCTTGTGAGGCATGCATCACTGCTGATACCGGCATTGATGGAAATCGGATTTTGTTACCCGTCAGGAGATTAGTACACTCACCCACAGGGTTCTACTCTCCATTTCAGGCTATCATTGGGTGCAAAATGCCACACTATACAGATTTTGATTACATGAACCCGGCATCTTGGGGTATTCAAAGGATCTACATTCTACCCCCTTCATCCTTGGAATTGCCCATCCTTTTTCATGTGCAGACAAAATGCACTTCCTGCTGAATGTGTGTGGGGTGCAGGAGAGTCAGAGTACCCTCCGAACTAAACATCTACTCACGGCTTTGTCAGTGCATTAACATGAATTCAAGCTGAATCCAAACACTGAGGTTCTGTTAACTCGCACCACAAAATTGGATAGACATTCTAAACTGAGCATCTGAGGAGTCTTTCCCTTTGAGAACACTGTTCTAATGGAGTTGGTCAAACCAGCATGTTGTGTTTTCTTCAAAATCCTGTTCATTTCAGTTGAGAATGAACCACAAAGTATTTCCATTTCTTTCAATCTAAATCATTAGTCAATGCTCTCATTCCACGACAGGTTATTGCAATGCAGTCTAAATGGGACTACCATATTTAAATGTGGCAGCCCGTTTGATCTTTGGGCTCAAATAAACAGATTCAGTCGGAGGCCGAATTAGATCCCTGCCCTGGTTAGCAAGACATTTTAAAATCTGTCTTCTCTTTTCATTCCCTAGCTGCTATATACAGACAACCACAATCTGCAGTTTGAGACTAAGAACCTTCATATAGTACCCAAGGTCGCAAAGACTGCATTGGGCAGCGCATCATTTAAAGTCCATGGTGCCAAACTGTGGAATACCTTGCAAACCGCTTCGGAGGAAGCAAACTGCTTGCTTCCCTATGGTTGTTCATGTAGCATTTTTCGATACAGCAGAGACCCAGTTTCAAAATTAATAGTGCACTTTAAAGACATTTTAAAGGGCTAGTTTTAAATATCACGTTCCAGTCACCTGCTCCATGAGAATTTAATCTCCTTCAATCTAATTGAGTGATTAGATGAACATTGGATTGGGAAACCCTCCCAAAGCGAGATTCTTAAATGGAGACTACATGGCTCACTGTAAATTCACCTCAGTTTTGAATAAATCGACTACGTTGCTAACTGAGAAACTCATGTGGAAAGTCAACCTAAATGACTGCCAAAACTAGAAATAGGTGGGTGACAACTAATTTCAAACATACTTCCTCAGATGAGCTTTAATAAGCCCATGCACACACACTATCGCCGGGAGATCCTCCACTAAGCTCCTTCCTGACATTGTGCCAACTGTCTTAACTGTCATGTCTCTTGTTTTAAGATTGTCAAACTGTTAAGAGTTTAGTATCCGTCTAAAAAAAAAAAAAAAAAGTAGCCAACTTGACCCTGTTCAGCTTCCAAAGTTTACAATTTACACCGTTCTTGCAGTAAAACTCAAGCACCTCAATTCACCAAAGTAACCTATCATCCATATCACATTTACTGCATTAGCTTCTACATTTGACATTATTTAATCCCAATAACTATTTACCCTTCTCTTGACCTTGCTGGCATGGACTGTGATTGGTCCTAGCCATAATCAACTGTTGACACTTGTGGTGCTCATCGCAATCTTCTCCCAACCTAATCCCTCGAGGATCAACATAATGTACCTCTTTTCTATCTTAACTGCTCCTCACTGGGTATCATTCTCTATCACCCTACTGCTACTACCCATCATTTCCTTCACCACAAAGTCTTAACACTCAGATCACAGCCTCACTCCCATCAAGTGCGAAATGACCCGATACTTTCTAGTGCTATATTCCAAGCTTACATTATCCAATGTAATCCACTCAATAGAGCTAATTTCCTGCAGCCCAAGACAATTCTTGCCCAACCACCAAAAACTTCAGTTTTACTTGGATTATCTCTAGCACAGTCACCCCCAGAAGTTAAATGCCTAAAAGAATAGATTATACCTCTTTAAACACCGTTTACTTATGCACACTGTTTAACAAGCTATACTGACAACTGGCAAAGTGTTTAGGTCGAGCCCAGAGTCAGCACACATGCACTGCTCAGCGAGGCATGCTGCATTTCCTCTGGCTTTTGGCCACACCCCACTGGTTTTCATTAGGTCCTTCCTGTGCCCTTTAAGCTGCCTTTTTGTATGGTGAATTGGTGCCATTTGTCCCTCCTTTAGTGTAGTTGTCACGCCCCTGGCAACTGACCCCATAACATTTACAAACAGTATAGCCTACTTAATGAGTCTCATGCACTAGGTCATTGAAGTCACCGAAGCAGCAAGCTACAGGGCTCTGTATGCCCAACTTAATCAGACCCGTGCCCAGTCTTCTCTAGCAGTGTGCGACAGATGCCTTTTTCTTGGTTGAGAGAGAACGGCTTTTGAGACAGCTAGCAGCACAACTTAAGGCTCATGCTGGCTGCCATCTCGAGTGGAGTTCTCCACCTCAATACAGTACTCAACTGGCCATTGTTTATGCAGCCCAGGCTCAAGAATCAGCACCGTCACCCTCACCATCCACGCCTCCTTTAGCAACAGTCACCTACCCTAGAAAGGATTTCTCAGCATTTAGGCTATGGTAAAGTGAACACCTCACTCTAGAGCACTAGGAAGGAAGCTAGCACACTGAAATTAAGTGTTATGGGTTCAGTGTCCAAGTGGTTGCAAGGCAAATGTCCTGAATCCTACAGTGATCAATCTGTCCATTAGGCACCAATGATTTTAGCTAATCTGTTCAGAAAAGTAGTTATCAGGAGATAAGCTACGTACAACCCCGAGCTAAGTATGTTTTGAATTGGTCCATGGACTCAAATCGTACACCATGTTTTAGTTTCGAAGAGAGTTTCAATCAGCAAGGGATAGTACACTAACTGCTCTAATGGGTATTCCAAAGTCTAAAACAGCAACTATTGGCCATGCTTGCGCATATCCCTGTGTACAGGGAATAAACCAAGAACAATGGAAAGAAAGATTCAAAAATGAGGAAAAGCTCAGATACAGGATTGGAAAGTTACAGTGGACCGATCATACACATTTATTCTGGTGATGTGAAGCGTTACATGCACAGATAGTTAACGGGAGGAGGCATTTGTCCACTCAAACAATTCACTGAGCATACTCTTTTTGAGGGGATAAGGCGATTGATGGGTGAGGGGATGGTATGTGGTTAAACTGGTCTGTCCAGACAATCTCAGGGCAGCACGACTGGAGAGTTTTCCAGCACAACGTTGTCCCTTTGCTTTATGCAAGTTGGAGTCTTACATTTTATTTTTATTCCAGTGGAGCTCACAGCTCTTGACACAGCCTTTTATATTTGTGAATTCAAAGTTACTGGACTACCAAGAGTGGATTAATGCTGAGCGCAAGTTCACTGAAGGTGCTTCAAGTTTCTAAAGGCCACAGTAATAAGCTAAACTCAGTCAGTTGGCTAGAAAAAATAAATTGTTAACTTTCCTCTGAAAACTCATTAGTTCTCTAAAGCTAATACATCTACCTATAACAAATAAGGGGATCAACCACTCTGACAAAGCACATATCAGCCAGGAAGTTACCACAACCAGTCATTCAAATCTGAGAAGGTGCTTATACAGGGGGTGTGATTACTGGAAACAAGAGTTGCTGTGTTTTACACAAGGACCCTGCAAACCATACAAAGGGATTTCAATTAAGGGTATCCAACTTGGCACAGCAAGACTAAAAAATGTAGACACTGGGCTCAATACTGTTAAACATTTCAACTGGTCAGATATATAACCGTGCGCATCCTAGCATTAATTGAACTGTAGCTCAATTGTAATATACAAACTTTGGAAATCATCATTTAAAAGGTTCAACTACATTCTTTATACATTTTAAATCTTTCTAATGATGAAATTAATGTATCATGAGACATTAAAATTAACAATCCGGTCCTGCTTCACGTTTTCAAATGGACAATGATTTACTAAGGCCACAAAAAAACACTTTAGATTTTTATCTAGTACATAGTCCTTAGGGCTTAACTGCTTAGAAAAGTTTCAAAAGGCTCCACTAATTTCCATATTGAACAGTACATCCTTCCTGCATATTCTTATATAAGATTTTCTTTCCCACTCCGGACCTTTTACAGTGTTAAAATTACCCTGCAATGGTAAAATCAGAGAATCATTCAGAGTCCATACTTGTCAACTACGCATGTAATTTCTGAATTGAAGGGAAGTGTAATTGAATTTATAAAAAAAATGAAGACTACAATTTTGTAATCAATAGGAGCTTTTTCGCTTATGGACAATACCTTCCACCTCGAGTAGCTTGGAGGATAGAACGTCAGATGGCACTTGAATCTATGTATTATAACGAGACAATTTATGACCTTCACTTTGTGGTCACTCTTGTTGCTCACATTCCAGTACTTGTAGGTCACTGTCCACATGAGAAGTCACTACATCGGAAGTATCATTACACTGCAACTTTATAGGCCTGTTCAATTTGGTCTCATTTTTAAATTATACTGTTTTAAACTCCTGCCGCCCCCAGCCTGTGTATATATATTCATTCAGAAAAGGTTCCAGAAGTGCGCTAGTACATCATTAAAGTAAGCCCTTACCTAATTCTATTTTACTCAAAACATGGCAGCCAATGTCTACTTGTTTCACCCCAAACTGTACTTGCTCGCATAAGTCACAATATTCACAAAGTTAACAGTGCTTATAAATCATTGGCACAATTAATAAAACTAAATACCCTCTTAGGACAAGGACACGAACCAGGGGTGTGGAATTTAATAAAATATCTACTTGTCCATGGGGCAGGTTGCTTCATAAATCTACTTGTCCTGTAACAAAACCAACTTGCCCCTTTGGTGCCATGTAGTGCAGCGACAAATTATGGCAGCCATTTCATTATATAAGAGCTCTAATATAGCCGCTCAGATTATTCCAGGGCTCATATTATAGTAGTATTTGAATACTTGCAATCCCCTTATGTTGCCGCAGATCTACATACTGGGGCTGAAGGTAGTGGTAAGCAATAGTTCCAGGGTTAGAATGTCATTTGGAGTCTGTGCAAACCTACTAACTTGCATGTTTCAAGGGTTTTCAATAACTTCTTTAGTCTTTTCCCATACTGAGAAATGTTGGAAATTTACTCCAGACAATGGCAGATGTAAACCTTCTTCCATAGTTGGAAAGAAAGTGGTTGGAGGGAAAGTGAACTTGCAAACACTCAGGTTTTCGCATGAGCAAATCCACAAGCATATTTGCTCATGCTAAAATACAGTTCACAAATACTTTCTAGGAGTAATATTTCTTGCCCTACTTCTGTAAATTCTGGGGAATTAACAAAAGCCATATAACTGCACTTAATGCAAGGCCATACCATGGGTGCACTTTTGAGACTTTCTTGAATAATTGGGCCCCTAATTTGGTCGGGCGTGGACCACGACCTTGTGTTTATTAAACTTCTGTCTCTGCATCGGCTGGCTTCACTGTGTGACAGCATTCTGCTCTTTCACAAGGAGCATACCGGCACAGTAGTTTTTTTCAGTGCCAGTAACTGAGGCAGTCTGCTTTTTTTTAGACCCAAAAACATTTTGCTTTTGCCAATGTTCTAATTGTGAGGGCCTGGCAGCTCCCACACCAATAAGGTTTTACAAAAACCATGCCAAAACAAGTCACATTGACAAAACTAAAAAGCTGACCACCAATTTCAGACCTACTGGCTTTGCCAATGCTTATTTTTGTTTCCCATAATCTTATTGTAACTGGTTACACTGATTTTCCATTATGAATATTTTTTGGAAATACTAGCATGCATCAACACGTTACTAAATGATGCTGCAAAGAAATGGTACCTGAAATTTAACAGTTAAGCAAAATGTTTTCCTGCTTTTTTTATGAACATTTTATTTTGAAAGCAAAGAATTAATCTGTTTCTCAAGCTTCTGCAAATATCTACATCAAATCAGAGCGCACTCTGGGAGCATTATACATAGTCTCATATTGCTAAACTTTGGAAACCTGTACCCATTTTTATACTGGAACCACTGTCAGTAGTGCAGTCTGAGCTTACAAAATTTATTTCAAGCGCTCACCCTAATAAAGGTTTACAATTAATGAACCATAAATACAAGTTTGAACAGCATTAACATATGGACAAAAATATTACCTTAACTGTAGACAGTGCCCTTCCCGAATCCATAATGTGGTACTGCAAACTGGCAGCCAAAGGGTTTGTGCTGCAGGGGTTTGGGCCTACTTGTCCCAAGGACAAAATACACATGAAAACTTGATACCTTGACCCCAAACAATATGTCCTGGGCATCCCGCTATATGAATTCCACATCCCTGAAGAACCAGTGTGCTATTTTTAAAGATTGAAGAGGAAGTGGAAGATTCACCTTTGTATGCATAAGTCTCCCACCCAGTCTCATTTAACCATTACGGTCATACCTTGGCTTACAGCAAACACCGTAAAAACTCTTAAATGTTAGCGTTCTACAAACTAATATGGCATAACAGCCATAAACCACCATCAATTGCAGACAGTCACCTAAATATTACAGCAAATCAAACATTGGGAAATTTAAAAAAAAAAAGCATTTGTCAGGCACTTATAGGCAGGCCTCAATTTGTACTGAGATTTATATGAAGTCAAATTAGAACTGCATTAAAGGTTAAACATGACAGCAGGGGCATAGTGCTTCATGCATACAAAAGTACATCTACCACCTCAATATAACCGTTTCTGAAAATACTTTGTTTCAAAGACGGTACTTTGCTTGTGTTGCAGTTTGCGTCAGTCCAGGAGGACGTGGGAAACAACACTGAACTATTGTTAGTTTTAATATATTACCCTTTCTAAACATTTACAAGATAACCATTTTAATTATATTTGGTTAGTTTAATTTGTTATTTGAAGCAACCCTTTTAACTCTCACATATATATTTAATAGATGAGGATTAGGTCATGCCAAGAACAGATTCTTACAGGGTAAGTAACAATCTGTTCGAGGCATGTGTGCCGTAGATACACATGCTTTGCATAAACTGTATAGCAGTACTCTTCCAAAGCGGTGGCTAACCAGTGGGTGTTGCAATTGTCTGAAAAAGTGTTTTTAGCACTGCTTGTCCTACATTAGCTTGTTGGAGTCCCAATACATCCACACACGGTTTTGTAAATGTGTGTGGTGTAGATCACATAGCTGCTTTACAAATGTCAGCTATGGGAACGTTACCTAAAAAACCCATATATGCTCCTATTTTACGAGTAGAACGGGCGCCAGGAGGTATAGACAGTCATTTTGGCTTTAATATAGCATGTTTGGATACATCTAACAATCCATCTAGAAATGCCAGTCTAACTAGGTTTCCCTTTTTGAGGGGAAGCAAAAGCAACATAAGTGTGTCCTGTTTTGCGAAAATCCTATGTTCGGTCAATATAATACATTAATGCTCTTGACATTTATGTATGCAGAGCTCTCTGCTACAGATTCTGGTTGAGGGAAGAAAACCAGTAGTTCAACTGATTGGTTAATATGAAAAGCTGACACCACCTTTGGAAAGAATTTTGGGTTGGTACCAAGAAACACATCTCTATGAAGTTGGAAGAATGATTCTTCTAATTTTAGTGCCTGAAGCTCACTTACACGTCCTTGTGAGGTGATCGCAATTAAGAAAGCAACATTCCAAGGGAAATTGGAGGGGACAGTTATGTAAAGGTTCAAAAGGTGGACCCATAGGTTTTGTTAGACCAATATTAAGGTTCCATGCAGGTAGAACATATGGTGGTATTACTCGTTTAAGACCTTCCATGAAATTACTGGTACTCTGAATAAAGATAAGTGTTGTCAGTTTTGAAATCGGCAGCCACAGCTGCTAGATGTAGACTTATGAGGTGTAGGCAAGGCCTGAACCTTGTAGATGCAGGAGATAATGTTTTGTATAGGTGCATCTAGTGGGTCAAGTGTTTGGTTTTACAGTAAATCAACTTTTCACTTAGCTGCGTAACACGCTCTAGTGGTTGGTTTATGTGTTTCCTTAATAATGGTCATGCAATCTGGTGATAGATTTCGATATCCAAATGACTTCAGGAGCTAAATCTCTAGGGTGAGCTCCTTGGGGTTTGAGGGTCTGAGTCTGCCAAGGTTCCGAGTAAGGTTTGGGGGGGAGGAAGGGGGTGAAGTTTCTTGTGTAGAACTATTGAAAGTTCTAATAGTGTGGGAGGCACTAGAATGAGGGTGAGAGAAGTCTGCCTGTGCTTCCGAAACAGAAATGGAAGATGAGGGAGAGGCAGAAAAGCATAGGCAAACATTCCTGACCAATTCATACAAAGGGCATTTCCTTTGGCTAGTCTACAGGAACATGTGAGGCGAAGTTGGGGCATTTTGTGTTCTCTGCTGTTGCAAAGAGATTTGTGGAAATCCCCACCTGTGGAAGTATGGGAGGAGGGCTCAAGGGTGGAGTTCCCACTCGTGGACTTGTTGCCGCATCCTGCTGAGGTCAGAAAAGTCATTGTCTTTGGAAGGTATTCTGCTACTAGTTGGATGTTAGGATGAACTGCCCAACACCAAGTGTCCTGAGGCGTGATAACTGTAGTGCATCTTCCGGTTTTTGTACATAGTAGATGGCGGTCTTTGTCTATCCGGAGTAGGACAAGCTTGCCAATAAGGAGGGGTAGAAATGCTTTGAGCGCTAGGTCAGCTTGAAGCTCTAGGTAGTTGATGTGGAGACTAGTGTTTGATGTTCCTTAGTTCCTGAACTGTTAGGTGTTTTAAGTGGGCACCCCACCATGTGAGATGAATCTGCTGTTAGCACGATCTGTGGTACAGGGTTGACAAAGGACCGCCCCTTTGAAACGTTTTGTGTTCCACTACTGCAGTGAGCGATGGGTGCTGCTGTCTACTAACTAGATCTTGTAGTCGACCCTGTGACTGATTCCACTGCCTTGCCAAATATTCCTGTAGAAGAAGCATGTTTAGTTTTGCATGAGGCACTATGGCAAATGCATGATGCCATCATCCCTATTAGTTGCATGAAAGTTCTGACTGTTGGATACCGATTGCTTTGGAATTGCGATAGCCTGGTTTGAAAATTTCAAATCCTTGCTGCATTTGGATAGGCTAGATCTGTTTGAGTGTTGGGCATAGCTCTTGGATAGGTCTGCAGCTGTGAAGGTTGAAGATTGGATTTTTGGGCATTGACCGAATCCCAGCTGATATAAAAGACTTATGATAGTGAGTGTTGACACCTGTGGTATGGGTTAGCTTTGATAAGCCAATCGTCTAGATATAGGAAGACCTGAATCCATAGTCTTCTTAGACAAGCTGCTACCACTGCTAAGCATTTGGTGAATACTCTGGGTGCTGTAGTAACTAGGAATGGGAGTACTTTGAATTGGCAATAATTTCCTGCTATCACAAATCAGATTTGCGCGATGTGATGGGTGTATAGGGATGTGAAAATATGCATCCTTTAAGTCTAGTGATTACAAAGTTGACTTGCTGTAAGAGTGGTAGTACTTGAAGTGTGACCATATGGAAGTGCTCTGATAGTATGTATAGGTTTAAAGGCCCGAGTTCTAAACTTGGCTGTGGAGAACCTGTCCTTTTTGGGGATTAGGAAGTAAAGGGAGTAAACCCATGACCTTTGATGTTTTATTGTAATTGGTTCTATTGCTCCTTTTGTTAAGAGCTTGTACTTCCGGTTTGAGCAGTTGTTGGTGCTCCAGACAGCCTGTGGGTGTGTTGTGGGATATTGGGAGGAGTGCTGGTGAGCTCCAGGCAATAACCAGGTTGGTGAATACACCCACATGTCTGATGTTATTGATTGCCAAGTGGGAAGAAACTGTTGTAGACGTCCAGATGAGGATTATGAAGTCACTGCTTGTTGGGAGACGGGGAGGTACGGGTTGGTGTGCCTCTACCTCTGGAGTGGTTACCCCCGATATCCTCCTCTGTAAAACCCTCTAGAGGGGGAGGTGGGGGATTGAGTTTGGGGCCAGTATAAAGATGGAGGCATCTGTGGAGGTGATTTTTGAACCTCTCCTATAGAATGAGAAACAAAAAGGGACCTCTATTAGAGGGAGTCTGAAGTGCTCCCATAGATGGCAATGCAGGACGCCATCATTCCCAGTAGTTGCATGAAAGATCTGACTAGTAGATACCAGCTGTTTTGAAACTGGAGTAACAATGTTTGAAAAGTGCGAATCCTGGCTACATTGGGATATGCTAGAGCCATTTGAGTGTTTAGACTAGCTCCTAGCTATGGTTGTATTTGAGTGGGTTGAAGATGGGATTTTTGTGCATAGACTTTAGATCTCAACTGATGTAGATGGTTTTTGGCTGTTGTGTGTGTTGCACAAATTTGGGACAAGGGTTGGCTTTAATGAGCAAATCGTCTAGGTATGGGAAGACATGGATTTGCGGTCTCAGATGTGCTACTACTACTGCAAGGCATTTGGTGAACACTGGGTGCAGTTCGCCCAATGGGAGTACTTTGAATTGGCAAGGATTCTTTCCTATCACAAATACGAGATATTTGCGAAGTGCATGGTGAATGGGTATATGGAAGTATGCGTCCTTTAAGTCTAGTGTTGACAAAGTCGCCTTGCTGTAAAAGCGGAAGTACCTGTTGCAGTGTGACCATATGGAAGTGTTCTGATAATATGTATAGGTTTAATGGCCTGAGATCCAAGATTAGCCTTAATGAACTTTTCTTATGGAAATTATGAAGTATAGTGAATATACTCCTGATCCTTGTTGTAATGGGACAGGTTATATAGCTTCTTTTGTTAGAAGAGCTTGTACTTCTTGTTTGAGCAGATGTTGGTGTTCTAAAGATGGTTTGTGAATACGAGGTGGAATGTTGGGAGGGTTGTTGGTGAGCTCCAGGCAATAACCATGTTGGATAATGTCCAACACCAGTTTGTCTGATGTTATCGATTGCCAAATGGGAAGAAAGTGTTGTAATTCTCCCTTCCCTCTCCCGCCCCTCCCCGACAGGTGATGAATGATGGGGGAGGCGAGGGGCGGGAGGGAGAGCGATAGCAAGTCACTGCTGGTTAGTGGATGGAGAGGTGTGTTGGTGTACCTCTTCCTTCAAAGTGGTTACCCCTATATCCACCCTTATAGAATCCTCTGGAGGGGGAAGATTGTGTCTGTTTTGTATGAAGATGCGCTGACATCTGTGGTATTGGATCATCCTCTGTAAAAGGGGCGACGAAAGGAACCTCTAGTAGAAGGAGCCCGAAGTGCTCCCATTGATTTTGCCACTTCTGTATCTTTTTTTCCAAGCGATTGGTCTATTTGAGGCCCAAAGAGGTGTTCCTTATCAAAGGGTACATTAATAGTTTAACTTCTGATTTGAAACCAGAAATTCTGAGCCATGCATGTCTAAGTAGAATGCTGGTATGGACTTCTCTAGCTGCAGTATCTAACACATCTGAGAGGAATTGGAGAGGTTTCCCTTCCTGTCCCTTTTTCATGTGTTCTTCTGGGAGATATTGTAATAACTCTTCTATTCAGTCCCAGTGTGCCCTTTCATATCTAGCCAATAGGCCTGGTGTATTGACTCTGGGCCAATGGTTGGCTGATTGAGCAGCTACTCTTCCCCCCCGCCAAGGCATCTTTTAGATTGGATTCTTTTATCTGGAGTTGGTGCCTCCCCTGAGGTTTGTGAATTTGCCCTCTTACGAGCGTTGGACTACTGGCCCTTAATAAAAACAGGGTCAGATGGTGGGGGTTTATATTTTTTGGACCATCCTAGGTGTTAGGATACGTGCTCTATCTAACTGGATCCTAAAAAATATAGTCAGCATGCCTTTTCATACCCTTCAACATGGGCAAGGACTGATGTGTGTTTCCTAAGGTTGCAAATAGGAAATCCTCTTCTAGTGATTATGTAAAGTCACCCCATGGTAAGAGGCTGCCCTAACAATTAACTCCTGATGTGCAGTATCAGGAGGGGAAGGTTTAGCTGGATATAGATCCAGATCTGTGTCTACCGGTGGGTCTATATTATAGTTATCCCATGGATTAGGTGGTGGCTGATCATAAGTGTCATCACCATCTACTATTTCAGGATTTGTATTAGGAGAGCCTGGTGTAAAGGTCTGAAGCTGGTATAAAAGGTACTGGTGAAGTTAGAGGGGTTTGAAGAATGTTAATAGGACAAGTAGCTATGTCCTTTTTCGAGAGGGATTTTGTATTCAGTGTCATTTTCCTTTTAGAAGATGGTATTACTGGCTTAGCTGTAATGTGCCCAGTGTCAGGATTTATATGACTATTTTGCTTTGGATCCAGCTTTTGTTTCATTGTTTCTAAAATAGGCTCCGGTGGCTTTAAAGGGAAGTCTTTAAGTTACGGTGCCAAAGTTTCTATGCAGAGCAGGGTTTGTCTTTATAGCTGAAGCCTGAATGCTTCGGAATCGAAAGGGTATCATTTCAGCAAGAGCCAGAAAGCTTGACTTGCTGTTTCAGTGCCAAGCCAGAAGGTGGGGTGTTGGAATCAGTCTCGGTGCCTACCATGGACTGGTTGCAGTGGTGGCCCAATAGCCTTTTGTTTGGTTGGAGTAGGTTTGGTGGGCAAGGAGGCTTTGTTACTCATGGCACTCTGTCTAGCTGGAACGTTGTGGGATTCTAGTTCGATCTCCAAATTGGAGTCCGGGACGGAGAAGACATCCTCCTCTTCTGCTGCCAACGCTTCCATCTCTTCTTGCTATATATCTTCTCGAAATATATCAGGTGTGTCCGATACTCTGCCGCTGCATGTCTCTTCGTCGAGCCAGAAGGTCCGGCAAAGTCTTTTTGGATCGGAACAATCAACAAGCGTCGCAGTCTTACTCTTTATGCTCCGGGGAGAGACAGGTTACAGACTTTATGAAGGTCAGTGCTCGGGTATTTGGAATGGCACAGAGGACAGAATTGAAATGGCACCCATTCCATTGGCAGAAGACTCAACAATGGATATCAGAGTGGAAGTAGATAGAGGAAAACGAGCTAGGCCCGAAGGCCGCGGTTAGAGTTCCTGATTCGATAAGGTAAGTTTTCAGAATTTGACACGCAGAAGGTGTAAATGCGATCGAAAACAATACCGACTAGGGTAAGTGAACTGTATACCAAAGGGATCCAGATTGACTGTTTTGCATCGGAGCGCTGCAATACACATCTGAACCAGATGGTGGAAAGAATAAATCTAACAATTGAGTCGATGCCCATGCGCATGATCACCGAAAGGAGGAGTCACCTTACCTCGTGACTGGAAAAGACTTCGAAGAAAAACGTGCAAATATCCAGACCCAAATCTAGATGGCAGGAGTATGCAAAGCATGTGTATAGCACACATGCCTTGAACACTAACTTTCCTATAAGGCAAAGGGAAACAGAACTACAACAGTCCAGCCAACTGGGCTTCAGTTTCTCCCATATAGGCAGACATTCCCTGCATAGCTTCCTTTTTTAGGTCTCGCCCTGAAAGCCAGCGCTTCAGCGCTGGCTCTGGGCGAGACATTGTAGTGTGGGCTTTTAGAAATGAGACCACAACTTTTGGCTGGCCTAGAGCATGCGAGTACGCGCACAGTAACGTGCATTCCTCGCATGCTCCAGGCCATCTGCCTTTGATGTTACTTGCTCCTCCCCCTCCCCCACCACAGAGCGCTTCTCGGGGCCGCGCGGCCGTGTCACTTTCACGGCAGCGCGTCTCTTGCTCTCCCGCTCCTCCCCCACCACAGCGCGTCACGCACGGCCGCGCGGCCAATGCTTGTTGTCCCGGTCATGAAGCGTACACCACAACCTGCATTGCCCCTTGGCACTGCAAACAACTGATGGCGCTATCGCTTAACGCAAAGGCACTCATTTTATCGACCGTAAAAAGATAGAGACCTGGATGACTTGCAGGTTACTCAAATCCTTCTTCAGAATGTTAATTATTCCACTCATGTCTTTCTGGAATACACACATGACCCACAGATTAAACATCCATCTCTCGAGCAGGTACGTTAAACCACTGAGCAACCTCATTTATAACCAATATCTTTATTCTAAGATCTGATTCTAAGTGCTGTATATAGCATAAATTATTACTGCTGCTTAATTGATGGCACTTAATGTACCTATCTCAGAAGGATGAACGGCTGACTGTCAGCATTCAGCACCATAGCCTTCAGAAACCGCGGTTGTCAGCAGCGAGCGCTCGACGCAATGAGCCACCCTGCCAGTGATAACGAGACAGTGAGTCGAGCTTGTGGTCTGTGAATTACACAGGACCCCTGTGTAAAGAACATTAATCCTGAACTTGGTTTGGGGTGTGGGCGAGCACGTTTAGCTCAGATTTCTGCCGAAGGTGTTCAGTCCATAAAGCCATTAGCAGCATAGTGTTCACCAATCTCTAGGCGCTGTGAAAGCGGCCTTGCCAGTTGTCTGCTGCTGTGATATGCAGTGCCAGGAACGGGCCCGCAGGTTTGCGGATATAGCGATTCGAACCTTCCGTTGCTGCGGCTTCTCGGAGTCGGCGCACAGATGCCAGTCAGCGCGGGTCCGTGAGTTCCCTCAGTGCGTCTACCGCCTCTGCGCCGGGTAGCACGCTGACGGCTTCTTTCTGAGCAGGAATGATTGCAGGTATTATGCTGCAGAACAAGGTTTATCGTGCCGATAATCCCCCCTGAAAATAGTGGTTATTGCAGGTAATGTCTGCTCTGTCAGTGCGTGAACCTTCCCGGGCGCTGACTCGCGCCATTAAACCACCAACCATTCGTTAAACGCCGGCAACGACCAATTGCACAGGTTACTAACTTGTGTAACGAAATATCTGTAAGAGAGTAGTTAGTGACAGATTCCTTACCTTAGAATATCCCCAGGCATCAGGCTGGATCCGGGAAGTTTTTTGCGTAGCAGTACCCTTGCGCGTCGGTAGGCGGCGTCGTGGGGCTCCGCGTCAGTCGTCGGCGTCATGATCGCCGGGATGACGTCGCGGGCAGTACTTAGACGCCGCCCCTACGCGCTGTCAGTTCTGTACACGACTTTCCGCGCCAGGAACGCAGAGCCATGCAAGAAGCTGACATAGGTGTCAAAAATACTAGGGCCCTGAAAGGGATGTCCTTAACCCTAGAAATCAGTTCGCAGAACGGGGAGGATGGGTGGGGCGGTAAGGAATCTGTCACTAACTACTGTCTCTTACAGATATATCGTTACACAAGTTAGTAACCTGTGCATCTGAAAGAGACGTGACAGATTCCTTACCTTAGAATAGATACCCCAGCAATACCAACCCCGGTGGTGGGTCTGCGAACAAAGATCAGACAAGGAAGTCCCGGAGGACAGAACGGCCAAAAAAGCCGTCCCTCCGGACCTGGCTGTCAAGGCAGTAATGCTTGGTAAACGTGTGCAGCGAGGCCCACGTAGCTGCCTGACATATATCCTGCAGCGGAACACTGCGGCCTAAAGCCGTGGTAGCAGCCGTTGCCTTGGTGGAATGGGCACGCAGCCCAACAGGAGGCTCCTTCTTAGCCAAAGAATAGCAGGCTTTGATACACAAGGTGACCCAGCGGGAGATGGTTCTCTTGTGCACCGCCTGACTTTTTGGCGCCCACGTAGCCAACAAAGAGCTGGTCATCCACCCGGAAGTGTTGTGTGCGGTTGATATAAAAGGAAAGCTCACATTTTTGGTCCAGACAGTGGAGCCTCTCTTCCCCTCTGGAAGGATGCGGAAAGAAGGTGGGCAAAGTGATGGTCTGCCCAATGTGGAAGGCAGTAACCACCTTTGGCAAGAAGGACGGACGCGTCCTGAGAACAACCTTGTCTGGATGGACAGACAGAAAGGGAGGTTTGCATGATAGAGCCTGGAGCTCACTCACCCGCCGAGCGGAGGTGATGGCCACCAGAAAGGCTGTCTTCAAAGTAAGAAGACGAAGAGGACAGTTATGTAGAGGCTCAAAGGGCGCGCACATTAAAAAAAGGTAAGAACCAAGTTCAAGTCCCACTGAGGCATGACAAACTGAACAGGAAGGAAGAGGTGTGTAATGCCTTTTAGAAACCTGTTAACAGGGGACTTAAAAAGAGAGGGCTGATCAGGGAGCCTGAGGAAGGCCGAGATTGCACAAAGATAGCCCTTGATGGTACCCAGGGCAGAACCCTGTTGGGCCAGAGAAAGAAGGAACAGAAGAACCTCAGAAAGAGGGGCAGAGAGGGGATTCACAGCCTTTGCTGTGCACCATGCCACAAACTTGTTCCACCTGCAGGCGTATACCACCTTAGTGGAGAGACGCCTGGCTGCCAGAATCACATCACAAACTTCGGGAGGCAAGTCGAAAGGAATCGACTGCCGCCGCTCAATCTCCACGCAAGCAGGTGGAGACTGGACAGGTTCGGGTGGAGGACCGTCCCCTGCTGCTGCGACAGAAGATCCTCCCGAAGAGGCAGACGGATCGACGCTCATACTGAGTAGCTCGGGATACCAAACTCTTTGAGCCCAGTCCGGAGCCACAAGGATGACTTGGGCCCGGTCGTGCATAATCTTCAACACTCTGGGTAGAAGTGGTATAGGCGGAAAAGCGTACAACAGACCGCAACTCCACTCGCGACGAAAAGCGTCGCCGAGCGAGTGCCGCCTTGGAAATTCCAAAGCGCAGAACTGATGACATTGCGCGTTCTCTTCGGTGGCGAATAGATCTAACCAAGGCTCTCCCCACTGTAGAAAGAGTCCTTGCGCCACTTCCGAGTGAAGACGCCATTCGTGATCCATCATGCACCTGCGGCTGAGTTCGTCCGCCCTGGCGTTCAGGGAACCTGCCAGGTGTTGAACCATCAGTAATATGCCCTGATGTTCCAGCCATGTCCAGAGGCGCAGAGCCTCCTGACATAGGGTCCACGACCCCACCCCGTTTGTTGCAGTACCACATGGCTGTGGTGCCTGAACACCTGCACTACCTTCCCTTTGACAGAGGGAAGGAATGCCTTGAGTGCAAGTCGGATCGCCCGGAGCTCCAGAAGGTTGATATGGAGTCGGGACTCCGCCGGAGACCAGAGGCCTCTGATCTCCGCCTCAACCATGTGACCGCCCCATCCCAGAAGGGACGTGTCCGTCACGACTGTGTGCTCTGGCTGGGGAAGGGAGAGGGATCTGCCCATGACCCATTGCTGGTTCGAGAGCCACCACTGCAACTGTTTTGCAGTCCCCTCCGAGATCTGGACGTGATCGGACAGGTTGCCCTGGTGCTGCGCCCACTGGAACTGCAGGTCCCACTGCAGAGCCCTCATATGCCATCTGGCATGATCAACCAGCAGGATGCATGAGGCCATGAGGTCCAGCAGCCTCGGTCATCCGTACTGAAACCCAGGATAGAGGCTGAAAGATCGGAATCATAGCCTGAATATCCCGGACTCGCCGTTCGGGAGGATAGGCCCGAAACTGCGTCGTGTCCAGAACTGCTCTGATGAAAAGGAGCTGTGGAGAAGGAATCAGGTGCGACTTCGGCACATTGATGGAGAACCCCAGCGAGTGCAGGAGTTCGGCCGTAGTCTGGAGGTGGGAGACTGCCTGGGACGAGCACGCCTTCAGCAGCCAGTCGTCGAGGAAGGGGAAGACTGGAACCCCTGCCCGGCGCAGATGAGCTGCGACCACCGCCATCACTTTCGTGAACACCCGAGGGGCACTTGTGAGGCCAAAGGGGAGCACGGTGAATTGAAAATGCTGGAGGCCCACCATGAACCGCAGGTAACGCCGGCAGGACGGGGATGTGGAAATAAGCGTCCTGCAAGTCCAACGCTACCATCCAGTCTCCAGGGTCGAGGGCAGTCAAGACCTGAGCTAAGGTGAGCATCTTGAACGTTCCGGAGGTCCAAGATAGGACGCATGTCCACCTTGTCCTTTTTGGGCACCAGAAAGTAGTGGGAGTAGCAACCACGTCCTACTTCTGGGGTCGGAACGCGCTCGATGGCCCTCTTGGCCAAGAGGGCCGCAACTTCCTTCTGAAGAAGCACCAAGTGATCCCCTGACATGCGGTGGAATTGAGGTGGCATGGCTGGGGGGGGTGGTCTCGAAGGGGAGGGAGTAGCCCCTTCGGACAATGTCCAAGACCCACCTGTCCGAGGTGATGGCACGCCAGTGGTGAAGGTGATGGTGATGGCGGACCCTGCCCCCTACTGGCGTGCTTGTGCACCTGAAAAGGACTAGGAGGGCTTGGAGGCCGCGGACGGGCGGGGTTGGTGGCCTGACCCGCACGCTGGTTGCCCGATCCGCCACGGCGGAAGCCACGTCCTCGGGAACGCGAAGACGCTTGCTGTGCGGGCCGGTGGCTGGGCAGCGGACGTGACTGGGCGCCCCTTCCGTGGCCACGAAAGGGGCGAAAAGCAGAGGTTAGCGGAGGGCGCACAGCAGAAAGGCCCAGGGACTTGGCAGTAGCCCATGAGTCCTTAAAGCGCTCCAGCGCATGGTCTGCTTTGGAACCAAAAAGACAGACTCCATCAAAGGGCACGTCCATGAGTGTTCTGGACATCACCCGAGAAACCAGTTGTCCTCAGCCAGGCGTGGCGCCGCAGCGCCACCGTCGTTGTAAGCGATCTGCCCAGCGAGTCGGCGGTATCAAGGCCACAACGGATGGTGTACTTCGCCGCATCCCTTCCTTCCGCAATGGCGCGGGAAAGCAGTGTCTGGACCTCCTCAGGACACTGGGGCAAAACGAGCGCCACCGAATCCCACAGAGTGGGAATATCGGCCCAAAAGGCATGCGGTGTTGACTGACCGCAAGCCAGCACTGGAGGAAGAAAAAGCTGTCTTCCCAAATTGGTCCAGGCGTTTGGATTCCCTATCCGGAGGGGCGGTAGGGAAGGCGGTTTGGGAGGCAGAGGCTTGGACAACCAAGCTCTCGGGGGTGGGATGTTGAGAGAGAAACAAGGGGTCGCCCAGAGCAGGGCGATGGCGTCGGGCCACGTTCCTATCCACAGGAGCCCCTGTGGCGGGCTTGGACCAGGTGCCCAAAAGAACGTCAGATAGTGCGTCATTGAACGGCAGCAATGGCTCCGAGGAGGTAACTGCCGGCTGAAGCACTTCCGTCAGGAGGTTAGTCCTGACAGCCACTGTAGGCAATTGGAGGTGTAAGGCTCCAGCTGCTCTACGCAACACTGTTGCGAAATTTGCTCCCTCCTCCGTAGCCACGGAAGGAGGAGACAGCATGCCAGTGTCAGGAGAAGTGTCCAGACCACTGGCATCCCCAAGTTCCTCTGCCCAGTCCTCATCATACTCTCACTGCTGTGTGAGAGGGTCTTCCGACCCCTCCCAGTTCTCCTCCGATAGAAAATGAGGGGGGACGTCAGGGACCCAAGGTCTCAGTGGCGCCGGAGCCGGGCGACGCCGGTCCGACGCCGCGTCCGGAGAGAATGGGGGAACGACGCCGCCTGGAGCCCCAGGCGGCGTCAGGAACGGCACCGGGGAGATCGGCGGGGGCATAGTTAGATCAACCGGCGTCGATGGAGGTTGCGGTATTACCGGAGCCGGGTTCGAGGCTGGGGCCGAAGCCGGGAGCGAGGCTGGTGATACAGGCGGCGCCGGGACCGGAGTCGTCGGCGGCGCCGGGGCAACTGGAACAGGGCCCTCGGGGCCCGAAGGCGCACCGGAGGGGCCTTGAGGCCCGAAGAGGCGGGCCATGGCCGACAGGAATTCCTGTATCTCGGCCGGAGTCGCCCCCAAACCCGGGAAGGACGGGTAATGCGGGGGCGGCGCCACAGGCACATCTGGAGCCGCGGGGACGGTGCCGACAGGTGCCTCAGCAGTCGCGAGACCGGCGAGGCAAAGTCTTAGAGCGATGGTGCTTAAGACTTTTTGTGCTTCGACTTACCCGAAGAGTGCGAAGACTTGGACTCCGATGACTGCCGAGGACTCTGCGACCGACCCCTCGACCTCTCCCGTGACCGGGGCTTGGTGCGGCGCGGAGCCGACTGCCGGACCTCGAGCAGCTTGAGACCGCTCTCGCAAAGCCTTCGGGTGTAAGGCCCGGCAGTCGGAACACGACTTCGTGTCGTGGCCGAGACAGTAGAGACACTAAGTGCGGGTCTGTGATCGACATCATTCGACCACAGGCGCCGCATGGCTTGAAGCCGGGCATCCCTACCGACACCTCGGAGCCTAGATGACTCGAAGAAAAGAGTAAAAAAAAATCACCAAAAAAGTAGTCAAAAAATGTCTAAGGCACTGCTCTTCCCGGATCTGCGCTTACTGGCGCGGAAAAAGAACAACTGACGTCAGCGCGCAGGGGCGGCGTCCAAGTACTGCCCGCGACGTCATCCCGGCGATCACGACGACGGACGCGGAGCCGCACAACGACGCCTACCGACCGCAAGGGTACTGCTACGCAAAAAACTTTCCGGATCCAGCCCGACGCCTGGGGATATTCTAAGGTAAGGAATCGGTCACTAACGTGTCTCTTTCAGATACAAGGGATTACTGCCAATCCAATCTCAATTGCAAGAGGAACGGGAAGGGGCGAGGGGCGCACGTGCAGAGGGATCCAAGGCAAGGGAAACAAGCGCTGAAACAAGCATGGGCATAGCCAATAGGTCTCGCCTTTGGGGCCTTGTAAGTATTTAGTTATGCAGCACAATATCCTTCGTGCAACAACATCAACTGTTGCATGGCTAAACACTTATAAGGTCCCAAAGGCGAGACCTATTGGCTATGCCAATGCTGGTCTTTACTGCTTCCAGCAGCTTAGTACCTCGTTCTTTGTCTCACTTTTACATGCCTTAACTTTCTATTATACTGTGAAATGTGATTTTGACATACGGCTGCTTGCAGTCTTGTGTGGCCGTGGGAGCACACATCACTGCTCCATTCTCAAATCCTCGGGACCATGTAAGTGCAGTGAGGCCAGCCGCGTCTAGACAGCATGTCCCACCAGGATGCCTCTCATTGCTCCGTGGGGGACGTGCTACACTCTAAACGAGGGTAACTGATGAGCTTGCGTCCCTGTGGAGCCTACGCCTCCCAAGCTGCCTGGAAGCCCCAGCGTCGGTATGATCCAAGTCTGTAAAATCTAAATTTAGAAACAGCGGACACCCGCAATGCAGGTCAGCATCTCCTTCAGTTCAGGCTGCTCTTGTTCGCGCATAACGTGCAGTTTCAGGACTAGGCCCAGGCGTCCGAGACCCTCATAGTAACGGGTGAGTCACCCCCAGGACATTCACCCCAATTTCATGCTCAGCGTGTCCAAAATAAAGACTGGCTAGTCCAGTGCCAGATTAGCTTAAGTGCTGCACTAAAAGCCATTTCCAACCAGACATTGCACCACCCCTTTCTGGCAGGTGTTCTCCCTGTACTGTTACTTGGCAAGCCCTGTGCTGCTGTTAGCTCTGCGCCTCGCACTAGCTTAAGCATTACTCCTCACACGCCCCATATAGGGCACCTTAGAGGTAATGGAGGACAAATATATGGAAGAAGAGTCCCTACATGTCCTTCCCCCATAGTGATTAATTTTGCAAGGTGGCAGACTCCTCCATTCATCAAGCGGTGGCATCCGCCGTGTAGTCTCTGGAGCGCTCCTTGATGGAGCCATCTTATGCCTGCCTGGTACCCCCAAACCTACATGATGTATCCTGCCCAGTACTGGGAAGTCCCACTTCGCACAGGCGTGCATTGAAGTGCAAGAGATGCTGGGGTAGATTGGAGTGCCTTAAAAAGGCTTTCCTTTCGCCATCTGCTGCTATGGGCGATTCCTTTGACATGCCTGACGAACCTCCCCCCCCCCACCCCCCCACCCCCCTGTCCTTAAAGGACTCCAATGACGCAGGGCCCTCATGACCTTAGCACCTTTCCCCGGTTTCGAACCCATCAGGCCATCAGAACGCAGAGGAAGGCTCTGATCTGCCACATCCAGAGCAGCTCATTCATCCCCTCTCAGCAGAGTGGGTCCCCCTCAGGCAAAATCGCGAAGTATGTGGCGAGCAGCCTTCGGAAACCCTTAGAGGTCCAGGTGTGCCTGCGGACTGAATGTCCCAGTTCCTCTTTCCCAGGCAAGGTTGCTCTCACCCCGAGCTAGACACCTCGATGACCACCTTTGTGCAGAAATGTATTAGGAATCCCAAGAAAGGGATAGTTCGATCCTGGTGCTCCTGCCAGGGCAAGTTCCAGTTGTCAGTGGGCCCCTCACCAAAATTTTTGATCTGGTGGAGGAGGTCAAGGACTCTGGCATCCAGGTTCCCCCAGAAGCCCTCTCAAGCATGGCTCAGCATGCCGAGATATTCTTAGGGAATTAAAACTGCACCCTGTCCGCCAGGAGGCGCCACTCCCTTTTGTTGAAGGTAGACATCCAAGTTAGGAGATCTGGTTACGATGGAGGCCAGGGTGGTGGTGCAGGGAGGGCGCTTTGGGGAGCCTTTTATCAAAGAGCTTGGCAAGTTCGTTGCCACAACTCCCTGGACAAGGCGCAGAGGTCTATAAAGAGGATATTCCACCCCTGAATATGTCGGGGCAGGCTGTGGCAGAGGGCGCTCAGCTGGACGCTTCTATATACAAGGCCCCCCAAAGGCTTCATGCTGACAGCAGGGGTGTAACTCAGGATCTTCCAGAGGGCAGTTCCATGCCCAAGCAGATGAGAGTTCACCGTTCTTCCAGACTAGAGGTGGGAGGCAGATTGGCACGGTTCAGTCAAAATTGGGAGAGGATAAACTCATACGTGTGGGTTCTACAGACGGTCAAGGGTTTCCACATAGAATTTTATGGGACCCCTGTTCAGGATTCACAACCATGTACGCTGTTTTTTGCAGAAGATCAGGCAGCCTTGATAGACAGGAGGTGTGGATTTGCTGCAAACAGACGATTACCTGGACTCACCTCCTCCCCCCTGCGGTTTCCTCAGCAACATCTTTATTGGAGAAGAGATGGTGGGCAACGGCCAGTGATCAATCGGAGTTCAATCGTCATTTCAAGCTAGAAGTAATCCATCTCTTGCGCAATCTACTCCACCCAGACTGGATGATGCGATTGGACTCCAAGGAAGTGTACCTGGCAGTCCCCATATTTCCTCCAATTCCGGTGGAGGGATCAGGTTTACAAGTTCACGACCCTTCTGTTCGCTCTTTCCTCCGCCCCATGGTGCTTCACCAAGGTGCTGAAACCAGTAGAGGAGAATCTCTTCTAGAAGTAATTCATCTAAGTATATTAGATGGAAGTCTTGAGACCCGTCAGGTGGCCCTTGTGGTGGGTCTGCTGTCCTCTTCCATACCGGCGGTCTTGCTAGGCCCCCTCCATTACAGGGCCCTCCAACGGCTGAAGGCCTCTTATCTTCACAGGGGGCTTACAGTACTCGGAGCAGATTCCCCTCACGGAGGTGGTCATGAACGGAATTAGAGGCTAGCACACATGCAGGCCTGGAATGGGAGGGCCATATTTGGCTTTAACCCAGATCTAATTATCAAGTCAAACGCCAGCAAATCAGGTTGGGGTGCATGATGCAGAGACTCCTTTACTGAAGAAAAATGGCCCACAGAGGAACAGCTGCACATCAACTGCTTAGAACTCATGGCTCAGTCCTTTGTAATCAACTGCTGGACAAAGGAAAGATTGCATTGCAGTGTGCTACTGAAGATGGAAAATCTCAGCAGTCCAATATATCAACCATCTGGGGGGCACCAAGTTTAAAGCTGTGTCAGACTTGGCCAAATACTTCTGGGCCTTTTGTCTGTCTAACAACATTTCCGTTATGGTGGAATATCTGCCCAGGGTATCGAATACAGTGGTGGACTGCTGCTCCAGACAATGGTCCGACAAGTCTGTGGCAATTGGAACCCACTGTGTTCAGATGACTGGAAGCACTGTGGAGCCCCTTCACAGTGGACCACTTTGCTCCAGATTGTTCACCAAGTTCCCAGATATTTCAGCTGGAAGCCGGACCCTCTGGCGCTAGCAACGGATGCATTCCTACAGGACTGATCAGTGGAGGGGGTTATGCATGTCGCCCATTCGCAAAGATCATGAGGTTTCTGCCCACGTGAGAAGACAAAAGTAGTCCTGGTCACTCTGTGCTTGAGGTATCAAGTGTGGTTTCCAGTTCTGGAACCTTTTTGGGATTCTCTAATCCTACCCCAAGCTCCAGATCTCCGTGATACCCTGGGCAATTATCGCACACTAGTGACCCCGAGGCACATGCCCCTCATGGCTTGGTGGATTACCGGCAACGCTGGTGAATCCCAAGGCTTTTGTAAGAGACTGAGCAAATACTGGCCGCAGCCTGGGCAGATGGCACAAACAAGTGCTACAGGTATGCATTGGCCCGGTGTTCAAAACAGTCAGGATCATTGAATTATCAGACAAACTTATTGATCGGCCATTTCTGCAGGGCATCTTCCTATGCAGGGGTCTCCCATGGGGGAACACCCTTTGGTGTTCCAAATAAGAGGTAGATACCTTTAGCGCTGCCCCCACAACCCATATATATTCATCCCTCTGGGATGTGAACAAAGTGCTCGGTTTTTCGCTCATGGCAGAGGAATGAATACTTGTCAAGCAAAGAGCTTTCGGCGCAGCGCGTCATGCTGCTATGCTTGGTATCCTGTTGGCAGGCCTCGGATGTCAGAGCCCTAGACATCAGAGGTCGGATTTTTACTCCACAAGGGATCGCCTTTCATCTCGAGATGGTCTCATTCGGTGGTATCGTATGTGGCTTTTTATAAACCTGCAAATTTGTGTGGTGCGCTGCCTAAAAGCATATGGAGAACATGACTGAGGAACTATCTTTCAGGAAACTTTTCAAAGCAGTCACTCCGGCCACCATAGCTAGATGGATCTGCTAGATAATGTAAGAAGCGGGCACTGAAAGCTTGCAGTTTGTTCACCAATCTGTTAAAGGTGCAAGGGCCTCTAAATCCATCTCGCTTTGGGCCCGCCTAGATATCGTAAATGCGACAGACCAGTCTTCGGATTCAATGTTTAAATTGTTTTATTTTAAACCGGTTCTGGAGATGGCCTCTTTGGTGATGGATAAGCTTTGATGAGCATAATCCTCACCCACGGCCCCGACATGGACTGAGAAATTTGCTAGTAAACATGAAAGAAAGTTTAAATTCTATTAAGGACATGGAGGTGAGGATTATTCTCGCCCAAGGTTCCTGAGAACTCAACCCAAGTGCATGTAATGATTAATTCACCTTTTACGGGCGTCATAAGGTCTCAGTATTTTGTTTTAAATCCAGGTTATGGGACAAAAAAACGTCTGTTGATTGGGGGTGTCAGTCAACCTGTTCTTTTCCCCAAGATTGTTAATGTAGTTAATGTGATAGATCGATATCTATCTATATATCCTAGTGTATTATGGGAT
Organism: Calotriton arnoldi; assembly: GCA_963921515.1. NCBI lineage: Eukaryota > Metazoa > Chordata > Amphibia > Caudata > Salamandridae > Calotriton > Calotriton arnoldi. Next base: position 1,610,536 of record CAWUFW010000977.1, read on the forward strand.
TCAAGTAATGAAGTACAGGTTCAAGGCCTTGTGTTTGGCTTATTTCAGGTTCCAAAGTTTCTAAAGGGCAGTAATCCCAAGTGACGGAAGTGCTCCTGTTGCATTCAAGATAGAGGATGATATGAAGTGAATGTTTGCATATGGGAGGAACTGAAGTCTGATTGGTGGATTGTTGTAGTTCTGTTTTTCCGTTGCTTTCAGGGAAAGTTAGTTTTTTGTGGCTATTGTTGAAGTCTGCTAGAATGGAATAAATAAAAATATAAAATAAAAAAAGAGCATAATCCTCGCCTCTGTCCTTAATGGAACTGAAACTTTACTTCATGTTTACTAGGAAATATTTCATTCTTCAGTCTTCATTATTTCCATTTGTGAAATATTTCCTACCACTTTTTTTAAACATTAAATTGCACTACAAAATTTGTTCTTTGACAGGTATTGCAGTATAGACACGAGATTCACTGCCTACTCCCATGGCTGGGAAAGGTGCTGCCCGCCTTTCTAATCATTACTAGTCACAATTTGACGTCTGAGATTGCAAGTAATAAGTTGTTTATATCTTAAAAAATGTTTTGTTGTATTTATATCTTAAACTCTTGAATAAAAGATTTTATTTAAAGAGACTGTATGGGTTAAAAAAAAGTTGTAAAATAAGTTTAACGTAGTTTGGGTCAAAAGGGTTTTCTAAGGTGGACAGCAACTGCAAGTGTTAATCCTTTAGGAGGGCTTGAGATTTAGTGAGATGATCCTGGGCACGTCAGATACAAAGGATAATTCAGGGATGATCAGAATAATCTTGCTGCATTGTGTATGGGCTCAGATTAATTTATGAGGGCACAGATGACCTATGTAAAGCACATATCCAGACATCCTCCAGCTTCTAGAGATGCACATCGAAAGAACTAATTTTTGCTATCTAAGTGGTATAAACTCTGGTAAGGAGTTGGGTGAAAATGGGTAGGCACTATTTTTAAAGAGTTACCCATTCACGCAGACTGGTATATAAATGAAGGACAAAATGCTGAACTGATGTCCTTAATCTGGAGAAGTTAGCTGGACAATATTAAATGCAGATGCCTCATCACTGGCAGACTTCGATAGCCAGAATAAAGTATAGGTTCAAGGTGTCTGTGCACGTGGCATCTGTGTTCTATAAATTTCTTAAGTGCACACAATACCTGCCACAGCTCTCCACAGAAAACTTGTATTTTCTGAACTACTCCATGATACCTTGCCTAAAGCTCTTTTCCTCCAGGGCTGCCTGAACCAAAAGGCATGTAGTCACTAATTCCTGAAATTGCTTCTATATCTTAGTCTCAACCCCTCCTTCAATTATTTAAAGTGTTTAATGAGGGCTCACTACCATCAAAATTCTATACCCAACATCAGGGTCCCACTGAAATGTGGATTGTACAAATTACATCTATTAAGCGATCATTTAAAAAAGCCAAACAAAAATGTGGAGTCCGTTGCTCACCTAATTACAGTCCAGAAACCATAACTGCAGATCTTTTCCTGTCTCCTTGGAGATCTGAAAATGGTCGGAGGGGTTTCCTTGATGTTGGGCCTACAAACTTCAGGATGCAATGGCTGAGCCTGCATATTCCACTTGGCATACTGAACCAGCATGAGGCGAGTCACAGCAGCCTGAATGAACCTCACTGAAATCCAGAACCAAGGCTGAAAGATCAGGATAATAGCCCGAATGTCCTGGTCTCTTTTCCAGGGGTTAAGGCACAGAAACCCAGGTGGAGCTCTGGTGGCCGGTGGTCATGCACTGGGCTGCTTGTTGAGCATTACTGCATCATTGCCTCGAACACAAACCTTGGAGGTTGGAATGGCGGACAGTATGGTGAGAGTGTGCTGAAATTGCAAAAGGCACAGTAGGGCTAGTGCAGTTGGCAATGTGGAGGGGCGTGGGGAAGCCCAGGGAGAGTGCAATAGCCTTCTCCCTGAACTGCTCGAGAGCAGAGTCAGCCTTGTCCTTTTAACAGGCAATCTCCGTTTGAATGCATGCCCGTGAGGAACGATTGAACATAACCTGAAAAAAGTGGATGGCAGCTTGGCGTGGCATCTAATGGCAACACTTGTGCCAATGGTCCCCCTATTTGGATTGATGGTGTCCAAGCAACAACGAATTGTGAAACTGGCTACCCCACAACTGTCCTGTATGGCCTAGGCAGAGACTGGTTAGAGCCCTTAAGCAGCTATTGGGAGGATTTGAGCCACCAAATCCAACAGAGCTTGGAATTAGTGCCCCAGCAGGTAGCTGGATTTCACTGATCGTAGTACCAAGTTGGTGGATAAGACTGGTTACCTAAACGTCTCGACCAGTTTGGACTCCTGATCAGGGAAAATAGTAAGGAATGTGTTGCGGTTAATCTTACTTGCATATGCCTACAGCACCAAGTTTTCAGGAGAAGGGTGCAGAAAAAAAAAAAAGATTGCATTGGGTTGAGCTGTGAAGTTGTGCAATTTGGCAGTTGACTTGGGACAGAGCAAAGTTTAGCCCATGCCTCAAAGTATCCATGAGGGCCTCGTTAAAAGGCAAGAGGGGCTCAGGGGAGGTATGCCCCGGCTGAAGGACTTCTGTAAGAACATTAGTCTTTACCTCCAGGGTGAGGGGGCGGGGGTGGTGGTTAAGGACTTAAGCAGCCTCATACATTTCCATTGTTCAAGAACTCTCCACTTGGAGGTCTCAAGGCTATTGGCCTTCTGCAGGTAGTCACATCGGTTCTCCTTCAGATAAGGTTGGCCAATTTCCTCACCTGCATGTATAACCCTGGTCTGAACCTTGTATGGACCCTTGCAGAACAGGGAATGCAAGGGAATTAATCAAGGAGGAGGCAAATCTAGTAAAGTAGAGCCTCTACTGCACCCAAGCGCAGAAGTAGTACCATCACCCGGAGTAGACTATGGTGCCAGAGTCCAGACCAGAGGCGGCCCCCATAGGGGGCTCAGAGGCTCAAGATGGCTAACCTCCACTAGCAGAAATTCAGAGAGAGTCAAAGTTCCAAAGAGTCAGAGCATGGCCTGATGGAACTCTTTGATCGGTTTGTGTAGCGAATGACAAAAACAGATTGTGCTAGACCAAGCTGCAGCACCAGCTATGAAGTGAAACTGCTTTGGGAGAGAGATTGTGATGAGGTTGGGATGACTCCTTTGGTTGTAGATGTGAATGGTCATCAACTCCACTGATAGATTGTTTCCCCCCCCCCCCCAACAGGTAAGTAAGCATGGAGTAGTGTGTATAGAATGAAAAAAGGAACAATACAATTAGAAAGGAATCATTTGAAGAGAAAGATATCTGTAGCAACCACTGGCTTCCAGGGGAAGAGGGTCGGTGCATGTGAACCTACAGCACTAACTGCAACATGCAGATGCTTATAAGGTAAGTAACATACTCAGTTCATAGCATGTGTGGCTGTAGGTGCACATGTTATGCATAGACTAAAACAGTACTCCCGAAAGCAGCGGTTAGCCAGTGGGCTGGTGCAGAGGTATGAAACAGTTTTAAGTACAGCTTGATTAACTGGCTTGCTCAGTTAGGATTTCAACAGTATTTTGTAAATGTTTATGGAGTGGACCACGTTGCAGCTCTGCAATTGCCTGCTATGGGTATATTCTCCAAGAAAGCCATAGTAACCCCGTTTGCGGATAGAGTGCAGTCTGGGGCAGGTAGGTATCTCTTAGCATAATAGGTCTGGATGCATTTAACAATCCATCTAGAAATGGCGTGTTCTGTGAGGCTGAGAGAAAGCTACAAACAGCTGTTGTGTCTAGTGAAAAGATCTAGTCCGGTCTAAATACAAAAGAGCATTTTTAACGTCAAGGGTATGAAGTGCTCTTTCAGCTACATAGTCAGTTTGTGGGAAAAATACTGGTAACTCAATAGATTAAGGTGGAAATATGAGATCACCATGGGCAGAAGGTTTATGTTACTTACCCCTGTAAGCATCTGTTCTTGGCATGTAGAACTGTAGATTCACATGCTTTGCACTGACAGCTAGTGTTGAATCCGGATGTTTGCAAGTTGTTTTTCTTCCAAAGTCTGAGTCAAGAGGTAAGGCGATTCCTCCTTTCAGTGATAACACCAATGCGCATAGACTCCATAGTTACGGTTTTACCACAAAAGGGTGAGAATGGAGTAAGTGCAGTATAGAGATGGCCATGCGTATGTAACGTGAATAACTGCAACAACCACAGGCGTCTAGGGAGGGCGCATATGAATCTACAGCTCTACATGCCAAGAACAGATGCTTACAGAGTTAGTAACAATCAGTTCGAGGCACATGTGCTGTAGATACACATGCTTTACATAGACTGTATAGCAGTATTCTCCCAAAGCGGTGGCTTAACAGTGGGTGTTGCAGTTTGAAAAAGTGTTTTTAGCACTGCTTGTCCTACATTCGCTTGTTGACATGTTAATACATCCACACAATGTTTGGTTAATGCCTAAAAAGGCCATAGATGCTCTTATTTTTTTGTAGAATGTGCTCTAGGAGGTAAAGTTCAAGTTTTTAGCTTTAACATAGCAAGTCTGAATACATTTATCAATCCATCCAGAAATACTGGATTTAGAGATAGGATTTCCTTTATGAGGTGGAGCAAAGGCAACAAAAAGTTGTTTTGTGAAAATCTTGCTTTATCAACATAATAATGCTCTTTTGACAAAGTGTATGCAGAGCTCTTTCTGCTACTGAATCTGGTTGAGGGAAGAACACAGGTAACTCACCTGATTGGTTAATATGAAAAGCAGAGACCACTGTTGGAAGCAATTTTCGGTTTGTACAAAGAATTACTGGCGTTATGAAGTTGAAGAACAAGTTACTTAACTTCGGTAACAATATATCTGGAAGAAACATAAGTTAGATTCCTTACCTTAGAATTACCCCCAGGCGTCAGACTGGATCCAGAAAGTTATCAGTAGTACCTCTGCGCGTCGAAAGGTGGCGTTGGTCGGCTTCGCGTCAGTCGTTGGTCGGCGGGATTACGTCGTGGTAGCTAGACTCCGCCCTCGCGCGCCGACATCAGTTCTGTACACGACTTTCCGCGCCAGAAACGCAGAGCCATGCAAGACACTGACCACTGGTGCACAAAACTAGGGCCCTGACAGAATAACCTTAACCCTAGAAGTCAGTACGCAGAACGGGGAGGATGGGTGGGGCGGTAAGTAATCTATAACTAACCTATGTTTCTTACAGATGGAAAATGCCACTTACCCAGTATGTATCTGTTCTTGGCATGTAGAGCTATAGAATCTCATGCTCTTCATAAGATCGCCATCTAGTGTTGGCTCCATATGTTTGCACTTTGTTTTTCTGGAAGAAGTTTTCCCTAGTCACGAGGTAGGGGACTCCTCCCTTAGGTGATCGTGCGCATGGTCATCGGCTCCATCTTCAGATTGTTTTCCGCAGAGGGTAAGAGAATGGAGTAGTAGTAAAGAATAGAGATGTCCATGCGCAAGTATTTGTAGTAAAACAGAACTATAGCAGTTAAAGGCACCCGGGGAGGTGGGTGGGCGCATGAGATTCTACAGCTCTACATGCCAAGAACAGATGCATACTGGGTAAGTAGCATTTTCCGTTCGAGGCATGTGAGCTGTAGATCACATGCTTTGCATAGACTATACAGCAGTCTCCCCGAAGCGGTGGCTATCCTGTAACTGTTGGAGTTGTCTGAAATAACGTTTTAAGTACTGCTTGTCCCACATTAGCTTGTCTTGCTAACACATCACATAATAGTGTTTGGTGAATGTGTGTGGTGTAGACCATGTTGCAGCTTTGCAGATAGCAATAGGGATATTCCCTAAGAAAGCCATAGTAGCCCCTAATTTGCAAGTGGAATGTGCTCTAGGGGGTATTATGAGAGTCCTTTTGGCTTTTTGATGACCAATCTGAATACACTTGACAATCCACCTAGCAATTCCTGATTTGGAGATAGGATTGCCTTTATGAGGTGGTGCAAAAGCTGCAAAGAGTGGTTTGGTTTTACTAAATGATTGTTCTTTCAGTGTAATACAAGAGCTCTTCTGACATCTAAGGTATGTAAAGCTCGTTCTGCAACAGAGTCCGGTTGAGGGAAGAATATAGGTAATTCAACTGACTGATGTGAAATGCAGATACAACCTTAGGTAGGAATTTAGGGTTGGTACGAAGAACCACTTTATCTTTATGTAGCTGGAAAAAGGGTTCTTCTATGGTTAGTGCCTATAGTTCACCCACTCTCCTTAATGAAGTGATTGCAATGAGGAAAGCTGTTTTCCAAGTAAGGAACTGTAGTTCACATTTGTGCATAGGTTCAAATGGCGGACTTATTAGCCTTGTGACTATATTAAGATTCCATACTGGGGCAGGTGGGAGTCTTGGTGGCATTACCCTTTTTGCCCTTCCATGAATGCTTTGATGACAGGCACTCGAAATAGCGATAAATGTTGCCTATTTTGAAGGTAAGCTGCTATGGCAGCAAGATGCAGTCTGATGGATGTATAGGCCAATGCCGACTGCTGCAAATGCAATAGGTAGCACAGTATGTTCTGTATGGAAGCATCAAGGGGGTTGATATGATTGTTATTGCAATAGATGACAATGTTTCCATTTGGCTGTGTAGCAGGCCCTTGTGGAAGGCTTTCTGGCCTCTCTAATAATGTTCATACAGTCTGGTGGAAGGTTGAGATAACCAAACTGACTTCAGGAGCCAGATTGCAAGGTTCAGCTGTTGGGGATCTGGGTATTTGATTTCTCCATGGCTCTGTGTGAGGAGACTGGGAGTCAAATGTCATTTTTGGTGTGTTACCAGTGAGAGCTCCAACAGGGTTGTGAACCAGGGTTGACGTGCCCAAGTTGGAGCTACTAGTATTAGCGTGAGTGATGTTTGCCTGAGTTTCCAAACCACTGATGGAATGAGTGCGAGGCGGAAAAGCGTAGGCAAATATCCCTGACCAGTTCATCCATAGAACATTGCCTTTGGACAAAGGGTGTGGATACCTGGAGGCGAAGCTTTGGCATTTTGCGTTTTCGGGTGTTGTGAACAGGTCTATGTGAGGGACTCCCCAATTTTGGAAGTATGGGTGTAGAACTTGAGGGTGAAGTTCCCACTCGTGTATTTGATACCTCTGCCTGCTGAGCTCTGCAATACGATTGTTGACTCCTGGGAGGTGTTCCGCTAAGATACATTTTGTGGTGAATAGCCCACTTCCAGATGTCCTGGGCTAAGTAGGACAGTTGGAGTGTCACCCCCCCCCCCCTGTTTTTGTATGTAATACATAGCTCTCATTTTGTTGGTTCGGACTAACACAGCTTTGCTAGACAGGTGATCTTGAAAGGCTTTGAGAGCTAGAAAGATTGCCATGAACTCTAAGTGATTGATGTGGAGCATCTTTTGCTGGCGACTCCACAGTCCTTGCTGTGTTGAAGATGAGCTCCCCAGCCAGTAAGGGATGTGTCAGCTGTTAACACTGGAATCGGGTGTATGAACGGCCACCCTTTTGATAGGTTTTGTGTGTTCCACCACTGCAGAGAGCGAGGAGTACGGCCGCTTACCAACACTAGATCGGCTAATAGACCTTGAGACTAGTTCCACTGACTGGCTAAACACTTGAAGTGGACGCAGATGTAGCTTGGCGTGGGAAACGATCATGATGCAAGATGCCATCATTCCCAGCAGTTGCATTAGCACTCGAGCCGGAAGTGACTGAGTGGGTTGAAATTTGAGAATGAGCGCCTGAATGGTTCGAATTCTAGCTGCATTGGGATACGCTAGAGCCTTGTGAGTATCTAGAGTGGCTCCTAGGTAATCCTGAAGTTTGTTTGGCTGAAGATGTGATTTTAAGTCATTGACTGAGAACCCTAGCTGTTGAAGCAGCTGAATGGTTAGCGAAATGTGCTTGCGACATTGCTGGTATGTGCTGGCTTTGATGAGCCAGTCGTCCAGATAAGGAAAGACATGTATGCTTTGTCTTCTGAGATGCACAGCTACTACCGCCAGACATTGTGTGAAGACTCTGGGAGCCGTGGCGACTTCGAATGGGAGCACTTTGAATTGGTAGCGTTGACCTGCTACCACAAACCTGAGAAATTTGCGGTGAGCCGAATGGACTGGAATATGAAAGTAGGCATCCTTTAAATCTAGAGTAGAAAGAAAATCACCTTTTTGCAAAAGAGGCAGTATCTGTTGCAGTGTTACCATGTGGAAGAGGTCTGACTGTATGTAAAGGTTGAGTTCTCTGAGATCCAGTATGGGTCTGAGAGCCGTCCTTTTTTGGAATTAGAAAGTAAAAGGAGTACACGCCCAACCCTTGGTGTTGAGGTGGTACAGGCTCTATGGCTTGTTTTAGTAGCAGGGATTGTACTTCCTGTTTGAGAAGGTCTATGTGTACCGGTGGAAGTCTGTGCGACTTTGGGGGAATGTTTGGAGAAGTGTTGATTAACTCCAGGCAGTAACCAGAATGGATAATTTGGAGAATTCATTTGTCTGTTATTGACTGCCACTTTGGTAGAAATTGAGACAGTCTTCCCCCTACAGGTGTTAAGTGGTCGGGGGGGGAACTATGGGCAAGTCACTGTTTTGTATTGGATGGCAAGGTACGCGTGTTGGAACCTCTACCTCTGCCCTTGCCGTTGTTTCCTCTGTAATTGCCTCGATAGAAATCCTTGGAACCAGAGGGCTGGTTATTGCCCATATATGTGGACACAGTGTCTGAGGAAGTAGTCTTAGATCCTGCTCGATAAAAGGAGCGATGTAAGTAACCACACCATTGTGGAGACTGAAGTGCTCCCATGGATTTACCCACTTCAGTATCCTTTTTAATTTTATCCAATGAAGTGTCTACCACCGGCCCAAAGAGGTGTTACTGGTCAAAGGGTGTGTTTAGTATGGAAGTTTGAACTTCCGGTTTAAACCCCGATATGCGCAGCCAGGCGTGCCTTCTTAAAAGAACACTAGTGTTTACCGCTCTGGCAGATGTATCCGCAGCATCTAGGGAGCATCTAATTTGGTTGTTAGAAATTAACTGCCCCTCACAAACCAGGTCTTGAGCTTTTGATTTGTGTTCTTGAGGGAGAAACTGGATGAGTTGCTCCATTTCATCCCAGTGTGCGCGGTCATAGCGTGCGAACAATGCTTGTGTATTGGAAATACGCCAGAAGTTAGCAGCTTGGGAGGCTATCCTTTTCCCTGAAGCATCAAGGAGTTTAGACTCTTTATCTGGTGGTGGTGCATCTCCAGTAGTCTGGGCGTTTGCCCTTTTCCGTGCAATAGAAACTACTAGTGAATCTAATGGTAGTTGACCTTTCATGTAGACTGGATCTGATGAGGCAGGCTTTTATTTTTTATCTACCCTTGGGGTAAGGATACGTGCTCTAACAGGATCCTTAAAAATGTCTACAAGTCTGGTCATGCCTTTCAACATGGGCAACATGGGTGTAGACTTGTGTGTTTTGTAGAGTCTCAAAAAGAAAGTCCTCTTCAAGGGATTCTTTGTGTAGTGGGACTCCATGATAAGTAGCAGCCCTACTTAACAATGACAAATCTTTACACGGTCATCTGGTGGAAATTGTTTGGTAGGATATATGTCCGGGTCGTAATCAGTGGGAGAATCAGTATTAGTCATCACACACGTCTCCAGGCTGATTATTATCCCCATCACCCCGATTATCAGGTGTGTGTGTGTGGTGGTGAGTGCTCAGGTGAAGTTGGCACAGGTATAGTCTGGGGTAGAGAAGGTGAAGGAAAAGGAAGAGAAGGGGGAAGGATTTGTCCCAACAGTTCTCTCCAATGGAATGCGGTATTCCTGTTCTGTAGTAGCACCTCTTTTTAAAGTCACCTTAGTGGTGATATGTCCAGTCTTTGGGTGTATAACCTGGATTTTTTTGTTTCGGATCTGGTTTGTCGATTGGATCACCGAAAACATGTTTTTTTGTTGACTTCGGCGTCTGTTTCGGGGCTGATGGTTTCTTGGCCGGGGTTTCCGGATCCGAAGGTTGTTTGGGTGCCAACGGAGGATGATCGGTGACAGACTTTCTTCAGCTCCGAAGTCTTTGGCTCGGTGCCCGATTTGACATGGGGCTTTTCGGAGCCGGAAGGCTATTTAGTATGCTTCGGTGCCGAGCCTGAAGGCGGGGCTTCGGAAGCTTGTTCTCAGCGCCCACCGGGGCGCGAGGGCGCAGGTTGGTGCGGAGCCTTTTTCTTGGATGGAAGTGGAAGGTGGGGCGAGGTAGGGGCTGTACTCACGATACGCTCTCCCTGCGGAATGTCTTCATCCTCATCGGAGCTATCTTCGGAAACGAAGATGTCTTCCTGTTCCTCATTGGCTCCGATGGGCTCGTCGCCTTCCTCCTCTTCTGATTGAGATCCGAAGAGGTCTGGAATGGAACCTGCTTGTTGTCTCTGCATGTCGCGTCGTTGGGCACGACGATCGCAAAGTCTTTTTGGAGCGGAAAGCTCGGCACGCGTCGCAGTGGTCTTCTGTGGTCGGGTGACAAACAAATTGCACACCTCGTGTGAGTCGGTGCGCGGGTATTTGGCGTGGCACCAAGGACAGAACTTGAAAGGAGTTCGTTCCATTGACTACGAGTCAAACCAGGGGCTAGGCCCGACAGTCTACCACGAGCTCTCCGATCAAAATTTTTTGTTAGGAATAACGATCCGCGGTGAAAGGGGAACACGAACGTAAACAATACTGTCTAATGTGAATGTGATACACGCCGAGAAAGATCGAAGGATCGACGTCGAATGGGAGCGCAGCAAGGTGAACACGATGGCGGAAAAAAACAAACTGAAGATGGAGCCGATGACCATGCGCACAATCACCTAAGGGAGTAGTCCCCTACCTTGTGACTAGGGAAAACTTCTTCCAGAAAAACAAAGTGCAAACATCCGGACCCAACACTAGATGGCGATCTTATACAAAGCATGTGATCTACAGCTCACATGCCTCGAACATATCGTTACCGAAGGTAAGTAACTTGTTCATCTGAAAGAAACGGTTATAGATTCCTTACCTTAGAATAGATACCCCAGCAATACTAACCCCGGTGGTGGGTCTGCGAACCAAGTTCACACAAGAAAGTCCTGGAGAACAGAACGGCCAAAGAAGCAGTCTCTCTGGACTTGGCTGTCCAGGCAATAGTGTTTAGTGAACGTGTGCAAGGATGCCCATGTTGCTGCCTGGCAAATGTCATGTAGAGGGACTCCTCGTCCCAAAGCAGTAGTGGCTGCTGTCGCCCTGGTGGAATGGGCACGTAGCTCCACAGGAGGCTCCTTTTTAGCTAGAGAATAGCAGGCTTTAATACACAAAACGACCCATCTTGAATTGGTCTGCTTGTGTATGGCCCGACCTTTCTTGGCGCCCACGTAGCCAACAAAGAGCTAGTCGTCCACCCGGAACGGTTTGGTGCGATCCAGATAAAAGGAAAGCACACGTTTTGGGTCCAGACAGTGGAGCCTCTCTTCCTAAGGATGCGGAGGCGGAAAGAAGGTGGGCAAAGTGATGGTCTGCCCAATATGAAAGGAAGTGACCACCTTGGGAAGGAAGGATGGACGAGTTCTTAAGACAACCTTGTCCAGATGTACAGCCAGAAAAGGAGTTGGAGGAAAGAGCCTGGAGCTCACTCACTCTTCTGGCAGATGTGATGGCCACCAGGAATGCAGTCTTAAGAATTCAAAGTCGTAAAGGACAGTTGTGAAGCGGCTCAAAGGGAGCGCACATCAAATAGGTCAAGTCCCACTGAGGCGTAACGAAGGGGATAGGAGGAAAAAGATGAGTTATGCCTTTTAAGAAACAATTAACAACCGGGGACTTGGAGAGAAGGCTGATCAGGAAGCCGTAGAAAAGCAGAGATGGCAGAGAGATAGCCCTTGATAGTGCCCAGAGCAGAGCCCTGCTGGGCCAAAGACAGAAGGGAACAAGAGAACCTCAGAGTGGCAGAAAGGGGATTCACAGCCTTTGCTGCGCACCATGACACAAATTTGTTCCATCAGCAGGCGTATACCGTCTTAGTGGAGGGACGCCTGGCTGCCAAGATTACATCACAGACTTAGGGAGGCAAGTCAAATGAAGTCAACTGCCACCGCTCAATCTCCACGCAAGGTGGAGGCTGGACAGGTTCGGTTGGAGGACCGTCCCCTGCTGCTGCGACAGAAGATCCTCCCGAAGAGGCAGGCGGATCGGAGGATCGATGGCCATGTTTAGCAGCTCGGGATATCAGACTCTCAGTGACCAATCCAGAGCCACAAGAATGACTTGGGCCCGGTCGCGCTTGTTCTTCAGCACTCTGGGCAGAAGTGGTATAGGCGGAAAGGCGTATAACAGACCGCAACTCAACTCGCGGCGAAAAGCGTCGCCTAGCAAGTGCTGCCTTGGAAATTCCAACGCGCAGAATTGCTGACATTGCACGTTCTCTTCGGTGGCGAATAGATCTAACCAATGCTCCCCACTGTTGAAAGACTTTGCACCACCTCCGAGTGCAGATGCCATTCGTGATCCATCATGCACCTGCGGCTGAGTTAGTCCGCCTTGGCGTTCAGGGAACCTGCCAGGTGTTGAACCACCAGGGATATGCCCTGATGTTCCAGCCATGTCCAGAGGCGGAGGGCCTCTTGACATAGGGTCCACGACCCCACCCAGCCTTGTTTGTTGCAATACCACACGGCGGTGGTGTTGTCCGTGAACACCTGCACAACACTTCCCAGGACAGAGGGAAGGAATGCTTTCCGTGCAAGCCGGATCGCCCGCAGCTCCAGAAGGTTGCTGTGGAGCCCGGACTCTGCCGGAGACCAGAGGCCTCTGATCTCCGCCTCTCCCATGTGGCCGCCTCATCCCAGAAGGGACACGTCTGACCACTGTGCGCTCTGGTTGGGGAAGGGAGAGGGATCTGCCGTTGACCCAATCCTGGTTCATGAGCCACCACTGCAATTGGTGTGCAGTGCCCTCACAGATCGGGACACAATCTGACATTCCCCCGATGCTGCGCCCACTGGAACTTCAGGTCCCACTGCAGAGCCCGCATATGCCATCTGGCATGATCGACCAGCAGGATGCAGGAGGCCATGAGGCCCAGCAGCCTCCGGGTCATCCTCACCGAAACCCGGGATAGAGGCTGAAAGATCTGAATCATAGCCCGAATATCCCAGACTCGCTGTTCGGGAGGATAAACCTGAAACTGCAGTGTGTCCAGAACCGCTCCGATGAAGAGCTTCCGAGAGGGGGTCAGGTGTGACTTCGGCACATTGATGGAAAACCCCAGCGAATGCAGGAGGTCGGCCGTAGTCTGGAGGTGGGAAACTACTGCCTCGGGCGAGCCCGCCTTCAACAACCAGTCGTCGAGATAGGGGAAGACTGGAACCCCTGATCTGCGCAGATGAGCTGCGACCACCACTTTTGTGAACACCCGAGGGGCGCTGGTAAGGCCAAAAGGGAAGCACAGTAAACTGAAAGTGCTCGTGGCCTACCGTGAACCACAGGTAACGCCGGTGGGCCGGCAGGACGGGGATGTGGAAATGAGCGTCCTGCAAGTAATGTAATGGGCTATTTGTAGAGCGCAGCTGTCACTCCGAGGAGCATCATGGCGCTGAGCGGAACCCAGAGAAGGAGGCAAAAACTGGTTAACTGCGAACTGTAAAAGAGGCAGCAAATCAGAGTTTTGCATAGGGTGTCTGATGCAGTAAAGATCCATGTTTTTAGGGCTTTCCTAAAGAGGGTCTCGGATGTGATCTGGCGGAGCTGAATAGGGAGTTTGTTCCATGCCTTTGAGCCTATCACTGCGAGCGATTTTCCTCCCTTCGAGGCTAATCTAAAAGCTGGCACTCAACAGATTAGCATTTGATGATCTTGGACTCAGAGAGGGAGTGTAGCGCATGAATCTGGTTCGAAGATATTGAGGGCCCAAGGAATGGACTGCCCTAAAAGTAATAGTGAGGACCTTGAACAAAACGGATTTATGGATTGGCAGCCAGTGGAGCGTTTCTAAGGCCGCTGATGCAGATGACCTCCTAGGCCATTTCAGCACTAAACGTGCTGGACCATTTGGAGCTTGTGTAGGACCGACTTATTGGTACCTGCAAAGAGGCTGTTACAATAATCCAGTCTGGACGTGATTAGGGCAACGGCAACTGTCTGTCTGGCTGAGATGGGAAGCAGATCAAAAAAATTCTTTAGACTTTTTATAATGTGAAAAGTGCCAGCAACTGCCAGTGATTGCTGTTTAAAAGAGAGTGGCATCAAATTTTATTCCCAGGTTCCTAACCACGTTCACTGTATTTGGTGGAGGGGTGGTATTCACTGGCCACCAGGGCTTAGGAGAGAAGGCATTCTCTTGGCCTAAAGGTAGAATTTCCGTTTTTTCGGAGTTACAATTAAGATGGTTAGAATTCATCCAGCTAAAAGTAGCGGTGAGGCACAGGCGAAGGTTTTATTCCACCTGAGTGGTGTTATTGTCCAAGACCAGAATTAGCTGCGTATCGTCCGCATATGAGATAGTCTCTATATTAAAGGACAATATCAGCCTAATCAGTGGGGCCATATAGGCATTGAAAAGGGTGGGGCTAAGACTCGAACCTTGGGGTACGCCAGAGAGCAGTGGTTTTTCTTGCGAGTTATATTAGCCTAGTGTGATCACTTGTCTGCGATTTTGCAGGAAGTTCTTTATCCAGGCTAGGACTTTACCAGAAATGCCAAAGGATGCGAGACGGTCTAGGAGAATGGTGTGTGAGACCGTGTCGAAAGCAGCTGACCGGTCTAACACCAAGACTGCTCTTTTTCCCTGATCGAGAGCTGCTCTTAGGGTTTCAGCCGTGTACAATGAGGCAGATTCTGTAGAATGTTGGGCTCTGAAACCAGATTGATTGGAGTGAAGCAGATTTGCTTCCTCCAAATATGTTGTGAGTTGAGTATTGACAAGTTTTTCTGTAATCTTACAGACAGGGTAAGAGAGAAATAGGACGCAGATTGGAAAGGGTAACAGGGTCAGCAAGTGGTTTCTTTTGCAGTGGCATTACAGCTGCAAGTTTCCAGTCTGCCGGAATCTTGGCGGTTGATAAGGAAGAGTTTATTTTGTTTATGATGGGATTGACAATATCAATGAGAGCATGTAATAGCATGGTGGGGACAGGGATCAAAAGGGGAGCCTTATTTGATAGTCAGGATCGCCTGGCACGATTCTACCAGACTAATTGGCTTGAAGATTTGCATAAATGCTGTCATTGTCTGCAGAAACCTCGTTAGTGAAAGGGAGGAAGGGAGGGGGGGCTATATTGTTACAGAGACGCTGCGAGGGAGGAATCTCTTGTTGTAAGATTTTAGGATTCGTAAAAGTATCAACAATTTTAAAAATCACTTTTTGGTTAGAGTTGGAGGTTTTAATTGCCTCAGTGTAAAGCTTTTTTGGCGGTTTTAATCAGGGCATGGTATTTTCTGAGGGCTTCTTTGAATTTACTTAGTTCTGTCTCATCATAATTTCACCGCCATCTGTGTTCTAAGGACCTAACGTGGCTTTGCAGTTCTTTCAAGGATTGCGAGTACCATGGGGCAGAGGGCTTCTTTTTAGGGCGGCCGTAATGTGGTCCGGGGGTGCCAAACGATCCCTCAAGGTGTGGATCCACTGCCCAAAAAGCTGGTTGTCTACTATAGGGCCTCCTGACAAGTTAGGTCTACACACCAGTCCAACTCTACCATCCAGTCTCCAGGGTCGAGGGCAGACCAGACCCAGGGTCAACATTTTGAACTTCTCCTTCCGGAGGAAGCGGTTGACGTCCGAGTAGTAGTGGGAATAACAACCACGACCTACTTCTGGGGCAGGGACAAGCTTGATGGCTCCCTTGGCCAAGCGAGCTGTAACCTCCTGTTGGAGAAGGGTCAGATGATCCTCTGACATGCGATGGTATTTGGGTGGCATGGAGGGAGGTGTAGTCTCGAAGGGGAGGGAGTAGCCCCTTTGGACTATTTGCAAAACCCACCTGTCCGACGTGATGGTGCGCCAGTGGGGGAGGTGATGGCGGATCCTGCTGCCCACTGGCGTTTGGTGGCCCTGAAAAGTCGGACTAGGAGGGTTTGGAGGCTGCTGCAGAGGGGGCGGTGGTGGACTGGCCCGCTCACTGGCCCCCAGAACCACAGCGGTTCCCACGACCCCGGCCGCGCTGAGGTGGTACAGCTTTCGCTGGCCTGTGGCTCTGAAAGGAACGTGTTGGGGCACCCCTTCCGTGACCACGAAAGGGGCGAAAAACAGACCGTGCAGGGCACATGGTGGAGAAGCCCAAGGACTTGGCCGTAGCACGAGAGTCCTTGAAGCGCTCTAGCGCACTGTCTGCCTTGTCGCCGAACAGGCGACGGCCATCAAAAGGCATGTCCATCAAGGTGTTCTTGACATCCCCAGAAAAGCCAGTCGTCCTCAACCAGGCATTACGGCGAAGCGCCACTGACGTTGAAATGGTCCTACCGAGTGAGTCGGCAGTGTCCAGTCCATATCGAATGGCGAACTTTGCTGCGTCTCTCCCCTCGGCAACAGCACGGGAGAGCACGGTCCGGGCCTCCTCCGGACGCTAAGGCAGCACTTGCGCTACTGTATCCCACACAGTGGGAATAACGGCCCAAGAGGCATGCGGTGTTCGACCGCAGCCCTAAGCTGTAGGAAGAACACAACTTCTTCCCAAGCTGATCCAGCTTCTTGGATTCCCTGTCCGGTGGTGCGATAGGGAATGCGCTTTGGGACGCTGAAGCTTGGACCACCGAGCTCTCAGGGGAAGGGTGTTGGGAGAGGAAAGTGGGGTTGCCCGGAGCCGGGCTGTGGCGTCAGGCAACCATCCTATCCACAGGAGCCCCTGGACCAAATGCCCAAAAGGATGTCTGCAGGGGCCTCATTAAACTGCAGCAGGGGCTCCGAAGAGCTCACTGCTGGTTGAAGCACCTCTGTCAGGAGGTTAGTCCTGACTGCCACAGTAGGTAGCTCGAGGTTTAGGGCCTCGGCCGCCCTACGGTACACCACTGAGTAAGACGCTCCCTCCTCCTTAGCCATGGTAGGAGGAGACAACATACCAAGGTCTGTCGAGGTGACCAGACCACTGGCATCCCCCAGGTCCTCTCTCCAGTCCTGGTCGTACTCCAACTGAGCAGTGAGAGGGCCCTCAGACCCCTCCGTCTTCCTCATCCTCCTCTGGCTGCCAAAGTGGCTGAAAATGGCCAGGGTGGAATGCAGGCACAAAAGTACCCATCGGCGTCTGGTCCGGCGCCGGTCTGACCCCGTATCCACCTGGAGGTGGGAGCCGGAGTAGACGCCGGCTGGAGGTCCAGCCAGCGTCTGATGCGGTGCCAGTGGAGGTGTCACAAGGTCAACTGGTGTCGATCCGGATCCATGGGGGCCCTGCGGCGCAGGGACCGGAGCTGCCGGCAGCGAAGGCCTAGGGCCCCCAACCGAGTCAGCGGGGCCCGAAGGCGCGCCGGCGGAGTCGGGCTGCCCAAAGATGGCATGCATGGCTTCGTAAAACTGACGAAGCTGGGCAGGGGTCGCTGCGGGTCCCGGAAAGGGAGGGACGCTCGGAGTCGACCCTTATGGGTCCGCACGCGGAGCTGCGGGAGTGGCACCACCCGCATCCCCGTCGCGTCAGCCGACCGACAGGGAGAAGTCGAAGAGCGACGATGCTTCGACTGCTTGTGCTTCGATTTACCTGACCCAGACTGCGAAGACTTGGATGATGAGTGGTGATGGCTCCACGACTGTTCCCTCGACCTCCCTCACGACCAGTACCTCAAACGACGGAGCCGACTGCCAGCGCTCAAGAAGCTTTCGGGACCACTCCCGCAAAGACTTCGGAGCCATGGTCCGGCAGTCAGAGCACGACTCGGGGTCGTGGTCGCGCTCCAGGCAAAAGAGGCACACGCGGTGCGGATCATATACAGACATCATGCAGGAACCGCAGGCCTTTAAGCCAGGCATCCCTACGTGCACCAGGAGTCGGTAAGACTCAAAAAGAAGTCAACAAAAGTTGCTCAAAAAGTTGTCAAAAAATGACTGGCGGTACCGCTATCCGGATCTGCGCTCAGCTGGCGCAGAAAAAGAAAACTGACGTCAGCGCACGAGGGCGGCGTCTAAGTAGCTACCGCGACGTCACCCCGGTGACCACGACGCCAACGACGGACGTGGAGCCGACCGATGCCACCTTTCGTTGCACAGAAGTACTGCTGACGAAAAAACTTTCCAGATCCAGTCTGACGCCTGGGGGTAATTCTAAGGTAAGGAATCTAGAACTGTCTTTCAGATGGAAAGGTTCAAAGGTTAATGCCTGTAGCTCACCAACACGCTTTAGTGAAGTGATAGCAAGTAGAAAGGCAACTTTCCATGAAAGGAATTGTAATGAATTGTGTAAAGTTCAAAAGCTGAACCCATAAGCCTTGTTAAAACAATGTTAAGGTTCCAGACAGGTGTTACCCTCGGTGGCATTCTTTTAAGGCCTTTCATAAAGGCTTTAATTACTGAAACTTTGAATAAGGATAAATGTTGTCTGTTTTGAAGATATGCAGCTACTACTGCAAGGTGTAGTCGAATGGATGTGTAGGCCACGCCAACTTGCTACAGATACAACATAATATTTTGTATAGATTCATCTAGTGGATCAATTGTGTTACTACAATATATTACAAACATTTTACACTTCGCTGCATTGCATGCCCTATTGTTGGGTTTTCTTGCTTCTTTAACAATTGTCATACAATCTGGTGGTAGGTTTAAGTATCCAAACTGACTTCAGGAGCCAAATTGCTAGGTTGTGTTCCTTGGGTTTTGTATGTCCGATTTCTCCATGGTTGTGTGAGAAAGTTTGAATGCATGTAAAGCTTCTGTTGTGGGACTATTGAGTTCTAATAGTGTGGTGACCCATGGTTGACGAGCCCATGTGGGAGCCACCAGAATCAGTGTGAGGTCTGCCCGAGTTTCCGAACCAGAAATGAAAGGAGAGGTAGAAAAGCGTAAGCAAATTTCCCTGACCAGCTGAGCCATAGGGCATTGCCTTTGAATAGAGGGTGTGGGAACCTGGAGGCGAAGTCTGGGCATTTTGAGTTCTCTGCTGTGGCAAAGAGGTCTATTTGTGGAAAACCTCATTTTTGGAAGTACGGAAAGAACTTGTGGGACAAGTTCCCATTCATGTACTTTTTGCCTCATTCTGCTGAGGTCGGCAAAGATGATCTGTCCCTTGAAGGTGTTCTGCCAGGAGTTGAATTTTGTGATGGATTGCCCATTGGCAAATGGTCTGAGAGCCCTGACAGCTGTAGAGTGTGACCCCCTGTTCTTGTACATAGTCATCATATTGTCTGTCTGGACTAGGACAACTTTCCCCATCAGATGAGGTAGAAACGCTTTTAACGCTAGCTGAACTGCTTGCAGTTGTAGATAGTTGATGTGACGGTTCTGTTGGGTAGTATTCCAAAGACCCTGAACTGTTAAATGTGCCCCCCGTGAGAGATGAGTCTTGTGAGCACGACTTTTGGAATAGGGTCTATCAGGGGCCGCCCTTTTGATAAATTGTGTTCCACCACTGCAGAGAGCGATGAATGCGGCCATCTACCAACACCAACACTTCGTTAGCTAACCCGGTGATTGATTCCACCGACGTGCTAAGAGTTCTTGTAGAGGACACGTTTAGTCTTGCATGAGGCACTATGGTAATGCATGACACCATCATCCCCAGTAACTGCATGAAAGTTCTGACTGGTAGATACTGGTTGCTTTGAAACTGGAGTAACGATGTTTGAAAATTGTGAATCCTGGCTGCATTGGGATATGCTAGAGCCATTTGTGTGTTTTGTAAGACTCCTAGATATGGTTGTATTTGAGTGGGTTGAAGATGGGATTTTTGTGCATGGACTAAATCCCAACTGATGCAGAAGGCTTATGGTAGTTTGCTTGTGTTGCACAAATGTGGGATGTGTGTTGGCTTTTATGAGCCAATCGTCTAGGCATGGGAAGACATGGATATGCTGTTGTAGGTGAGCTACCACTGCAAGGCATTTGGTGAACACACTGGGTGCAGTTACTCCAAATGGAAATACTTTGAATTGATAATGATTTTTCCCATCACAAATCTGAGGTGTTTGCGATGTGTTGGGTGAATGGGTATATTAAAATATGCGTCCCTTAAGTCTAGTGTGGAAAAAAAAGTCACCTTGCTGTACAAGCGGAAGTACCCGTTGCAGTGTGACCATATGGAAATGTTCTGATATGTATAGGTTTAATGGCCTGAGGTCCAAGATAGACCTTAATGAAGCATCCTTTTTGGGAATTAGAAAGTGTAGTGGATATAACCCTGAACCGTGTTGTATTGGAACAGGTTCTATAGCTTCTTTTTGTTAGAAGAGCTTGTACTTGTTTGAGCAGATGTTGGCGTTCTAAAGACAGTTTGTGAATATGAGGTGGGATATGGGGGTTGCTTATGAGCTCCAGGCAATAACCATGTTGGAAAATGTCCAATACCCATTTGTCTGAGGTTATCGATTGCTGAATGGGAAGAAACTGTTGTAATCTTACCTCGACAGGTGATGAATGAACGGGGGAAGTGATAGCAAGTCACTGCTCGTTAGTGGATGGAGAGGTGCATATTGGTGTACCTCTACCTTTAAAATGGTTTCCCCTATATCCACCCCTATAGAATCCTCTAGAGGGGGATGATTGTGTCTTATGTAGGAAGATGTGCCCGCATCTGTGGTATTAGTTTTGGAGCCCCCTCTGTAAAAAGGAGAGGCAAAAGGAACGTCTCGTAGGAGACTGAAGTGCTCCCATCGATTTTGCCACTTCAGTATTTTTTCATCTTTTCAAGCGATTTGTCTATTTGAGGCTCAAAGATGTGTTCCTTATCATAAGGTGCATTAGGAATAGATTGAACTGCTGGTTTGAAACCAGAAATTGAGCCATGCAGGTCTTCTAAGAAGAATGCTGCTGTTAACTCCTCTAGCTGAAGTATCTGCAGCATCTAAAGCACATCAGATAGAGAAATTGGAGATAAATTTCCCTTCCTGTACTATTACCTGCTCCTTTTTCTTGTGTTCTTCTGGGAGATATTGCAATAATTCTTCCATTTCGTTCCAGTGTGCCCTATCATATCTATCCAATTGGCCTGGTGTATTGGCTATGCGCTAATGGTTGACTGAGCAGCTACTATTTTCCCTGAGGCATCTATTAGTTTTGATTCTTTATCTGGAGGTGGTGCCTCCTGAGCTTTGTGAATTTGCCCTTTTATGGGCATTAGAGACCACTACAGAATCTAAAGGCAACTGGCCCTTAATAAAAATTGGGTCAGATGGTGGGGGTTTATACTTTTAGTCCACCATAGGTGCTAGGATATGTGCTCTAACTGGATCCTTAAAAATATTGTCAGCATGCCTCATCATGCCCTTTAACACAGGCAAGGACTGATGGCCTGTGTATGTTCCCTCAAGTTTCAAATAGGAAATCCTCTTTTAGGGCTTCTTTATATAAAGTCATTCCATTGCAAGTGGCAGCCCTAGCAATTAACTCCTGATATGCAGTTTCAGGAGGGGAAGGTTTAGCTGGATATAGATCCAGGTCAGTGTCTACAGGTGGGTCTATATTGTAGACATCCCATGGATCAGGTGGGGGCTGATAAGTGTCATCTCCTATATCAGGATTTGTATTTGGTGAGCTTGGTGGTGTTGAGTAAAGGGTCTGAAGCTGGTATAATAGGTACTGGGGAAGAAGGTGGAGGTGTTGGAGGAATGTTAATAGGACTAGTAGCCATGTCCTTTCTTCTTGAGGGATTTTATATTCAGTGTCTATTTTCCTTTTGGAAGATGGTATTACTGACTTAGTTGTAATCTGACCAGTGTCAAGATTTGTGTCAATTTTCCTTTGCTTCGGATCCAGCTTTTGCTTCATTGTTCTAGAAAAGGCTCTGGTGGCGCTTCGGTGCCAAAACTTTCGGTGCCAAGCCGGCTCGGTCCTTTGTCTTTAAAGCTGGAATGCTTCGGAATCAAAGGGGTATCATCTCGGCTCGAGTCAGAGCCGGAAGGCTTGCCCTGCATTCTGGTTCGGCACCGAAACAGCAAGTTGTTTGAATCAGTCTCTGGCTACCATGGCCTGATGGCAGTGGTGGTCTAATAGCCTTTTGTTTGATTGGAGCGGGTTTGGTGGGCAAAGGGGCTATGTTACTTAAGGCACCCTGTCCAGTTGGAACGTTGTGGGACACTAGTTCGCTCTAACACTCTGAATCTGAGCCGTGGACGGAGAAGGCCTCTTCAGCAGCAGATGCTTCTATTTCTTCTTGCTCAATACAGTCTCCGAAGAGATCAGGAGCTTTCTCTGTTCTGTCCTGCAGGTCTCTTCATAGAGCCAGAAGGTTCCTCAGTCTTTTTGGATCGGAACGAACAATATGCGTCAGTCTTCCTATTTATGCTCCGGGGAGAGACAGGTTACAGACCTTATGAAGGTCAGTGCGTGGGTATTTGGAATGGCACAGAGGACAGAATTGAAATGTGTCCGTTCCATCGACAGAAGACTCTACGATGGATCTCAGAGTGGAAGTAAACACAGGAAAACAAGCTAGGACTGAAGGCCGTGGTCAGAGTTTCCTGATTGGATAATGAAAGATTTCTGAATTTTGACATGCAGAAGGTGGAAAATGCGATCAAAACAATACTGACTAGGGTAAGTGAATTGCGTACTGAAGGGATCCTGATTAACGGTTTGGAATCGGAGCACTGCAATACACGTTCGAACCTGATGGCAGAAAGAAAACAAATCTTACAATTGATTCGTTGCCCATGCGCATCATCACCAAAAGGAGTCACCTTACCTCGTGACTGGAAAGGATAATGTTACTTACCCAGTAAGCATCCGTTCTTGGCATGTAGAGCTGTAGATTCCCATGCTTTGCATACTCCTGCCATCTAGTGTTGGGTCCAGATGTTTGCAAGTTGCTTTTCTTCGAAGAAGTCTTTCCTAGTCACAAGGTAAGGGACTCCTCCTTCCGGTGATAGTGCATATGGTCATCGACTTCATTGTTAGATTGTTTTCCCGCAAAAGGGTGGAAATTGAGTGAGTAAGTGAACATTTATACGCATTGACATCTCTACACTACAATGAATAACTGCAACTACAGGTACCCGGGTGGGTGCACGTTAATTTACAGCTCTACATGCCAAGAACAGATGCTTAATGGGTAAGTAACATTATCCGTTCGAGGCATGTGTGCTGTAGATGCACATACCTCGCTTGGACTACAAAGCAGTATACTCCCAAAGCGGTGGCTAACCGGTTGGTGTTGCAGTTGTTTGGAACAGTGTTTTAAGTACTGCTTGGCCTACATTAGCCTGTTGACGTGCCAACACATCTACGAGGTGTGGCGCAGCGGCCAGGGCGACTGACTATGGAACCTGGGGGCTCGCGGTTCGATCCCCAGTGCCAGCAGCAGATCAGCCCAGCAACATGCGACTCTGGGCAATAGTTTGCTTAATCTTCCCGACAGCCTCCAGCGCCTTGACACCTCCGGGTAATTGTTCGCGCTTTACAAATACTGGACATTTTTTTTTACACAATAGTGTTTGGTAAATGTGTGTGGTGTAGACAATGTAGCTGCCTTACATATGTCAGCTAGAGGAATATTAACTAAAAAGCCCCTATTTTGCAAGTGGAATGCGCTCTAGGGTGTATGGTTAAAGCTTTTTTAGCATAGCATGTTTGAATGCATTTAACAATCCATCTGGCAATACCAGATTCTGAGATAAGATTGCCTTTGTGAGATGGAGCAAATGCAACAAACCGTTGTTTTGCCAAAGTCTTTTGATCTATGTAGTACAGTAAAGCCTCTTTCACTGTCCAGCGTGTGAAGAGCGCATTCTGCTACAGAAGCAGGTTGAGAAAAGAAAACTGGTAACTCAAACCGATTGGGTTATATGAAAAGCAGAAACTACTTTGTGAAGGAATTTAGGGTTGGTGCGGAGAACTATCCTGTCTGTGTGTTGCTGAAGGATAATGTTACTTACCCAGTAAGCATCTGTTCTTGACATGTAGAGCTGTAGATTCACATGCTTTGCATACTCCTGCCATCTAGTGTTAGGTCCGGAGGTTTGTCGTTTTTCTTCGAAGTCTTTCCAGTCACAAGGTAGGCGACTCCTTTCGGTGATAGTGCGCATGGGCATAGACTATATTGTTAGATTGTTTTCCGCAGAGGGTGAGAATGGAGTTAAAGGTAGAATAGAGATGTCCATGCGTATGTATGTAAGAACTGCAACAGGTATAGGTACCTGGCGAGGCGGGTGGGCGCATGTGAATCTACAGCTCTACATGCCAAGAACAGATGCTTATTGGGTAAGTAACCTAATCCGTTCGAGGAATGTGTGCTGTAGATGCACTTGCTTTGCTTAGACTACAAAGCAGTATACTCCCAAAGCGGTGGCTAACCTGTTGGTGTTGCAGTTGTTTGGAACAGTGTTCCAAGTACTGCCTGGCCTATATTAGCTTGTTGTCTCGCTAACATCTACACAATAGTGATTGGTGAATGTGTGCAGTGTAGACCATGTCGCAGCTTTACAGATTTCAGCTATGGGGATGTTTCCTAAGAAAGCCATAGTAGCCCCTAGTTTGCGGGTGGAATGCGCTCTACGGAGTATTGGTCAAGTCCTCTTTGCATAGCATGTTTGAATACAGTTAACAATTCACCGAGCAATACCAGATTTAGAAATAGTATTGCCTTTGTATGGTGGGGCAAAAGCCAGAAAGTTGTTTAGTTTGACGAAATGGTTTTGTTCCATCTATGTAATAAAGTAAGGCTTGTCTAACATCTAAAGTGTGTACAGCCCGTTCTGCCACTGAATCTGGTTGAGGAAAGAACACAGGCAACTCAGATTGATGTGAAAGGCAGATACCACTTTGGGTAGGAATTTGGGGTTGGAGAGAAGAACCACTTTGTCGAGTTGGAACAGTAGTTACTTTATGGTTAGTGCCTGAAGCTCACCCACTCTCCTCAGTGATATAATAGCAATAAGGAAAGCAACTTACCAAGTGAGAAATTGCAGTTCACATTTATGTAATGGCTTGAAGGGTGAACCCATTAGTCTGGTAAGGACAATGTTAAGATTCCACACTGGGGCAGGTGGAAGTCTTGGTGGAATAACTCCAAGTTCTTCCATAAAAGCCTTGATAACAGGTACTCTGAAAAGGGACAGATGCTGTCTATTTTGAAGGCATGCAGCTATTGCAGCGAGATGTAAGCGTATTTGTGTAAGCCAATGCTGACTGCTGCAAGTGTAGTAACAAATTATATTTTGAATGGAAGCATCCAACGGGTTGATATGGTTGATATTACAATATATAACAAACCACTACCATTTAGCTGCGTAGCAAGCACTTGTAGTAGGCCTTCTGGCCTCATTAATGATGTTCACACAGTCTGGTGTAAGGTTGAGATAACCAAACTATGAATTCAGGTGCCAGATCGCTAGGTTGAGTTCTTTGGGATTTGGATGTCTTACGTCCCCATGGCTCTGTGTGAGGAGACTGGGTTTGAGATGTCGTTTTTGATGAGGAACTACTGAGTGCTCCAACAGGGTAGTGAACCAAGGTTGAACGGCCCATTTGGGAGCTACTAGGATCAGTGTGAGGGAGGTTTGTCTGAGCTTCCAAACCACTAGTGGAATGAGTGGGAGAGGCAGAAAAGCGTAGGCAAATATCCCTGACCAGTTCATCCATAGTGCATTGCCTTTGGACAATGGGTGTGGATACCTGGAGGCGAAGTTTGGGCATTTTGCGTTTTGATGTGTAGCGAACAGATCTGTGGAAAACCCCACATTTGAAAGAATGGGAGGAGAACTTAAGGGTAAGTTTCCACTCGTTAATCTGTTGTCTCTGCCTGTTGAGAAGGTCTGCGATTTGATAGTTTACTCCTGGGAGGTGTTCTGCCAGGAGAAAAATGTTCGGATGTATGGCCCACCTCCAAATGGCTTGTGCAAGGCGTGACAGCTGGAGAGTGTCCGCGCCCCCCCAACCCCCCTTTGGATAAGTTTTGTGGGTTCCACCACTGCAGAGAGCGATGAGTGCGGCCGTCCACCAACACTAGAGCTGATAATTGACCCGAGACTGCTTGCACTGACGTGCTAAGCATTCTTGAAGGGGACGCATTTGAAGTCTCGCATGGGGAACTATGATGCAAGGCGCCATCATTCCCAGCAGCTGCATGGGTACTCGAGCTGGAAGTGACTGGTCGGGCTGAAACCGAGATTAGAGCCTGAATATTGCAGATTCTGGCTGCATTGGGACAGGCTAGAGCTTTTTGAGTAGAGAGTGGCTCCCAAGTATGTTTCTGTGTTGGAGGGTTGGAGATGGGACTTCAACACATTGTGTGAACCCCAGATCGTGCAGTAATTGAAGTGTTAGAGTGTGCTGGAGACACTTTGGGTAAGAACTGGCTTTGATGAGCCAGTCGTCCAAGTATGGGAAGACATGAATATGCTGTCTTCGCAGGTAAGCAGCGACTACTGCCAGGCATTTGGTAAATACTCTGGAGCAGTGGTGACTCCGAATGGAAGCACTTTGAACTGATAGTGTTGTCCCGCTACCACAAACAGGAGATATTTGCGATGAGCGGGATGTATTGGAATATGGAAGTTTGCGTACTTTAAGTCTAAAGTGGACGTAAAGTCACCTTGCTGTAGGAGTGGGAGCAATTGAAGCGTGATCATATGAAAGTGGTCTGATTGAATATATTGATTTAGCGCCTTGAGGTCTAATATAGGCCTGAGAGCCATCTTTTTTGGGTATGAGAAAGTATAGGGAGTACACGCCAGAGTCTTGATATTGTAATGGTACGGGCTCTATAGCTCCCTGTTGCAAAAGAGTGAATCTCTTGTTTGAGGTGGTGTAAATGCTCTGGTGACAGTTTGTGTGAACGTGGAGGAATGTTTGGGGGATTGTTGGTAAGCTCCAGGCAATAGTAGTAGTAGTTCATTAAATCGAGCAATAGCATGATCATAAAAACAGCATAAAAAAAAGATACAAATACACTGTCCCATAGAAGTAGAAAATCATTTCATCATGTTTTGGTTTTAAGACCTTGCTTAAAACAAGTATCAAATATACTAAAATATTTACTATTTACATATTTTAGGACATCCATCCCTGGCACTTTTCACAGTGAGGCTTTCGATCTGCCACCAGGCATATAACATTTTGAGATCGCAAAAACAAGCCATTGTGTTGTGTCCGACCGGAATATACATAATGCTTCAGATGGATGTGACAAGGAGAGCAAGCGACAGGCTGGGATAATCCAGGTTTTCCTTATGTTACTGTACGCAGGACACAAAGAAAAAGTGCTCAATTGTCTCTTGTACAGACAAACATGTGGGGCACATAGGAGTGATTGTAACATTAGCCCATTTGTTTTTCTATGCATTTAACGGTAAAATCCCAAGCCTTAACTGGATATAAAGTGCTTGTGCCTGTGGTGGTTCAATTTCATCCATGAACATGTCAAAGTTAAAACAACTATTAACATTTAAAAATTGCAAGGTTAAAGTGCCATGTGCTGCAGTTTCTGTACTGGAGGAGTTGATAAAATCCCAGTATCTCTTCTTTAGCAAGGGGGCCATTCTTTTTGTAATGGAGCCAGGGGCCTCCCACATCATATCCAAACCCAGGCAATACAGCCATTTTCTAACCCTATTAAACCAAGGCAATTCGCCTTTCTGGGTTTGAAGAGTTAATAATTCCACCACTGCCTCTTTTACGTGGATCTCCGCGTTAACGCAAATTCTAACCCAAAACATCAATGCTCCAAGGACAGCAAAATGTGAGAGATTTAAATCCCAAGTTGAGGCGCAGTGGTAAAATTGGAGTATTAATTGGGACATTAAGTATTGCCCTAAGGAATTTTCCACTACCTCTAACTTTTTTGTGTTCTCCAAATCCCACAATTCGGAACCATAGAGAGCTGCACCTAAGCCTTTGGCCCTGTGTATCTCAAGTACAGGAGAAATTGGGCAAAATGTTGAACACCTTAACCTTCTTGCTATTGCGCAGTCGACATGTAGTGACGACTCATTCTTTTGGATTTGGGGAGTCCATACTAAGTTATCACTAATTCTGACTCCCAGGTAGTCAAAGACCTTAACCTGCTCTAATTGTTGGGTACCCAATATCAATTTCCCCTTTGGTCGTTTATAGGGGTTAAAAACCATATATTTAGTTTTAGAGCAGTTAATTTCGAGGCCCCGATCCTTACAGGCTTTTGCAAACTTGTTTAAGGTGATTTGGATACCCTTCGGGGTCTTAGAAATAAGGTGTGTGTCGTCTGCAAACATCAAGGAGGGTAAGGCAATAACCAGATTGGATAAATTCTAGAACCCATCTGTCTGAAGTTAATGTATGCCACATGGGGAGGAATTGAGAAAGACGTCCCCCGACCGGTGTAGAATGATCGTGGGGAAGGGGAGGCAAGTCACTGTTGAGAGGGAGGTGTGGGGTGTGGAACCTTTCCCTCTTTCCTTTCCATTACCTCTAAATCCGCCTCGAAATTAGCCTCTTGAAGAGGTTGTCCGACTGTTACCTTTATAGGATGTACAGGTGTTGTCTGTAGATCTGTTTTTAGAGCCCCCTGTGTAGAAGGAGTGTCGAAAAGAACCCCGATTGGATGGGGCTGTAAGGCTCCCCTAGATTTTACAAAGTCTGTCCTTCATCTTCTAAGGAAGTGTCTACAACCGGACCAAAAAGATGCTCTTTATCAAAAGGTAAGTTTAAGATAGAGGCCTGAAATTAAGCCACGCGTGCCTTCGTAGCAAGACACTGGTGTGGATTGCACGCACCGCAGTGTAAGCTGCATCTAAAGCGCATCTAATAGATGTGTTTGAAATTAGCTTTCCTTCCTGAACTAGTCGTGTGCCTTAGACTTCTGTTCATCAGGTAGAAATTGGAACAACTGCTCTAATTCGTCGTAGTGCGCTCTGTCGTATCTAGCTAAGAGAGCCTAGGTATTGGCAATACGCCAATGATTAGCTGCCTGCACAGCTACTCTTTGTGGAGGCATCTATTAGTTTAGATTCCTTGTCAGGAGGAGGGGCATCCCCCTATGTTTGAGAGTTTGCCTGTTTACGGGCATTAGAAACCACTAAAGAAACCAATGGTAATTGACCTTTGATGTAAACTGGGTCTGATGGTGCAGATTTATACTTAATATCCACCCTTGGTGTAAGGTGTGGTGCGCGAACCGGATCTTTAAAGAGGTCGTCCCCATGTTTTAGCATACCTTTAAGCATAGGCAGTGTGTGAGTGGATCTTTGGGAAGAGCTTAGTGTCTCAAAGAGAAAATCCTCCTCAAGTGACTCTTTGAAGCTGAACTCCATGATATTCAGCAGCCCTATTTATTAGGTCTTTATACCCTATATTATCAGGTGGAGAGACTTTTGTAGGGTATAAGTCTGGATCGTTATTGGTGTTTGGATCGGTGTTATAATCGTTCCATGGATCAGGTCTATCATCTACCCAGTCATCCTGATGGTCGGGTGATTGTGGTGGTCGTGAATGTGGGTGTTATCAATAAATGTGGGTTAGGAGGTGGTAGAGAAGGAGGAGAGTTATTAGTACCAACATGTTTTCTCTTAAGAGGAATGTGGTAAGCGTCCTCAGTTTCTGATTTGTGTTTCAATGGCAATTTTGTTTGAATATGTCGAGTTTTGGGATTGATGACCGCATCCTTTTGTTTGGGGTCCGGGTTTGAAGGCAGGATGTCGAAACGAGGCTCTTTTGATGGAGTAGGAGCAGTTTTATCATTCGGTGCCAATATTTTCGGAGCCGATTTTTTGGCGCCGAAGTGGTCGAATCAGAGGATGGTTTCGGTACCGAAGGAGTGGACTCCGAAACATGTTTTGGTTTCGATGCAGATTGTTTCGGCTTGGTGCCCAAATGTGGCCGACTCGATCCCGATCTGGAAGGCTTTATTATTAGTTTCGGTGCCGGGCCCAAAGGCGGGGCATCTGAAACATGTTCTCGGTGCAGACCTTGGCCTGAAGGCAGAGGAGGGCCTGGGGCCTTTTTCTTGGGCAGTGGTGGAGTTTGGGGCAGGGGAGGATCGGTACTCAGTACGCTGACCCTGCGGAATCTCCTCATCCATTTCAGTCTGCTTCTGACAGAAATGAGCTCCTATTCTTCCTCGGCTCCTTGCGAGTCGCTGTCTCGCTTGGAATCTTCTCTGCAGAGATCCGGCATGGAGCCGCTGTTGCATTTCGTGACGTCGAGCCAGACGGTCAAGGAGCGTATCTTTGGATCGGAACGATTTGCACATGTTGGTCTAGTTTGTCGTGCTCCGGGGAGAGGCACAAGTTACACATATCGTGCAAGTAGGTGCATGGGTACTTGGCATGGCACCAGGGACAGAATTTAAATGGAGTCAGTTCCATCGACTGCAAGATGGTTCGACGCGGCTAGGTCAGTCGGCCTTCCACGAAGTTTGATCAAAAAATTTGTGAAGCGATATGTGGAGAATGGGAAACTCGATCAAACAATACCGTTGAGGGCAAGTGAATTGCGCACAGAGGGGGACCTGAGGAACGGTTTTGAACCGGAGCACCGCAATACAGGTCCAAACCAGATGGCGGGAAAAAAAACAATCTAACAATGGAGTCAGATGCCCATGTGCACTATCACCGAAAGGAGGAGTCACCTACCGCGTGACTGCAAGTTGTTTTTCTTTGAAGAAGTCTTTCCAAACATCGGGACTCAACACCAGATGGCAGGAGTATGCAAAGCATGTGATCTACAGCTCACATGCCTCAAACAGAAAGGTTCTTCTAAGGTTAACGCCTGTGGCTCACCAACTCTCCTCAGTGATGTGATGGCAATAAGGAAAGCAACCTTCCATGAGAGAAATTGCAAAGGGCACTTGTGCAATGGTTCAAAAGGTGGCCCCATGAGCCTTGAGAACAATGTTGAGATTCCATACTGGGGCAGGAGGAATCTTTGGTGGTATTACTCTTTTTAATACTTCCATGAAAGCTTTGATTACGGGGACCCTGAATATTGACAGATGTGGTCCATTCTGTAAGTACGCAGCTACCCCTGCAAGGTGCAAACAAAGATGTGTAAGCTAGTCTTATTACTTCTTACATTTACAGCAAACTGATCATGTTTTGTATAGAAGCACCTAAAGGATTGATTTTATTGCAGTATAACAAATCTTTCCCATTTTGCTGCATAACAAGCTCTGGTGGTAGGCCTTCTTGCTTCCTTTAGAATATTCATAGTCTGGTGGGAAGTTTAAATAACCAAACTGACTTCAGGAGCCAGATCGCTAGATTCAGTTCTTTGGGATTCAGATGTCTGATTTCTCCATGGTTGTGTGAGGAAACTGGAGGTGAGGTGCAGCTTTTGATGTGGAACTATTGAAAGCTCCAACAGGGTGGTGTACCATGGTTGACGGGCCATGTGGGAGCTACTAAAATTAGTGCGAAAGATTTGTGCCCGAGTTTCCGAACCCCACACAGAATGAGTGGGAGAGGCGGAAAAGCGTAGGCAAATATCCCTGACCACTTCATCCATACGGCGTTGCCCTTTGAGAGCGGGTATGGGAACCTGGAGCTGAAGTTTCGGCATTTTGCGTTTTTGGCTATGGTGAACAGGTCTATCTGTAGAAAGCCCCATTGTTGAAAGTAGGGAAGGAGAACTTGGGGATAAAGTGCCTACTCTTGAATTTGTTGTCTCCTTGTGCTGAGGTCGGCAATTTGATTGTTTACTCCTGGGATATGTTCTGCCAGAAGATAAATATTGATGAATTGCCAAATTCCAAATGGCTTGAGCAAGTGTTGACAGTTGGAGTGTCCCGCCTTGTTTCTGCACCTAATACATCGCTGTCATGTTTGTTCGGACTAGGACAGTTTTGGCTATGAGGCGAGATTGAAAAGCTTTGAGTGCAAGAAAAACTTCTAAAAGCTCCAGATAGTTGATGTGGAGACTTTTGTGCTTGTTGCACCACAGGCCCTGTATTGTGTAACCTTTGAGATGAGCCCCCCCCCAACCTGTTAGTGATGCGTTTGCTGTGAGCACAATCTGTGGAATATGGTCGATGAAAGGCCAGCCTTTTGATAAGTTTTGTGGGTTCCACCACTGCAGAGAGCCATGGGTACAGCTGTCTACCAACACTAGATCGGTTAATTGACCCTGTGACTGATTCCACTGACTGTGAAGCCTTGACTAGGGTACAATTGCGATGCAAGTCACCATCATTCCCAGCAGTTGCATGAACACTGGCTGGTAAAGCTTGGTTGGGTTGAAACTGTAGAATCACTGCCTGAATATTGTATATTCTGGCAACATTGGGAGAGGCTAGAGCTTTGACTGTCCAGACTGGCTCCTAGGTAAGACTGCATCTGTGACAGATGCAGGTGAGATTGGAGCATTGATGGTGAACTCCAGTTGATGAAGTAGATCTATTATCTGTGTGTGTTGTAGACCGTTCTGGTGAGAGCTGGCTTTGATAAGCTAGTCTAGATGGGGGAAGACATGAATCTGCTGTCTTGAGATGAGCTCCGGGCGCTGTAGTCACTCCGAAGGGAAGTACCTTGAACTGGTAATGCTTGCCTGCCATCTCAAATCTGAGGTATTTGCGATGAGCCGGATAAATTGGAACATGAAAATATGAATCTTTTAAATCTAGATTAGACATAAAATCTGCCCTTTGTAAAAGTGGGAGTACCTGTTGAAGCGTCCATGTGAAAGTGTTCTGACAGTATATAATGGTTTAACTCAGATCCAGAATAGACCTTGGGGAACCGTCCTTTTTGGGAATGACGAAATAGAGCAAACCCGAGCCCTGGTACTGTATTGGAACCGGCTCTATTGCTCCTTTTAGTAAAAGATTGAACCTCTTGTTCTAGCAAATGTAGGTGTTCTGAAGACAATTTGTAGGATCGAGGTGGAATGTTTGGGGGATTGCTGGCAAGCTCCAGGCAATAACCATGTTGGATAATTCCAATCACCCATTTGTCTGTTATGGGCTGCCAAACGGGGAGAAATTGTTAGTCTTCCCCAGACGGGTGTGTTGTAGTCTGGGGTAAGCGTGGGTAAGTCACTGTTTATTAGGGGAAGGGGAGCTACGTGGTGTGTTGCCCTTACCCCTACCTTTGAAGTTGTTGCCTCTATAACCTCTACGAAAAAACTCCTCTGGACGGAGAGGACTGGTTGTCACCTTTATATGTGGAGGTATTCTGGTCTGGGGATAGGGTTTTAGACCCTCTCCTGTAAAAGGAGCGACAAAAGGAGCCTCTGCTGGTCGGAGACTGGAGTGCTCCCGTGTCCTTTATCTTCTCCAACGCTTGATCTACACTTGGACCAAAGAGATGTTCTTTATCAAAAGGTGTATTAAGGATGGATTGTTGAACTTCTGGCTTGAACCCAAAAATTCTTAACCAAGCGTGTATCCTGACCAAGATGCTAGTATTAACTTCTCTAGCCGCGGTGTCCACAGCATCTAGAGCACAACGTATAGAGGAATTAGTAAATGAAGGTAAACTCATTTCCAAGTCCTGAGCCTTCGCTTTATGCTCATCTGGAGATATTGAAGCAATTGCTCCATTTCATTCCAGTGTGCCCTGTCGTACCTGGTTAAAATACCCTGCGTATTCACAATGCGCCACTGACTCGCAGCTTGAGCAGCTATGCGCTTGCCAAGAAGCGTCAAATAACTGACTCCATATCTGGCGGAGGAGCATCTCCTGTCTGGGAATTCGCCCGCTTACGAGTGTTAGACACTACCAGAGAATCTAATGGTAACTGGCCTTGATAAATATGGAGTCAGTAGGGGAAGCCTTACATTTGTCAACGCTAGGAGTCAATATGGGTCCCTAAAAATCTCATTAGCGTGTCTCATCATGCCTTTAAGCATGAAAAGTGTTTGTGAAGACTTGTGTGGATCCTGAAGTTTTGAACAAAAAATCTCCCTCTAGTGATTGTGTAATGCCACCCCATGATATTGTGCAACCCTGGCAATGAGTTCTTGATGGGATGCAGTGTAGTCTGCATTGTGGGTTCAGTCTTTACAGATGCTAGTTCTTGGCCAGTGTGTTGCAGAGTTTAATGCAGAAGGCTATCCATCGAAACAGGGTGCTTCTGCGCACATCCTTCCCCTTCTCTACTGCAGAGAACTCCACAAAATGTTGATCATTCAATCGGTGTGCCTTGGTACTAGCAGAGTTTAAAGTCCTTTTTGGGTCAATGCAACAAAGCCTCTTCTGGGGGTGGGGGGAATGGGACGAGATAACAAGGAATGATGGATTGCCCAACGCGAGGGAGTCAAGTTTGTGAGAATACCTTCAGAGTTCTCAACACTAAAGACAGTGTTATTGCCCTCATGTCAATTTGTCACATGGTGAACTTCAAGTACTTTCAAAGTCAGGCAATGCAGCGACAAGGCATGCATCTGGTCGCAGGGAGTACACACGTCAAGACAAAGCTTAGGTCAAACCTTTAATAAAACTCACCACTACAGGTGATTTGGACGAGGGTGTTTCGTCTGACACGGCCAACAAGCTCCAGAAGTGCCCAAAGCAAGGACATCAACAACTTTACTTGTAAGGGTTCAGTCTTTAAAACACCACACAAGGCCACAGACATGTCTCAGGCCCACCATAAATCGATTTTATGGAAGGGCAGCAGGCAGCATCCATCACTTCAGGCAGTTAAAATGCAGTCCATTTCACCCTCTCAAACTCCATGCATGGAGATGTAGATTCAACAGGGGCGGATGGAGGATTCTGCCCTGTTGCAGAGACGGGAGGTCCTTGCGATGTGGCAATCAGATGCTCATGCCCAGAAGGTTGAGGTACCACTCTCCTGGTCCAAATCAGAACCATTAGGATTACTTAGGTCCAGAGTACAAAGGCATAGAACAATACATTTCATTCCAGACAGAATGCATCTCCCAGCGAGTGTTTTTGCAGACATACCAACACAACTCTGCACTGCACGTTAGACAGTGGTGAAAAGCTCTAATCAGATTTCCACCCCATGGCTGTGGTGTTGTCTGAACCTCCACCAGCCTCAACTGGAAGAAAGGCCTTTAGAGCCAGACTAATGTCCCACAACTCCAGCAGACTGAAATGAGCCTGCCCTCCATGAGACAAGTTCTGTTCGCAAGCTCCCCCTGAGGACCACTCCTGCCTATCAGGGACACGTCAGTCAACCGTCAGCTCTGGTGGGGAAGTGGGAGGGGCCTACTACTGGACTAAATGTTCTGGCAGCCACAACTGCAAATCTCCAGTAGTCGAAGAACTGATTGCAACGGCAAAACTGCCCCAGTGTTGGGCCTATTGGAACTTCAAATCCCACTGCAGAGCACACATGCCACCTGGTGAAGTCTACCAGGAATCTGCAGGAGGCTAAGAATCCAAGAACCCTCAGTGCTGTACCTAGTCATCCAACATTGAGCCTGAAACTGTTTCAGAGGGAAGACCTGAACTCTACTGCATCCAGGAGAGCTCCAATGAAAGGAAGGCTCTACAGGGGAGTTAAGTGAGACTTTGGCTTGTTGATAGTTAATCCCAAGGAGGTCAAAAGGTTTGCAGTAGTCCATGACGGAATATAGTAAGCCTGCCATCAGCCAATCATCAAGGTACAGTAATACTGTTATCTGACCTCCAAACATGGGCAACCAAAGAGTAACAATTTAATTACAAATTGTGCACCAGTAGTATGTTCTGTGGCTGCTTTCAGAATTTGCCCTTACGTCTGGGCGCAGCTATAGCTTCATGTGAGGAGGTTATTTCTAGTAGGAAATTGTGTTGGAGCTTTTAGACCAAGTGTCATTGGAGTCTGGTGCATTTTGCACACTAAATAAAGAATGTGTCAATGGGAGAAAGTGTATGAAAATCTGATCAGTCTGACAGTGCCCAGGAAACATGGGGCAGGTACTTTGAGGTGAAGGCTTTAGGCATTCAGTGCTTGCACAAGTGGCGAACAGACCCATGGAAGAAGTCCTGTGACATTAAAAGTAGTTGAGAATTTCAAAGTTGATCTATTCTTT
Source organism: Calotriton arnoldi (assembly GCA_963921515.1). NCBI lineage: Eukaryota > Metazoa > Chordata > Amphibia > Caudata > Salamandridae > Calotriton > Calotriton arnoldi. The sequence goes on from CAWUFW010000977.1 coordinate 1,646,530, forward strand.
AGGATCTTGCTACAGCCTGCTGGGGACAGCAGTTTGGTCTGCTTCAGGAGAGGCTCTGTTGTGGCATGAATATGTAAAAGACTGTTGTCCTTGGTAGTGTCCAGAATACACAGTGCTGCCAGAGATCAGGGAGCCATGAAAAGTGCAGGTTGGTTACTGAACTGGCTGCTGTTAGGACGCTGGATGAGAAAAGTTGGGTCTGAGGAACAGCATGGCATTTTTCAAGTAGCCAATAAAGGATCAATCGGGGCCTCACTAAAAGACAAGGGCTCTGACGGCCAAGGTAGCAAAATTGCATTCAATAAATTTGCCTTCGTTTCAACTATAGGTAACTAAAGCAACTACATCAGCGGTCCTGTGGACAACAAAGGAGGGAGTCCGCTCCTTGGGTGGATACGGAGTAGATTCTAATTCAGCCTCAAGTGTCCAACACACTAGATTTTGCAGATCAAGCACAATCTGGCATCCAGTGTAGTTAAAGGGGTGCAAGCTGTTCACATTATCCTCATGTGGTATATCCTAAAGCCCTTGGACTAAGTCTGAAATGTAGCCGAACAGAGCCTCCAGACTCTTGTAGTATTGATATTGAGGAGAAAGCCGATATCTATAGTTTGAAGCTGCACTTTGGTGACTGCATAAGGGGACTAGTCTAGTATGAGCCAACATCTGCTCTTGCTTAGACTGGCGTCTGGCTCAGATCTGCTATGAACCTCAGGTGTCTGGGATGGTGCATTTGGAATAGTATAGACACTAGAGCGGATGCAAAACTGTCCGGTGCTGGCAAGAAGCAGGAAAAAGGCCATTGCATTTCCATCGGTTCAATGGAGGAACACATTGGTTGAAGTGTGAATGGTGTTCCCTCCATCTCTATAGCCCAGTGACACCACAAGAAGCTGGCATTGCCATAAATACCTGCAGCATAACCTTCAAAGCCTCCATTTCCTGCAGGGTCACTGATGGCCCAATAACTCTGGTCACATCAGGACCACTCTTGGCCTCAGACTCATAAGAGGCCAGTGGGGTTGGGTCCTCGTTGACAACAGTTCAGCTTGCCTGTTCTGGAGTGGTCACAGCATGAATGTCAATTTGTCTTTACACTAATAGCCCAACTCTGACTTAAGAGACTTTGTGAGGAGTGGCAATACAATCTGGATCAGGAACAGCCTCAACCTGAAGCAGGGTCATCGTTTCTAGCAAGACCTTGTGCTGTGTGAAGTAGAGATTTTGGAAACAAAACTTAGGAGCATTTGAGTGAATGGAACCCCGGCACCACAAACGTGGCATGGGTCCTTCAACTAGATCTATTTACTGCATTCATGGCATGGTTCAGGCAGTGTGCCAACTCGTAACCATTTTTAAGGAGGCCTCACTGGACACCTGTGGACCAGTCTTGAAACCTTCATAAAAGTGCTTAACATACTGGCTCTAAATATCAGGTAAGAGGTTAGTTTCAGTGGTGCTGGAGAGTTAGGCCACTGTTCCAGAAACCCCCTATCCTTAGATTTAATCGAGTCAAGTTTGTCATCCCCATTGTTACTCTGGCCACCTCCCACACCCAGAAAAATATCTTGTTGGATTTTTTAACTGCTTGTATGTCATCTGCTAGGCCAAGGAACTGCTAGCAGAATTTATTTTTAGAATCTTTACAGGTACCAGGCAGGGGATCTTATTCAGTTTTCCCCCTATCTGGAGCAGCCATATGGGTAAAATGTTCAACTACTGAAAAGATTCCGGCAAAATCTCAAAATCATTACACCAGGATGATAAAAGGCATCAAAAGCAGGAACCAAAAATAGAAAGATGGGCATCTGAGATTCCCAACTAATGCGACTGGAGACAAATGTTATTCTACTTCAAGGAAAGGACTAAAGGCTCACGATCTTACAGTTCTAAACGGAACTTAACTGAGGGATAATATTCAGTCAACTAACAACAAGGTAATCGATACGACTTCACCACCTGCCATTCTTAAAGGTCAATTTGCCTGGAGCGTTGGATAGAGTACTGACACTAACCTATGAGAAACAAGTTCAAAGCCAGAGGATTGTTTAAGGTTGGGCTACTGGCTCTGGAATACCCCAAACACTCTTGGTCTAGGATAAAAGGAATGTGTTCTAACCAAATATTTAAGTCTCTAGCCACCATGACAATTAATATGTTCTAGGGGGCTACCAAAAGCATGAGGGATGGGAATTGTTCAATTGTAATCCCTTTTGTAAACATTGTGCAGAAATAATGTCAGACCCGTATGGAACTCTAATAAATTTTGGATATCATTACTACGACAGTCTATAATATTAAGCTTTACAATCATTTACTGTCAAATAGCAAGATCCTCTAGAGCAGACCCGACTGCTTTGTGAACTTTTTGGTCAAGTATGATAAAGCACCAGTTTTTCATGGGGACAGAAAAACAAAGAAGAAAAACCAAGAATCACATCCATGCGCTCTCATTGAGACTAATGCCTTGGCCACACTGTTCAGAAGAACGAGAAGCTACTGCAGCAAAACCACAAGCATGGTTGGATTAGGTGACTAAAGAGCTGGAAACAAAAATGGGCAACACCTGAAAGGAAAAAGCATAACCTTCCTTGCCCGACCAGGATGACGTAAGACCTTGTGGAGCGGAGCAAGTTCTTGACAGCCTCACTTCCTTGTAACACAAAGCTTGTTGGGGCTGCAGCACAGGTTGCAAGTGTTGAGGCTGCCAAAAAGGCAGACCATAGGAATAGCTCCTGAACTTGCTTTACTTACGATTGAAATGGTGCATGGTGGAAGCTAGCTTTAAGGGCTGACTGAAGCCTGTCCCTCCTTAGAACATTGTAGGGTCAAGTCAGGCTGGTAAGAAACAATTTTTAAAGGGCATGTCCACAAGATTCACTACATCACCCAGAAATCTGGTGGAGCAGATCCAAGCATGGGGCAGAAGACAATGCGGCTGCCCATGGATTGTGCTACTGAATCCACTGGATCCATTCAAGAACACTGGTTTTGGTATCAACGCATCCTGCCCATCTGACAACCTTTTCAAAATGGCTAGGCTCATCAGGAAGCTACAATATGACCAACAGCTCCATCGACAAAAGGGAACAAGGTTTTGTGCAGTGAAGGGCAAGGCTCTGCAAAGACCTTCACTACTGCTTAAATTTTCTTCAATTGCCTGTCGATAGGGGAAGTGAGGAAGCAGTCAGGGCTACGACTAGAGATAGCAAGTCTTAAACCCAAGGCTCTCTGGTGAGTGCTGAGCCTTCATTTTTTGGGTCCCCAGATGTTGGAAAACTGGGCAATTCACGAGCTGGGACATAGTTGGTTTCTCCCATATCATTAAAACCTTCTCCATTTCAATGAGCCATTGACAAAGATTGTCAAAGCAGAATGTAAAAATCAGTGAGCAATTTATCCTTGATCTCTCCTAGTTAATGACAGCTTTATGACCTCTACTACGTTGTGCAAGACTGCCATTAAAGAAGCAGCTTACTCAGTAAAAGCACTTTGAGGGGCTCACTAGAGTACAGCTCCAGAAAGGTGTGCAAGCCACAAGTCTTTAGTAAACTCAAGCAAACACCAGCAACAATACTGTAGATGAGGTCTAACTCACTGCAGACATAGGATCCAGTTGAAATGAGGTATAGTCTGAACTAAAGAGCCCCAAGCCTGCCGAAGTATTCGTAGAGCCAAATGTCTGCAAGGAACAACTGTAGAAATCAGGATGACCTTATTCTACAGGAAATCAGTGTGCAGAAAAACTGCATCAATGGTGCTACCAGATGGCGTGGTGACCAGAAAGGCCTTCAGAGGGATCAAATCTGGTGAGAAAGTGGAAAAGAGTTCCTACCCTCACTCTTGACTGCCAACTAGGAGTTTGGGGAGCGGGGGGGGGGCAGAGGTGTTACTGGGGGCTTGGGAGCTAATTTGCATTAGCAACACGAAGTATGCATGTAAATAGGTCAGTCTAAACACAAGGTAGTAAAAGGTACACAAAACAGCCAAAGTATAGATAGATAACTAAAGACAAGAAGTTCATTCCGATCTAAGTGAAGGAGCGAGGTTAGGTATCCATGCAGGACATTACATTGTGGTTACATACTACATGCATTCATGCTACCAGTTGCACACTGATGAGCAGTTTGTTATAATGTAGCATGGTACCCATTGTGAAGGCAACTTGAAGGACCCAGAATATAGGCTTATGACGAGAAAGGTTTGAGCAAAATGGCATGCTCTGTTGTCCATTGGCTAACACGACCAATACCAGAAAACAAAATCCTCTGCAATCGAAGTGGGTAGAGCTATAGCTTGTGAAAATATCTGCTCAGAACCATTCTGCATAGGTACTCCATTCATTAATGCTTGCCAGTACAAAGTCAAATACCCCCACCTTCCCTAGTTCTCCTTGCAAGCTAGTAATCACAAAATGCAGCCGTTGGCTGTAAGTATGCCAAACCAATCAAGAAAGTTTTCCACACCTTTCGTACAAAGATTTCAAAGTAACAGGTCACTATCCAAACACTTGAAACAATCCAATTCTTCCAAGCAAACCACTTCTGAAAGCAGAGCACAATAACTATTATACTAAAAGAAATAAACACATTACCCTAAAATGAAAGTGCCCAATTCACTAACAGCTAAATGGGTGGGTGCTGCAGAGCGAGTCCTCTTATGGCAAGTCCTACAATACCTTCACTTAGAGGAATAGGGGAGCCTGGTGAATAAAATGGTACAAATGTGCCGTCAATTCTAGGGGAATGAATCGTACACCTTGGTCTCAGTGAAGGTGTCACTTGTGTGCAACTGGACACTAGCCAGGTCCAGTACATGATAAAACAGTAGCTAAGTTAACCAGTTGTCCAAGTTTACTTGTGGAAGGTTAACTTCGACAACTGGTGCCTTATAATGGATGCGCATGGATGTGGAAGATATACAGGGGTAGTAGGAAGGAAGACTTGACAGTTTTATAAATGTACTATAAAAATTGGTACCTAGAATAAGGTATCTCTGGGTGGATATGGATCCAAACCAACAGTGAGCCATACCATTGGCACTCTTGGATCCAGGTATCCACTTTTACATTACTTGCACTTTGTAAAACCTTGTAACTTACACCTACAAGAACTGTCGCAAGTTGTAACCCAACATGAAACCGTTTTCTAAAAAATTGCAGAGGAAGAACACATCTGCGCTACTACAATGACATGGCAAACAAATAAATTTTCATACAGTGCTTGCTACTGCAGTTTAAGTTTGCATCAAGTCAGACAATAGTTATTTTGCCGATCAAGTCAGCTGCTAAATGACCCTGCCAGGATTCAAGTGAACGTTTAACTGGGTCAAGGCAATCTAGAGTGATTGAGTGAGTGGATGAAGATCAGCCGACTAAAACTGAACACGGAGAAGACAGAAGTCCTCATCCTCGGCTCCAACCCCTCAGCCTGGGACGACTCCTGGTGGCCAACGACGCTGGGAGCAGCCCCGACACCCACGCAACCTGGGAGTCATCCTCGACTCAACGCTCTCCATGGCCAAGCAAGTCAACGCAGTCTCATCCTCCTGCTTCAACACCCTCCGCATGCTTCGCAAGATCTACAGGTGGATCCCGACAGACACAAGAAGAACAGTCACCCAGGCCCTCGTCAGTAGCAGACTTGACTATGGGAACGCCCTCTACGCGGGAGCCCCGGCCAAGCTCATCAAGCGACTGCAACGCATACAAAACGCCTCCGCACGCCTGATCCTCGATGTACCACGCCACAGCCACATCACCCCCCACCTGAGTAACCTGCACTGGCTCCCCGTCGACAGGAGAATCTCCTTCAAACTCCTCATCCACGCACACAAGGCACTCCACAAGACTGGCCCAGCCTACAACAGACGACTCCTCTTCTACGTCCCCAACCGCCAACTCCGCTCCGCAGGCCTCTCCCTCGCCACCGTCCCTCGCATTCGAAGAACTACCACCGGCGGCAGATCCTTCTCCCACCTCGCCAAGACCTGGAACACCCTTCCACTAAGCCTACGACAGACCCAAGACCTGCTGACCTTCAGGAGGCTACTCAAGACCTGGTTGTTCGACCAGTAGCAGCACCCCCACCCCTTTTTTCCCCTAGCGCCTTGAGACCCTCGCGGGTAAGTAGTGCGCTTTACAAATTCTGTAATTGATAGAGTGAATCTAAAACTTACTAGCAAATACTGTCCATGTCTATGCAACTATAATAAGAGCAACAGTTTGGGTGCAGCTCACCTTACCACCTATTAAAATATAAACAACAATGCCCTGAAAATCCGGGTCTTTAAAGTGAACTTTCAGTAGATAATTGAGCACCAACACTGAGAAATACTTTGATGCATGTTTAATAGCAACTCTTGCCAACGTAGCAGCCAGCATTACAACGAAGTAATGCCTTTAGCCTCAGAAAAGGCTGCAGGTTGCATTTTTAAAAAAAATTAAGTACTGCTAGGGAGCAGTGCAGTTTCAAACAATTGCCCAAACCGCTTCAAGGCTAAATTCATTAAGCATTAGTTAAGACCATTCCAGGCTATGATGCGTGGAAAGGGTAATGTTACTCACTCAGTAAACATCTGTTCTTGGCATGTAGAGCTGTAGATTCACATGCTTTGCATACTCCTGCCATCTAGTGTTAGGTGTGGATGTTTGCAAGTTATTTTTGTTCGAAGAGTCTTTCCAGTTACGCGGTAGGAGACTCCTTTCGGTGATAGTGTGCATGGGCATCGACTCCATTGTTAGATTGTTTTCCCGCAGAGGGTGAGAATGGAGTTGGTATGTGTAGAATAGAGATGTCCATGCGTATGAATGTGAATTAAGAGCTACAACAACCACAGGATACCGGGGAGGTGGGTGGGCGCATGCAAATCTACAGCTCTACATGCCAAGAATAGATGCTTACTGGGTAAGTAACATTATCCGTTCGAGGCATGTGAGCTGTAGATCACATGCTTTGCATAGACTATATAGCAGTAAACTCCCAAAGCGGTGGCTAGCCTGCATTAGGTGTTTGAAACAGTTTTAAGTACTGCTTGGCCTACATTTGCCTGTTGTCTTGCGATCACATCTACACAATAGTGTTTGGTGACTGTGCGGTGAAGACCATATTGCTGCCTTACAAATATCAGCTCAGGAATATTTCCTAAGGCGGCCATAGTAGCCCCTATTTTGCGAGTAAGAATGCGCTCTAGGGAGTACTAACAAAGTTCTTTGTTTTAACATAACATGTTTAGATACATTTTATAATCCATCTTGCAATACCCGATTTAGATATAGGATTGCCCTTGTGAGGTGGAGAAAAAGCAACAAGTAGTTGCTTTGCTTTCCTAAATTCTTTGGTTCTTTCTATGTAGTAATGTATAGCACGTCTAACATCAAGGGTGTTTAGAGCTCGCTCTGCTACAGAATCAGGTTGAGGAAAGAAAACAGGTAACTCAACTGATTGATATAAAAAGCAGAAACAACTAGAGAAAAAGGTATGATTGGTACGAAGAACCACTCTTTGTGAAGTTGAAAGAAAGGCTCTTGTATAGTTAATGCCTGAAGTTTACCAACTCTCCTTAGTGAGGTTATCGCTATGAGGAAAGCGACTTTCCAAGATAGGAATTGTAACTGACATTTTTGCATTGGTTCAAAAGGTGGACCTGTTAGCCTTGTAAGGACTATGCTTAAGTTCAAATCTGGAGCAGGGGGAATTCTTGGTGGTATCACCCTTTTTAATCCTTCCATGAAGGCTTTAATCACTGGTACTTTGAACAGAGATAAGTGTTGTCTATTTTGCAACTACTGCTGCTAGATGTAAACAAATGGATGTGTAAGCTAGTCCACATTGCTGTAAATGCAACAGATAACAAATGATGTTCTGTATGGAAGCATCATGTGGATGGATTGTTACAATAGACAAACTGTTTCCATTTTGCTGCATAACATGCTCTAGTAGTAGGCTTTCTGCCTCTTTGAGAATATTCATACAGTCTGGTGGCATTTGTAAATAACCAAACTAGGACTTCAGGAGCCCAATCGCTAGGTGGAGTTCTCTGGGATTTGGATGTCCGATTTCTCCATGGCTGAGTGAGGAGACATGGTGTGAGATGTAGCTTTTTAGGTTGATGAGCCCATGTGGGGGCTACTAAGATCAGTGTGAGGGACGTTTGTCTGAGCTTCCGAACCAGTAATGGAATTAGTGGGAGAGGCGGAAAAGCGTAAGCAAATATCCCTGACCAATTCATCCATAGAGCATTGCCCTTGGATACTGGGTGTGGGAACCTGGATGTGAAGCTTGGGCATTTTGTGTAGTGTGGCAAACAGATCTATCTGTGGAAAGGAAAATGCTACTTACCCAGTATGCATCTGTTCTTGGCATGTAGAGCTGTAGAGTCACATGCTTTGCATAGATCGCCATCTAGTATTGGGTACGGATGTTTGCACTTTGCACGAGGTAGGGGACTTCTTTTGGCTAAAGTGCGCATGGGCATCGACTCCATAGTTAGATTGTTTTCCAGCAGAGGGTGAGAATGGAGTTAGTAAGAGTAGTAAAAAGATGTCTGTTAGAAATGGGGTCTCTAGTTGGCAAGGGCTTGCACCTTTGTCCAAGTAGGGACCCTTCTTCCTAGTCAGGGTAAGGGTTGTTACACTCGTGAAGTAACCCCTGCTCACCCTCGTGGTAGCTTGGCACGAGCAGTCAGGCTTAATTCAGAGGCAGTGTGTAAAGCATTTGCACATAACCAACAGTAATACAGTGTAAGCACTACAAACGGACACCACACCAGTTTAGAAAAATAACCAATATTTTATATACTCAAGACAAGACCAATTACGACAAAAATCCACAATACTGTACTTTAAAAATGAATGCTTGATACGGTAACTTCTTTGCAGGAATAGCACAAAAGCAAAGTTCGTACGAGTCGGTAGCTCCGTCCGAGCCTACCGTGATGCTGAAAACCACAGAGTCTAACAGTTCCAGCCGACCGCGTCGATACGGGCCAGCAGAGTCGTGAACAGACTCGGTCACAGTACCTTTTCTCGTTGTGGCTGGTACGGAGTGTACGAGCCAGTCGGCGTTCGTCGCGGTTGCGGTGCAAGACGGAGCGATGCAAGGTGCGGTGTCCCTCGATGCGGTGCAGGCAGCGGCTCGATGAGCGTCGTGCAGACGGAGTCGGTGAGTCCAAGGCGTGCGATGCAGGGCGCAACTATGCTCGATGCGGTGCTGACAGGTTGCGATGCAGGCGACCTAGCCGGGGTGCGGGAGCTGGCGTCGGACAGCGGTGCGAGTCGGAGCGGTGCGTCGCAGACGTGCGAGCGGTGCCCCAAATGCGGTGCGGTCTCGACTCTTGAGCCAGTTGCAGCGACAGTGTCGGTCTGGTCCGGCTGGCCCAGTGAAGCGATGCGAACTGCGGTGCCCACAGGTCACGGTGCAAGCAGCGGCTCGATGTTGGCGGCGTCGGACGTCGCCCACGGTGAGACCAGGGTTGCGATGCGAAGCGGGGCGATGCGGTCTGCGGTGCAAACAGGTCACCGGCCAGGGATGGATTCGGTTGACGGAGTCGGTTGCAGTTCCCTTCCTCTGTGGCGACTGAAACAGCGTTCCAGAAGCGGTACCCAGAGGCTTGTGAAGTCTTTGTAGTCCCTGAGACTTCTTAACAGGAGGCCAGCTCGGTTCCTGGCCCTTGGAGATACTCAGCACAAGATTGTAGAAAGTTCCGTCCAGTCCTTTCACTGCCCAAGACAGAAGCAGCAACTGCAGGCCAACCCAACAAAGCAACACAGCAAAGGGGCAGTACTCCTCCTGGCAGCTCTTCCAGCTCTTCGTCTTGGCAGGTTCCTTGATTCCAGCGAGATCTAAATTCATGGGGTCAGGGCCCCAATATTTATATCCCAAATTCCTTTGTTCTCTGAAGGCAGAGAGGCCTTTGCCTAGTCCAAACCAGTTCTGGAGCACTTTGTTGACAAGTCTCCGTCCCTTCTTTCAGTGAGTAGGCCAGGGACATCAGACGCACCACAGGAGGTGGAGCCAGCATTGTGGAGGGAAGGCACTGTCCTATTCAGGGCCCAGGTGCGACCCCTCCCACCCATCTACAGGTCGATCTGGCTATTCAGCCCTGCGCTGACTCACCCTGTCTCCTGGCATCCCCCAGCCCCTGTCACTCACATTCCAGACACGGAATACACAACCTCGCAGAGGCAGGCTTGGATGGTTGGACAAGAAAATACCCACTTTCTAAAAGTGGTATTTTCAAACCCAGAATGTTAAAACCAACTTCACTAAAAGCTGCATTTTATCATTCTGAGTCCAGGCATACTAAACTCGAATTTCTACCATGTTCCCGGGGTCAGTTAGGATTATATACTGTAATAATCAAAACCGCCCGTTCTGGCCTAGGGGGAACAGGTAGCCTTGCAATAGTGAAAAACGAACTAGGCTGTAATTCACTATCAGGACATGCCGCACACACCCGGGCATGTCCTACCTTTCGCATACACCGCACCCTGCCCACAGGGGTACCTTGGGCCTACCTTAGGGGTGACTAACATGTAGCAAAGGGAAGGTTCAGGGACTTGCAAGTGTGTGCACTTGCCAAGTCGACATGGCAGCCCCAGGCTGCGCACAGGCTCTGCGATGGCAGGCCCGAGTTACATTTTACGGGCTGTTTGCGTGGGTGGCACAATCCAGTGCTGCAGCCCACCAACAGCATTTGGTCTATAGGCCCTGGCACTCGCAGTGCACTTTACAAGGGACTGACACAAACCAAATAGGCCAATCATGGAAACACCAATCCATAACGCATTTTATACAGGAGCACTTGCACTTTCCCACTGGACCGCAGTGAGGAAAGTGCGCAGAATCACCACACCAGCAAAAACAGAGTCAAAACCGGGAGGTCAGAAAGCAAAAAGTCAGGGGAAACACGCCAAAAGATGCCAAGTCTAACACATGTCCCCTCCAGCTGAAAGTAGGGAGAACTACCCAACCCCATTGGAGTTCTCTTCACTAAGGCGGAAGAACCTGGACAGACCATCTGCGTTGGCGTGTTCTGTACCAGGACGGTGTTCCACCGTAAAGTCCATTCCCTGTAGGGAGATGGACCACCTCAGCAGTTTTGGATTCTCGCCCCTCATTTGCATCAACCATCTGAGGGGCCTGTGGTCTGTCTGAACCCGGAAGTGAGTCCCAAACAGGCATGGTCTCAACTTCTTCAGCGCCCAGACCACAGCAAAAGCTTCCCTTTCTATGGCACTCCACCTCTGTTCCCTGGGAAGTAGTCTCCTGCTAAGGAAGACTACAGGCTGATCCAGGCCCTCTTCGTTCAGTTGTGAGAGCACCGCTCCCACACCATGCTCTGAAGCGTCCGTCTGCACGACGAATTCCTTGGAGAAGTCAGGTGCCTTGAGCACGGGCGCCGTGCACATGGCTGCCTTCAGGGCATCAAAAGCTTTCTGGCAGGACTCAGTCCAGATCACTTTCCTGGGCTGCCTCTTAGAGGTCAGCTCTGTTAAGGGGGCAACGATGGTGCCATAGCCCTTAACAAATCTCCTATAATAGCCGGTGAGACCTAAGAAGGCTCTCACCTCTGTCTGCGTCTTGGGGGGTTCCCATGCCAGAATGGTGTCAATCTTGGGTTGGAGGGGCGCCACCTGGCCGCTTCCTACCTGGTGTCCCAAGTACACCACCGAACCCTGCCCGATCTGGCACTTACTGGCCTTGATCGTGAGGCCTGCACCTTGCAGAGCCCTCAACACTTTCTCAAGGTGCTGTAAATGTTCTTCCCAGCTGGAACTGAACACAGCAATGTCATCCAGGTAGGCGGCACTGAAATCCTCCAGCCCAGCCAACACCTGATTGACCAACCTCTGAAAGGTGGCAGGGGCATTCTTCAACCCAAAGGGCATCACCCGGAATTGGTAATTACCTTCTGGGGTTGAGAATGCTGATCTCTCCTTGGCCCCATCGGTTAAGGCAATCTGCCAGTACCCAGACATTAAATCAAACGTGCTGAGGAACCGGGCAGCTCCCAACCGATCAATGAGCTCATCAGCTCTGGGGATGGGGTGCGTGTCAGTCCTGGTGACGGCATTGAGCCCACGGTAGTCCACACAAAACCGGAGTTCTGGAGTGGCACCGGGCGCCGCAGCCTTTGGGACCAAGACCACTGGGCTGGCCCAAGGACTGTGGGAGGGCTCAATCACCCCTAACGCCAACATCTTAGAGACCTCCTCCTTGATGCTGGCTCTGACCCGGTCAGTCAACCTGTAAATCTTGTGCTTCACAGGATGGCTGTCACCAGTGTCCACGTCATGGGTACACCAGTGAGTAACACCGGGGTCAGAGAGAACAGCGGGGCGAACTGTCCCAACAACTGGCGACAGTCCCCCTGCTGCTCCTGAGTCAGAGTAGGGGAGAGGATCACACCCTCTACTGACCCATCATGCTCCTTGGTAGACAGGAGGTCAGGGAGAGGCTCGCTCTCCTCCTCCACCCCATCATCTGTCGCCAGGAGCATACTCACTTCGGACCTCTCGAAGTGGGGCTTGAGGCGGTTCACGTGAAGGACCCTCAAAGGGTTCCTTGGAGCCTGCAAATCCACCAGGTAGGTGACGTCACTTTTGCGCTCCTTTACCTCGTATGGCCCAGTCCACTTGTCCTGCAAGGCACAAGGTGCCACTGGGGCCATGACCCACACTTTCTGCCCAGGTTGAAATTCGACCAGAGTGGCGTTCTGGTCATACCATCTCTTCATTTCTTCCTGGCTGGCTTCTAGGTTCGCCTGAGCGAGTTTCCTGAAGCGGGCAGTTTGGTTTCTAAAGGCCAGCATGTAGCTAAATACATCCTGGGGAGTTTTCCTGGGAGCCGCCTCCCAGCCTTCCTTAACCAAACTCAGAGGTCCTCTGACAGGGTGGCCATACAGGAGCTCAAAGGGGCTGTACCCAAGAGACTTCTGAGGCACCTCCCTGTACGCAAAGAGTAGGCATGGCAAGAGGACGTCCCACTTACGCCTCATGGGTTCTGTTAGACCCTTGATCATGCCTTTCAAGGTCTGGTTGAATCTCTCCACCAGACCGTTTCCTTGTGGGTGGTAAGGAGTGGTGAACTTGTAGGTTACACCACACTCCTTCCACAGGGATGTCATACTTCGATATGAAATTGGTCCCCTTATCGGAAACCACCTCTGGGGAATCCCACACGGGAAAAGATCCCCATTAACGCCGGCCCACCACTGGCGCCGTCGTTGTCCTGAGAGGGATTGCCTCCGGGTACCGGGTGGCATGGTCCACCAAGACCAGGATGTACCTGTTGCCCATGGCTGTCTTGGGATCCAGTGGCCCCACTATATCCATCCCTACCCTTTCAAAGGGTGTTCCAACAACCGGAAAAGGTTGGAGAGGAGCTTTGACCTTCCTCCCACTCTTACCACTTGCCTGGCAAGTTTGGCAAGACCTACAGTGTGCATCTGACTGCCTTCGCATTTGGGGCCAAAAGAAGTGGGTGACAAGCCTGTCAAAGGTCTTGTCCTGCCCCAAATGTCCTGCCAAAGGCACGTCATGAGCCAGACCCAGTAGGAAGGTCCTGAAGCGCTGGGGTACCACCAGCACACGGGCTGACCCAGGCTCAGCAACCTTAGGCTCACTGTATAGGAGACTACTCTCCCAGTAGATCAGATGTGACCCGGACTGATTACCAGCTGCCTGGTCTGCAGCCTGCCGCCGCAGACCCTCCAGAGTAGGGCACTCGTTCTGCTCCCTGCAGAACTCCTCCCTGGTGGGACCCCCTTCTTGCTGCCAATGGGTCAGCTCAGAGATGTCTCCCAGTTCGGCTACCTGTTCCCCTGTAGGCACCGGGCGTCCCCCTCGAGGTCCGCCTCCTCCCGGTCCGTGGGAACTTCGGGGGCCGGTTTCCGCGCCCCTGCCCTTTCTCTTGGCAGGGACTTGGGCCACTGTTTCAGGCTCCAAGTCCTCTTGATCACCCTTTCTGGCTGCCATTGACCAAGTAGACACGCATGCCCACTCTGGCAACCCAAGCATCTCCAAGTGTGACCTGAGCTCAACCTCCTTCCACGAGGACTGCTCCAGGTCGTTTCCTAGCAGACAATCTACAGGCATGGTAGGGCTCACAACCACCCTCAAGGGACCTGAGACCCCCCCATTCAAAGGGAACCTGCGCCACCATACACTGGCGCTCAGAGTTGTCGACAGCAACTACTTGGTGGAATGCTCCTGGGACTACTTGCTTCTCAGACACCAGGTGACACCGGACTGAGGTCACACTGGCTCCAGTATCTCTGAGAGCCTCTACCCTGTTCCCATTAATGGTCACCCAGGTGCTATATTTCTTTGTGTTAGGGGGCACCTGGTTTCCTGGGACCATCTCACTGTCCCCGAGTGAGACAAGGGTCATTTCTGCGGGATACCCACCCTCCTGTGGGCACCCCTCCTCCCCAAGCGCTACACTAGCCAACACTTTGGACTGTCCACCGGTGGGCGGCTGTGTCCCCTTCGGGCACTTGGGGTCCCTCTTAAAGTGACCTACCTGGTCACATGCATAACACTTGCGGGGGCCGGTCTCAACAGGCTTCCCTGTAGAGACCCCTTTCTTCTCATCACCGGGGGGCTGGGAACCTTTACCCTGGGTACTAGTTTGGGGCCCTTTAGAGAACTCCTGTGCTTTACCCTTGTCCCACCCACCTTTCTGCTGGGGACCCTGCACACCTTTGGCTGAGTCTCCCCCAAACGCTTTCTTGTGGACCCTGGTACTCACCCAGCGGTCCGCTTCCATAGCAAGCTTCCTGGGGTCAGTTAGCTTACTATCAACTAGGTGCTGGCGCAGATCTGCAAAACATAGACTAGACAAGTGCTCCCATGCAATCAAGTTGTAGAGCCCCTGAAAATCTGTTACACTACTGCCCTTCACCCAACCATCCAGAGACCTGCAGAACACATCCACACATTCCAACCAAGTGTTGGCAGACTTCTTACTGGACCTGAACTGATCCCTGTACTTTTCAGGAGTAAGACCATACTTTGTGAGAAGGGCATCCTTCATGTCAGCATAGGTGAGGTGATACCCCTTACCCAAAGCTATCAGAGCATCCCTTGCTTCTTCCGGGAAAAGTGGCCACAATCCTGCTCCCCAATTCTCCTCCGGGACCCCATTCATGTGTATGGCTGCCTCATAACCCTGAAACCACCTTTGTATGTCATCCCCTTCTTGAACTCCTTGCCTACGTTCTTGGGAATGTGCACAATCCTGTCTGCCTTTCTGGACGAATTGCTGCCACCATCTGAGCCTGACTTACTCCTAAGTTCTAGCTCCTTCAGTTCTCTCTCATGCTCTAAGAGCATCTTCCTCTCCTCTATGGCCAATCTCTTCTCCTCCCGCTCACCCTCCAGCCTGAGCTTCTGCAGCTCGAACTGCCTTGCCTCCCGCCTGTCCTCCAGCTCCTCCGAGGACAGACTGCTGCTGCCTGACCTGGCGGGTTCCCCCCTACCCAAAAGCACATCCACCCTGGAAATAGGCTCCTCCACCTCCTCACTGAGATCACCAGGCTGCCCATTGGCATGTCTGGCTACTACCCAGGCCCTCAGCGCCTTCTGTAGCTCCTCCTTCCTTGTGAGGCCTTTAATTTGGACTTTCAAGTTTTTACAAATCGCTCGTAACTCCTTTACGGCGTAGGATTCCAACCTGTCCTCCTCAAAGATAACTTCCAGAGATGCAACGGATGATGCAATTGATTCAGGCATGACAAAAGTCGTGAGTTGAAAACTGGCAAGATCAAAAATAGGCCAAAAGAAAAAGAACCAGTATGTGGTACGTAATGGTCTGCGATATGGTAGTAGTGCACACCAATCACTGTAAGTCAAGTGCAAACACAAGTCCTATCCTCACCGCTGCCAACCAATGTTAGAAATGGGGTCTCTAGTTGGCAAGGGCTTGCACCTTTGTCCAAGTAGGGACCCTTCTTCCTAGTCCGGGTAAGGGTTGTTACACTCGTGAAGTAACCCCTGCTCACCCAGCTTGGCACGAGCAGTCAGGCTTAATTCAGAGGCAGTGTGTAAAGCATTTACACATAAACAGTAATACAGTGTAAGCACTACAAACGGACACCACACCAGTTTAGAAAAATAACCAATATTTTATATACTCAAGACAAGACCAATTACGACAAAAATCCACAATACTGTACTTTAAAAATGAATGCTTGATACGGTAACTTCTTTGCAGGAATAGCACAAAAGCAAAGTTCGTACGAGTCGGTAGCTCCGTCCGAGCCTACCGTGATGCTGAAAACCACAGAGTCTAACAGTTCCAGCCGACCGCGTCGATACGGGCCAGCAGAGTCGTGAACAGACTCGGTCACAGTACCTTTTCTCGTTGTGGCTGGTACGGAGTGTACGAGCCAGTCGGCGTTCGTCGCGGTTGCGGTGCAAGACGGAGCGATGCAAGGTGCGGTGTCCCTCGATGCGGTGCAGGCAGCGGCTCGATGAGCGTCGTGCAGACGGAGTCGGTGAGTCCAAGGCGTGCGATGCAGGGCGCAACTATGCTCGATGCGGTGCTGACAGGTTGCGATGCAGGCGACCTAGCCGGGGTGCGGGAGCTGGCGTCGGACAGCGGTGCGAGTCGGAGCGGTGCGTCCGCAGACGTGCGAGCGGTGCCCCAAATGCGGTGCGGTCTCGACTCTTGAGCCAGTTGCAGCAACAGTGTCGGTCTGGTCCGGCTGGCCCAGTGAAGCGATGCGATGCGAACTGCGGTGCCCACAGGTCACGGGACAAGCAGCGGCTCGATGTTGGCGGCGGACGTCGCCCACGGTGAGACCAGGGTTGCGATGCGAAGCGGGGCGATGCGGTCTGCGGTGCAAACAGGTCACCTGCCAGGGATGGATTCGGTTGACGGAGTCGGTTGCAGTTCCCTTCCTCTGTGGCGACTGAAACAGCGTTCCAGAAGCGGTACCCAGAGGCTTGTGAAGTCTTTGTAGTCCCTGAGACTTCTTAACAGGAGGCCAGCTCGGTTCCTGGCCCTTGGAGATACTCAGCACAAGATTGTAGAAAGTTCCGTCCAGTCCTTTCACTGCCCAAGACAGAAGCAGCAACTGCAGGCCAACCCAACAAAGCAACAACACAGCAAAGGGGCAGTACTCCTCCTGGCAGCTCTTCCAGCTCTTCGTCTTGGCAGGTTCCTTGATTCCAGCGAGATCTAAATTCATGGGGTCAGGGCCCCAATATTTATATCCCAAATTCCTTTGTTCTCTGAAGGCAGAGAGGCCTTTGCCTAGTCCAAACCAGTTCTGGAGCACTTTGTTGACAAGTCTCCGTCCCTTCTTTCAGTGAGTAGGCCAGGGACATCAGACGCACCACAGGAGGTGGAGCCAGCATTGTGGAGGGAAGGCACTGTCCTATTCAGGGCCCAGGTGCGACCCCTCCCACCCATCTACAGGTCGATCTGGCTATTCAGCCCTGCGCTGACTCACCCAGTCTCCTGGCATCCCCCAGCCCCCGTCACTCACATTCCAGACACGGAATACACAACCTCGCAGAGGCAGGCTTGGATGGTTAGACAAGAAAATACCCACTTTCTAAAAGTGGTATTTTCAAACCCAGAATGTTAAAACCAACTTCACTAAAAGCTGCATTTTATCATTCTGAGTCCAGGCATACTAAACTCGAATTTCTACCATGTTCCCGGGGTCAGTTAGGATTATATACTGTAATAATCAAAACCGCCCGTTCTGGCCTAGGGGGAACAGGTAGCCTTGCAATAGTGAAAAACGAACTAGGCTGTAATTCACTATCAGGACATGCCGCACACACCCGGGCATGTCCTACCTTTCGCATACACCGCACCCTGCCCACAGGGGTACCTTAGGCCTACCTTAGGGGTGACTAACATGTAGCAAAGGGAAGGTTCAGGGACTTGCAAGTGTGTGCACTTGCCAAGTCGACATGGCAGCCCCAGGCTGCGCACAGGCTCTGCGATGGCAGGCCCGAGTTACATTTTACGGGCTGTTTGCGTGGGTGGCACAATCCAGTGCTGCAGCCCACCAACAGCATTTGGTCTATAGGCCCTGGCACTCGCAGTGCACTTTACAAGGGACTGACACAAACCAAATAGGCCAATCATGGAAACACCAATCCATAACGCATTTTATACAGGAGCACTTGCACTTTCCCACTGGACCGCAGTGAGGAAAGTGCGCAGAATCACCACACCAGCAAAAACAGAGTCAAAACTGGGAGGTCAGAAAGCAAAAAGTCAGGGGAAACACGCCAAAAGATGCCAAGTCTAACAATGTCCATGAATGCATGTATCCAAGTAAGATGTCACTGCAACAGGTATAGGTACCCGGGGAGGCGGGTGGGCGCATGTGACTACAGCTCTACATGCCAACAGATGCATACTGGGTAAGTAGCATTTTCCGTTCGAGGCATGTGAGCTGTAGATCACATGCTTTGCATAGACTACAGAGCAGTTATCTCCCAAAGCTGTGGTCAACGTGTAGCTGTTGCAGTCATTTGAAATAGTGTACGTAAAACCGCTTGGCCCACACTAGCTTGCTGTCTTGCTAACACATCTACACAATAGTGTTTTGTGAATGTGTGAGGTGTAGACCATGTTGCAGCTTTGCATATGTCATCTATGGGTATGTTCCCCAAGAATGCCATAGAAGCCCCCAGTTTGCGTCTAGTGTGCTGTAGGGGGAACGGTTAATGTTAGTTTTGCTTTTGCATAGCATATTTGAAAGCACTTGAGTATCCACCTTGCAATACCTGATTTTGATATGGGATTGCCTTTATGTGGTGGAGCAAAAGCGACAAACTTTCTTACGGAAAGATTGTCCTTTCTATGTAGTAGAGAAATGATCTTTCCACATCCGTGTGTAGGGCACGTTCTGCCACAGACTCTGGTTGAGGTAACAACGCAGGCAGCTCAACAGATTGATAGATATTAAAAGGCAGAAATGACTTTGGGTAGGAATTTAGGGTTGGTCCGAAGAACCACCTTATTTTGATGCATCTGTAAAAAAGGTTCTATAGTTAGTGCCTGAAGCCCACTCACTCCTCAGTGATAATAGCTATGAAGAAAGTTACCTTCCAGGTGGATGTTTTGGGGAAATGACTTAAGTCCCTCCATAAATGCTTTTTTGACAGGCACTCCGAAGAGAGATCGATGTCTATTTTGGAGGTATGCAGCAATTGCAGCCAGATGTAAGCGTATGGATGTGTACACTAAATTTGAACGCTGCATATGTAATATATAACAATGTCATGAACAGAAGCATCAAGCGGGTTGATGCGATTGTTAGTACAGTATATTACAAACCGCTTCCACTTCGCTGCATAGCAGGCTCTTGTGGAAGGACGTCTAGCCTCTGATAATATTCATACAGTCTGGCGGTAGATTAAGGTAGCCAAACTCTAGGACTTCAGGTGCCAGATCGCCAGGTTGAGTTGACTGGGGTCCGGATGTCTTGGGTCTCCATGGCTGTGTGTGAGGAGATTGGGTGCAAGACGTAGTTTTTGATGAGGAACTACCGATAGCTCCAACAGGGTTGTGAACCACAGTTGACGTGCCCACGTGGGAGCAACTAGGATTAGTGTCAGGGACGATTGTTTGAGTTTCCGAACCACTAATGGAATTTAGGTGTGTGGCGAACAGATCCATGTCTGGGAAGCCCCACATTTGAAAGAATGGGAGGAGAACTTGAGGGTGTAGTTCCCATTCGTTGAATATGTTGCGTTTGACGACTTAGCAGATCTGCCATCTGATTGTTTACTCCTGGAAGGTGTCCTGCTAGGAGATACATTGTGATGTATGGCCCATTTCCAGATCTGTGCTAACAGTGACAGCTGGAGAGTCTCCCCCCCCCCCCCGTTTTTATGTAGTACATTGCTGTCATGTCTATACGAATCAAGACCGTTTTGCCTACTAGATGAACTTGAAACGCTTTCAGCGCTAGAAAATTCGCTAGCAGCTCTAGATGATTTATGTGAAGCTGCTCCTGCTGTAAGCTCCACATGCCCTGAATTATTTGGGTTTGGAGATTAGCTCTCCTAACCGTCAGTTGTGCGTCTCCTGTTAGCACCATCTGTGGAACCAGGTCGCTGAAGGGCCGCCCTTTTAAAAGGTTGTGTGTTCCACCACTGCAGAGCGCGATGGGTGCGGCCGTCTACCAACAGTAGATCTGATAACAGACCCCGAGCCTGGTTCCACTGACGTGCTAAGCACTCCTGAAGGGGACGCATTTGCAGTCTTGCGTAAGGGACTATTAGAATGCAAGACCCCATCATCCCTAGTAACTGCATGAACACTCGAGCTGGCAATTAGTGTTGAGGCTGAAACGGGCAGAGTAGAGTCTGCATGTTGCGGATTCTGGTCGGATTTGGGTAGGCTAAAGCTTTTTGTGCATCTATTGTGGCTCCCAGATATGCCCGTGTGTTGGATGGCTGTAGATGGGACTTGGACAGGTTTACTGTGAAACCAAGATCGAGGAGCAACTGCACTGTTTTCTGTGTGTGGCGTAGACAGCTGTTTTGCGAGCTGGCTTTTATGAGCCAGTCGTCCAAGTAAGGGAAGACGTGAATGTGTTGCCTTCGTAGATGGGCTGCGACTACTGCCAAGCATTTGGTAAAAACTCTGGGTGCGGTCGTTACTCCGAATGAGAGCACCTTGAATTGATAATGCTGGCCTGCTACCACGAACCTGAGGTATTTGCGGTGCGCAGGGTGTATTGGGATATGAAATTAGGCGCCCTTTAATTCAGAGTGGAGAGAAAGTCGCCTTGCTGAAGGAGCAGAAGCACTTTGAGTGTTACTATATGAAAGTGGTCCGACTGAATGTACAGATTTAGTTCTTAGGTCCAATATAGGCCTGAGAGCCGTCCTTTTTGGGAATTAGGAAGTAGAGGGAGTACACCCCAGCCCCTTGGTATTGTAATGGGACTGGTTCTATAGCCCCTTTCTGCAACAGAGAGAACTTCTTGCTTTAGAAGGGTGAGAGGTTCTTGTGACATGAGGTGTGATTTTGGAGGAATGTTCGGTGGAGTATTTGTAAGCTCCAGGCAGTAACCAGATTGGATAATTTGTAGAACCTATTTGTCTGATGTAATTGTATTCCAAAAACTTAGAAATTGGGAAAGACTCCCACTCCCCCCCCCCCCCAATCAGGAGTGGGATGATCGGGGGTAGTGAAAGGAAGTCACTGTTTGGCATTTGCAAGGGGAAGTGCACGTTACCTCTGCCTCTTCCCTACCTCCGCTTCTTCCCTTTACGTTGTTTCCTCTATATACACCTCTAAAGTAACCTCTTGAAGAGGGTGATTGATTGTTGCCCTTGTAAGTGGAGGGATTTTCTGTTGATTTATTTTTGGAGCCTCCCCTGTAAAATGAACGACGAAAGGATCCCATGTTAGAAGCTGACTAAAGCCCCCATGGACTTTGCAACCTCCGTATCCTTCATTTTTTCCAGTGAGGTGTCAACTGCTGGACCAAAGAGGTGTTCCATGTCAAATGGTTGCTTGAGAATAGAAGCTTGCACTTCAGGTTTGAATCCTGAAATTCTCAACCAAGCATGCCTACGAAGCAATACGCTAGTGTTTACTGCTCGGGCTGCTGTGTCTAAGGCACATCTGATAGAGGTATTGGTTATGAGTTTGCCCTCTTGATTAAGGACATTAGCTCTAGATTTATGCTCATCAGGAAGAAATTGCATGAGATTTTCGAGTTCATCAATGAGCTCTATCATATCTAGCTAATAGAGCTTGAGCATTAGCAATGCGCCAATGATTGGCTGTTTGTGACGCTACTCTTTTGCCAGAAGCAAACAAGGAGATGGACGGAGTGCTGAAACTTTTCAAACACTCACCCCCAGTCACAGATCTGGGTTGAATCCATCAGACGTGGGTCCCTTGCTCACTGTGCCACTGGATTCAAGCTAGCCTGGCTGATGAAGGGTAATACCCAGAAACCGGTCTCGGGATGCTTGTTTCCGGTCCAGGGAGGAGCTGGCTTGGCAGTTGTCTGGACTGTTCCCATGAGGCACAGGGTCAAGACTGATTTGCATATGGCAGGTCAAAACTGGGGTGGCATGGTGAGCAAAAGAACGATGGATTTAACCCAGATCTCTTGACTGGGGTGAATGTATGATTTATTCAGCATTCCGTCCATCATTTGTTTGCGTAGCACTCTTTTGCCTGAGGCATCAATTAATCTGGACTCATTAGGAGGAGGGGCTTCACCTGTGGACCGAGTTAGCTCTTACGAGCGTTCGAAACCACAAGAGAGTCCAAGGGCAACTGACCTTTAATATATACAAGGTCAGTAGGTGCAGGTTTACACATTTTCTCCACCCTAGGAGTAGTGATTCTTGCCCTTACAGGATCTTTAAAGAGGTCATCTGTATGCTTAAGCATAACTTTTATCTGCAGTGTTTGGCTAGCCCTCTGAGAGGAACTCCGGGTTTCAAACAAAAATCCTCCTCTAAAGCCTCCTTATGTAAAACTACCCCATGATACTGTGCAGCTCTGTTAAGTAGCTCAATATATCCAATATTGTCATCTGGAGGAGAAGGTCTGGACGGATATAAGTCAGGGTCATTATCCAGCTGAGGGTCAGTGTTGTAATGATCCCATGGGTCAGTATCCTGTGGTCTAGCTCATCCCCTATATCCTGTGGTGATGGTGGTGGTGAATGTGTGGGTGTGATGAGCAAGTTTGGATCAATAGGTGAAGGAGGCGGAATATAAGGTGAAGGGTTAGTACCCACATTTTTCTTTAGTGGAATGTGGTAATCCTCTTGTATGCCCATTTTCCTTTTTTCAGGCAATTTGGCATGAATATGTCCAGTTTCTGGATCACCAGTTCCTTTTGTTTCGGATCCGAAGGTGGAACGTCGGACCGAGGCTCTTAGGTTAAACTAGTTTCTTTAGATGCCAGTTTTGGCGTCGAAAGTTTCGGCTCCGAAGATTTACTCTTCGATAACGGTGGAATGGTTACCAGCACGTTTCGATGCCGAAGGTTTCAGGTCAGCACCGGCGTGAGGACAAGTAGAGCCATATCCGGAAGGCTTTTCTTTGTGTCTCAGCGCCGAGCCAGAGGGCGGGGCGCTCAAAACGTTCTCGGTGTCGACCTTGGCCTGAAGGCAGAGGGACCAGAGCCTTTTTGTGTAGGAGATGGTAGGGGAAGGAAGTCTCTGTATTCCTGATCTGTTGGCCCGGTGTGAGGTCTTTGGCATCGGAGTCGGCTTCAGACACGGAGATGTGTTCTTCATCCAATTCGGCTTCCTGCGCGTGGGATTCTTCATGTTCGGAGTAGTCTCCGACGCGATCCGATGCGGAGCCGCTTTGTTGGTGCATTTCGTGACAGAGCCAGACTGTCAGAGCATCTTCTTCGATTGAAACGACTGACACGCATCGCAGTCTCTCGTGTTCCGGGGATAGGCAAAGGTTGCACACTTCGTGCAAGTCGGTGCGTGGAAACTTAGCACGACACCCAGGACAGAGCTTGAATGGAATCGGTCCATCGACTATCGACTCCGGCGCGGGTAGGCCCAACAGCCTTCCACGATCTTCTGATCGAAGGATTTCAAGTGTAAAAGATACGCGGAGAATTGGAAACGCGATCGAGGAAGAATACAGTCGGGGTAGTGGATTGCGTGTCGAAGGGAGACCGAAAACGGTGCTGAACCGGAGCGCAAAAGTTCACATCCGAACCAGATGGCGGAAAAAAAAAAAAAGCTATGGAGTCGATGCCCATGCGCACTATCACCGAAAGGAGGAGTCACCTACCTCGTGACTGGAAAGACTTCTTCAAAGAAAAACAAAGTGCAAACATCCGGACCAAACACTAGATGTCAATCTATGCAAAGCATGTGATCTACAGCTCACATGCCTCGAACACCCCATTTCTGAAAGTAGGGAAGAAGAACTTGGGTGTGAAGTTCCCACTCGTGTACCAGCTGCCCGTGTCTGCTGAGAAGGTCTGCAATCTGATTGTCTACTCCTGGAAGGTGTTCTGCTAGGAGATCGATTGTGGTGAATCGCACAATTCTAAATGCGTTGTGCAAGGCGTGACAGTTGGAGAGTGAGTCCCCTCCCAGTTTCTGTAGGTAGTACATTGCTGTCATGTTGTCTGTGCGAACTAAGACAGTCTTTCCTACAAGTTGGGTGAGAAAAGCTTTGAGTGCTAGGAACAGTGCTGGAAGTTCCAGGTAGTTGATGTGGAGAGGTTTGTGATTGTCCGACCACATTCCCTGTATTGTCTAATGTTGAAGATGAGCACCCCAACCTGTTAACGATGCGTCTGCTGTCAGTATAGTCTGTGGAATCGGGTCTATGAAAGGCTGCCCTTTTGCGAAGTTCTGAGGGTTCCAGCCACTGCAGAGAGCGAGGAGTGCGGCTGTCTACCAACACTAGATTGGTTAATAGACCCTGTGATTGATTTCACTGACGCGGTAGACATTCTTGCAGAGGACGCATGTGGAGCCTTACATGAGATACGATTGCAATGCAGAATGCCATCATTCCCAGCAGTTGCATGAAGACTGGCTGGTAATGATTTGTTGGAATTGTAATAGTGTGGCCTGAATATTGTGAATTCTGGTCACATTGGGAGTAGCTAGAGCTTTGAGTGTGTTGAGGAAGCTCCCAGATAAGATTGCACGTGTCGGACAGGTGAGATTTTTGTGCATTTATTGTAAAACCTAACTGGTGTAGTAGGTGCACGGTTGTCTGAGTGTGTAGTATACAGTTCTGGTAAGTGCCTGCTTCGATAAGCCAGTCATCCAGGTAAGGAAAGACATATACACATTGTCTTCTGAGATGAGCAGCTACCACTGCGAGAGATTTGGTGAACACTGGGGGCTGTGGTGACGCCAAATCGAAGTACCTTGAACTGGTAATGTTTGAGTGCTATCACAAACCTGAGGTATTTGCAATGAGCGGGATGAATTGGAATATGAAAGTAGGCGTCCTTTAGATCTAGACAGTCGCCCGGCTGCAAGAGAGGAAGTACCTGTTGTAGAATTACCATGTGAAAGTGCTCTGACAATATGCATTAGTTTAACTCAGATCTAGAAAGGAGCCGTCCTTTTTGGGAATGAGAAAGTAAAGGGAATAAACCCCTGACCCTTGGTACTGAAGTGGGACTGGTTTTATAGCCTTTGAATAATCAAGATTGCACTTGTTGAAGCAAGTGCTGATGGTCTGGTGATATTTTGTGAGATCGAGGAGGAATGTTTGGAGTATTGTTGATAAGCTCCAGGAAATAACCAAGTTGGATAATTCCAAGCACCCATTTGTTATGGATTTCCAAATGGGAGAAAGTGTTGAAGTCTTCCTCCGACAGGTGTGGAATAGTCTGAGGGAAGTCATGGTTTGCTTGAGGAAGGGGAAGTGCGTGGTGTGTTGTTTTTACCTCTACCCCTGGGACTGTTTCCCCTATAACCTCGTCTGAAAAATCCTCTTGTAAAAGAGGATAGGGAATTGCCTTTGTAAGAGGAAGTGTTCTGGTCAGTGCCTGTGGATCTGGACCCTCCCCTATAAAAAGCGCCGAAAGGAACCTCTATTTGAGGGAGATTGAAGTGCTTTAATCGATTTTGCTACATCGGTGTCCTTTTTCATTTTCGAGCGCTAGAGCGACTTCAGGGCCAAAAATGTTTATCAAAGGGTAGCCAGGATGGATTGTTGGACTTCAGGTTTGAACCCCGATATCTGCAACCATGCATGTAGTCGTAGTAAGATGCTAGTATTTACTTCTCTAGTAGCAGGGTCAGCTGCATCTAGAGCGCATCTGATAGAGGCATTAGAAATTAGTTTGCCTTCTTGGACTAAGTCCTGAGCCTTTGCCTTATGCTCCTCTGGGAGAAACTGAAGTAATTGTTCCATCGTATCTTGCTAGTAAGCCCTGCGTATTAGTAATAAGCCATTTGTTAGCTGCTTGTGCAGCCACCCGTTTACCCGAAGCATCGATAAGCTTTGATTCTTTATCTGGGGGAGGGGCATCCCCAGATGCTCGACAGTTAGCCCTCTTTCTAGCATTTGATACCAATCAAGAGTCAAGTGGTAACTGACCCTTAATAAAAATAGGATCTGTGGGGGAACATTTATATTTATCTACTCTAGGAGTAAGGATTCTGGCATGGACAGGATCTTTAAAAATATAGTCTGTGCCTTAACATACCCTTGAGAATAGGCAGTGTCTGACTTATGGGATCCTAGAGTGTCAAAGAGAAAATCTTCCTCTAAAGACTATGTAGCTCCACCCCAGGGTATTCTGCTGCTCTAGAAATAGGCTGCTGGTAAGACAGATTGTCATCAGATGGAGATGGCCTGGCAGGATAAAGATCTGGGTCTGTGTCCTGTGGAGGATCAGTTGTGTAGTTCGTCCAAGGATCTGGTAGATGTGCTTAGTCATAGTCCGTGTCACCTGTGTGAAAATGAGGTAGAGGAGACTAACAGTGTAATCTGTAGTGGATCAAGCTGAGGAGATGGAAGTGTATGTAAAGGACTAGTGCCTACACTTTTTCTTCAGAGGAATGTTGCATGGACTCTTCCTCAGAAAGCTTGTGCTTAGATGGTGGCATAGCATGGATATGCCCTGTGTCAGGGTGAATATACAGTTTTTTTGTTTTGGATCTAGTTTAGGAGGTACAGTTGGTTTGGATCCGGTTGTGTTGTAGGCAAATTTTGCTTCTCGGAACCGAAGCTTTGAGTCGAGCCGGAATGTCCCATCAGTGCCGAGGGTTTTGACTCCGAATGAGGTTTGATATTCAGTTCGGAACCCATCTTGGATTTTGAGCTGGAAGAATGCAGCTTGGAAGTGGGCTTTGGCAGACTCCGTCCTGAGCCGAAAGGCTTTTCAGGGAGTTGGTGCCGA
Organism: Calotriton arnoldi; assembly: GCA_963921515.1. Taxonomy (NCBI): domain Eukaryota; kingdom Metazoa; phylum Chordata; class Amphibia; order Caudata; family Salamandridae; genus Calotriton; species Calotriton arnoldi. The sequence goes on from CAWUFW010000977.1 coordinate 1,673,388, forward strand.
ACCATGAAGCGGAGCATTGGAAACCTCTGCTCGGTGTCGACCTTTGCCTTGAGACGGAGGTGGTGCCGAAGCCTTAGATTTCTTATGGACAATGGGGTGGGGGGGATGGGAGAAGGTGTCTTCCGTACTCGCGTCCCCTTGTCCGAGGCATATCATCGTCCTCTAGGTCAATCTGTAAGTCTGATCCGGAGTCAGACACTGAAGCCATCTCCTACTCTGCCGCTGATACCTCTTCATGTTCGGAGTCTTTGCCGAAGAGATCCGGTGTGACATCCAACTGTTGTCGCTGCATCTCGACGTCGAGGCAGACGATCACGGAGAGTTTTGTTTGACCTGAAGGATCGGCACGCATCGCAGTCTTGCTCTTTGTGCTCGGGGACAAGCACAAATTACACACCAGATGAGTCCGTACCAGATACTTTGCGTGGCAAAGGGGACACAATTTAAATGGAATCCGTTCCATCGACGAGGAGCCGTACGACACAGAAGGCCGCCCGAAATGTCGAAGTTTCTTGAAATTCGAATCGATCCGCAGAAAGAGAAAACACGTTTGAACACAATACCATCAAGGTAGAGAGAGTACGCACCAAGGGGGAACCAAAGGATCGATTTCGAAGCAGAGCACAGCAATACCCGCCCAAACCAGATGGCGGAAAAATTTTAACAATGGAGTCAATGCCCATGCACACTATCACCAAAAGGTGGAGTCACCTACCTCGTGACTGGAAAGACTTCTTCGAACAAACAACTTGCAAACATCTGGACCCAACACTAGATGGCAGGAGTATGCAAAGCATGTAATCTACAGTGCACATGCCTCGAACGTACAATTACAAAACATACGAAAGTTTGTTTGGAGGTGTACACTTAAACTAATTTGAGTTGACTTTCCACTATCATTTAGGCTCCATAAATCAATATTAAAAAAAGCACAAACTTACCTGCCGCTTGTCTGTGAAGTCTGGCTTCTCTTTCTATGCTGAAGGGATCCTCTGGTGAATCCATCAGATCCCAAGAAGGCCAGATTGATGCCCCGGGCCATCTCTTTGACACCCCAACAGGGGATCCAGTGACTGCAGATAAAGCAGCCTGATCTTGGTCCAAGCGTGAACAAACTCCCATCTTCAAAGGGTCTCGTGAGCTCCCCAAGGGCAGGAAGGGTAGTGGTGGAGATATACGAAGGCTTGACTGCAAAATACAAAGACACAAATGAAGCAGTGAAGTGCCAACTATGTAGATTATTACAGCCATCTGATAGATAAGAATAAGCACACTGACATGCTTTAAGAAGCTGTGAGAACACATACCTCAGGAGGCTATTAATTCAATGATTAACAAAACATGCTACCAAAAGACTAACAAGGAAAATTTTCCCAAGAACCCTAGATGCACTATAAAAATATTAAAACTACAGTTGAACCTCCAAACCTGAACTACTAACTACTTCACCTTAAAAACATGCTGCTATTCCATGAAACTAAAATACCAAAGAGAATGACAGTAGCACACCAACATCGAGCACTGCCCATCAAATCAGGGTGTGGAGGAGACTTCGCTCCCAGTCTTTGAAGATGAGTTCATTGAGGCTCTAGCTTTCTCTTCATGCCAGCAGTAAAGAGAATGCTGAAATGACGAAGAGCTAGCTAAGACCTGCCCATCTGTGCTGTTTGAGGTAAAGTTAAAATTCTTTTCTTCATTCCTTTGCCAATCACTGGACTGAGATGCACTCTTCATCCACTGCAAGGATGCAGCAATTTTGTAGTTGCTTTGAATGATGGACTTGTATTCAGCCTTCGCTGTACACCTGTAATTTCTACAAAATGAATCTTCTGTTGCTTCAAAGTATCTGTGCGTGCTACACTGTTCTTAGGAAAAGGTACAATTCTTGCTCCCATTTAACTCCATTAAAAAGAATTATACATTTTCCATTGCTACTTAATGCATCTTTTAAGTACTCTCCTTTTAGTCATTCAAGAGCAACCCATCTCTCCATACAATTGTATTTCTTTACATGCTCATGTTTCCCCAAACTTAGCGGTTCCTGGAAGCTACATATTTACATGTGGGGCCTTCATATTTCTTGTTTTTTTTATTAAAATAAGCAATTTATTTTTCTGCCCGTGTGTGTCAGCCACCAATGCATTTTCATTTTTTACTTTTGTCATTTGGTATATCTACTATACACAAGAGTCCATGGTTTATTCCCATATATCTGGTAAACTAATCACTTAGTCAAATCAAAAACTAGGGTTTTCTTAACTTGTTCACCAAGCTCCTTCTCCAAATGTTACTACTATGCACCTGCTGGCTCCTCTTTTTACAATTAAGAAATTAAGCATCTAAAAACACTTAATTTCTGCATTAATTAAATCAGTTAAAGTATTTTTGGATTCTGGAAAACCTTTAAAAAGGTTTGCCATATCCCTGGAACTGCAGGAAATTAGAGCCCTAAGATCATATGTAGAGAAAACAAAAGACTGACATATTGGGGATAGGGGAGTAGGGCGCATGTGGTCTGCAAGACGCTATGGAAAAGACTGACTTTCTGCACACAGTCAAACATGTGGGAGATCTTGAAAATAGAAACAGGATGAGCAATCTTAGAAAATATGGCATACGGCATACCCAAGAATAGGAGGGGGAAGAGTCATTTTTTACCGCCAATCATTTATACTCTAAAGTTTCAGCATGCCAAAACACTGTTAGACAAATAAGTTCATAAACCTAGGAGTTACAACTGATCACCTTGAGGTCAGCATGGCGGCAAAAGTGTAAATAAATTCCTTAGCTAGGCAAAGATTCTCTCAAGATATAGCGACAGCTACTGCTAAATTATTACTTTCAGACACGAGTCCTACTTGAAGGTGACTGAATACAAGATTTTAAATGCATACTTCTCATAGTTCCTTCAAAATACTAAACCACATACAGCCCTTTTTTCTTACCACCCTTCACCCTTGTTTATTGTATGCAGTTTTTCATGACCTTATGGTTAATACTACACTTCCAATATTTTACGGTTTATGCACTACAGAGTATAAACTATGTATAAAACCGTTTTAGGCTTTATCATGGAATGGTAAAGGACTTGGCACACCTATACAAGTCAGTGAGTTTGTAATTTAGATAAGTGAGAAAACTGCTCTACTACAGGACACTGCTTTAACTCAGGACATATCCTGAAAAGGATGGCCTGGAGGAGTATTTGTATCTCATGTTTTCAAAGAATAAAAACTATGTGAGGAATACTTAGATTTCAAAGTATCTAGAGAAATATAAGGGAATCCTAATTGGTTGTAAAATTGATTAACAAAATACCCATCACAATTTATATATACTCAGACTCCAGTCCAATAATAAATTGTGATACAGTATAGCGAATAAATTAATGAAATATTCAGAAGATAACATTTTTGTTGACTACTGCAACCAAGTAATGGATCATTTCATGGACAAACTCAAGTTAGATGCATCTCAAACAATGCACAATTTCAACATTTTATTTCTCAAATACTGCATATTGATCCTGGAGAACGTATAACCCACGTAGAATATTCATTTTTCTCATAGTAAATTAGTTATCTAGATTGAATTATCTTCGAGAAATAAACTAACTGCTCAATTAATACATACGTAAATAGGCTCAATTCTAATCTGATCACGCCCTAGTTCTAAAGGACTGGTCTTTTACTGTCTTGTGAAGTAAGAGTAAAGTTTAAAAGTTTTAATAATGCACTTTTGACAGATACATCTTTCACTAGTTCATCACAAATGTTTGCAGAGGAAAGAGTCTGGGATGCTACTAGTTGCTTCATAATCAGCATTATGCCAAAGAAAAGGAATCTAGTATAGAGTAGACTATAGGGAAATGGAATATCAAAACATGACTCATTTCACCTCCTACCCAAACAGAAGATTTCTGGATGAGTTGAGACTAAAAGGTACTTTACAAAAATTACCGATAATGCTTCTTCAACATGCATTCAGTGCAAAACAGTAAAGGGGACAACCTAACAGGTGAGCTATTACTCCTATCTAGAAGCTAAGAAAGAACCAAAGCAAGAGGCAGTTTACTAAATCTTTTATTTAAATATACTGACATTCTAGAACCCTTAACAGATTGAGACTCAACCTGAACCGATCCCTCAAACAAAATGGCTTGCTTAATTTGTTACAAAGGAACACATGATTTAAAGATTTAAGTTGTAGAGAAAGCGGTTTTATTTTAGTAAATATTGAAAGCTGGTCATTTAATGTGACACCATAGCACCTGAATGATTCACTTAATCTATGGTTTTTAAATTCTTCTGAGATAGACAAAAAAAAAAAAAAAAAAATTTGAAGATATGCCAATTTGTCCAATTCCAAAAGAAAATTAAAACCAAAAGCTCAGAAAATAGACCAACTTCTTTATACAGGCTACAAAATATTTTCCATCAATACCCTCAGCTTAGATCTTTTATTACCAAATTACTTTGACATAAACCATTTAAATTTGTCAGAGGTATGCTCATCCTCAAAATAGATTTTTAATGCCGCATTTCCCAAACTGAGTCGAACTGATTTCTGTGGGGTTCCGGGATCCTAAGCAATAAAGAGGACTTCAAATTTTGTATTTATCTCGTCACATTTACTGCATTCTAGGACCGAAATCAAATGTCAGGCTGTCTGACAAACTGCTGCTTATATATTTTTTGAACATCTGCATTGGTGTTTACCTTGCTTTCACTGACTGCAAAGTGAGAGGCGTTTGTAAAGTGAATTGTGTGACAATCTTTCTGGGGTACAGGTGTAAAAGGAAGGGCTATGGGATGTATTGTGAAAGAAAATGTAAATACCTGTAAATTACATATATGTTCAGTAGTTTAGGTAAAAACGAAGCACTTTTTTGTAGTTCTGGATCAAAACAGATCAAGACACTTTACTTGGGAATCCCCAAATAGTCACTGAAAACAGATAAGCAATATAGTTACCAGAAACTATGTGCAAATTTAGTGTCCACTTAATCGGAAAATATGGGGTCTGTAAATGACAAATGCTAAAGCAGTTTTAAAACAATTCCCCACCTCACATGCATTAAAGCTAGGTGAGCGCAAAAGTTAACGTTCTAAAAATTGATCAGTCGTTTTAAAGTCTGGGAAGCATTGTTGTAACGTGTAAAGCAAATCTAGTAGGAGTATGTTGCTCACCCTGTAGGCATCTATTCGTAGCGTGTAGTGCTACAGATTCACATGTTATGCGCACTTCTGCCATCTAGTATTGAGCCTGGACTCTGCAAGTTGTTCGAGGAAGTTTATGGTCAATTTTGCGCTCCGTAACTCCTCAGAGGCAATGCACATGTTCACAAACTCCTGTGTTAGATTGGAATGTTTTTTCCCCTTGCCATGCAGGAAGTGAGGATATTGTCTGCTAATTTAGATTTGTGCTGTTGAACATGCTGAATATATGCCACCTGCCTGGGAGGGTGCATGTAAATCTGCAGCACTACACGATACGAATAGATTCTTATAACAATACATTCGTAGCATGTGTTGGCTGCAGATACACTTGCTATGCATAGGCTGTAAAGCAGTACTCTTCTTGCAGCATTAGTTATCGGATGGTGCATTTGTTTGAGATGTGCCTAGGACTTTGTCCCACCAGCGCCTGTCTGGCTCGTATATCCACACAGTAGTGTTTGGCAAAAAGTGTGGGCTTATCCATGTTGCCACTTCACAAATATCTATTAGTGGAATATTTCATAAGAATGCTATTGATGCGGCTTTTTTGAATGAGCTCTTGGTAGTAATTGGCTTTGACGTAGCAAATTTGTATACTTTTCACTATCCATCTAGTGATTCCTGCTTTTGAGATGGGACTACCTTTCCTTGGGTTCGAAAAAGCTACAAAAACTGGTTTCATTGCTCTAAAACCTTGGGTTCGTTCTATATAGCAGAAAAGGGCACGTTGAACATCTATTGTATGAAATGCCCTTTCCGCTACAGTTTCTGGTTTTGGAAAGAAAACAGATGGGTCTAATGTTCGATTTAAGTGGAAAGGTGATATAACCTTTGGCAGAAACTTTGTTTTTTTGCGTACGCAAACTTTGTCTTGCAACACTTGGAAGTAAGGTACCTCAATAGTAAGTGCACGTGTTTCGCTGACTTCGTAGCAATGTAATGGCGACAAGGAATGACACTTAGTTAGAAATTGTATTTTGCATAGGTTCAAATGGTGTTTACACAATGTTTCGGTTCCACAGTGGAACAGGAGGTGTACATGGAGGAATGACTTGAGCTCCTCCATGGATGCCTTCATGACAGATACAAAATAGAAAAACATTTTTTGCAAGTATGCTGCAATTGCTGCCAAATGCAGTTGTATGTGTATGCTAATTGTGCTTTTTGAAGATGTAACAAGTAACATACCAGTTGTTCAGATAGTGAGGAAAGGTTTGTTTGCAGTATTGACAAAACGCACAAGTTACTAACTTGTGTAACGATATATCTGTAAGAGACAGTAGTTGGTGACAGATTCCTTACCTTAGAATATCGTCAGGCTGGATCCGGAAAGTTTTGCGTAGCAGTACCCTTGCGCGTCGGTAGGCGGCGTCGTGCGGCTCTGCGTCCGTCGTCGGCGTAGAGATCGCCGGGATGACGTCGCGGCCACTACTTAGACGCCGCCCATGCGCGCTGACATCAGTTCTGTACACGACTTTCCGCGCCAGGAACGCAGAGCCATGCAAGAAGCTGACATTGGTGTCTGAAAAAATAGTAGGGCCCTGAAAGGGATGTCCTTAACCCTAGAAATCAGTTCGCAGAATGGGGAGGATGGGTGGGGCAGAAAGGAATCTGTCACCAACTACTGTCTCTTACAGATATATCGTTACACAATCTGAAAGAGACACGTTAGTGACAGATTCCTTACCCTAGAATAGATACCCCAGCAATACCAACCCTGGTGGTGGGTCTGCGAACAAAGATCAGACAAGGAAGTTTCGGAGAACAGAACGGCCAAAGAAGCAGTCTCTCCGGACTTGGCTGTCAAGGCAGTAATGCTTGGTAAACGTGTGCAGCAAGGCCCACGTAGCTGCCTGACAAATGTCCTGCAATGGGACACCACGTCCCAAAGCCGTGGTGGCGGCTGTCGCCCTGGTGGAATGGGCACGTAGCCCAACAGGGGGCTCCTTCGCCAAATAGCAGGCCTTGATACACAAGACGACCCAGCGCGAGATGGTCCGCTTGTGTACCGCCCGACCTTTTTTGGTCGTCCACCCGGAACTGCTGTGTGCGGTTTAGATAAAATGAAAATCGCACGTTTTGGGTCCAGACGGTGGAGCCTCTCTTCCTCTCTAGAAGGAGGCGGAAAGAAGGTGGGCAAAGTGATGGTCTGCCCAATGTGAAAAGCAGTAACCACCTTTGGCAAGAAGGACGGACGCGTCCCAAGAACAACTTTGTCTGGATGGACAGACAGAAAGGGGGCTTGCACGAAAGAGCCTGGAGCTCACTCACCCGCCGAGCGGAGGTGATGGCCACCAGAAAGGCTGTCTTCAGAGTGAGAAGACGAAGAGGACAGTTATGTAGAGGCTCAAAGGGAGCGCACATTAAAAAGGTAAGAACCAAGTTCAAGTCCCACTGAGGCATCACAAACGGAACAGGAGGAAAGGTGTGTAATGCCTTTAAGAAACCTGTAAACAGGGGACTTGAAAAGGGAGGGCTGATCAGGAAGCCTGAGGAAGGCCGAGATTGCACAAAGATAGCCCTTGATGGTACCCAGGGAAGAACCCTGTTGGGCCAGAGAAAGGAGGAACAGAAGAACCTCAGAAAGAGGGGCAGAAAGGGGATTCACAGCCTTTGCTGTGCACCATGCCACAAACTTGTTCCACGTGCAGGCGTATACCACCTTAGTGGAGGGACGCCTGGCTGCCAGAATCACATCACAAACTTCGGGAGGCAAGTCGAAAGGAATCAACTGCCGCCGCTCAATCTCCACGCAAGGAGGTGGAGACTGGACAGGTTCGGGTGGAGGACCGTCCCCTGCTGCTGCGACAGAAGATCCTCCCGAAGAGGCAGACGGATCGGGGGATCGACGCTCATACTGAGTAGCTCGGGATACCAAACTCTTCGAGCCCAGTCCAGAGCCACAAGAATGACTTGGGCCCGGTCGCACCGAATGTTCTTCAACACTGGGTAGAAGTGGTATAGGCGGAAAGGCGTACAACAGACCGCAACTCCACTCGCGACGAAAAGCGTCGCCGAGCGAGTGCCGCCTTGGAAATTCCAACGCGCAGAACTGACATTGCGCGTTCTCTTCGGTGGCGAATAGATCTAACCAAGGCTCTCCCCACTGTAGAAAGAGTCCTTGCGCCACCTCAGAGTGAAGACGCCATTCATGATCCATCATGCACCTGTGGCTGAGTTCGTCCGCCCTGGCGTTCAGGGAACCTGCCAGGTGTTGAACCATCAGGAATATGCCCTGATGTTTCAGCCATGTCCAGAGACGCAGAGCCTCCCGACATAGGGTCCACGACCCCACCCCGCCTTGTTTGTTGCAGTACCACATGGCGGTGGTGTTGTCTGAACACCTGCACTACCTTCCCTTTGACAGAGGGAAGGAATGCCTTCAGTGCAAGTCGGATCGCCCGGAGCTCCAGAAGGTTGATATGGAGCCGGGACTCCGCCGGAGACCAGAGGCCTCTGATCTCGCCTCCCATGTGACCACCCCATCCCAGAAGGGACGCGTCCGAAACAACTGTGTGCTCTGGCCGGGGAAGGGAGAGGGATCTGCCCATGACCCACTGCCGGTTCGAGAGCCACCACTGCAACTGTCTTGCAGTCCCCTCCGAGATCTGGACGTAATCGGACAGGTTCCCCTGATGCTGCGCCCACTGGAACTTCAGGTCCCACTGCAGAGCCCGAATATGCCATCTGGCATGATCGACCAGCAGGATGCAGGAGGCCATGAGGCCCAGCAGCCTCAGGGTCATCCGTACCGAAACCCAGGATGGAGGCTGAAAGATCGGAATCATAGCCTGAATATCCTGGACTCGCTGTTCGGGAGGATAGGCCCGAAACTGCGTTGTGTCCAGAATTGCTCCGATGAAAAGGAGCTTTGGAGAAGGAATCAGGTGCGACTTCGGCACGTTGATGGATTACCCCAGCGAGTGCAGGAGTTCGGCCGTAGTCTGGAGGTGGGAGACGACTGCCTGGGACGAGCCCGCCTTCAGCAACCAGTCGTCGAGGTAGGGGAAGACTGGAACCCCTGCCCGGCGCAGATGAGCTGCGACCACCGCCATCACTTTCGTGAACACCCGAGAGGCGCTGGTAAGGCCAAAGGGGAGCATGGTGAACTGAAAATGCTCGAGGCCTACAATGAACCACAGGTAACGCCGGTGGGCCGGCAGGACAGGGATGTGAAAATATGCGTCCTGCAAGTCCAACGCTACCATCCAGTCTCCAGGGTTGAGGGCAGTCAAGACCTGAGCTAGGGTGAGCATCTTCAACTTCTCCTTCAGGAGGAAGCGATTGACGTTCCGGAGGTCCAAGATAGGATGCATGTCCTCCTTGTCCTTTTTGGGCACCAGAAAGTAGTGGGAGTAACAACCACACCCTACTTCTGGGGTCGGAACGCGCTCAATGGCCCCCTTGGCCAAGAGGGCCGCAACTTCCTTTTGAAGAAGCACCAAATGATCCGCTGACATGCGGTGGCATTGAGGTGGCATGGCTGGGGGGGTAGTCTCTAAGGGGGAGGGAGTAGCCCCTTCGGCAATGTCCAAGACCCACCTGTCCGATGTGATGGCACGCCAGTGGTAAATGATGGCGGACCCTGCCCCCCACTGGCGTGCTGTGGACCTGAAAGGATGGACTAGGAGGGCTTGGAGGCAGAGGACGGGGCGGAGGTGGTGGCCTGACCCCGCACGCTGGTTACCTGACCCGCCGGGAGCCACGTCCTCAGCCACGCAAAGACGCTTGCTGCGCGGGCCGGTGGCTGGGCAGCGGACGTGACTGGGTGCCCTTTCCGTGGCACGAAAGGGGCGAAAAGCAGACTGTTGCGGAGGGCGCACAGCAGAAAGGCCCAGGGACTTGGCTATAGCCCGCGAGTCCTTATAGCGCTCCAGCGAGTGGTCTGCTTTGTTGCCGAAAAGGCAGACACCATCAAAGGGCATGTACATAAGTGTGTTTTGGACATCGCCCGAGAAACCAGTGGTCCTCAGCCAGGCGTGACGGCGTAGCGCCACGGTCGTCGCAAGCGATCTAGTGAGTCGGCGGTATCTAGGCCACATCGAATGGTATATTTTGCCGCATCTCTTCCTTCCGCAATGGCGCGGGAAAGCAGTGCCTGGGCCTCCTCAGGACACTGGGGCAGGATCTGCACCACCGAATCCCACAAGGAGTGGGTATATCGGCCCAAGAGGCAAGTGGTGTTGACAGACCTCAAGCCAGCACTGGCGGAAGAAAAAACCTTCTTCCCAAATTGGTCCAGTTTTTTGGATTCCCTATCCGGGGGAGCGGTAGGTAAGGCACTTTGAGAGGCAGAGGCTTGGACAACCAAGCTCTCAGGGGTGGGGTGTTGGGAAATTAACAGGGGGTCGCCCGGAGCAGGGCGATGGAGTCTGGCTACGTTCCTATCCACAGGAGCCCCTGTGGTGGGCTTGGACCAGGTGCCCAAAAGAACGTCCGAAAGTGCATTGTTGAACGGCAGCAGTGGCTCCGAGGTAGCCGCCGGCTGAAGCACTTCCGTCAGGATGTTAGTCCTGACGGACACTGTAGGTAAACTGGAGGTGCAGGGCCTCAGCTGCCCTACGCAACACCATAGCAAAGTTTGCTCCCTCCTCCGTTGCCACGGAAGGAGGAGACAGCATGCCAATGTCAGGAGAGGTGTCCAGACCACTGGCATCCAAGTTCCTCAGCCCAGTCCTGATCGTACTCACATTGGGCAGTGAGATGGTACTCAGACCCCCTCCCAGTTCTCTTCGTCCTCCAAATCGGGGTCAATGTAAGGAGGAGGGACATTTGGGACCCATGGTGTCATCGGTGTCGATCGACGTCGGTCCGGCGCCGAGTCCGGATCGAACCTGGGGACGACGACGCCCAGAGCCCCGGGCGTCGTCGTGAACGGCACCGGTGAAAGAGACGCCGGTGGAGGTGTCGTTAGGTCAATGTGTCGACGGGGTTGTGGCAGCACTGGGGCCGAGGCCGGGGCCGGTGTTGCTGGCGGCGCCGGGACCGGAGTCGCCAGCAGAGCTGGGGCCGAAGCCGCCGGAGCCACAGGAAGAACCCCACTAGGGCCCGAAGGCGCACCGGGGGGACCTTTAGGCCTAAAGAGGCGGGCCATGGCCGACAGGAACTCCTGTATTTCGGCCGGAGTCGCCGCCGAACCCGGGAAGGGCGGGTAATGTGGCGGAGGCGGCTCCACAGGCACTCCCGGAGCCGCGGGGACGGTGCCGTCGGGACCCTGAGCAGAGTCGCGTGACCGGCGAGGGGAAGTTGTAGAGGGATGACGCTTCGACTTCTTGTGCTTAGACTTACCGGAGGAGTGTGAAGACTTGGACCTCGAAGAACGATGAGGACTCTGCGACCGGCCCCTCGACCTCTCGTGACCGGGGCTTGGATTGGCACAGAGCCGACTGCCAGACCTCGAGGAGCTTTCGAGACCGCTCTCGCAAAGCCTTCGGATGCAAGGCCCGACAGTCAGGGCACGACTTGGAGTCGTGGTCGCGCCCGAGGCAGTAGAGACAGTCTCGATGCGGGTCAGTGATCGACAGACCACAGGCGTCGCATGGCTTGAAGCCGGGCATCCTACTGACACCGTTGGAGTCGAACGACTCGAGAAAACAGTGACAAAAAGTCACAAAAAGTTCAGTCAGAAAATGACTGGGGCACTGCTCTCTCCGGATCTGCGCTTACTGGCGCGGAAAAATAAAGAACTGACGTCAGCGCGCATGGGCGGCATCTAAGTACTGGCCGTGACGTCATCCCGGCGATCGATGCTGACGACGGACGCGGAGCCGCACGACGCTGCCTACCGACGCGCAAGGGTACCGCTACGCAAAACTTTCCGGATCCAGCCTGACGCCTGGGGATATTCTAAGGTAAGGAATCGGTCACTAACGTGTCTTTCAGATATTCTTTTTGCTGCATTACTCGCCCTTGTGGTTGGTCTTCTGGCTTCTTTTTAGAATGTCCATGCATTCTGGAGGTAATGGAAAGAACCCAAATACTATGACTCGGGAGCCATATTGCAAAATTGAGTACATTGGGGTGCCCGACTGCCCCCTATGGGAGACTATTAAGGATGTTTGAAAGCTCCAACTGGGTTGTGTACCACAGTTGGCGTACCCATGTTGGAGCTATAAGCATCATTGTTTGCAGTGCCTGTCTGAGTTTCTGGACCACGTATGGAGTGAGTGGGAGAGGTGGAAAAGAGTTAATATCCCTGACCAGTTTATATATAGTGCGTTGCCCTTCGATTGTGTGTGTGTAACTGGAGGCGAAGTTTAGGCATTGTGTGGTGGTGAAAAAAATCCATTGTTGGAGCTCCCCACCGATTGAAGTAGCTTTGTAGGACTCTAGTATGGAGTTCCCACTCGGGACTTGTTGCATCTTGCTTAGTACGTCTGCTAGTGAATTGTCCACTCCTGGTACGTATTGCGCCATGAGGTGAATTGTGTTAGATGGCCCATTCCCAAATGACGTGCTAGCTGAGTTAGCTGTAAAGAATGGGTCGCTCCTTGTGTCTGTATGTTGTACATCGCAGTCATTATCTGAGCGTAAAAGAACATTCCTGATCCGTTGGGTAGGAATGCTTTGAGAGATCTGTATGGCTAGTAGTTCCATAACATCGATATTAAGTCTGTTGTACATACCAGTGACCTTGTACTGTGATGTCTTCCATGTGAGCATGCCAAACCTTGAATGATGCATCCACTGTGTCACCATTCGTGATTGGGCCCTTAAAAGGCTAGTCCCTTGTGTGTCCTGAGAGTTCCGCCATTGTAGTGCCTAATGGACCATGGGTGAAACCAACTCTAGATCCTCCATGTTGTCCCCCGCTTGTGACCATTGTGATGGTATGCACTCTTGTATGTAGAATGGCTTGTGGTACTACCGCCATACAAGAAGCAATCATACTTGGAAGGCACCTCACCATTTTGACTGTTAGGCGACGATGTGGTTGAAAGACTCAGTTGGTTTCTGGAGATTGAGAACCCTGTGGATTGGGGTACGCTTTTGCTGTTCCTGAACATAGTATAGCTTCAAGGTAAGGTTGCAGATGGGACTGCATTACATATATTGTAAACTCCAATTTGCTTAAGAGGTTGATAGTGGTTTGGCTGTCTGGTATGCATTTGTTTGCTGGAACTCAGTCAGCCAATCATCTAGATAAAAGACATGCATGTTCCCCCTCCTTAAATTTGCTGCTGCTACTGCTAGACATTTGAATACATGTGGTGCTGTTACACCGAATGGTAGGACTTTGAACAGACTGGGACGTCGACTTACTACAAACCGGAGGTATTGGCGATGTGCTGGATGGATTGGTATGTAAAAGTATGCTTCCTTCACATCTAGTGCAGTCATGAAGTCGCCTTTGTGAAGTAGTGGTACTGCATCCTGTAGTGTCACCATGTGAAAGTGTTCAGATAGGGTGTATTGGTTAAGTGGGCGCAAGTCCAGTATAGGACGGAGCATTCCATCCTTTGTGGGTATTAGGAAGTATAGAGTACTCCTTTTCCCTCACGTTTGAATGGAACTGGCTCTATAGCATCTTTTTGTAATAAGGCTTTTACCTCTTCCTTTAGCAGGTGTATGGCCTTTTTGGTAGGATATTGGGCAGGCGTTGTGTTCCAGGCAATATCCCTGATTGATGTCTAGGACCCATTAGTCCGATGTTACAACTGGTGGAATTGTAGTGGCCTTCTTTCGACAGGTGACGTGTGATCGGGGCAATGGCTGGGAAGTCACTTTACTGGTTGCAGTTGCTTCTGAGAGTGTTCCTATACCTTTGCCCCGTGTTTTATAACCACCTCGGTAACACCTTCGCAACTGCTGATGATAGCTGCATTTGGAGTTGGTAGCTTGGGGTCTCAGGGGGTGTTCTTAGAGGTCCCTCTTCCTTGGTAGCGCTGAAAGGACTGTTTGTGTAGAGGCTTGCAAGGCTCCCACTGACTACTGTTTCCGTGTTTTATTTTTTTCTAGTTGTAGGTCACCCTCAGGACCAAACAGATGTGCGCCGTTAAAAGGTACATTTAGGATGTACTGCTGCACTCAAGGTTTGAACCCCTATATGCGGAGCCATGCATTCCTATGCAGCATAACTTGGGGTTTATTCCTCTAGCGGCTGTATTAACTATCCAGACTAGACCCGATAGTTGCATTGGAGATTTACCTTCTCCAACTAGGTCTTCGCCCCCGCTTTTCTAAAATTGATCTGGCAGATGTGGCTGTAAGTCTTTCATTTCATCCCAGGTTGCCCAATTGCATTGTGACAGAAGGCCTACAGAATTGGCAATATGCCAATGATTAGCATGTCCTGTTGGCAACCATTTCCCAGTGGCATCCTTTAGTTTACTCTTCTTGCCAGAAGTAGAGCTTCTCCTGTACGTGATGCCGATCTTTTGCGACCACTAGAGTTCGCAGTAGGGTGACCTTTAATGTATATAGGTCTGAAGGAGAAGGCCTGTATTTTCTTTTGCTCCTTGGTTCAAGTACCCTTGATTTTACAAGATCTTTAAAAATATATCTTTGAATACCTTTAGCATTGATCCTACCATAGGCAGGTATTATACCGACCGGTTTTGGAAAGTGTTTCCATTAAAAGGTCTCTCCTCTGTATTGGTAGCTCAAGGTATTCAGCTGCTCTTTGTATCACACTGTGGTATGAGGCGCTGTAATCAGGCAGGGAAGCCTTCAGTGGTATTGATGGCTCTAGGTCTGCGTCCGGAAGTACTACATCAGTTATTCTGTGGACTGGGTTGCGTAGCCCTTTGAGTACTAATCTACCTGTTCCAAGTTTTGGGCTTTCATCCCCTCCCTCATATTCCTGGGTGAGGGCGATCTTGTTTGAGGGGATAGAGGCTGACTGATTGGCATGGGGCTTGTGGTCCTATGTTCAGTTGCCCCCCGTGTGCAGTGGCTGGGATGCATTAATCTCTTGACCCAGTCTTCTTGATGGGTCTTTGTGCATGATCTTGTGTAAAATCTCCAAAACATTGCCTCCTTCCTCTTGAAGGATCTTAGTTTTTGCCTTCTTCTCTGGCATTTTTGCTGATGTTACAGAGGAAGGGGTCTTAGATTTAGATGTAGGTGGCGGCAAGCTCTTTGATACTGAATGTCAGTGCTCCTTGTTTATTTCAGAGTCTGTGCGCTTCTGTTCCGAAAGGCGGACTGTTTTTTTCGGCTGATTCTTTGTACAGTGCTGAAGCCCCTTGTTTGTCAGCGCTGACGTCAGGGTCGAGGTTCATGAACGTTGGTGCACTGCTAGCTCCAGGCCTCTGTTGGTCTTGTTACCCAATTGGGATAGAGAATGCTCTCAGCTCCAAGTCTACCAGAGCCCGAGCGCTGTGGGGCACCACGGCATGGACAGGGGGGGTGGGAGGAACGGGACGTCTACGTAAAAACTGGGTTGGGTCAATTGTACTCACGGCCCTTGGCATGATCTTCATTTTGGGCCCGACCCTGGTAGCGCAGTCTGCTGCTCATAGTCTCCGACCTACATGCAAGACTGCTTCCTCACTGGATTCATCAGAGGTGACATAGTGGGGGCTGGCGATTACATACCCTCCCCCTCAGGCTAGTCTTCGCTGTGTTCCTTTGTGTGAAAACTCTGCCTCAGCTGCCATCTCCATATTATGTTAGGCAACGATCTGGTCTGCTTCACAACATTTGTTTTTGAAGGAGTTGCATGTTGCGCAGTCCTGTTCTGTGTATTCAGGCGACAAGCACAGGATACAGACCGAGTCGGAGTATAACGCATTTGGCCCTGCACAGTCTGAATAACCTTTTTTCAAGTAATCAAATGAGAATGGATCACTCGTCCTGTTTGTAACCAGGATCTTGAGTTCTAATAGTCTTAAAAACCCTCATTCATGTGAAAGTTGTAAGAGCGGTATATCTTGGTTTTCCGCTTAGACCAACTGGTATTCACAGCAGTGATCAGAAAAAAGTGAGGGTGAAAGTGCGTTTAAAATTACCTCCATCTATCAAGCTTGATTTTATTATATTGAGGATAGGGTAATGCTAAAAGAAAGGTGGTGCATAAATAGAAGGGCTACTGTTCTATAGCACCTACTTAAGCATTGAAAATGCAATAGGTCTCGCCTTTGATTAAGTTAAAGCCATTTGCTTTGCTAATGGTATTGTATAGCAAAGCAAATGGCTTTAACTTAATGAAAGGCGAGACCTATTGCATTTTTAATGCTGGTTTTAAAGTGCCTTAGTCCTTTAAAAGGACAAGTTCTGCTTAAAAAAAAAAGTGTTTCTCGTTTGTGCAGATGTCAAGGGGATCAGTCAGTGGTGGGTGATCGGTGTCTGTTGTCATTTAATACACAACTTTATGAAGATGCTTGCCTCACTGATATGGGAACCTATTCTGTGTGCATCATTACAGTGAGTGCCACAACAGGTCAATGGGCATTCAATCAGATGGCTGGAAGTAACCAACATGTGGTTACAACTTGCACGTCAACTGCCTGTGCCGGACATTAGGAGGCGGATGAAGTTCCGAGGATATCATACAGAAAATGTTTTGTGGTTAAAAAGGTAGTAAACGTGTCTCTATTTTCATATACACTCCTTTGTCAGCAGACTGGCAAACCCAAGCTGCCAGGGGGTCAGAAGGCGCCCTAGCAGCTTAGACAGTACTCAACCTGAGCACTCCTGCACGGTAAGACTGATTTTTTTACAGGCAACAAGTTGTGCAACTCAGCGAGTCAATATCCAAGTTATTGTATGTGAGATATCGCAGGTTTGAATCCCCATAGGGACTTATTTACAAGCCCCTTGCGCCACCGGTGCGTCCCTTTAAACATGGGAAACAGTGACTTAGCGGCGCAAGGGGCTTGTAAATAACCCCCATAGTGTTAACTCACCAGGCGCAGCCACACGTATGCTACAAAACTCCAGTCATGGGAGGAATATTTGACAGTTCAGCGCGTTCATGTGTCCCTTTACACAGATTCAAGTTTAACAGAAAAAAGGGGGGGTGTCGGGTTTAGTGTCTCAGACATGGGCACTGTTTCAGTCTATGGATTGAATTGCCACTGTTGAAATTATGAACAAATGGGTCAGGTGACAGTGATCCACTAGTTAGTGCCGTGACAATCTGAAAGTCTGAGACACTGGCCACTCTAATACAAGAGACAACTTCTTATGGGGCGCGATTGGCTGGGACAAATTGCATTCCTACTCACGTTAGCGTGAAAAAATGTCAACATAACGTTTCTCAATGGCTCACTGCACATTCCGTGTGAAAACACTTTCAAGACCGTCATGGGTGTGACTCCAGAGAAGCAGCGAGCAGGTGTGCAGGGCCAACCAACACACTGACTGATATCATTCCCGCCAAAAGGAGCTTGTAGTCAAGCAGATAGAACGTCAACTCCCTCTACCCAATACCACAACGCCGCATAAAGATGGAAAGGCTGGGTGCCCTGCAGCGCACACAAAAAGTCGACTGTTTAAGACGAGTTGGAGGGCCTTCGTCCCATTCTAGGTGAAGTGACGCATGGAAGCTACCTTCTAGAGAAAGCACATGAGCTGCTGTTACAGAAAGCAACAAATACCTGTCCCGCGTCCACTGCCTCACTGCATCGGAGACTGTCCGGCACATTAAAAGTAATGACACTGGCCAGCAGGATTAGGATCCTGCCGGGCAGGATCCTGGATTGCGTTTGACCACAGAACCGCAATTGATGGAGCCCCTCGCCCACAATGACGCGCCCATCGTCACTTTTCCCGTCACCCAGAGACAACCCCTACAAGTACTTCAGACCCGTGTGACTTGGTTAAATCTGCCACAAGCACAAACCCCGCACTAGAGCAAGTTTTGCCCCTGCAGCAAAACCGTTCCTGCCACCACAGAAGTAGTCGTGACGGGTGGTTAGGAGTCCTGACGCAGAGTCCCCGAGGTGCGGGGAACCGGATGGGAGACAGTGCCAGGCAACATTGTGTACGTGCCCTCTTCGCGCTGAGGTAGCGAGGAGGGCGTGCAGTTTTCTTTGTGCATTTCACACGCCGGTGTCATGGCAGCGGATGCACATTTCTGTTCTTCGGTTACAGCTGGCTCGTCGGCCGCTGGCGCGCACGCATCTCCATTGTCTTCCTGGTCGTCCTCCAGCCTTACAGACAGATAGACCTCGCGGGCGCTGCGTATTACCAACGAGAGCTGCAGACTGAGGCGAGGCTAAGGCACGGAGGAGGAGGAGAAAGCATGCGGAGACCAATGAGAGAGCCGACTGGCGTGTGCTCCAGGCGTGAAGGCAGCGTGGTTGCAGGAAGCCCGGAGCCTGCAGTACACGTGACGCCTCGTAAAGATAAGAAAATCATTTGCGACACACGGAAAGCAGACTAGCCAGTCCGGGTGGGCTGGACCAAAAAGCGAAAAGGAGGCACCCCAGAAAGCTTATTTCCAATGGCAGCCCAACGTTTACCATAAACGGTGACGCAAGCCAATGGAAATAAGGGGCGGTGCTTCAAGCCCTTTTCTTAAACTCATTTACAATAAATCTCGCTGAGCGAGCTACGCATGTGCGCAGCAACGCTAGGCGAGACCTAAAAACGTGAGTGGTCGACACGTTTCAGCCCTATGTGCCCAGTCGGGTTGGATGGGCTTTTTTCAGGACCAAAAGGTGGCATTTGGGCACCATCGGGAGACTGGCGGAGTAGTCTGAGTCCTCCAAGCGACTTCTGCTTGCTCCGTCTGCCGTGCCACGATTATGAGTTATATGTACAACTCATCTATGACCTGCAAGTGTGCTAATAGGCGCACTTGGAAGAAGGGTAAGTTCTTTACTTACCGACACATGTCACGAAATAGTTACATGCAATCTTTTGGTCCTGAAGAAAGCCCACCGACCCGACTGGGCACCGAAAGGTCTGAAACATGTCGACCACTCATGTTTAATGTTTTTTGTTAAAGGGTGTCACAACCTAAGGGAGAAAAGATGCCCTTGTGTGGATCACCACTTTATTCGGGAAGCATGTTGGGTAAGGAGGCAGTGATGAGAGCCTGCAGTTCGCTCACCCTCCTGGCAGATGTTATTGCCACTAAGGCTGTTTTGATGGTGAGCAGCCATAGAGGGCAGATGTGCAGCGACTCAAACTGTGCACATCAGAAAAGTGAGACCCATATTAAGGTCCTACTGTGGCATAATAAACGGTGGAAACAAATGTGTCAACCCCTTCAAATCCCCTCTGGTTCAGAGATTCTTGAAAAGAGAAGGCTGATCAAAGAAAGTATAAACAGGACGACATCAGATAAAGATGCAGATAGAGGGTCAATAGACCGGTCTGTACAATATTTACAAAATAGGTCAAAAGCTGTGAACTGTCGCCACGCAAGGAGATGTAGAGTAGACATGTTCTGGTGGAGGCCCCTGCCCTACTGCTGCAACATAAGATCCTCCTGGGGGGGCAACCTGACCAAAGGATCGATGCTCATGTCTAGAAGCTCGGGATACCAAACTCTGTGCCCAGTCCGGAGCCACAAGAACTTGTGCTTGGTCGCCCCTGATCTTTAGCACTCTGGGCAGGAGTGATACGAGTAAAAGGTGTATAGGAGGCCTGAGCTCCACTGGCGATGAAGCGCGTCGCTGAGCGAGAGCCGCCTTGGAAACTCCAACGCGCAAAACTGCTGACATTGCGCGTTCTCTTCGGAGGCGAACAGATCTAACCACGGCTCTCCCCATCGCTCAGAGACCTTGTGCCACCTCCGAATGGAGACGCCACTCGTGATCCGCAAGGCATCTTCGGCTGAGCTCATCCGCCCTGGCATTCCCACCAGGGAAATACCCTTTTCCAGCCAAGTCCAGAAATGCAGGGCCTCTTGACAGAGTCCACAACCTCATGCTGCCCTGTTTGTTGCAGTACCACATGGTGATAGTGTTGTCCGTGAACACCTGTACAAGCCTTCCCTTTTGACGGCAAAAAGGCTGTGTGCCAGTCGGATTGCCCTAAACTCCAGATTAATATGGTGCTTGGCTTCCGCCGAAGACCAGAGTCTGATCTCCAGATGCCCGCCATATCCCAGAAGGGACGCATCCGTCACTACTTTGAGGTCTGGGTGGGGAAGAGAGGGGTCTGCCCTTGTTCCAATCGTGGTTCGTTATCCACCACTGCAGGTCGTTCGCAATGTCCTCTGAAATCTGAACCAGGCCGGTGAGATTTCCTTGATGCTGTGCCCATTGGAACTTCAGGTCCCACTGAGGAGCCCGCATGTGCCACCTTGCATGGGTCCCTAGCAGGATGCCACAAGGCCCAACAGCCTCTGAGTCACTCACCAAAATCCAAGATAGAGGCTAAAACATCGGTATCTTAGCCTGAATATCTTGGGCACGCCGTTTGGGAGGATAGGCCCGAAACTGCACCATGTCCAGAACCTCCACAATGAAAAGAAGCGTTTGAGCGGGAGTCCAGTGTGACTTTGGCACGTTGATAGTGAATCCCAGCAAATGGAGGTGAGCCTAGAGGTGAGAACTGCTTGGGGCGAGCCCGCCTTCAACCAGACATCGAGATAGGGGGAAGACTGGAACCCCTGATCTCCGCAGATGGGCTGTGACCACTGCCACCTTTGTGAACAACCGAGGGGCACTGTTGAGGCCGAAGGGGAGCACCGCAAATTGAAAGCACTTGTGACCCACCGTGAAGCACAGGTCGCGACAATGGGCATGCAGGATGAAATATGAAAGTAGGCACCCTGCAAGTCCAGCGCTACCATCCAGTCTCTTGGGTCCAAGGCAGACAGGACCTGAACAAGAGTCAACATCTTGAATTTCTCCTTTGAGGATTCTGAGGTCTAGGATAGGTCGAAGGCCTCCGTCCTTCTTTGGGACCAGGATGTAGTGGGAATAGCAACCACTGCCTACTTCGGGCCCTGGAACCCTCCATAGCTCCCTTGGCCAAAAGTTGAGACTTCCTTGCGGAGCAGGGCATGGTGATCCTCCGTCAGCCGATCGTACACTGGAGGTATAGGAGGGGTAGTCTCGAAGGAGAAGCCCCTTCGGACTATTTGCAACACCTACCTCTCCAATGTAATGTTTTGCCAGTGGTGGAGATTATGGTGTATTCTGCCACAGACTGGCCGAGAATGATCCTGGGGGATCGGAGTAGGAAGGTTTTGCAGCAGAGGGATGGTGGCTTGGCTCGACTTCTTGTTTCCTCACCCACGAGGCCAGGGTGAACTGAGTCCACTGCCCCGCAGAGGTTGCTGAACTTGAGGACCCTCTGGCCTGGGTAGGATTGGCACGGCTGATAAGCCCTTCAGTAGCCACGAAAGGAGCGAAAATTAGATGAAGCCCTAGGGGCAGTAGTGAGGCACAAAGACCTGCCCGAGAGTCTTTAAAGTGCTCATGTGCAGAATCCGCCTGGTCTCCAAAGAGACGGGGCCACCAAAGGGCATGTCCATGAGGTTGGCCTGGACATCCCTCTCCTTCCCCCCCCCAAAAAAAAATTCAGATGATCTCAGCCAGGCGTGGCGATGTACCGCCACCGTCATGGAAATCGTTCTACTTAGCGAGCCAGTAGAGTCCAAGCCACATCTGATGGCTAACTTAGCTGCGTTCCTCCCGTCTGAAATAGCTTGGGAGAGTAGAGCCCGGTCCCCCTCCGAGACTATGGGCAGCACCTGCGCTACTGAATCCCATATGGAATGGGAGTAACGGCCCAAGCAGCATGCGGTGTTCACCGACTGCAATGCTAGCATAAGAAAACATTTTCTTCCATAAGTTTTACAGCTTTTTTGATTCCCTGTCCGGGGGTGCAAAAGGGAATGCGCCATGAGAAGTGGAAGCGTTGACCACCAAGCTTTGGGGGGGGGAAGAAATGTAGGTTGCCCAGGGCGATGGCGGCGGGCGATCCTCCTCTTCACAGGAGTCCCTGTGCTGGGTTTGGACCATGTCACCAGGAGGACGTCTGTCAAGGCCATTGAAAGGCAGTAGGGGTTCTGAACTAAAGACCCCAGGCTGCAGGACCTCTGTCAAGACATTAGTCTTTACTGCCACTGTAGGACGCTGCAGGTCAAGGACCTCCGCAGCCCTACGCACCACCATGGCAAAAGATGCTCCCTCCTTCCTAGCCAGGGTAGGATGGAAAAGCATGCCAGAGTCTGGGGAGGTGTCCAGACCACTGGCCTCACCCAATTCATCATACCACTCCATGTCTTGTTGTGGCGGAATTTCAATGGGATCCTGCTCCCCCTCCCAATCCTCTTCCTCCATCCCTAACCCTTCAGAATTGGGCAAAGACAACGGCAAGGAGCTGTACGGCTCTGGCTTCTGCGTCGGAGGACGCCCGACCGGCTCAGTGTCATCAGAAACGAGGATCGGGGAGGCGCTGCAGGTGGGCGCCCGCAACGCAGAGGACCTCCGTGCCGGACGCAACGCCGGCGAAGGCCGCTGTGGAGGTGCGACAGACGTCGATCCGGACCCGGGAACGGGTCCACTCGGAGGCTGAGGCCGTAGCCGCTGGCATGGGAACCATGGGGCCCCTCCGTCCTGAGCCTGTGTGGCCCAAAGGCACGCTAGCAGGGTAAGGCCACCCAAATATGGAGTCATAAAATTCCTTCAGCTGGGCAGGGGGTCGCTCCCGGCCCCGGAAAGGGAGGGAAACTGAGCAGACTCGGGCACCCACTCTGCGGAGCGGGCCTTAAACACAGGTTCCACCGCAGCGTCGCGAGACGGGTGGGGCGAAGTCGAAGCACACTTCGACTTTGTGGTGCCTTACTGGGCTGTGGCAAAGAGGACTTCAATTCACTGGAGCAGTGCTCGGACCTTCCTCTCGCCCGAGACCTGGTTCGGGACGAGACAGACGAGGCGACCTCCACGGTTTGGAACGCCAGGCCACGAGAAGTTTTAGGGACTGCTCCCTCAAAGCCTTCAGCGCCATGGCCCGGCAGTCAGAGAATGACTGAGTTGTGGTTGTGCTCCAGGCACCAAAGACAGACCAAATGGGGATCCGTGACAGACATGGCACGGTGACATGCGCCGCACGGTCTGAATCCTGAAGTCTTCTTGCTAGACATTGTAAACCTACACATCAATGAAGTCGATAAAAAGTCGAAAAAAGTGTCAAAAAATGACAGGGGGTAGCTCTTCTACAGATCGGTGCTGATGTTGCAGAAAGAAAAGAACTGACGTCAGTGTGCCGCAGTGGCGGTTACATTGACGCGGACGTCACGACGTCAGTCGACCATCACCTACCAGCACGCAGGGGTACTGCTGAGCAAAATCTTCCGGATCCAGCCTGACACCATTTCAAAGATAAGGAATCTGCAGCTAGAGGTCCATCAGATTAATACATTTGCCTTTACTAAAGGCCTAGATGTTACTCCAAAAGATAGCTATATCACGTTCCTAGGCTTGTTTTAGGTTATACGGTAACTATACCTTCACCTCCATGAAAGAAAAAAAAAAAACACAAAAACAGCTGAGTGGCAGATTTCAAACAGTCTATTCATGAGCAAACTATATCCTGACCACAGGCTTCCTTCCTGCCGAAAGTCAAAAACTCCTGCATACAGACTTTTGTAAGCCTTTAAACATGCCATCTTGCCCCATTCTCCATGCTGTGGCTTGTGAAGTCAAGGACCAAAGACTAACTATATAATTTTTTACCTATTCAAGCCAGGGGTGTCAAGCCTGCAAGGTATGTAAAATTTGCAGAGTCAGGGCAACCTAAAATCATTAAAATATTGATATTCGGGAACCATTTGGACCAATTCTTTTGATATTTCTCAAGGTGGTTGCCTAGCTTTCAAAAATAAATTTGGAACTACTGACCAGAAGCCACATTGAAGCTTAATTGTCTGGCTTTCTGGAAGTCTTGTCCCTTACCTCTTCAGTGTAGTCTGCTCCACGGATTGGAGGCTTTGCTCTATACCCCCCATACAGCTATTCCATGAATGCACTTAAATGACCAGTGACACGTTTTTTGATCTTTCGTTCCTTCCATCACTTTGCTTTGCTCCCAGTCTGCCACCACAGGGTGAAGATCAATGGTCTATTTTTACCACTATGCGGTCTACACAACTCAATCCCTAACTTACTACTTATAAATTAGTTACTCGCACTTTGCCCATCTTCCTGGATGACTGAATATTTATTAATGGGTACAGACCTGCTCATCTATATGCCCTCCTTTCTCCAATGCAGTTTTCTGCATTGGATTTCTCAAAGAACAGAGTAATATCTCCTTGTAATTCAAGGTCTATACGCCAGTCATGTTTACAAAAGGTCTGCTTATTTTCCATTTTGACATCTAATCCTTTTCAGTCATATTCAAGTCTTGTGTAAAGAGTACATCCTTTACAGTGACATCTACTGTAAGGCATCCAAACTTGCAAGGCTAGGTTCTCACTTCAGTCTCAAAATAAAAAGTAAATCATTGCCTGGTACCAAGGTAGTGACGGCATGTTACAATTTAGCCACTGCTGAGAATTCAAAAGGTTTGTAACAAGAGCAGCTGCCTCGATAACCCATCAACCTTTGCATGGAGCAATCACTTACTGGTGACAATGCCTCAGATTCAACAAATCATTGTCCTTTTAATGAATAACCATCGTTGGAAACAATACAGCGAGATGAATGCCCATTTAGTGCTGGATGACGTGGGTATTGCAAAACATTCTGAACTACAGTCATTACCTGCATCTCTAGGTATAACAAATTAGGTTGCCAGTCTACTTACTATGCCATCACCATGTATCTAGTCCTAGGTATTAATCACGGAGGTTTAATGCAAGTGTAACCACGTAAAAACTCAACTTGAACAATGCACTTTAAAATGACATCTCAGGACTGGAAGAACGAGACTTTAGGCCATAAGCTTCATTTTAATGTTCTACACAAAACTATGTATTGTATTCTTGTGACTCATACAGGCCCATCTCTTCGCTTAACCGATTACAAAATATATGCCAAAATTTTAGCAGAGGTTAAATGGGGTGGGCGGCCTTCTACATAAGGATCAAAAAGGCTTTGTCCGAGGGAGAGGAATTCAGGACTTAACTTACAACTTAATTGGGGCAATAGACTTAGCCACACTTCATAAAATACCCTTGGCCATTATCACCTTAGACACCACAAAAGCTTTTGATAGGGTAAACTTGCCCTAGCTGCAAAAAGTATTGCGGTTGTGCAATTTGGGAGAAAAGTTTTGTAGGACCGTGAGTCCGATATATCAATCGCCCACAGCTAAGGCCTTGGTGAATGGAAATTTATCTGCCCCTTTCAAGATCCAGAGGGGAACCAGACAGGGGTGTCCTTGGTCTCCTTTACTTTTTAATTTATACATAGGGCTCCGAGCTGTATAAAATAAAAAAAAATAAAAAAAAATAAATAAAAAAAAAAAAATCGGACAAGATAGAATTCCCTTTTTAAATACAGCAGCTGGGAGAAAAAGGTGGCCTCGTATGCCGATGATTTAATGATGTACACATCCGATCTGTCCTACGCGGTCCCAGTATTGTACAACTGGACTTCCCAATTTGGTTGTCAGGCTACGAAGTAAATGCAACAGAGTTAATGGCCTGGAACATGAACACAAGGGAATAGCAAAACGGAGATAAGATATCTGGATATCATGGTCTCACAGAATATCGAGAGAATGAGAAATTAACTTAAAAAAAGTTAGTAAAGAGATCTGCAAGTCATTAGCAAACTGGTCACACCTACCGTTGACTATTATTGGAAGGGTAAACCTAAAAAATGATGATCTTCCCGAAACTCATCTTTATATTTCAGAATATCCCTTTGGTTTTTAGAGAAAAACTGGCTTAAGAAATTGCAGCCCAAGATAAGTAGTTTTATCTGGGCCTCCAAGGGTACACGAATCTCATGGAAAGTTACACAGGACGAAAAATAAGGGAGTTCTGTGTTTGCCAGATTTAGTCTATTATGCATGGGCTTTCCTTATAAGGAATGGGACAATGTTATTGAAAGAACCGGATGGTTCAGACATCAGGAAAATGCTAAAGGTGATGATTTTAGATGTGAAAGGAGGGGAGATAAATTTCATCTATAAATTCGGAGATCCTAGATACTTTAAAAAGGTGCGCCTCAAGATCCTGCATGGATTAGCCACTACGTGGTATAAAATCAGAAAGGAGTTAAAGATAAACTACTACAGTGCGTTAGCACCTATTTGGGGTGCTCCTGGCTCCCCGGAATGGACAAAGGATTCTCTAGCTGCACCTCTGAGGAAAGCGGGAATATCGTGCTGGAAACAGCTAGTCGAAGATGGTACTCTACTTTCTTGGGAAAACTGTTGGACACTACGGATAGTGAGCTATCCAGATTCAAATATCTGGAATTGAAAAGTTGGCACCAAGCAGCTGGAGTAGATGTCAGCACCCTAAATGAGTTGGAATCTGCATTGATGAGGAAGGTGGTAAGAAAGAAAGAGGTGGCATACCTATACTGGCTCTTGATTGATCTTTCAGAGGGTGATTTTAGACTGCTGAATGAGCTGTGGGAAAAGAGCTTGCCCGGGATCCAGCTAGAAGAATTATGGCAAGTATCTTGTATTCCACGGTGCAGGCTGCAAATTTAAAGAGAAACCACATTTGTCGCGATAGGGTTTATTGGACACCCTTAAGGCTCTAGATTTGGGAAGGGTGCCACTCCGAAATTCCCTAAATGCACCCAAGAAAAGTTAATGATATTCCCATGTTCCTGCACTGTCCAATGCTACAACACTTCTGGGCAGATGTAGAAATGCTATTACTTACAATACTCTGATTGGAACTTCAGGTAAGCCCAGTGTTGGTCTTTGGGGGTTACGGTACAGTATGAATCTTTATCCGCTGATAAAAACAAATTTGTTTTATTTAATTTTACTTGCCCAGAGAAATTTGTAAAAAGCTGGATAAAAAAAACATTCTCCTGACTAAGATATTGGATTAATTGTTAAATACATAATCAAGTTGGATAAGTCATCACCAAATAAGGGATTTTTGGTTACAATGTGTGAGCTGGCTGGAATCTGAGGTGAACAGTCCTAAGAGTATGCCTCTACACCAAGATACTTCACCGCTCCGGTTGCCCGCTGGGTGGCTGAGAAAGGGCAGAATCAACCACGAAAGGAGAGGTTGTGTAAAGTGCACCACCTTGAAACAGTTCTCTGGTTGGTGCCGATTAAGGGGGGGGGGGCGGCCCCGAGAAATCCAGAACATCTGTTTTTACTTGAAGCGAATGAGGACAAAAAAAGAACCCTATGTATTGTGTTTGGATCAAACAGTTTGATATTAGAATGTCTCTTGACACTTTGTAGCCATGTAGAGCAAGGAAATACGTGGTCTAAAAACGTCAACTCTGCTCACCTGCTTTGATCAAACTGATTAGTATAGGTTCATTTTCCCTGCAACAAACTATAATGTGAAGGGAGGCAAGACATCAAATAAGTGCTTCTAGTCCATGATCTACACTCACCACACAATATTTGTCAGCACTATACAAAGTGCATCAATGAACATCAAATGCCACATGAGAATAGCGCAACAGGTAAATGCCAAGTGGATGCATAACTAGTGCACCCACTACTGCTTTATGTACAGCCCAGCCCCCGCTGTCATTCTGCAATGTCTAGATAGCGGAGAAACATAATGGTAAGGTTAAGCACAACTCTAAAACTAAATAAAATGCAACCTTCAAACACTCCTTGCATTGCTAATGCCACCAGAGATCACATTACAGGTCACAATTAGGTTCACAGAGCAGAACATTTAACATCAGCTAAATAAGTACATTACCGCCAATCTCACCTTGAGCACAATTTTATCAACTCTTCCCAATGGACTTAATCCAAACTTTACCTGTTCTGCCCCTTCGCATCCCTCTCAAATTCAATTGTGTGAAGCCTCGGAGAGCAACTGGATTCATCCCTACAGCTGGTCTCTACAGCCGAGCAACATGGTCAGGCGAGACAGTCACTGAGCATCAGAAATATTCTGCCTTACCACCAGTTTAAGTTCTGGTGCCGAGCAGACTCACTAGGTGACCCTCCGCGCTCGCTCATGCCTATTGACAATCACATGCTTCATCACTAACCTTCCTACCTGCCCCATTTCACGCAGCAAAGCGGAGTTTAAACTCTAGTTACTGTGTTTAAGACCTGGCTATGCGCAGATAATTCCCATTTTTGAAAGTATGGCTATACTGAAACCTACTGCACAAACATGCTCTGACATTAACCCACCAACACATTACCCACGCCTTCAAGCGCCCAGTGTGGGTTATTTTTATCTGATTGACCTCTTGATTGAGTGATTCTTAACAGCACTATATCAATGACCAAGTAAAATACAGACCCTTTATAATGCTGGGATTTTTTTGGATTAAGCTTTCTAGGTTGGATACATCTTTGATTACAGGTGCTTCTGCTGACTTTTTTCCTGCCCACGGTTTAGCACAATTCTATAACTTTGGCCTTGCCCATCAGCCACAAACAAACATACAAATTTTTACAAGCGAGTTAACCATGCAAGGCCATTTTATAGAAAACAAACTGCAAACCAGGTAACAATACTGTTCATTTCAAAGTTCTACCCACCTCAGAAAACAGCAGAACAATGTGCTGCTGTAAACTCATGCGAACTGTTTCCATAAACTGGACAAATCAAATCTGTCAGATCTGGCTTACAGTGTAAAATAGATTGAGGCAGGCAAAAGTCTTGGTGTCCTTATTTCAGAGCAAACCTAATTGCTCTGTTGTCAAGACTTTATCAATCATGGCACATACACCCAATAAATCAAATGCGTGGCTGTTCCAATTTAAAAAGTACCATTGTAAACTCCAGTTTAAAGCTGTGCACTTGCGAATAAGGCAAATTTATGTTCAAATGTAGGTTGATCGCCTTGAATATGTACACTACAAGTTGAATTAAGTGCAACAGAACAGAATTGTCGTGCCCAGACTACCTATAACTTGCTACGCAGCTGGTGCAGCATTGCATGCTCAATCCTATGCAAACTACAGATTAAGAGAGACGGGTCAAATTGTTTCTTCTACAAACTTTTCAATATGAGGCCAGTAGCAGTATGGTCGGAAAACATACAGGATACCACATCTATTCCATGTGGAGGATTAGATGATACTCGGTGAGGTTTGCAACCACTGTTGCAGGCTAATGGTGAGCAGAACATCTGCAGTGAATGGAAATTCAGATTCGTATACCATTCATGAAGAGGGTGCTGGGCATTAATGCTGAAGCTCAGCAAGGTGGTTTGTGAACGGTCTAGTACACTGTCTTGCTTAGACCAATTAGCAGGAATGAAGAAATTTTTAACAGACCTCCTAACTGTTCAAATCAATCGGAATTGTGTATCCATGAAATATAGAAAATATCTACAAGTTTAATAAGGCTAGGATATAGGCTTGTGAAACCAGACTGTTCTAGAACCAGCCGAACGTATATTTCTAGTGTTTACGCTGGAAATAAGACTATTTGAAAGACAAGTGCAATGAGCACAAAGGATTTAACCCAACGCCAATTGAAAGTTAAAGAAAGGCAACAAACGAGAGCCAATGTACACTGAACAAAATCTGTAACAGAAAATTCCGTTTCTTCGTCAGTACAAGTATGCCTCAATTGTGAGATTCGGCAAGTGGTACACAAGTCTGATATGACGGAAGTATAACCTATGGTATTAAAATGTCATTCATACAGTTAAGGGATTGGTACCGAATTGGGTTAGACTTTTCTATTAAGACTACATTCCATGAAACTGTTCACTGCTTCTACATCTTGCAAAGTTGGACATGCTTGCACTGTCAACACGTGAAGTTATCAGGGATGTAATGAGGAAGGTTAACTAGAATGTCAGCTGTGAAGTGTAAACTGTGTAAAGGGAATTTCCAGACTTCGGTTTTAGTTAGTGTACAATAAGGTAATCCAACAATATAAAACTATTCTTCAGTTTGCGATTGTTGCAATACTATTTTAGTATTGAAGTGAATGCAGTCATTGTTTGAAAATGGTGGCAATAGTGTTGCAATCACCGTTTAAGTTGGTTTTAAACTCACCAAGTTACAGCAATTATTAATTCAAATTAAAGCAGGATGTAAAAATGCCTTAATCGAATCTCTGTATCCAGGTTTTTGTTCCAGTAAACAAGTGCATACAAGTGGAACACTGAGAAATGGTACTGACGTTTGATCCATTAGCAATAATTGGAAAATGGGCACAAGGCCAGTAACTTAATATCGTTTACTTAAATGATGAACACAACACATCTTCCTTCCAAAAGGAAGATCATGTTATTCAAATAAATAAACTTTTCTAGATGGAATTCTTGATCTTGGCAAAATCCAGACCCTGTCTGCCACAGAACTTTCAGTAACTTTGAGTCACTGGGATCTGCTGCAGCTACTTCATCTACTTGCTTCTTGCTTAGATCTTCATTTATGTTACCAGAATCACTCGTTTAAGTTACAATTGGTGTCATTACACATGCCATACTAGGGAGCGATTATAACACTTATATTCGGGGGAACTTTCATCTTGGCTTTATTGGATTACCCTATACTGGTCATTGTTCTTTCATTTAGATCACCTCTTAAAACCCAAACAAGTTTCATCTTGGGCAATCGCACTTCCTTTGTAAACTGATCACCTTAATAGGTATGGAAAACCAACTCACTTTTCACAAAGCACTTGGCTAGCCGAATCCTAAGTCACCAAAAGACAGATCGGATTTATTGCAAAGTTTATGCATTTGGCATTTCTGTGGAAGTTTTCTGTTTGCCCCTCATATTAAATACATCATTAGTCAGAATGTTGATCAGTGTTGTCACACTATTTTAAGCCACCATGGACATTTGTGATGTGGGTGGTCTTCCTCAGACAAAAAAAAAAAAAAAAGTAAAAACACCCTTAAGTGAATTGGGCGATTCTGTATGCCTGCAAACTTTCACACACAGCCAACACAAGGTAGATCACCAACCATGGCCAAATGGACACTCCTTCAAGTATCTGTTGAATCTCAACAAAACCATTACATTGTAGATCTTAAAGGGCTGATATGCAATGCTTTATGTAGCGTGATCAAGAACTGACATTTCATTCAATGTAAATTGAACCCCATTATCTGTAACCAAGATCTCAGGAAAACACTCCACTGAACACCTCCATCAGAAATAAGATCACATTTATAGTTACCCTCATTATAAACATATCTTCCGGCAATTTTGAATGATAAAGCAATACCAAGGCAAACTGCAAATTACAGGGCAAATTTTTGAAAGGTACTATGTCCAACCCCACTTTTTGCCAAACTATAGCCATTTAGTATTTTGCATAGGAGGAACAAGAGTCCTGCAATTTTTGACTGCCACTGGACACAGCCCGACCATGTGGTCTGCCTCCATTCCTGGCCTCCAGTAATAACTAAGTTTATTTTTGTTTTGAAATTCAGACATTTCCATGTGTCCCTGTTGATCCATTTTTAACAATTTGTCCCAAGGCTCTGGAGGTATGAAGCTTACTACGGAAAACACATTCCCTGTGGACACTCAAATCTGGCGATCCCCGAGCAAAAGAATGTAGAGACCCTTCCTGTCAGCCACTTATACTTTGGCCACCCTTCACATATTTGACCAATTTAAGTTAATCTTTGTCATATTCAAATAGCCACAGGTCTTCATTTCTACGTATCGTGCATAGTACATACATCATTTACTACTGCCACAATATACAAGTGATTATCAAATATTTCAGTTTCATTATTTTTCTAAGGGAGCCTAGAAAGAGTCTGCCGCTTGATTCTTGTGACCTGGAATAAAGACCATATCAAAATTATACTCCTGTAATTTAGAACTTTGTCTTGCAATGCAACCAGTTGCATTTTTACCACCTCCTGGAGAGAAAAAAAAAAAAAAAATGTGAATTGGCTCATGGTCAGTTTGTAACAGGAATTTGTTTCCCCATACAAAATGTCTGAAGTGGTGCTGCTTATGCAAGAAGCTCTTGCTCAATAACCGAATATTTACGTTTGATTTCATTCAGAGCCTTTGAATGGGTAGTGGCCTACGCAGAGTTTTTCACTCTTGTGATGGCACTGTGCCCGACACATAGGCACTAGCATCCACTGACATTATGCACTTTTAAACTTGAAAATTGCCACATGCAGGAGCATCAATTATTTGTTTAATGAAATCAATGTAGTCTTGTACTTGAATCTATGCAAACTCGCAACCTTTGTGCAACAGCCTGTAGTTACATGACAGTTGCGAAATCTTGTACAAATCTACTGTAATACTTGGACCAATTTAAATAGTTTACTTGTCGTCAGGTGCATGTTTTACAATCCCCAAGCTTTCTTTGCGTACAACTCCATTTGCAGAAGAAGTGTTCCTCAAATAACTCACTTGCCTCAAAACTTGCATTTTTTAGCACACAATACAAGACCACTTGCTGCCAACCCTCTGTAAACTTCCATCAATATTGCCAAATGTTAATCTTTGCCCTTACAAAAGATTAAAATGTCACCCTGGTAACCTCTCCCGTGTGCATGTCCCTGAACATGTGAAACACTATCCGATGGAACACTGAAGAGGCCGAAGCAAGACCAAAAGTTATTTTAAAGGTAACAAATTCCATCAAAGGTCTAAAAGTCTTAGATCATTCCACATGATGGTACACACAAAGTGGACAAGGAATTAGCTCCTTCCAGCAGGATTAACAGCTCGTTAGCTTTTGACAAAGGATGCCCATCAGTTTGGATGTTACTATTCAAAAAAGATCAATCACAGTATCGGACTGCCCTTGTTCTAAACCAGAACGATAGGTGAAACCTAGTTAGATGCCTCAGTTTCTTCCATAACTTCTTCCATCAGCAACTAATCAACTAGATCTGGCAATTCCTTATTAACCGTAAAAGCACACCTCAGCTTTGGTCTGAGCAGTTCTCCAGTCTAAGATTATGCTTGAACCCTCAAAGCTTTTATACGATTTCAAAAGACTTCTGGCAATGTGGATATGACTCGTTAACATGATAGTGGAAATAGGGATCGATCTTCCAATCATTAAAAAAAAAAAAAAATGTAAGTCTGTTTTTATATAGCGCAGCTACTCACCCTTACGGGTCTCAAGGCGCTGGGGGCCGTAGTGGAAATTAAGTGAGCTATTGCCCAGAGTCACATGGTGCTGAGCTGCCGCCGGGGATCGAACAGTGAACCCTGTGCTCCGAAGTCAGCTGCCCTGGCCGCTGCACCACACCTCTCCACTTCACTTCAATCATTCATTCATTTAATTTATCAGCTATATGCTAACGCCACGGCCTGCGTGAGATCTGGCCGAAATGGAGAATGCACACGTGTGTTTAAAATAGAGAAGGGGTTAGGCAGGGTTGCGTCCTCGCCCCGTTTCTCTTTTCCATCTATACTAACGGGGTGGAGGCGGCACTGTCTGGCACAACTCTCGACGTCCCCAGATTTGATGACTCCCCTTACCATTATTGGCCTACGCTGATGATGCAGTGTTACTAGCGAGGACAGGCGTAGCTCTCCAGAGTATTTTAACTGCTTATGCTGCCTTTATGGCCTCGCTGGACCTCCGCGTTAATGAAGGTAAATCTTTTATCATTATAGCTGGAGCTACCAGAGGTGCAAAAGTGCCTCATTTTCATTTAGCCTCCCCCCAAAAAAAAAAAAAAACCCGAAGTAGTTGACTCCTTCGCATGCCTGGGCGTTCTGTTCGACAGCAAACAAACTTGGTCTAAATTGGAGCTGCCAGAGCCCTGGGCATGGAAAGAAGCCTACTGGCGTTGAGGCTTTATTAGGAAGCTGGGGGCCAGCCCCGTGGACACTATTAAAACCATTTATCTAGCCAAAACAAAGGCGGCGGTAACTTATGGGGCTGGAGTCTGGGGGATGGCTCATATCTAGCAATTGCAGAGAATGGAAGACACCTTTTTTAAGTCTAGGGTCTCATTACCACCTTCAGCATCTAATTTCATCTTACACCTTGAATTAGAACTCCCTTACTTGTCTGATTGCATTCGGCTGGCACCGATCCTACTGTGGCTCTCCATCTGGCGGAGGATGACGGTTAATTTAACCCAACGCATTATTGGTGATTGCCTCAGGTTGGAGGGCCGCAGTGGGATCGGTTGGCTCAGTTATGTGGAAGCTGAGCTAAGAGCCATCGGGCAGGAGGAGCCGTTTAAAAGACCCAGCTTCCTGTAGGAACGTTTCTAAACAGAAACTGATTGATCTATACATGCAGAGGGCTGCTTTTATTCGCAGGGGGAGGATCTGTCACCAACAGGCGCTTATCGCTTATGCCTTTGTTCCCCCTAGACCTGCGGGAGAGCATCACTATTTCTATCTCTCACGTATTACTATGGCTCAACACAGATTTATTCTGGTGCGTTTCAGTCTTAATTTTATCCCTCTGATGCTTGGGTTCCCAGAGAGGAAGTTCAAGTATGCTGACCTCATCCCGTGTGACAATGTCTCACCCCAAACTGATTTACATTTGGTATTGTTTTGCAAATTTTATTACAGAGCAAGAAGCTTTCATTTCACCCATTTTAAGACATCAAAACTTTAAACAATGCAGAGTGGCACTGTATTTTTTGAAGTCTTTACCTAATCCGTATATTTGTTTTTCAGTAGCATCTTTTTTGTGGGCTTGCATGAGAAAGAGAAAGTCGATGGGCACGCTAACTTGAATCACTGTAAAGGTTACCCAAAATCAGGATTGTAAATTGTTTTATGTTTTTTTTTAATGGCTTGATATGATGAATTTGTGCTTTTATGATTTTTTTTAATAGATCGAATAAAGATTTTAAACGACTCGTTAACTCATGTCCCAGTTCCAAATAATTAGAACAGGATAGCTGGTGCACATATCCAACTGAGCCTGTTCTAGTCACAAAGCTTTATATTAACAGATATTCCCTTGAATTTTGTTTTAGCCCTGAAATAACTGGTGATCCAGGGGTACCAATTTTGTTAAAAGTGAAGTGCAATTATCTCCATTTCCTATTCGGCAGTTTAGCATCCGAAGTGGAATGTTCTTTATTAACCTATTTTTAAAGGTTCCAATTAAGTACCTGGTAGGTAGTTGCTGTTCTATCAATAATTTAGGAGGGTTTGCCTAGCAACCATTAGAAATAGTTGCTAATGTGTCGGATTTATGGAGTTAAAAGCAAAGTGCGTCACTGGTGTTTACATTTTTGTATGCTGAACAAAAATTGGCACCAGATAAACAGGCCTGTGAACTTTGATGCCAATAAATCATTCTAAATTTAGCTGCTGCAGGAAAAGCCCAGTTCGGAAGATAAACGTTCTGTGCAGAGGATTGTTTGGCAGATCAGTTATCAGAAAAAAGGCTACTCCTAATCTATTTGCAAACATGACCACGGCGAATATGTAAAAAAGGAAGGCTTAATATTTACAGGCAGACTGAAGAAAATGACAAACTTCTGATTAACTATTTTACCACTGTAATTAAGAAGCGCTTGAATATTATGTGCCTTACCTCTCATGCCGACAACTGTATAACGATAAACTAATGCCAACAAAATGTGATTGAGAAAAAAGAAATGTACAAAACTAATAAAGTAACTAGTTTCTTTCATGCTGTAGAGCAGTCAACCTCAGAAATACTGCTACTGCGTAGGATAATGGAGTCATGTGCAGATCCAAGGGGGCTTTGCATTGCTGTGTGTGATGAGGTCAGCAGTGAAAGTCGTTTGAACATTAACTAGCACAGCTTTCGAACATCTGTTCGAGCAAGACGTGAAACAATGCAAATGTGTGTACAATCAATGGCTCCAACATAGTTTGGTAACCCAGCAATATCATAAAATGCACTCTTCCCTTTGGTTAGCGCACTTGCAGTTCATGGGGGGAAAAAACCAAAAAACACTACACGTTTTAACAAAGCACTGAGTACTTGCTGCAATATTTTACTGAAGGTAGACTAAGTACAGAAGCCATGGCAACAATTCCTTGAAAAGAACCAGCTGCACGGAAGTGAAACATTGAAAGTTTAACCAGTGGTGGGTCAACAGTTCCAATATTACTATTGGGCTCTAAATCGCACTTTATAAGGTCAAGTATGAATAATACAGCGAGACTCCAGTTTAATTCTTTAAAATATGTTCATCTGACATTGCAAAGAGATCAACTTTACAGCTGTAAATGCACTGCTTGTACCTTCTTCTAGTTTGTAGTGCATCATGGTACGCCACAACCCGCCAAGGGCCAAAAGCAGATTGAAGAGGCACTTGTCTCTGCACAAGATGCAAAGCATTCCACAAAGCTGCTCCTATTGCTGCCATTTTGATAACCATGTGTATTCTATGATAAATACACAAACGGATATTACTAGTTCCCAGAGATGACGACCACAATCCTAGTCCGTGAAGCAAAATGAAGTTGCAAACTCCCTAGAGGAAAATACCCCAAAAAACTGTAGAAAACTGCAGGTAATTGGGATCAAAAGTAGCTGCATAACTCATTTGGGGGAAAACAAAGTGGTAACCATGGATGGTCTCTAGATTTTTAGAAATATGTCGGTGGAGGAAATTTAACTACCGCCAATATTTTGGGAGTAGTGGGCAGGTTAATGACACTTTTCGAAGGAACACAATAGCATGCAAATAGATTCTGGAGGAAATTCAGCCTCCAAAAATGGATTTTGCTCCACATTAACACATCAAAATTAGCACCCGAGTCAGCAGTGTCAGCCAACTCTTTGCCATGCACCCAAATGGCACAAATAAGGTTTAAATCTCTTCAGCGTCCTTAGTTTCCACATCTCTAACCATAAGCACAATATTTGTTTTTAACATGCTCTTTATGACATCATTCATCTAGTCTGGTGTTTCCTCTGAAACTTGAACAGAGGATTTACCTTGCTTCTTGGAGTCACAGCACATTTTCGAAAAATGTACTTTTACCATTGCTGCACTCTACTACTAGCTGGGCATTTCTTTTGAAGAGGCAACATGAGATGGACCACCACATCTGTACAATATGCCTTACTCTAATTTTGCCTGTTTTTAGTGCCTTCCGATTTACTTTGTTTTCTATTAACATAGCATATCACGCCATCTTTTATGCCGTTGCAGTTCTCACTTCCTTAACCCAGCTTCTAGACTGCTCAATGGCTCTGGGCACCAATTCCTTCATCCAATGTTTGACCTCCCATAATCCATTATCTTTCCTAAATGTGCTGTTAGTTTACTACGAGTTGGTTCCACAACCACCGACATTGTTACAATCAGTGGGCGCAAAATGTGTGAAATTCTTCCTTCTATTTTTCAGGGCATAGGTGGTTCCCCCTTAATTTGTAAGAATTTGAGGTGGGTCTAATTGCATTATATTGTGGCACTAAACCGTTAAGTCCTTTAAAGTAATTTAATGCCAAAGTATGAACAAATCTAGTAAAAAATTAATTAGGAAGAGAATGTGAAAGCGAAAATGTTCTTTCAATTATGTATACATCACTTGTTTCAATTCACTTCATAAGGGAGACCCTTTTCCAAAACGGCTGTTCCAACTCCTGGAACACAAACTGCATTGTTATCTATGGCGAAACAAAAGTGAGATCCAAACCCAGGTTTGGAACACCGTGCAGACAAATCGTACAATTAATGAACTTCCCTCAGGATCCCCTCAGAAAGTTACCTTGCTTTGATTTAATAGGCTTACCGCCCACAAAGAGGCAGAGCAGACTTGCCCAGATTAACTCCTCAGACCCTGCCCAATGAAGCGAGGATAACGCAGCACGCCTTCTCCCTCCCAGCTGCTTGAAACCTCTTTGAAAGGTGAATAGTCTTCTGGCTAGAAGGCAGCGGTCGGCTCACAGATGGCCTGCGAGCTGCGCCATCCTCATCGCAGATACTTGTGATAAGGCACAAAGATAATGAGCGGATGAAAACAAGAGAAAGGGCGCTTCATTCTGCGTCAAGCCCGTAGTTGCTACAATACAGTAACGAACATAACTGTCAAAATGTAACATTAAACCTGCCCACGTTCCAAATGCGGACCACCACAAGTTACAGTAAAATAAGGGGGCATCTGTTATAGCACAAGTTTCTTGCTGGAGGTTGGTTTGCTGCGGATTGGGCCTACTAATTGGAGTAAAATGTGTCCGCCTTTACTATAATGCCCAATGGATCCAACTTGGTTGGATCGTAAGAGGCTAAATGTTGTAACCCCACCAAGTCTGTTCTAATGGTGACGCGACTAAGTTACCCATTAAAGATTCTCAGTGCAATACTACCTCAACATGATCCAACCACACACCTTGGCTTCAAACAAGTTTTGGAGGGCCATCTGAGATGAGCCTTAACATGCGCTCCGATGTAAAGCACTATGGAAATTTATTATATATTGTATAGAGTCAAATGTCCAGTTTCTCAAGGAAACTTGGTTGTTAGGCTCTACCGCTCCTAACATTGTCACCCTCTGTCCACCTGGTT
Organism: Calotriton arnoldi; assembly: GCA_963921515.1. NCBI lineage: Eukaryota > Metazoa > Chordata > Amphibia > Caudata > Salamandridae > Calotriton > Calotriton arnoldi. The sequence goes on from CAWUFW010000977.1 coordinate 1,712,014, forward strand.
TTACTATTTTGTATCGACCATCCAATGAAGAGGGGCGGCGAGTGGCTATAATTGAAAATGCAGACCATCTAGGAGCTTGCACTAGCGGCCTTTCCTGAAGCAGAGTTACTTGCTTTTCTCCTTGTTGTCCCCTTGTTTTGGGGACTTTTAAATTCTGGACAGATCACTTTTTGGTCTCATTTACCTTTATTATAGAGGGTAGCCGCCATGTGGATCATTTTAAAGTTAAGACCCCAAGTCAAACACCCTTTGAGTAAATGTTACAGCACGGAGTTGGGTAATCGGCTAACGGTGATAAAACCATCTTGAATACATTAAGAATGGTAACCATCATTACTCTAAGTGGGTTGAGTCTGCCTTAAATGTAGTCTTGCCTTTAAAGAACTTTATCATGAAGTGCTTAATGCCAGGTATACTGAGGCACTGACCGTAGTCAAAATAGGCTGAAAACAAAAGTGTGAAAGCTTAGTGTTGGTCTTATTCTCCCAAAGCTAGAAGCATAACTGACTAATTATTAAACAATTACTGCTGCTAAAGCTGAATTTTACTCTAAGACAATATTAGCAGTTACAAATGCCACAAAGGAAATCTTTAAGTAGTGAGGTACCAGTCTCGCCAATTGTGCAGCTTCTGCTATTGTTCACTCAGGGACTTGCTGACGAGCTCGCCAATATTTGAAGAGAAAATTAACTCCATCTGACTCGTTTTCCTTCTGGCCTAACAGACTCCTAGGTGGTTTCTCATCTTCTGGCTGTCTGGTTTTTCATTTGCCTATCCAGTTCCACCACAAGCTATAGCAGAAGCTACCCCGGCCTTACATTAGTTTGTGTTCATCTAAAGAACTGCTCAGCTATCGCTGATTCTTCTAAAACTTGCTTGCCACTTGTTTGGATTCGTTCTAAATAACGGAAACTAGGCAAATCTGCTCTCCTTCAACCTTTGTGCAATGGCTCATTTATTAATGTCCGGGTCCCCAGTGAATGAAAAAGGGGTCTGGTTCCACCGTTTAAAACCAATGCTGACAAATCAGATCATTTTCACCCCATTTCTTCACTATCTTGTGGTTAAAATTTCAAAGAAATGTTTAACAGTTCTCCCGCTTTTTGGAACACGATCAGAGCCAGCTCAATCTGGTTTTTGCCCAGGACAATACTAAAACTGCAGATGTTTTGGTTGATTTAAGAATGCTAGCGTACAAGGCTAATCCAACTGCCTTAGTCCTTGATTTATCTGCAGCTTTTGATACAATATCCAGTTCCATCTTTTTAACCAGACTGGTGGCAAGTTGCATTGGAGGATCTATATTACAGTGGTGCAAAACTTACTTTAAAAATAGACATCAAGCTGTATGCCTCCCTCCTTGTGTCAGCTTATAAGCCAGTAGTTTAGGGCGTACCACAGGGGTCTACCAGTCTGACCACGTTTGATATTTACATCAGTCCTTTGTCCAGACTGGTTAGTACTTGTGTCACCTGCATGATCTATGCTGATGACACTGCCAAGGCTGGCAGACTCAGTTTTGTCCAGAGCCATCTCAGACAACTTCCATCAGTGCATGTCCCTGTTGCTGCCTGGCTGAGACTTAATGCTTTAAAGCTGAATTTGATCAAGACAGCAGTAATCTGTCTCACTCCTGGTCTGTTCTGATCAAATTTAGAAAAGCCTTAAAGACCTGGCTGTACGTTCACCGACTGTTTCGCCTTTGTTTTCTTGTTCACTGTTCCTTCTGCTTAGCAGAAGAATCTCTGTACCCAGTTCTTTAGCGCCAGGACACATTTCTTGTACTTGCGTGCTCTATAAAACCCCATAACATACGGGCAGATAAGTGGTCTTCACTTTGTTTTCTGGCTAGCAAATAAACAAAGTGCCATTTCCATGATTCTCCTTTTGCGATAGCTCGATATATAGGAGCACATGAGCATGGGGCTGTGCTTTCCAGGATTTAGCTCACTCAATGCTGAACAAAAATGCACCATACCAGTAAAGCCTCTGAATGGAGCGTGTCGTAAAGTGGATTATTTGGAGTGGGCAAGTTACTTCAAAGAACAAAGCCACCATCTGCTACATGTCACATTAAATAAAATAAACCTCTACACAACCCCAAGTAATCTGACAAAGCAGTTAGACTTAAGTCAAACACAATGTGTAAAGTATTTAAGCAGTGCATACACAAAATGTCAAAACAATGAGAACCAATTTTAAATTAGAAAAATGAGCAATATCAAAACACCCATCCAATAAGGGGAATCAAAGATCATTTCACAGATCGAAGTGAAAATAGCACCAAAAAGTATAAAGCACCAATGATAGTCTGAAGTGTTAGACCAGGGGCTAGGTGCAATTTGAGGTAGACTGATGGAGCCCTGGTCCAATATACCAAGTGGATTGGTTCCAGTAAAAGTCTGAAAGTCAGAAAGTTGAACTTTACAAAGTCCTAATCGAAAAAGGGACAGACTTCAAAACAAAAAGTTGTCTTCCCACAGAAAGAATCTGAAATTGCAGAATGCACCATGAAACTGCCAGATGCCTGCTGCTAGTTGGTCCCTGGAAAGGGTCTGGAGGATTATGCCTGAAAACGTTTCCAAAGTCCCTGGACAGAAGGACCCCATTTTATTTTGAATTGCTGCAGTTTCTGGGGGAAGAACCTGAAATTAATTCTGGCACCATAGAACTCAAGGTCTTACTTTTCGATGTAGCCCCCATGGTTCTGGAGAGAAAAATAATTCAAGACTTTTTCCTGATGCCCAAGCACCCACAGGGGGGCACTTTTGAGCCCCTGAGAATCTCAGGGGGGAACCTAGAGACTGTGCCAGGCAAAGGCACAAGTCCAAACCAAGCTCCAGTTGCCATCAGTCAATCTGAAAATTATAGGCAAAAAGGCCTTTTGCAGTTTTGTTTCCCGGTAGCCAATTAGATGGCCAGCCAACTGACACTTTGAGTCCACTTCTTTGCTCTGGGTACAAGTGGGAGCAGGTCAGGTCCCTCAGAGCTCCTCACCGATTAGAAAGCAGGTCCAGTCCGATTCTGTTCTTTCACAGATCTAGAAAGTGTTCTGAGGTAGGCTGTTTGAGGATCCAGCTTTGTAGGGTTCACCAACCTGTGGGTTTGTGAAGACTCCTGGGATTCACTAATAAATGGTGTAAGACTTCCAAGGGGCAACCCTATCCACCTTTAAAGCAGTTTTTTTTTTTACCCTAGTGGAGCCAATGTCAGTGGCTCTCACCCTCAGAATCCAAGCTGAGGGCGTTTACAGAACCTGTGTGCACACCCAGAGGTGTGGCCAGGGTATAAGCAGTCCTGGGGCACCAGACAGCCAGCGCGCAAAGAGGCCACATTTTCATGACGCTCCTGCAGTCCAGGGATACTATCCACCATCATCCTGCCTCACCTGCAGAGATTCAGCCTTGTGCTCAAGTCTCCCCTTTTATGGGCTGCGCTCTGTTGAGGAACTGTCTGCCCAGCCAGGAACTGACCGACTGGCAGAGACAGACAGGGCACTGAGCAGAGCTGCGCTTGGGGGCCTACTGCACAGGAGCAGGGCCTGGCGGCAGTCTCCCTGGCCCAATGAGGCATGAGAGGGAGCATAGTTGTATGTGCGCTTTAGTACAGTGGCTATGTACTAGCCACGACAACTGCTCACTGCCAGCACCTGGCCCTGCTTGCGGTGTGGGTCAGGCTGGGCAAGATGACAAACCTGCCCCCAAACTGGGCAAATGGTACCTTCCAGCCACCAGTGAGCTGGTCGGAGACGGGTCTGCTCATGGCACCGCATTCCTCCCCCCCAACCCCAAAAGACTTTTTGCTCTAGGACCTTCATCCTGATCTTTGCTGCCTGGATTGCTACAGGTGGCGTATCATCCACCATATAGCTTTACACATCGCCCCTCTCTGGCAGATACTTCTGGCACTATACAGTTTGCATCTCGTTGGGCAAATCCGAAGGCTGTCAGAAGAAGCTACACTTTGACTCCTAATGGGCCCAGTAGTTGGTAGAGTCTGGGGCACAGCTATCCAATGCAGCTGGCTCATCCTCAGAAGCGCCTTCACACACCGCTGACATGAAAGCCCTGCTAGCGATACAACAAAGTTAGACTTCCATCGAAACAAGATTCCAGATGCACCAGGATGGACACCATCACTCGCAAACTGGAGAAGCATGATGGTTGACTCCAGGAGGCCGAGCAGCGCATCTCTACGATCAAGAATACAATAGCCAAGGGGACTCCCTCCTTAATAAAAAGAAAGTCCAAAATAATAGCAGCTAAAAATGAAGTTTTAAAGGTGCGTTCCTGCTGCAACAATCTCCATATCTTAGGGGTGCCTGAATCCGCCAATACGGGCAAGCTGAAGGATTAAGTGGAGAAGATGGCAATTGCTCTTTTTGATGCGGACTCCTTTGACGTTACTCATCGTGGAGCGCATGCACTGCAACATCAGCTAGACTTCCGCCGGGGGCCCTGTAACGCCAGATTGTTGCCAGACTCCTCAATTTGAGACCATGATACAGCTTTCGGATGGCCAGGGAGCAGCGTACTCTGAACTTTGACAAATGAAATCACCCTTTTCCCAGACTTCACTGCAGCAGTCGCGTCACAAATTTATTCCAGTTAAACAGAAGCGGACAGGCTGCTATTCTGCAAGCTATGCTCTACCCTGCTAGCCTTTGAATATCTGTGCAGAGAAAGCATTATTTCATCACCCACCCTCACGTTAGACTTTTTGCGCTTCCTCAATGTTAACTGTTGTGATGTATATGCATCCTTTAGTGCTTTAGCCCAATGCCAACTGATATGATACCCATTGTGAGCTCACTACACTTCCTCTCATACTGGTACGCCTACTATTGAGCTAGATGGTAGTACTCTATCACACTAAATGCTTCACATGGAATGTATGTGGTATGGGAGACCAGTACAAGCATAGACATACTGTCCTATCTGGACAGACACGATGTACACAGCTTTGTTACAAGAGACTTATCTAACCCCTTCTAACCACTCACTTGCTGAGAAATGAGCATCCTACAGTGTATTCTTTTCATGCTAGTCTTACGCACGAGGTATGGTTATACTAGTTCGTAAGGAGTGCTGTATATCCCACAGGGGTCCTTGAGTGATGACTGGGGTAGATATGCGATAACATTGGGGAAATTACTCTCCCATCACTATCTTTAACTGCTATGGCCAAATAATGCCCCACCGTTTTGACTGGAGCCAAATCGCATCCATTGGGCCCTCTGTTGCTCACGAAGGAGGTGGGGTTGGTCTTCAATTGTGTTTTTGCTGTTCATACATCCCCGTCCAGCTACTGTAGTAATGCCTTGCACCAGCTTCAAAGTATTATAAGGGACCATGAGTTGCTAGGCCTGGAGAATACGCCACCCACACGCCAGACAAGGCACCTTCTATTCTGGGATACGTGGTAGCTGGTCCCAGCGGACTACTGTTTGGGAGATTGTGCGCCTGGCATGTACTTTTTGGAATCATTCCCCTGTATTGCTTGACCGGTCTATAGGTTCACAGGAATCACTATGAGTTACCAGGTACCTTTCTCCACGCTCACTATTAGACGATAAATTTAGGGCAGGATAGCTCTGAATTCTTTAAATTTAACAAAGGAACAGTCTCTAGCTGGCACAGTATGGGAGTATCTCCATTGATAGTCATAAGAATTTGACTAGAATACCAAGTCCATCCTCACAAAACACGATGGAACACATAGGAGAGAAGATAGGACTGTATTAAGCAAATAAATTTGAGGGAGGTTTGTCCCACTTGAGCATCTGCTAGAGCACGAGTCCAAACAATAGCCCTTGGTGAATGTGTGACCAGATCTCCATATGGCCGCTTTACAAATCTCAGCATTACGGAAATCTCAAAGCAGCAGTAGCTATTTTTCCCCTAGTAAATGTGCCTTGGGTCTAACCGGCCTCTTGTTAGTTTTTTGGTAACATAACAGTATGCAAGATATTATCCACCTGGAGATAGGATTGTTTGGAAGCGGCCAGTTGGTCCGATCTGCATGTGTCTTGTTGAGATAAGACTTAAAGACCCGCCTTGCATCTTGGGAATGGAGAGATAGTTAAGCCAGGGTTGAAGGATTCTTCTGCATGAGACGTGAAAGGACTATGTTAAGCTCTCAAGGAGCGGGGTGAGGGAGGCAAGGGCACCTAATGGGAGGGAAACCCTTCACAATTCTGAAAAGAAAAATTCTTGGTTACCGGTTTTTGAAAAAAAGAAGTCTGTGAAAGACATTATCTGCAGGCAGTAAGGGCTGCCAAGTGAACCTTATGGAATTGTAGGCCAGATTTTGCCAAATGGAAAACCTAGGTAAGAATCAAGTTCCTGGCAAGACATAGGGTCTATGTTCTTGGAGGAACTCCAAACGCAAAACCTCTTCCACTGGAAGGCATAAGCTGAATGGGTTGAAGGCAGTTCTGCCTCGGAGGATGTCCATGCAGTCTTGTGGCAGGTTCAGGGGTCCATACTGCACTAGCTCAGGAGTCATGCTGCCAAACAGGAGGAAAGATTTGGATGAACAGTCTGGCCTCTGAACTTCATTAGCAGTTCTGGTCTGTATGGCAGCTTGAGATGGATGCTGTGGCTGGTGAAGGTCGTTGCACTACCATTGACGTGGCCACTCTGGGACTATCAAGAGGAGTATGGCTCTCGAGTAGGACAGCTTGAGGAGGACTGACTGGATCAGCTGGAAGGCGTTGAGAAATTTGCCAGACCAGTCGATCCATAGGGCATTCCCCAGAGTTCCTGATTGGAAGCATCTCGAGGCAAAGTAGTGACATTTTTCTGCAGTAGCGAAAAAGCTGATGTGCAGAACGCCCCACAGCCTAAAGTGGTCTTGCACAACGTAGTCGCGAAGGACTCATTCGTAGTTTTGTTGCAGAACCCAGTTGAGGGAGTCTGCCTGAACATTCTGCACACCTGGAAGGTGAGTCTGTGATCTGCAGGTTCCGGACCACGAGCCATTTCCAAAATACTTGGGCTTTATGGGATAAAGGTCTGGACCTTGTTCCCCCCAGCTTGTTGACGTAAATTGTGGTTGTATTGCCCATCTGTACAAGTAGGGACTGGGTCTTGAATGAGGGGAGAACGCTTTTAGCACTAGGAAGACTTCCTTGAGCTTGGAGATTTATATATGTCATCTCCCTCGGAGACCATGTGTCTTGAATTTGGAGAGGACCCATGTGGGCTCTCCACCCCAGTTAACGATGCATCTGTCACTATGGTCAGAGAGGGAACCTGTTGGTGAGGGCATTACTTAAAGCAGGTTGGTTGGGGAGCACCACCATGTTAGAGAATGCTTCCCGGAGTGGAGAGAATCATCCAGTCTTATCAATTGCCTGTTGCTTAGTCCCACTGGCCCTTGAGACATTCCTGAAGGGGACACCTGAGAAGACATGCATTCAGGGGGAGTAAGATAGATGAGGCCTTGGATGCAAGAAGACTACACTGACTACGCCGTGGGAGGAGAGTTTAATAGTGACAATTCAGACGGATTGATAAATCTCTCCCCTGAAGGACACTTGACTGCATGGACACTTGACTGCATGGTGTCGATGGTAGCTCCTAAATACTAAACTGGAGTGGAAATTGACCTCGCATGTCCAGTTGTATTGACGCTGGGCTTCCTTGAAGTGGACACCTTGATTAACCAATCGTCAAGGTGGGGTAGGTGAAGATTCAATGTTTCCTGGGGTAGGTAGCAACCACTGCCATGCACTTCGAGAAAATTCTGGGAGCTGGCTCTTGGTCAAATGGAAGAACTGGATAATGGTCCTGCCCCACTACAAACCTCAAGACCTTGCAGTGTTTTTTGGCAATGGGTACATGAAGGTATGCGTTTTGGGAGGTCTATAGAGCAGAGCCAATCTTCCCCCCTGGTGTAATTGGGGTAGATCTGATGCAATGCCAGCATCAGAAACTTCTCACCGAATCCATTTGTTAGCTATTTTCAAGATGAGAATGGGTCTGAATTGGTTAGTCTTTCTTCACCAGAAAATATCTGGAATAGATGCCTGTACGCTGTTTGTGGGGGGAAAAACAGCCACCGCATGCTTCTACAGCAAGATGTTCCCTGGACGATTTTGGTGGTAGTCAGAAGAGTTTAATCTACTTATTTTGAACAATATTCAGAATCCAGGCATCGTGATTTTTTTTTACCACTCTGCCAGAGATGCTCTCCCCAACTGGAGTGGGTAACGAAAGAGGGGGAGGGAAAGATTCATTGCTTGGCACCAGATGTAGGTTTACCCCCTTGGGTGACCTAATGGAAGGTTAGTCCTCTAGACTGCTTTTGCTGTTTCGGATGGTAAATTTGTTGCTGTTGGCGACCTCGAAACCAAGGAGGGGTTCGACCCCTCCGAGGGTACAATTGGTGCCGGTAGGGCCTGAATGAATGTCTGTTCTTTTGGTATTTCTCGGCCAACAGCCTCGAGTCTCAATCTCAGATTTCATGCGAGCCATCTAGTCATCAGTATGGCTTGTGAAGAGGGTAGTACCTGAAAAAGGAAGATTGATGGTCCTTTGTTGAGAATCTGGCTTGAAAGTTACAAGGCGGAACCAAGATTGTCTTAAGGTTAGTCCATGGCAGGGGGGCGCTAGAGGGTGCTAAACCAAGATGGCCGCACCCGTGTGAGGCTCTGGTGGCCCGGGGACTAATATCCGACATCATCCTGCTTTTGCATCGAGATAATTGGAGTATGCACTCAGAATTGCGCTTAGGAGCGCTTTTGGCACCTGAAACTGTTTTGCGGCTGTAGAACCCTGCCGGGAGCGGAGAAAAGACTAGCTCGGTTCTGAGGTGGAGACAACCTGGCTGAGCGGCCGGGAACGTACACCCTCGGCTGCTGGACAGAGGCGCGCGGCTGTGGCGGCGTCAGCAGCTCTCCTCACTGTCAGCAATTAGAGGAGATTAGCAGCCTGGGCACCGGAGGTGGCATTGATTGATGTGGAGATCAGCGGCGGCAGGAGTGTGAGAGAGACCCGCTTCCCGCCTCCGGGTATCGCGAGGCGCGTGAACCACGGCTGTGGACCCTGCAGCACGAGACAGGCCTACAAGAACTGCCCCCAGGTACGTGCTGTAAGGGCACTGTGGGGAAAAAAGAAGACGTGTTGGAGCGCAGAGAGAACCTCCTACAGTGAGGAGCACGCAGAGACAGGGCCCTCTGTGGGGACGGCCCGAGCTGCGGCCGAGGTGAGAGGTGCAGACCTAGGCAACTCCATTCTAGGCGCAGGGAGGCTGGCTGAATCTTGATGGCCTGCACAGCCAGGCGGAAACACGCACAGAGCTGCACAGAGGAAGCTTGGGGGGCTCCCCCGTAATATTCGTAGCCTCCTGGCTGCTTGTGGTGGAATCGATTGCTGGGGGAATTGGCTGCGGCAGAGATCGAAGGAGACTCGCTCCCTGCCTCCGGACATTGAGGGCCGCGCTAATTGTGGCTGTGGACTCTGCGGAGTTAAGGAGATCAACAGGGGCTGACCCCCAGGCACGTGCTGTAGGGACATTGCGCCAGAAGGAAAAGGAACGAGGCGCAGAGAGAGTTTCCTGTAGTGTGAAGGGTGCAGAGTCCGGGACCTCTGTGGAAACGGATCGCGACACGGCTGAGGGAGGCGCCGGCCTAGTCTATCCCACATCAGACGCAAGAGACCTGTTGACTTGCGACGGTCTGAGCAGCCTGGCGGAAGCGCGCATAGCGCACTCTACAGAGGGACCGTGAGGGGCTCCACCCGCACTGTTAAATATAACCTGCACGCACTCCAATAATAGACACTGATGGCTTTATGAACTGTGCAGAGCCCACGGCAGCAACGCGCCCACACAGAAGGCATCAGCCCCCCTCCTTCTGAACCCTGCTGGGTACTCGGACGGTGTGAGGCCGGGCACTCCTGGAAACACCGGTACAGGCCCCACTGAGGCCAATTCGCTTGCTGTGACAGATGGAGGGCGTGTGGACCGGTAACATAGAACCAGAGCTACCACAGCGCCCCAGAGAGGGGACAGATTGCGGCTGTGCCCAGTGTGCCTCGGCAGATCCTGGGCCTGGCCCCAAGCCTCTGGCTCTGAAAGGGCATCCTGAACTCCATCGCGCCCGCCGGCAGCGGCTGAGGGCGCCCACCCCAGTGCAGCTCGAGACGCCTACCTATATCTACCAGACAACCTGGCGCTGAAGACATCTCACTGATCTTGACCCGAGAGTACTACATGGACACAGAACCCTCGTGCCGCACCCGCTGACCTCTACGCCCATAGAGATCTCTACGGAACGAAACTGCTACGACGAACCTGCGCGCAATGGGCAAAACAGACCCGAAGCAGCAGAAACTGCCCTTTGAAGCCCGCAACACCACAGCGACCCTGAACAACCACCCGCAGGACAAACCGCTGAAACCATGACATCCACACAAGATGACATGAAAGCCCTGCTTGTGACAGTGAAGCACAGTCTGGCCTCTATTGAAGCCAAAATGGATGGCATGTGTAACCGACTAGACTTCATGGCTCAGAAGCTTGAAAAGCATGATGCGTGTATCGAGGAGACGGATCACATGATCTCGGACCTAGAAGACGCGGCAACCTCATACGGGAAACATGACGCAGATTGATAAGCTGCTGAAGGTTATAGCAGCTAAAAATGAAGACCTTTAAGCGCGCTCTCAGCGCAACAATATCCGCATTTTGGGAATACCAGAGAGTGCAAATACAGGCAAAATGGAAGACTATGTGGAAGAAATGCTGCGTGGGCTCTTTGATTCGAAGGCCTTCGAGACTGCTGGTGGTAGAGAGGGCACATCGATCACTGGGTCCCAGACACCCACCTCCCCCCGGAGCCCCAGCCAGACCCATCATTGCCAAACTCCTTAACTATAGAGATCGTGATGCGGCTTTGAGACTTGAGATCGAAATCCCCTCTAACCTACGATGGTCATGCTGTAGCTCTATATCCAGACTTTACCATTGCTGTCCAAGAGGCCAGAAAGAAATCTGCGGTGGTGAAGCGGAAGCTCATACAGGTGCAGGTAGACTATGCCATGTTATATCCTGCGCGCCTGCGAATAACTCACCAGGGGAAGCAATACTTCTACACCAACCCCCAACAGGTGGAAGACTACTTGCGGAAGGTGAAGAAACCGAGATCCAATCTTGAAGCGGACAACACCAAAATTAGACTATCTTCTCAACTCTCGGACAATGACTGAATGTGCCTGAAGACGGCGCCGCGCATGACCATGCCCGGAGAGGGAGACCATGCCATGGCATTTACTGGACTGTTTGCAGGTTACCCAAGCTCTACATAAATACAGAACTCTCCTTTCCAATTTATACAGTTGTACAGTTATGTAATTCATGGTGTAAGCATGCTACACTGGTTCCCGGGTACCCTGCCCCCTCTGCCTTCCGTGTTACGGAGGAGAGAGGGCGGGCGGATGTGCCCTCTGATGCTACCCCTGCTGGGCGAGCCCCAAGGTCCAGGTACAGACGTTAAAGACAATGAGTTTACGGGAAACTTATTTGGGAGGGGCGGGAGGGAATGTTCTTTCAGGACAGGTTGGGGATGTCTATGTGGGAGGTGGGAGGGAACTGGGGGAAGTTTTGGTTGAATACTTACCAGTACAACACTTCGATGTTGCAAAGTCCCAGAATGGTATACAAGTCACATTCACTGATAACACTGACAATTTTTAGCCCCGCCCACTACACACCTAACTGGGGGCAACGCGCTCTAGTCAGGAGATACAAGACACTTACTCTATTAGCTGGATAGTCTGGGTGCGAATCCTCAGATACGCTTGCTGACCTGGAATGTTCGGGGATTGGGGATCCTAGAAAGCGCAGGCAAATAGCGTACCTGGACCGACACTCCATTCAAATTGCAATGATCTAGGAGACCCATTTGGATTCCAAGAAGCCGCAGAGGTTTGCGGCTAGATGGGCGGGTTACAGCTGCTTTGCGTGATACTCTACCTACTCGCGCGGCACTGCTATATTGGTACACAAAACCACCCCATATGTGCCCGCAGGGGTGCTATCGGATCCGCAGGGACAGTTTAGTTTGATTGGCGGGGAGGGCGCTTCCTTCCAACTCGGACATTGGTCAGTTGCTATGGCCCCAATATGGACGATCCTATGTTTTTTGCTACACTATGGGGGAAGATTGTAGATATTGGCTCTACACACGTGCTGTGGGGTGGGGATTTCAATGTCACTCTGAATCAAACACTAGACCGACAACCCGCAACCACACCCACACCACCACTCGATCGCAACGCCAAATGGGGGACATATCCGACTGGGGGCTGCTGGATTCCTGGAGGCACCTGTATCCAGACAGGAGGGAGGGCACTTGCTACACTGCCGCGCACAAAACCTGGTCGCGATTGAATTATTGGGTGAGCACCAGGGGACTTGGCACATGGCTGACGGAAGTGAAACACTTAGCACGCACCCACTCTGATCACTCCCCTGTCCTCATGTGCATCTCGCCACCAATCACACACCCCATATATTAGCTGGCGCATGAACCCCACCATGCTCTTGGACACGGCGTTTAGAGCTGAGCTGGAACAGGATACACGAATTTATCAGCGGAATCTTGGGTTGGTTGCGCAAGTAACGACTGTGTGGGAGGCGTTTAAAGTTACGGTCCGAGGATTGAGCATTGCAAAGGGAGGAGGGGTGTTGAGACGAGACAGTCGCTTGCTAGAATAGACGGCTTGAAGATGACATAACACGATCACCATCCCCGCAGAAACACGCAGAGTTACAGGACAAGATAACTGAATATCAGGAGGAAGCAGATAGGGAATGCCGATGTAGGGGAAAGTTTTTCCACGCTTGCCGCTATGGGGAGGGAGGCCGGGAAGGGCATTAGCTGAAACTATACAGAAGCCTAGATTTTCGGGCTATATTTTAGAGGTACAAAGCCCTGAAAGAGGAAGTGTTAAAAACAAGTCTGATATCCTCCAGGCCTTTTCCACCTTCTACGCCACATTGTATGTCGACCAGACAACAGCCGATCTCCCTACAGCCATACCTGGAGCCCATTGCTCTGGGATGGCTAGGAGACTCGCAGAGGGAGTTCCTCTCTGCTGCATTTGAGCTAGACGAAATCAGAGCTGCTATAATGCAGCTCCGATCGGGTAAGGCTCCTGGGCCAGACGGCCTGTTGCTGACTTTAAGGCATACATAGACCACTTAGCCCCCATACTTAAACAAGTATACAACGAGGCCCTAGAATTAAGGGAACTGCCGGCATCTATGAGGGAGGCCACGATAATTTCCATACTTCAACCTGGTAAACCAGCTGATAAATGCGATTCATACAGACCTCTCCGATTAATTGTGACGTCAAAATATTGGCTAAAATAATTGCAAATCGGCTGAGTCTTCTTATGAAGGCGTTGGTGCTACTCGACCAAGCTGGTTTTGTGCCAGGGCAAGCTACCTCATAATTTGCGCACTCTTCGCGGCAATGCACGATATGGACCATGCCCTGGAGGCGGCTGCGATCTTCCTAGACGCCACCAAGGCGTTCGACTCGGTGGAGTGGGACTACCAGTTTAGCATCCTGGGGCGAATGGGAATGCCGAAAAGCTTCCTGGCCTAGATAAGGCTATTGTATACGAGACCACGAACCAGAGTAGTAATAAATAATGCCAGCTCGTCTTGGATAGAGATTACGAGAGGCACTCGTCAGGGTTGCCCGCTGTCGCCACTTTTGTTCGCCTTGGCGGTCCGGCTTCAGCAGCTGCACCGTGAGTGGGCCCTGGAATACCCCACTTTACATGCATTGGTCTCGCTCTACGCGGACAACATCACGCTATATGTACGAAACCCTCAGACCAGCCTTAATCCAATCTTGCGAGAGTTCATAGTGTTTGGCGAACTGTTTGGTGGTCAAAATAAACTGGGCGAAATCTCAAATGTTTCCTCCTACTGATGCCGTACGCCCCTGTCCCTTAGATTATCCCATAGAATGGTGCCCCCACAAAGTTAAATATCTTGGTATCACAATAACTAGAGACGGACCGGAACTCCTGCGTGCAAATTATGGAAGGGTGATAGACCACATCACGGAAGCCGTAGAGGGATGGATAGCGCTACCCTTATCCATGGTGGGCAGGATCTCCCTAATGAAGCTGGTGATCCTCCCCAAGTTATTGTACTTATTTAACAATATCCCTCTCTCCGAGGCCATCCTTCTTCAGAACCATTAAAACCCTGATACGCCTGGCATGGGGAGGCCGACAACCCAGATTAAAGTGGGAGACGCTAACATTGCCATTTACCCAAGAGGGCTTTGAAGCCCCAGATTTTGAGCTAGATTATCTTACTGCACAGGCAGACTATACGACCTACTGGTTCAACCCCCCCTCCCTACATGCCCCATCTGGCGGTAGAATATTATATGCAGCCAACTCCACTGTCTGGATTTTTAGCAACAGACAGTCGAGGGAGGTATATTCCTTCACGGTGAAGGGTACCGTGACTGCATGGCAGAAAATAGCGAAGCGATTGACTATAGATATGATGTACTCCTTTGCTCCCATCGATTGGTCACCCTGCCCTAGAGGCAACGTGAGAGGCGCAGTGTCGCCAACTCCTCACCAGGATGAACAGTCACATGGGGCGATCTATACAAAAATGGCACGTTTCTAACCAAAGACCAGTTCCTTGCCAATAGGGACCCTTCACCGATGGACTTGTTTATGTATATACGGCTGCGACAGAGTGTGAGGGCTGAAACTCCTGCCTACCCTGAGCCACCTACGATGGGCCCACTGCATAGGCTCCTCCAAAACACGAACTCAGCCCATGTGGTGTCCCAGATCTACCACGCTACGCAGGCAGAGAGTAGCCTGCATGCGGGGAACGCCAGGGAGAATTGGGAGCAAGAACTAGGTGAGCCCCTAGATGAGAAGTGGCAATACTGTTGCGAGCAGACGGGCAAAATCTCGGCCAATAGCCGACTGAGAATGATTCATTATAAATACCTTCTGAGACTACTACACCTCTGCAAAGCTGTTTAAGTTCAAATTATGGGATAGTGATGCCGGTGATAGATGCAGACAGGGAAACGCAGGCTTCCCACATCTGGTGTGGGAGTGCGCAGCGATTAGATTAGGAGAAGGTGTTAGAGGCGCTAACGCGCATGACCATGATCACCATCACACAGACTCCAGTAGTCGCTCTTCTGGGTTATACGGCAGATATACCCCCGACACATCGGAAATTTGTAGCCCTTAGCCTCCTACTAGCTAAACGGAGAGTGGCTTGTAGATGGGGTAGGGGGTGGGCGCCTAAATTTAAGGACTGGATGAGACCTGCTTTTATGGCAAGAGCAGACACTGATATATGCAGAACTGCTACCCACAGCTTCGAGACCCAGAGACATTTGGGACCCCTTATGCACATATCTACTCACATACCCAGAAGCGGCTGGCGCCGAGAGGCCCCTGACCACTAGCAAATAGGTCAGATATTGGGGCTGCCACCTTAGGTACAAATTTCCTCGCAATCCTAGACCATCTTCCCCCCCCCCATTCCCCCACGCATACACAAGTCAATGACACTGAAATGTGCGGTCCCTGAGGCCTGCAGCTAGAAGCCACGGAGGGCAGACCCCTCTGGATTTAGCCCCTATTATAGCATAGGCTGGCCCCTCCCATGCTACTTCACACACGCAGAGTACACCTTGCCCCAAACAGGGAGGCTCACCAACTTAGTAGAAGCGGGAGATGGGGTGGTAATGTGTGCCACTGTTCTTGGGGTTCTTTGTAATGTGACTATACTGCATTGATATATGCTGTACTGGAAAATGTTAATAAAATAAACTTTAATAAATAAAAAAAAAAATATGATCAGAAACCATGAGGCCTTCATTTACTACTTCTAGGAAGTCTTCCAGTCTGTCCCTGGGAAGATAGTCTGCAAATTGTTGGATAGAGTCCCAGAGCGCTCTAGTTTGTTCAAAGAGGGTAGTAGCACTAGGCGCCTTCATGGTGGTTGCATCAGTGTTGCATACTCTCCAACACAGAGTCCAGCTTTTTGCTCTCCTTATCAGGTGGTACTGATTCAGGAGTGGTAGCATGGTGCTTCTTGACCACCAATATGACCGAGTCAGGGGGCGGATTGGAGGAAGAGAGGATCTTGCTTGGTAGGGTCTGGAATTTGTGAAGCCTCGAAGGAGCAGTCTTCGAGCCAGCAATGAAGCTTTTTCTGACCCCTAGCTTCTACTAAGTTTTGGCACCAACGGAAGCAGTGGTCTTGACGTGGAGTGCTGGTGGAGCGTCTTAAATATAACTGATGTAGAAGGTGTGGGGAAAAACATCTATATATTAAGCTTTGCAGCTCTTATCACCATCTTCCAGGAGGTCTCTGTAAGGACATCCACTGGAGAAATGAGGTAGTGAATAATTTTGGCAAGTACCGCCCTGTAGATGATGAGGAAGTCGTATGTCTTGAACGGCACCTAGATCTTGTGTGTTCTTGTTCCTGATCTTGAACGTGATCTACAGCTTTGATGCCAAGAGTGTCTGGAAGACTATGGACAACTGGAATGAGCTTTGTGGATCCACAGGCCTAGGAATTGGCGCTGGAGGAATAGGAGGTGAAGGAGAATTCAGTAACAGTACTGGTGTTGGTAGGGGGTGGGGGTGTATACCTTTGAGTAATCAGAATCTGGAGAAGAATGGATTAGTCACCTTTTCCTGTGTTAAATGTCAAGGCATCTGAGATCGCCATCAAGGAGCAGATCAGCATCATAGCATTTTGACAGCTAACTGCTGCTTAGCGTCGCCGGGTATGCACGCCTGGACATAAATACACATGGTGTATGTACTTTTGATCTACCTTGCCTTCATGTCTATCAGCGCTTCTTTCTAGACGTCGTACCAGCCCTGGATGGCGATCAAGTCTGCCATACTTTGTCACGACGTCGACCAGGAAAGCGGTCTTTTCCGGGCATGAACTCTTTTTGGACCTTCTGCATCCCTCTGGTAGATGGCAAAGCCTGGGTAGAAGACTCACCCTCCTCGTTCTGAGGTTTCACCTCGAGACTACTTGCTGTTTGCGCAGTTCCTCCATACCATGAAGGTAAATTCTACCTTTTAGGGCGCATCGACAAATGTTTTTGTAGTGCTGGCAATGCTCAGGAACAGGACAAGATGGAAGGCAGCAAATCCAGATGTTGCGAGGGTCTGATTTGGCCCTTTCAACCACAGGAAGGGCACTTGTCAAACAGAAGGCATATTAAATGACAAAATGCCACAATTTTCTGTCAGAAAAAGGCAGAAATAGGGGCGGAGCCAAGTAGCCCATCATGGCGGACGTGCTCCGCCAGCCCATTAAATGTCCTTCCATAATCCTACCTGCATCGCCCTGGAACTGCCGCCTTGATGACAGTCCTGACTCTGAACTTCAGGGAAGATGGGCGAGCCAATTCCCAGGTCCTGTGGCGCGCGCCGGACCGGCTGCCATCGGTCATCGGGGCTGGGTGGGCGTGGTTGGCCAAACACCAGCAGACTCTAGGTGCATTGTCGATCGAAGGGTGCACAGCCGCAGCTACAGATCCAGAATGCCTTGACTGGCCGAGACGAGGCCTGAGCCGGCGTCGCAGCGAGGGTGTGCCCCGTCGTGGGGCTGGGCCTGCTGGCGGCTGTGGGCTGGTGCGAGAGTTGTGGCCCGAGATGCGGTGCAGAGCCTGGGACACCAGAGTGGCACGTACCGGCAGACGTCACGGCTGCATTGGTGGGGAGTGCGACCTGAGCAGGAGGTGCGAAGCTGTAATCAGACTTTTCAGTGCCCACGCTTCGTGAGCTTCATAGAAAATGAGTGGCTCGTCCGTGAAGGGATAAGGGAGCGGTGTCATCGTGCCCAGATGGCGTCAGCGGCCTATCTCTGGCGCGATGCCACGGTCAACAGTTTCAGTTGCTGGGACATCAAAATGACCCCGACCAGCGGCATCGGGAGCAGCCTCCCCCAGGAATCTGGCAGATTAAGGTGAGGCACCCACTCCAGAAGGGGGTGGTGGGGGGGGGGGGATGTGCTCCTGGCCGCGGAAGCAGCTGGGCTAGGCCCCGGTGTGGCTTGTGGCTGGGGACCCTCCTTCGGCCTCTACTTGCCGCTTGGGGCTCTAGCCTGCGTGTGGCTCCTGGAGTTGTACAGCTCCAGGCAGTTCTGATCTGCAGTGCGGAAACGCTGGGTCCTGCTGGGGCGAACAGCCGAGAGCGCTGCAGGGGTTGTGTGCAGTAGGAATTAGCCTTACAGTCCTTCACGGCACTAACTGTCCACCATGTCTAAGGATAAAGCATCTGGATCCAGACCGAAGCTGAGCACCTTGGACCGCTTTACGACCACAGCTGCACAACACAATCGAGGCCGCGCCTATCTTACCAGATAATGCGGCCATCCTGGAAGCCATTACTCAATCTAGGCAGATCCTAGAGACGCAGACTGGTGCCATAGGCACCAAAGTCTCCCTCCTGCACCAGGACCTTCGTAATGCAGTTGACCCCATAACAGAAACAGACTAGGGTGTTTGGGGTTGAAGACACCGTCACATTGCAACGCAAAGTCACCTCCCTAGAAGAGTTGACCAAGGGCCTGGCCTTGCGGGTGGAAGACAGAGGGATGCGCAAGAACAAACAATCTCCGCTTCATGGGCTTCCCTGAAAACTGCGAAGGGAATGATGGAGGGAAGTTACTCCCAAACTGGCTCACTTCGTGGATTCCGAACGAGGTACTCTCCCCCGTGCTGAGTGGGCACATAGGGCCCTGCAGCAAAAAAAGAAAAAACACCCAGGGACAGACCACGGTCCATGATTGCACGAATTCTGAACTTCCATGATAGTGATGTAATCCTACAGCAGGCACGGCTTAAGGCAGATCTTGCATAGGAGTCCCATCGAATCATGATCTTTCTGGACTACACCAAAATGGTCCAGTAATAACAGTCTTTCACTGCTGCCAAGGCACGGCTGCGAGAACTCCATCCCCTACATGCTTCTCTACCCGGCCCGCCTAAGGGTGGTCCTCAATTCCCGCACCATCTTTTGACACCCCGGAAGAGGTTTTCGCATGGACAGATGAACGACCCGCTAAACCACATACTCCACCAGAGACTCCGACTCCTCGACAGGGGACTCGAGCCGCACACAGCCGAAGCCCAAGGACAAAAGACGCCACAGATCTAGGTATACATGGCGATCCAAAAACAAACAGGATCCGGAGAATATGCTGCACTCAAAGAAATAATGCCGCTATCTTTTGGTTTGGTCCCCCGGGGTGGGTAGCCTGGGTGTTACTCTTGCTCGTACAGTGTTTAGGTTAAATATGAGTTGATTGCATGGATTTGCTTCAGTCCCCCCAGTAGGACTTGGGACACTATAGGGACTATGGGGATCCATTGGGAAGGCTGTACCCCATCCCCCTGTTGGGGGTGGGACGCAATACTTCCCGCGATAGATACTTCTGCTGTTTTGAGGTATTGGGGTGAGGTGGGGATGTTATGTATGTTCTGTTTGCTACGTTTTCTTAGTTAAGTGCTACGTAGATAAAAAGCTTAGAACTATTTAGTCCAGGATTATTTGATACAACGATTCACCTTCCTTCTTGCTGATTCTTCTCTGCGACCCTCATGTTCTTATACTTTTAGCTGATGTTTTTAGGGGCTTTTTTTATTATTTTAAGCATTTTAAGCATTTGTGTATTATAAAGTATTTTACGCTACCTGCACTCGTGCACTTTCACCCGCTCATTCTGGTTCTGTGGTCCGACCCCGTTCCACCGCGGCTGATGTGCCGATTGTGCGGAGGGCAGATCCTACACTCCAGGGCTTAACTGCTCCCTTCCCCGTTGCCTGGATTCACTTCCGGTGTGGACGCGCTTCACTCGTCCATCGGAAACACTATTTAGGGGCCAGGTGGTGAGGGCGCGCAGCGGGCGCGCCTAAGGCAAGCCCGTCTGCGCCTGCCCCGGGCCTGGGGCCAGAGCCCCTGGCCATTTCGCCACCCAGGCTCATACTTATACCCCTAAGGAGTTACTCTGCCTTAACACGCCTGTGCCATCATGCCGCCGACTCAAGCCGGATGAGGGTGATGTTGCTTGCCCTTGTGGCTTTCTGCTCCCACAATCTGAGCACTAGCGCTTTCCAGCCCTTTAAACAACCCCTGAATCATAGCCCCCTCCTTGGCACAGAGCCTGCTAAATTGAAGGGCGGACTCGTAAATGTCAGATCTCTGGCCAAACAAACATGAAATAGCACTCATGATTCTAGCTGACGGTATTGACATACTTTATGACTGAAACCTGGGCAGATGCTTCCTCTGACCCCGATGTCATCTCTGCTACCCCAGCGGGCTACCGGGCATTTCGGGTTGATAGATCTGCTAAGCGAGGCGGTGGACTGGCTATTATTTTGAGAGAACATTTTCCCATTACTTTTCAGCCCGCCTCCACGCCTGTATTCGAAGCCCTTCATTTCACGATTGAACTTGGTCCCAGGCAGACTTTTAAAGGAATTTTACTGTATCGGCCCCCCAACTCTAGAAGCACCTTTTTATCTAACAGACAGTCTTCTAGAACCCACCCTTATTAATAACGATTTTACCATCCTCGGAGATTTTAATTTTTATTTAGAAGACAAGGAAAATAGTGAGACAGATGCACTGCTATATACCCTGGGGTCGGTCGGTCTCAGTCAACTGGTTCAGAACCCCACTCATGAGGCCGGCCATACTCTAGATGGCATTTTCACCTCAGTTCAGGGTCTTTCCTGTATAGAAACCCTGCCTCTGGTCTGGTCAGATCACTCACTTATAAAATTTGACCTACCAGTAATGCTGTTTGGTCCTACTCGGGCCTATAAGATCCCTTCTAAGACCAAAAGGGACTGGGGTAATTTGGATAAATCCCTCCTTCGTACAATACTAGAGAGGACGCACCCCCAGGTATGCGGGCCTTCAGACGAATCTGCCCCTAATTACACAGATTGGTTAAATACGGCATTTCTAGCAGCAGTGCCCACCAAAAGCATTACTGGCAATAGGAGAACCCCTTCGGCTCCTTGGTGCTCAGATGCCTTACGGGCAGAAAAACAAACATGTTGCCGGCTGGAAAGACGCTGGCGTGCTAAGTATGACCCCATCCAAGAGGGAAACCTATAAAATAGCTTTAAGAGAATACAAAAATCTCCTTACATCGGAAAAGAGAGAATATTTTACTAGAGTAATCTCGGAGGCAAAACATTCCTCTAAAGCTCTCTTTACAGCAGTGAACAAGCTTACCACCCCTCACAGTACAGGGCCAGAAAACAGTCAAGAGTCCTGTGATGCCATTGCTTCTGCCTTCAAAACTTTTTTTTGGACATCTTTAAAAATTGAGGACACATTAGCTCACGCCTCCGCCCTGCCGCTTTCACCAACTCCACGGGGCACAAACACCCTGCTCAGCTTTACACCAGTATCATCGGACATAGTGGCAAAACACATTCTGGAGGCTAAGTCAGGTTCCCCAGAGGACCCCTGCCCACCTGAGCTGCTGAAAGAAGTCTCTGATTTGGTAAGCCCGGTGTTAACAGATATTTAATTCCATGTTCTCCTCCGGCAACTTCCCAGCCATTTGGAAGGATACGTCTATCCTTCCACTGCTGAAAAAACCAACTTTGGATGCAGCCGATCCCAACAACTATCGCCCCATAGCCCGCTTGCAGCTGCCCGCGAAGATAATTGATAAAATTATGAATATCCAACTTTCCCAGTTCATTGGTGAACATGATCTGTTGGACCATTCTCAGTTCGGTTTCCGTCGGGAACACAGTACCGAAACAGCACTTATTAAAGCCACAGAGGAAATAAGAGCGGTGATGGATGGAGGAGGGTCAGCGGCCCTGACACTCCTCGATCCATCAGCCGCATTTGACACGGTTGATCATTTCCTCCTACAACAGCGGCTGAAGATGCTGGGAGTCGGGGGTTCAGCACTGGCACTGGTGTCCTCCTTCCTCAAGGACAGAAGACTGGTAGTGTCGATCGATGGATACCAGTCCGAGCCATACTTCCTCCCTTGTGGAGTGCCACAGGGCTCCTCCTTGAGCCCCACCCTTTTCAATATATAGGTCTCTGAACTAGCCCCACTTATCCGGATTTTTGGCTTCAGCCTTACTTCTTATGCAGATGATTCCCAGATTGTAGTAGCAGCATACAAAAATCAGACCTCCCCTGCTCTGCAATTTAAGAACTGCATGGGTGCCATCACTAACTGGGTGAGCACACTGCCTTAAACTTAATTCTGGAAAAACTGAAATCTTGACCTTTGGGAACCTGCAACCTAGTTGGGGCAGTGTGTGGTGGCCCGCTGACATGGGTGATCCACCGGAACCAGCAACTAAAGCGAAGAACCTGGGAGTATGGGTGGATAGTAAACTTTCTTTTGTTCAACATACTAATGCTGTGGTTTCCTCTGCCCACTTCCTTAAGAAAATCAGGAAGATTCTCCCTTATCTTCCGGAGGACACAAAAAGAACTGTAGTCACTTCATTAATCCAGTCTAAATTGGATTATTGTAATGGGCTGTTTATAAACGTCCAGAAGCATTGCCTGAAAAGACTACAGAGCGTGCAAAACTCAGCCGCTCGACTTCTGTCAAACACCCCTTGGTTCAAATTGGTATCTGGAGAGATCCGTAATTTGCATTGGCTCCCTGTAGCGCAGCGAATAAAATTCAAGGCTTAGCCTGGTGTTCAGGGCCCTGAATCATACAGGGCCAGCCTTTTTGCAAAATCTTCTTGTTTGGTATGAACCAACTAGACACCTTCGTTCATCTGGTGCTAAACTCTTGAGTGCCCAGAATTCGTACCTTACTCTGGGGTGGTCGCAGCTTTCATTACTGCGCTGCTAAACTCTGGAATTCCCTACCGACTGACTTGAGAAACGCGCGATCTCTTGTCTCTTTCAGAAAAGAGCTAAAAACCTGGCTCTTCCGCAACTAGAGACTCACCAGTGGCTTACCTTGTCCGTAGCGCCAAGACACCTCCGGGTATTTGTGCGCTTTACAAATCTCAATAACATAACCTTCCCATGAAAATGGCGGCAGAACCTATAGTACACTCCTCGGGGCAGCTATACACAGTGAGCTGAAATACAAGGGGTATGTTGGATAAGATCAAACTAGGTGCTGTCCTTCGACAGGCCAAGCACATTGGTGCAGATGTTCTCCTGCAGGAGACCTGCTCGGTACTAAGGCTCCCCTGTCTAACCACATATGGCTTCATACATGCTTTTCATGCAGGATTAACTAGGGGTTCCAGGGGTTTTGCCATTCTGATTCACTAGTCGCTTTCACACTGATACACAAGTGAGCTGATATACATGGTAGCTACATCTTTGTACATGGGACGGTGGCTGGGGAGCACATTGTATTTGGCAGTGTTTACACCCCCCCACCCCTTGGTCAGGGTTTCCTGGACCACCTGGTGGGGTTGTGGGGTGCTCTGCTGGAGGGGCTTGCAGTGGTTGGTGGCGACTGGAACGATGACATGTCCTCAGTCATTGATAGATGGCGCCCGGCGGGGGCGGTCATCGGGACCAGACACCAAGCTACAGACCCTAGCGAACATGGTGGGATGGGTTGATACATGGCGGGTACATAACCCCACAAATGCTAGCTACACATACCTCACACCCATACCTCATACTCTAGGTTAGACTAGATATTTGTTCCAGGTGCTTTTTTCCATAGGGTGCAGGCGGCTGAGATTCTACCTAGGGGCTTGTCAGACCACTCTCCTGTGGCCATTCATCTTCCGATAGGCCCATGCCTGCCCCCTTTCAGGTGGCGGCTCTCGACTTGGAATTTGCAGGGCCCAACATAGTGTTCAAATCCGTGGCGCGCTGTCAGAATACATCTTCCCACAATGAAGGGTCGGTGATCTCTGCTTGCACTTTCTGGGAGGCCATGAAGCCCACGCTGCACGGGGTTCTATATTAGTTTTTGCACCGCTGAGTGCAGACCGTTGCTCATTCATTTAGAAGTGCAAATTATGACCATGGAACGTCTGGCCTGCGGTGAAGGGGCTGCGGCGCGCCGGCAGCTGTGCCTTTCAGCAGCAGTATCATAATGTGATGGACGAGGCGCAAGGGCATGACTCGCTGCGCAAAGTAGAATACATCAATGGGGCGACAAGTCCAGGAAACTTCAGTTTAGATTAGGTCAACAAGCACAGGCACATACCCCCAACTTCTGGGACTCAGATTCTGTAGATGCGTTCGTGACGGACCCAGCGGTGCTCGCCGATAGCTTTGCGAGCTATCGATCTCTATCCACAGCCCATGCGGTTCGATGCCTCAGAGATTGAGCAGTTCTTTGTAGATCTCCCTCCGTGTGCCCTCTGAAGAGGCTTGGAACTCGCTTGAAGCTCCTCTAACCCTGGAGGAACTGACCACTGCTACTGCCGATATACACTCAGGGAAAGCGCCAGGCCCCAACTTTCCCTAACAAATTTTATACAGCTTATATGGCCCTATTGGGCGCACATTGCCTTGCGGCTATACAAGAAGCCGCCCAGACTAAATTCATGCCCCCAGATTGGAGGCACGCAGAAATTGTCGTGTTCTAGAAACCAGGGCGTCCTATCGACCAATCTCCTTATTAAATATAGGATCAAAGCCCTTAGCTAATGTGCTCGCCACCAGACTACTGGCACATCTCCCCGACCTGGTCCACCCAGATCAGACCGGATTAATGCCTCTACATGCCACAATATTCACCAGGTTCATAATGCAATAGCCACCATAGACCGTCTTGGCCGCCCTGCAGGTCTCCTTCTGGCAGACATCGACTGGGCCTTTGATTCGGTCAGCTGGACATACTTATTTATCCTTCTGAAGCGTCTCAAATTTGGCTCAAAATTTATGTCATACATTTGCATGTTATATTATGGGCTAACTGCCTCTGTATATCCGGCAGGGTGTCCTCATTTCCAATAAGTCAAGGCACCAGACAAGGGTGCCCACGTCTCCATGGTTTGCTTTGGCCATTGAGCCGCTGGCAGCTTGGGTACGTATGGGCGTCCAGATCAGGGGCTTCGAATGGTCTGCTGGGGTCTCAAACAGAATCATGTTATACGCGGATGACTTCCTCTTCTTCCTGACGGGCCCTCGCATCCTCCAAATTATGCAAATATTGGGTGAGACCTCAGGGCTCTTTATGAATGTTAATAAGTCTACATTATGGCCTCTGCGCGGGTCCACGACTGATTACACATGGGCATCAGACCTTTCTCGGACCCGGGACAGCATGACATCTGGGGGTCTTCATAACCGATCGACAGGAGATCAAAAGAGCATGCAACGTGGATACAGTCCTCGCTAGGGTCAAGGTAGAGCACAAGTCGTGGGCGGGTTTGCCCTTATCCTTGTACAGCCACTTGGCAATCTTCAAAATGATATCCCTTCCTACGCTCCTATATCAACTACACAACCACCCCTATCCCATCCCACAGACCTGGTTCAGGCAACTGAACGCAATGCTTAATGGGTTCCTGTGGAATGGAGGAGCAATCAGAATAGCGCTTCGCACAGGTTTCCTTTCAACTTACTGTGGGGGCATCGCAGCCGGCGACATGGTCTTACTACGCTGCTTCTTACAGTCCGGTTCTTAATGACTGGTGGTATTGCCCCCAGAGAAGAGCCGACCTACCCGCTGGAGCAATGGCTACATGGTGATCCGTCACTTTATAAATACTTGTATGGCCGTGCCAGCTCCCATGCTCTTCCCCCGGCTACCAAAGTGGTACTGGCACTGTGGCGCCAATCTGTTTGCCGTATAGGTTGGCTGAACAGTCTGACAGGTGAGGCCCAGTTATGGCGTAATCGTCTTCTTCCACAGCTGCAACAGTTACAATGGTTCCAAGGATGGGACCGAATCGGTATCTCCACACTAGCAGACGTTCTCCAGGGGCTCTCTCAAATCCTTTTCAGACCTTCAAGAAGAATATTCCATTCCACGCACCCAGTTTTACAAATACCTGCAGTTCCATCATGCAATTACTCCCCATCTCAGGGATCTTACCGCTCTTCCCAAATTTAGTCCACTGGAAGGGAAGCACCTTAAGGGTGACCGGATTGATCACAAAATATCTAAAATATATCAAACACTTGTCACTCACAGTGCATCAACACTGGAATCCCTTAGGGAAGCTTGGCAAACAGAACTGGGCCCTATCGACAATGATGCTTGGAGGGAGGCGTTGGAGTCCCCTCAAAGCTGCCGTCTCCTCGCGACTACAATTAATATAGCTGAAATATTTACACAGAACATATTTTACTCGACAGGCTTCACAAGGCTGGTATTGCCTCCCCAGCGTGTCTCCGTTGCGGAGTGGAGAAGGCCACCTTTCTACACAGCATGGACATGCCCAGTTCTTGACAGGTTTTGGAAGGGTGTGTATGGTTGTCTGGCTGATGTGCTGGGTTGGGTCATACCGAGTACACCACAGCTAGCGTTACTACACATTACAGAGGACATAGGGGGTAATCGATCTAAACGACATTTATTGTTCCTAGGCTTGACTGTAGCTAAACGCGACATAGCCCGCTCCTGGAAGGCACCATCTCCACCCCTATTGGGGGTATGGAAGCGAGGATTAGATTTCTGCATGGGGTTCGAGGAGCCAGTCTTCAAGGCTCGTGGATGCCCTCACAAACATGCATATGGCAGCGCTGGGCAGATTAAGGAGGAATTGTTTGACACTGCCACCACAGTCCACATGGTTGGACATAGAGGGTATGCCCCACAACTAAAATAGTTTTACATACATTGTCCCAAATTGATGGGATTGTATCTCCTGAATAGCAGATGTAGACCTGGACATTTCATAAAGACAATATTCCTATTCTGTTGCAGCCAGTTCTTTTTTTGTTCTGCGTTATATCTTCATTTGTTTCTCTACTTCTTCTACTTCAGTGGTTCCACAAAATGTATAATATTGCTCATGTATGCAAATACTGTATTTCACTTTAATTACATACGATATTGCTTTTTGAATATATGGTGAACAAGAAAATCAATAACGTTTGTTCTTAAAAAGAAAGGCAGCAATAGAGAATGGTAAACAAATGAAACCGTTTTCTACATTCCACTGGAGAATTTGAAAGAGAATAAGCCTAAAAGCTAGGGCTTAGTGCTCCAGGATGAAGTCACCAGGTGCTTGAAAAAAAAAAAAAAAAGGCAGCTGCCACTGGCTGGGCATGATGGGATACTCTGGGTCCTTAAAGGCACACTGTTTAAACTCGCATAGTAGCAGCCTAATATTATGAGGGCTAGAAAAGCAGGGTTGTTAATGCTGTGCGAAAGCTGAAAAGGGAAGTGCAGCATCTGAAGGATTCAGGAAGAGTTCCATAGTTAAGGACCAAGAAAGGAGAAGGATCATTCGGGCTAGGTTCACTCTGGGAAAACTACAAATAGAGATTGGTTGCTGGAGCGTAGAATACGAATAGGGTTATACGGGGACACCAGATTATTTAAGTATTGTGGTGCAGAACAGGTGTGGATTTTGCACATAAAGCATAGAGCGTTGACGTTTATTCTCTTATCCACTGGAAGCCTGTGTAGTCGGCGAAGGAGCTCGGAAGCTGAGGAATGTTTAGGGAGACAGAAGCCTTGCAGCGGAATTAGGAACCACCTGTAGACATGGTAACCATGCCTCATCAGCCCCTAGGTACAAGATGTTGCCATAGTCAAGTCTAGATATCATGGCTTGGATAACTGTTCTCTGGGCAAAAAAGGGAAGTATCCGCAAAATCTTCTTAAGCAATTTCATCATGGCAAAGTACGTGAAGGCTACTCTGGCCACTTGTGGCTTTGAGCCAGAAACCAAGGTTTTTAACTATCGGTAGGGGTAGGTGGAATACCCAGCGTGGCGGCCAATGCTGAGGGCCCCTATAGAAGAGTGTTCCTTTCAATTACCATCAGCTCAGTCTTGTCGCCATTCAATTTCAAGGAGGAGGTGTTCATCCAAGTGGAGATAAGGCCAAGATGTGTCAAAAGCTGCACTAAGATCCAAAAGGATCAGCACGGCAGTACAGCCTGAATCTGAGTCACCTTAGGTGCTCAGTGACTCCTAGTAGGGCAGTTTTGGTGCTATGAACAGTTCTAAAACCAGACTGAGAAGGGCAAAGGGCCCTCTGTGCTTCCATCAAGGAGGAAAGTTGGGTATCAACAAGTTTCCAGTATCTTGGAAAAAATATGAAGTAAGGAAATAGGCCTAAAATTGGACCAATTATTTTGGTCCAGATGGGATTTCTTTAGTAGGGGGAAGACCATTGCATGTTACCAGGCTTTAGGAAGATGCCCATTTTGTAGAGGGTAGTTCAGGAGAGAGCACCTGCTGCATAAGCTGTGGGCTCAAGGTGCTCAATTTGGCACGAGGGAGAGGGTCTATGGGGGATCCTGACTTGATTGACTGCAGTACGTTCAGAGTAGCCCAGCAGGGTAGACACTAATCATGCTAGCACCTTACGTGTTACAGTTGGGACTTCACTCCTAATAGGGGGTAGGGTCAGGGCAGGACTGTCATTCCTAGCTGTGAACAAAGTAGACCTAATATCCGTTACCATGTTAAGGAAGTCCGCGAGCTCCTGCCATTGAGCCCGAGACAGTGAGGGAGCAGAAGAGATGTTGGTAGGGTTGGATAGATCTTTAACCACTTTAAAAAGTGTTTTCAGGCCGTTTTGTGCTGGAGCAATTTTTTCTGAATAAAACAGAGCACGTGCAGTCCTGCAATGGGAGCGGTATTGGTTTAGTGCCTTTATATTTATTCTTTGTTTCAGTGTCATAATTTCCTCCATGCCCTTTCAATGCGCTTGCACAATCCTGTCTGCAATGGTTTGTATAACTATGAAGAGGACGTTGCCTAAGCATGAATTTTGGCTTAGCTGGTAGCGACTCTAGGGATTCTCAACCAATCATCAATTATAGGTTGGTCTAGTTCAACCCTGTGTTAACTGAGGTATAGACCTCAGGAGGAAGGCGTTAAAGGCGAGAGTATTGAATCTCAACCAGTTTCTGGTCAAGGCTTTGACTTGGTGGTCCTTAGAGGCGTTGAGGGTAGGAAGGATACTGCAAAATGCTCAGACCATAGTAGTGGAATAGGTGGGTCTGAAGTAAGACCTGGAATATTAAAAAAAGATGGGCTCCAGCAGATGACCTGCTTAATGGGTGGTAAGGGAATTTATTAATTTGAGATTCATAGCATTCAAATCTGCGATTAGAGGATGCCACCTGCACTCTCAACCAAACCCTAAGTGTATTTTTATAGCCTATTGGCTACACTGTCCTACTATCCATCTTACTTTTACAGAAAAAGGTTTGTGAAGGACTTAAGCCGTTTTGTAAAAACATTCAGCTAAATTAAACCTTTATAGCTACATTACCCCCGCCCGTACAATCAGAATAACTTCATCACTGTAGCCTGGGTTTAGGCTGCATATTATGTTCTTAAGTCTTTGTGCAGACGTTCCTGAACAAAGGAAAATGTCTACACTTAAGATATTCTATTAGGTGCTCCAGGATTCTTACACGTGGGTGCAACTATTCAAATGCTTATGAATATCAATGGAGATCCCCAAGGGAGAACTCGGTTATCGGGGCAGATACGTTCCCAGTGGGAAATAGAACGTGGGTGGGCACTTCTGGATGAGCAGTGGAAACATTGCTGTGCACGGACAGGGCAGAGAGTCCAATAGTAGACTCTGAATTATCCATTACAAGTTCCTCCACGGTGCGTACTACACTACTGTCAGACTGCACAGGTTTGGACTTTGGTTGGATGATACTTATGCCACATGCAGGATGTTCGGTGGGGATTTCGTTCATCTAGCTTGGAGGTGTGCTGCTCTCCATCATTGTAGAGAAGATCCATTTAAACTCCCCCTCCCTCATTGCTCTTTTGGGGCACGTCAAAGACTTGGATGGACAAGTTACGTACCTTCGGTAATGCCTTATCTGGTAGCCCTGATCTAGCCGCAGATTCCTTACCTTTGAATTTCCCATGTGTCAGACCGGATCCAGAAGTTTCTTCGAGCAATACCCTTGCGTGCCTGTAGGTGGCATCAGTTGGCTCTGCGTGACTCATCTCTGCAGTTGCAACATCTACATCACCTATATAGGAACCACCTTGGCACGTAGACGTCTGTTACTTTTCATGACTTTCCACACCAGGAGCGTGGAGCCATGGAGTGCACGGAAACTGCTGTGTTTCTGAACTAGGGCCCTGAAAGGGAACAGCCTGGACCCTAAAAACTGGTCTGCTGTGTGGTGAGGATGGATGTCAGTAAGGAATCTGCACCTAGATCATGCCTAAGAAAGTGTTAGCGAAGGAAAGTAACTTGTCCATCTGATAGACATCTAGCCGCAGACTCCTTAAATGTGAATAGATAGCCAAACAGTACCATCCCCGGAGGGACTGCGGACAAGTTTAGATCAGGAAGTCCTGCAGGACAGAGTGGCCAAAAAGGTCAACCCCTGTGGACTTGACTGCCCAGGCAGCACTGCTTAGTGAATGTGAGCAGGGATGCCCAAAAATCGCTGTCTGACAAATGTTGATAACTGGGACTCCATGTTGCAATGCCTTGGGAGCAGCCTTAGCTCTCATAGAATAAACTTAGGCCTTCAGGGGACTGCTTCTTGGCCAGAGCGCAGCAGATTGAGGCAAAGGACGGCCAGAGACATCCTTTTCTGCACTGCAATACCCTTCTTCACTCACATGTACCAAAAAGGGTTGGCAGTCCACCGGGAACTCTTGTGCGGTCATGGTAGAACGACAATGCTCTTTATAGGTTCGAAGGAGAGTCGCTCCTCTTTACAGAGATGCGGAGAAAGTGGGCAGGGCGACAGATTGCATGATGTGGAATGGTGTTACCACTTCGGTAAGAAAGAGGCCCTAGTGCAAAGCACCAACTTATCAGGAAAGATGGTCCGGTAAGGAGGCTTGGATGACTGCTTGCAATTGGCTCACCCTCCTGTCAGATGTTATTGCCAATAAAAGGCTGTTTTGATGGTGAGCAGCCAGAGGGGGCAGTTGTGCAAAGGTTTGAAAGGAGCACACATCAGGAAGGTAAGAACTAAATTAAGGTCCTCACTGAAGCATGATGAAAGGGGAAGGTGGAACCATGTACAAGCTCCTTGAGAAATCTATTTACAAATAGAGGATTTAATAAAGGGGGTCAGTCTAGCAGCCTTATAAAGGCAGACAAGACAGAAAGATCCCCTTTGAAAGTGCCCAGAGCAGAGCCCTGCTGGGCACCGGTCAATATAAAGGGACGAGAGAGAACCAGAAAGAGGATCAATAGATCTTTCTGTACAGAATTTAACACATTTTTGTACCGGCAGGTGTAGAGTCTTAGTGGAGGGTCACCTGGCTGCCAAAACATTGCAAACTTTGGGATGAAGGTAGAATGCTATCAACTGCTGCCGCTCAATCTCCACATAAGGCGTGGGGTGGGGGGGCGCTAGAGGGCGCACAGCGAGATGGCTGCGAGGTAGCGCAGCTCCACCTGACGGAGTCCACAACGTACAATAATCCTGCTGTTCCTGCACTACAAAACGTGAAAAAAGCTGCGGACCGTCCCCTGCAGCTGTGGGACTGTTGGCGTTGCTGGCGGAGGCCTAGAACAGAGTGAATATCGAGGGGATCGGGGCGGCCCATGGAGCCCAAGATGGCAGCGCCACTATATTAAGCATGGAATTGGCAGAGCCACGCGTGGGCGGAACCCTGTGTCCGAGACCGCTGAGATCCTCTGGACGGTGCTGCCTGAGCGGAGCACGGCGCCGCTGCACGGGTGAGTGCTGCCAGCCCCTAAGTGACGCTGGGGCGAGAACGCACGAACGCAACGGCTCCCTGAGGCGCGCTACACCAGAGGGAAACGCGCAGACCGAAGCTGGAACTGCTGTGACCCCCACGGCCCACACCTATCACTCAGACGCCTGCCCCATCGCTGCTGAAAAGAAACTACCGCGCTTGCCAGACTGGGGTGAGACGCGTGTGAGGAGGGGGGGGAAGACGGCCTCTGCCACCTTAGCCCGGTCCTCCGTCGCCCTTATAATCTGCGTGAACACAACGAGGGCCTGCACTACCCCGGTGGTACCTGACCAGGCGGACACGCTGGCATATCACTGGGTGGCGTAACGGGATGTGAACACTACAGGTGCGCCAGCAACGCTAAAACTATTAAACATACACTGGCACGCCCACTGGTGCATGATTGGCGATTGGAGGTGAGCTGCACTGACCATCTGATGAGGGGAGCTACGGGACTGACCGCTATGCTGGGGCACTGCGCTGCTCTGTGTTGCGGCCCTATCTGACAGGCCTGATAGCTCTGCCGCCCAGTGAGCGGCTTGCGAGCCTGGGCGGGGCCGTATTTTGAGGTGACACCTGGTGACTGGGCGCGCATGCCCACGCTGACCGGGGCCCCTCTGGAGGCAGATGCTGTCCTGCTGATTCTGGCGCACGACACCCTTTTGACCTCGGACCGCCACAACACTTCTCCTCCCCCACCCCCCCGTGGTGAAATCACAGCAGACAATGGGGAAATCAGATAGAAATCAGCCCCGTCTAGCGGTGCAAACAAGCCTACAATCCATAGATGGCAAGATAGCCTGAAACTCAGAATGGACCATATGTCCACTAAATTGGACAAGCACGCCTTGTGTTTGGGCGAAGTAGAGATGCGAATATCTGAAACCGAGGACAGCCTACAACAAACCACTGCCAAAACTCTAGCCATGGAGAAGGTACTGGCCGTTACAGGCCAAGAACGAAGATTTGGAGGCCAGGTCAAGACGTAATAATGTGCGCATTGCAGGTCTGCCCGAATCAACCAACACGGGCCACTTAGAACCCTACATTAAAGCCCTGCTGCAGACTATCTTCGGGGCGGAGAACTTCTCACGTATGTTGATCGTAGAAAGGGCACACAGGTCACTGGCTCCCCGTCCACAGCCTGGCACACTGCCACGCCCAATCATCGCGCTGCTGCTGAACTACAGGGACCGCGACACGGTACTGCGCTTGACGCGAGAGAAAGGCACCATCACCCATGAAGGAAACTCGCTGGCCTTCTACCCAGATTTTTACAGTGGCCGTGCAGGCGGCGCGGAGGGATTATCAGCAGACCAAAAAACTCATGGCAGAGAAAATTTCGTATGCGATGCTGTACCCGGCACGTCTTCGCGTGGACGTCGATGGGAAATCTAAGATCTTCACAACTCCAAAGGCAGCGCTGGATTTTGCGAAATCTCTCCGACGGCGGGATCGGGAGCTCGCAACCCTGCGACACAACGAAGAGGACGACACATCGCAACAGGGACCGGAATGACACCCCTGCGGGCAGTTAGTGGGCCGAGGTCCTTACTCTTGTTATCTGTCACTGAGCCCCCTCTCATGAACTTGAACACTGGCACTGAACGAGTCAGACGGCGGCCGCTGAGAATATGGCAGTTCTGGACACTGGAAAAGCAGATAAGGATTTGATACTTACTCTTACAAATGTTTCCTATATCTGTTGATTGGCATACTGAAAGACTGGGTGGGAACGCTGGTCATATACCCCTCCGTCCACCTCCCGTTCTCTCTGGGAGGGCGAGTGTGCCTCGGTGCTCCCTGATGGGTATTTCCCTACACTGTTGGGATTCTATGTCTCCTCCTTGGTTCATTATGTTCAGGATATATGTTTTTGTTCTACAGGATGGCTTTGGCGAATTGGGTCTGCTAAAGTGGGTGGGGAATTGGTAGTTTATGGGGATTGTTACTCTGTGATTGCACCGACAGATTGGACACGACTTACGCACAAAGCGGCGACTATGTACACTCTAACGCACGCACCACTATTACACGACCTGCCCTGTGCGGGACATGGGTGACAGGTACACATGCTTGACATGAAACATTCGAGGGCTCAACTCCCCCAAAAGATCAGGCAAATATTTGCCTATCTGGATAGACATGGAATCCAAATAGCTCTCCTACAGGAGACACCTGACTACTAAAGCGGAATTGCATGCAGGTGGGCTGGGTACAAGCTTGCCTCGTCTTACTCTACCTACGCTAGGGGGGGTACTCATCCTGGTCAAAAAAGCATACCTTTTACACCCATTAACACCTACACCGCCGCTGAGGGGCGCTGCGCTATGGTACATGGTTAGCTGGGTATGTCACTAGTCACCATTGTTAATGTATATGGACCTGTAGTAGACGAACAAGTGTTTCATCGCTTACTCAATGAGCTACGGGTCTGGCTGGAGGCGGCCATCTTGTGGGGTGGTGACACTCACCTGGACCCCACTAAAGACCAATCTAGCCCTCACGTCTCTCGCACATTAAAGGTAGCCCAATGTATCAGGAATGCCATGACAGAACTGGGGCTAGTGGATGCCTGGCGAATACGCAATGCTGAGACACGTGCGGGCACTCTCGCGCCACACCTGCGCACAACAGCTGGTCCCGCCTGGACTACTGGCTTCTGAACGAGGGGGCCAATAACTGGATCATGGAGATTGGGACCTTACCTCGCACATTGTCTGATCACAACCCAGTACGGCTCACTCTTGCTGTTCCCACTAATCCACGCCGCCCCTTCACTTTGCGTTTTGCTGCGGAGGCCCTACTGGACCAGATTTATGCAGACACCATACGCAAGGCAATAGCCCAGTACTTCGAGCTGAATGTGGGCACAGTAGACAGCACATCCACTTTGTGGGAAGCTTTTAAAGTCACGATAAGAGGGATGTGCATTAGTACCACAGCAGGTATATTGCGGGATATAAGAGGACAATTACACAAACTAGAGGCTACTCTGACAGAGCTCGAGAAAGAGTACACATCCCAACCCAGCGCGCCCACGCTAGCTCGCATACAGGAGCAACTGCTGGAATATAACTCATTGGCACAGACCGAAACAAATTCTATATCACGTAGGCACACTGCCAGGACATACAGAGAGGGTGGCCGACCGGGCAGGCAACTGGCGTCTAAACTTAAATTCCGTGACGGACAGCACCACATCACCAAAATAGTAGATGCGCAGGGGGACGAACATTGAGCCTCAGGATATAGTTGACCAATTCCTGGACGGTTACGCTTCCATGTATACCTCGCGCAGTAGTTTGAACGATGACGCCCTAGAAGACTATCTTTCGGATATTGCCTGTGCATGGCTTGGGGATGGTCAACGTGAATACCTCAGCCTACCTGTGGATGAGACAGATGTGAGGGCAGCTATTCTCTCCCTACCAAATAAAAAAGCTCCTGGGCTGGATGGCCTCACGGCGGAACTTTATAAAGCTTACGTTGACCTGCTGGCACCCTACTTGAGGTATATGCGGAAGCACATGACAGGCAGGTTGCCGCCTTCCCTTCGACAAGCCCCGATCATAGCCCTACTTAAAAAAGACAAACCGCCCCCCCCCTCAGTGTGACTCTTACCGCCCTCTTTCACTGATCAACCTAGATGCGAAAATACTCACTAAAATTCTGACTACTAAACTCCAGCCGCTAATGCCAAGCCCGATACTTCCGGATCAGTCCGGTTTCATACCAGATAGATCCACGTCCCACAACCTACGGACCATTTTTGCTATGTTCCACGTGCTGAACCCCGATCTACCCGCAGCTGCAGTCATGCTCTGCGCGGCTAAAGCATTCGACTCGATCGAATGGCCATACATGTTTCACGTCCTGAATCGTATGGGGTTCCCACATGTCTTTGTAAGATGGGAACGGCTGCTATACTCGGACCAGTCGGCTATGGTACGAATTGGGGGATTCACCTCCAAGCCTTTCCGGATTGAGCGAGGCACTCGCCAGGGCTGCCCGCTATCGCCTATTGTTTGCTATTATGCTCGAGCCCCTCGCATGTGTGATCCGACAGTGTCAAAGAGCGTCGGCATTGAATTTTAGACACCGCCCAGTTGGTATCTCCATACGCTGACGACATGGTGCTGTTCATGCGTGAACCGCAAAAATACCTCGCCCCTGTTCTACGGGAATATATTCGCTTCGGCTTGTTTTCCGGCCACAGTCAACTGGGACAAATCAGTGGTAATACCCCTAACAGCAATAACCACTCCCCCGACCATGGAATATTCCTTATTATGGTCTACGGACCTGGTTAAGTACCTGGGCGTGTGGGTGCACCGAGATCCTGAAGTGGTCGTGAGAGAACTATGGAAAGGCTTGTGTGGTCTTGGAACAACAAGTTGACAGATGGGTGTCTACCATTGTCACTAGCGGACCGTATTGCCCTCATAAAGATGGTCATCCTGCCACGGTTCCTATATTTATTCAGCAATATCTCTATAAAACTAACCACCCAATTTTTTAAGACTGTACGTACCCAACTGCTCAGACTGATCGGGGGGGGAGGTGGGGGAGACCAGCCTGGGTGGGATGGAACACGCTCACATTGCACTATGACAGGGGTGGATTTAACGCTCCCGATTTTACTACTTGTGCACAATATGCGCATCATTGGTATCACCCGCACGCATTCACCATACGTTGCGGTGGAGGATGGGACGCACACCCCATTCCGCTTGCCGGAATACTCATACGCGCGCAGAGGAACGCCCAGGTCCGAAATAAACACCCTAGACGCTACAATCGGTGCCTGGCAGGCAATCGGGAGATTCATGGACAGGCTCTCTATATGCCCCGGCCCTACCGCTGGCACACCATGCAGCACTCCCGGTGACACAGGAACGAGGCTCGATGCGCTTACTCAGAGGCTGGCATGGACCGCATGCAAGACATTTATCAGGAGGGACACTTTCTTACGGCTGACAACCTGCAGCACATTGTCAACCAATCCCCACTATTTCAGTTCACAATGCACCGTTTAAAACTAGCAGTTAAAACACTAAACATTCCCAGCTGAACCGCCCCCACTGAAAGCCCTACAGCTTCTTCTGGTAGCACCTACACGGCGCCAGATGGTCACCAAGCTGTATAGAGCAATGAGAGGACCAAACAATAGGCACTGACAGCAGTCTGAATCGCTGGAATGAGACACTTGACCCCCCTCTGACAATGAGTGGGAGCATATCTGTGCCCTTACTGGCAAACTAACTCCTAATGGCAATCTGAGACTTATACATTTTAAATATCTCCACCAGGTGTACCACACACCCCTCAAACTATACACTTTTGGCCTTCGAGACACGAGTAACTGCAAACGATGCGGGCTATCAGGTGCGGACTTTTGGCACCTGGCATGGCAGTGCCCACCGGTAGCTCCGTACAGGGGGGGGGGAGCGGGGGGGGGGGGGGGAGAGGCACTGTATTCAGGAAATTTCAGGAGATCTGGTGGAGTGCACACCATTGATTTGCCTACTGGGCTATGTACCTCAGCTGAAAGGGGCGCTAAGTAAATTCGTGAGAATTGCCCTTCTGCTAGCCAAGCGACGCATAGCACGGACATGGGAGAGCACTCTGACCCCCCGGGTGCAACACTGGGTCCGGGATATGGTACACTGTAAAGAGAATCTTGAGCTCTGGGCGGAGGAACTTCCAACGTCTTCCAAACCCAAAGATGTAAGGGAACCACTATGTCGATATTTAATGGCGCAAAATAAGGGGGACTAATCTGAACGCTGAGAACTGCTGGCTCGTGAATGCACCATCTGGCACAAAAACTGCACAGGGGCTGCATGGTCGATACGGGCCGGAATACTCCATCCAAGGTCAATCACGATGTTTGTTATTGCTATGTTGCAATTTGAACGTCGACTGCATCCACCCTGCGTGGCAATGAAAGTAATTGTCTTTTTTGAAAATCAATTTAAAAAATTTTTTTTTTAAAAAGGCATAGAGTTGGCAGGTTCAGGTGGAGGACCCTCCTCTGCTGCTGCAACAGAAGATCCTCCTGAAGGGTCAGCCAGATTGGAGGATCGATGCTCAATTGGAGAAGCTTGGGATACCAGATTCTCCGTGCTCAGTCTGGAGCCACAAGAATGACTTTGGCCCAGTCACTCCTGATCTTCTTGAGCACTCTAGGTATGAGTGGTGTGGGCGGAAAGGCTTACAAGAGGCTGGAGCGCCTTTTGAAAAGTGTCCGAGGGAGAGCCACCTTGGAAACTTCAAACGCGCAAAACTGCTGATGCATGTCCTCAGCAGAGTCGAACAGATCTAACCAAGGCTCTACCCCACTGCTGAAAGTCCTTGCGCCACCTCCGGATGGAGACTCCATTCGTGATCTGCTAGGCATCAACAGCTGAGTTCGCCTGCCCTGGCATTCAGGGAACCTGCCAGGTGTTGAACCACCAGGGATAGGCACTGCTGTTCCAGCCATGTCCAGAGAAATGGCCTTTTGACAAAAGGTCCATGACCCCACCCTGCCCAGCTTGTTGCAGTACCACATGGCGGTGGTGTTTTCCGTGAACCTGAACCAGCTTTCCCTTGATTGAAGGAAGAAAAGCTTTCAAGGCTTAGGAAATCGCTCAGAGCCCCAGCAAGTTGATATGGAGTCGGGATTCCACCGGAGATCAGAGTCCTCTGATCTCTACCTCACAAATGGTAGCCTCATTCCAGGAGTGACGCATCGGTCACTGATCTGGTTGGGGAAGTGAGAGGGGTCTGCCTCTGACCCAATCACGGTTGGTCAGCCACCACTGCAGGTCCTGTGCAGTTCAAGAGATATGGAATATGTCTGAGAATCCCCGGATGCTTTGCTGCCTGGAACTTCAGGTCCCACTGCAGAGCCTGCATGCGCCATCTGGCATGCATTACAAGCAGGAGGTCATGAGGACCAGCAGCCTCATTCTCACAGAAATCCAGGATAGATGCTGAAACAACCATCATTGCCTGAATATCCTGGACTAGTCGCTCTGGAGGATAGGTCCGAAACTGCACTTTGATGAAAGGAAGTGTCGGAGAGCGAGTCAGTTGTGACTTTGGCATGTTAATAGTGAACCCCAGCGAATACAGGAGGTTCGCCGTAGTCTTGAGGTGGGAGACAGCCTAGGGAGAGAGAGTCTTCAGCCAGTCATTGAGATAGTGGAAGACTGGCAACCCTGATCTGCGCAGATGAGCTGCGCCCACCGCCACACCATTGGTGAACACCCGAGGGGCACTGGTAAGTCAAAGGAGAGCACAGTGACTAAAGTGCTTGTGGCCTACTGTAAACCACAGGTAGCGCCGATAGGCAGGACGGGAATGTGAAAAAAGGTGACCTGCAAGTCCAAAGTTACCATCCAGTCTCCGGGGTCTAGGGCAGACAAGACCTAAGCCAGAGGCAGCATCTTGAACTTTTCCTTTTTGAGGAAGTAGTTGAGGGCTTGCAGAGCTAGGATAGGGTGCAAGCCCATTTCCTCA
Organism: Calotriton arnoldi; assembly: GCA_963921515.1. Lineage (NCBI taxonomy): Eukaryota > Metazoa > Chordata > Amphibia > Caudata > Salamandridae > Calotriton > Calotriton arnoldi. Next base: position 1,751,393 of record CAWUFW010000977.1, read on the forward strand.
TTTGGGACCAGAAAGTAGCGGGAACCGCCACAGCCTACTTCTGGCACCAGAACCCTCTATGGCTCCCTGGGCCAAGAGAAGCGAGACTTTCTCCTGAAGCAAAGTCAGGTGATCCTCCGTCAACTGGTTGCAAGTTGGAGGCATGGAGGGAGGGGGTAGTTTGAAGGGGAGTAGCCCCTTCAGACTATCTGAAGAACCCACCTGCCAGATGAGATGTTTTGCCAGTGTTGGAAGGGATGGTCGATCCTCCCACCCATGATCTTGAAGGGCTAGTTTAGGAGGAGGCGGAGGGTGCTTGATAAGGAGGGGGGGGCGGGGAAGGAAGACAGGGGGACAGACTTACCCAAGCTCTGGCCACCCAACACATGTAGTCAGAACGAACTACACCTGGCAGTGCAAGGTTGCTGAACTTGCGGCCTTGTGGCTGGGGTATGGCTGAAAGCCCCTGCTGTAGCCACAAAAGGGGCGCAAAGCAGACAGGGGACGTGTGGACACCAAGAGGCCCAAGGACTTGGCGCTAGCCACGAGTCATTAAAATCGCTGCAGGGCCATGTCTGCTTTGTCTCAGAAGAGACTGGTGCCATCAAAGGGCATGTCCATGAGGAAAGCCTGGGCATCCCCAGTAAAGCCAGAAGTTCAGCCAGGCATGGCGGCAACAGCCACAGTCTGTAACTCCTCTGCCCAGCAAGACTGTTGTGTCAAACCCACAACGAATGAGAAACTTTGCCACATTTCTCCCATCTGACACTCCTTGGGAGAGGATGGCCCAGGCCTCCTCCTGGACCTGTGCAAAAAGACCTGTGGCAGCACTTGCCCAAAAGTTTGCCACAGGGAGTGGAAGTAACATTCCAATAGGCATGTGGTGTTCAGACCACAATGCAAGGCTGATGGAAGAAAACATTTTCTTATCCAACCTATCCAGCCTCTTGGATTCCTTGTGTAGGGTGCAGAAGGGAATACACCCTGTGATTTAGAGGCTTGGACCACCAATCTCTAGTGGTAGGGTTGTTGGGGAGGAAAATTAGGTCACCCGTAACAGGGTGATAGCATGCGATTGTCTTATTCAAAGAGCCCCTGTGCTGGGCTTGGACCAAGTTCCCAATAGGAACTCAGTCAAAGCCTCAGTAGAAGGCAGGAGGGGTTCTGAGGAGGAGACACCCGGCTGCAGGACCTCAGTCAAGATATTAGTTTTGACTGCCACAAAAGGAAGCTGAAGGTCCAGGGCCTCAGCTTCCCTTCGCACCACCATGACGTATGAAGCTCTCATCTGTAGCGGTAGGGGGATAAAGCAGAACAGAATCGGGAAGTGTCCAGTCTACTGGCCATACCAGTTCATCACTTGCTCCAACTGGTCTTGTAAAGGGTCCAGTGACCGCCTTACAATTTTCCTCCATTCCTAGCCCTTCAGAATAAAGCAGAGTAGCCGACCTAGGACCAAAGGGTTCCGTCAGCACCGGCAGGTGCTGATCCGGCTCATCTGGGATGAGAATGGGGCTGGGGCGAGGCTCTGCGTGGGGGCCAGCGCCAGGGAAGGTCACATTGGCACGGTCTACATTGGTCTGGATCCAGGGGGCTGGTAATCTGCGCCTCAGCTGCAGACACGAAACCAGAGGGAGCTCCCTCTGAGCCTACAGGGCCGAAGCCGCACATGCAAGTTCAGGCAGCCCAAATATGAGGCACATTGAGCGTCCCACGCCCAGCTTAAAGAACTGACGCAGAATCCACTAGAGGCAGGGTGGCATGGAGCCAACCCAGGCACAGGTTCAGCCGAATGAGGCCTAGATTTCAGAGACTCCTTGCGTTTATGCTTCTTACTGACTTGTAGCTTTTGAGTGAGAGGACAGACTTCGGGATCCTGGAGTGGTGCTGGGGCCTTCTCGACTGGGACGGAGAGCGAGTCCTTCGGGGCAAACTGAGGTGCCAGGCGCTGGACCACAAGTAACTTTAGGGACTGCTCCCTCAAAGCTTTCGGAGATATATCCCGGCAGTCAGAGAACGACTGAGTCGTGGTCTTTCTCCAGGCACCTAAGAAACCAGGTGGGGATCTATTAACAAGGTGCAGTGACAGGCGCCGCACGGCTTTAATCCAGAAGTCTTCTTGGACATCCTACACCAAAAAATGTAGGACAAAACAAAAAAACTGGCAAAGAGTGACAGAGGGTAGCTCTTTTCATGGATCCACGCTAACTGGCGCAGAAAGAAAAGACTGATGTCAGCGTCCCAAGGTGGCACCTGCATAGGTGATGCGGACATTGCAATGGTGGAGTTGACGAAGACGTCACACGGAGCCAACCAACAACACCTATTGGCGTGCAAGGGTACTGCTCGAAGAAAAATCTTCTGGATCCTGTCTGAAGCCTGGGAAATTCAAAGGTAAGAAATCTGCAGCTAGATGTCCATCAGATGCTGCATATAGGAGGTATGTGGAACTGGCCCTATTGCTAAGAGAAGAGTCACCAATCGTTGGCCTAGGCAGGCAATTAAATTCAAAGATTGGATTACGAATCTTACATACTGTATGCTGAGCTCTTGCCTCCCACTTCACAACCTTGATTTGATTCCATGTACGCACTTATGTCGGCGAACACATCTTCTGTTCTGCCTGCAGAATCCCCAGATGCTCCACATGCAGGCACCTTCTAGAGCCGATTGGGTAATACTGCAACCCTAGCTATTCCGTTTTAGCCATGCGCTGGCTGCAACCCAGAATTTCCCTTGCCACCTTGGGATGGTGCTCTATCGAACCAGTCGTTGCTTTTTATGTGGGTTGGGTTTTAGATCTGCTAATCTATCAGGGCAATTGGATGCACTGTACACCTTATTAATTCATGTCAACTATTGTTTTAGATTTTTCTCAATGAAATGCATTTATAATAAGCAGTCCCCTCTTCTATTGTCACTCAATTCTGGGGTAGCTTAGCTACCACCAAGTTTGGTGCCATGCAGACTAGGGGAACAAACATTGGGAGCTTTCCAGATGTCACCGAAAATTTACTTGCACAGGAAAGGACCCTTAAGTAATGTTCTTTAGCCCATCCTATCTGGTTTTCATGCCAGGGTAGAAAAGCTATCACCACTCCCAAGCTACTGCCTCTGCCCTGGGAGCAGTTGTGTATTCCTTGGTTACACCTAATTTGTGACAAGCACTATCTGGGCAGTTGGAGTTGATGTAAATTAGTATCCAGCAGCTTCAGGCAGGGAAAGGTAACTTTCTGAAAGTTGCATTTCCTATAATATAAAATAAACTGTTAGATGGGATCTTTATTAAATATTAAAATAAGGATTTCAATAGAATATGTAGCGGTTACTGGTCAAATATTATAAAGTGTATAATCTATACTTTAGCTGGCACATTGCGAAAGTCAGTCTGACCAGCAAAAGGAAAATGCTACTTGCCAATATGCATCGGTTCTTGGCATGTAGAGCTGTAGAGTTATATACTTTGCATAGATCGCCATCTGGTGTTGGGCTCGGATGTTTGCACTTTGTTTTTCTTCGAAGAAGTCTTTGTAGTCACGAGATAGGTGACTCCTTACGGTGATAGTGCGCATGGGCATCGTCTCCATCCCCAGATTGTTTGCCATAAAGGGTGATGGAGTTAGTAAGAAGTAGAAAGAGAAGTCCATGTGTGGTGTATCCTAGCAAGATAACACTACAACAGATAAAGGTACCCGGGGAGGCGGGTGGGCGTATACAACTACAGCTCTACATGCCAAGAACAGATGCATACTGGTAAGTAGCATTTTCCGTTCGAGGCATATGAGCTGTAGATTATATACTTGGCATAGACTATACAGCAGTTTTTCCCTAGCGGTGGCTAACCTGCATCTGTTGCAGTAATTTGAAAGAGTGTCCTTAAGACAGTCTGGCCCACACTAGCTTGTTTTGCTTGCACCTCTACGCAATAGTGCTTTGTGAATGTGTGCGGTGTAGACCAAGTTGCAGGTTTGCAAATGTAATCTAAGGGAATGTTCCCTAAAAAGGCCATAGAAGCCCCTAGTTTGAGTGGAATGAGCTCTAGGGGGGGGAACTGTTAATGTGCGTTTGGCTTTAAGATAGCATATTTGTATGCACTTATTAATCCACCTTGCAATTCCTGCTTTTGAAATGGGATTGCCTTTGTGGGGTGGAGAGAAAGCAACAAAAAGTTGTTTCGAAAGGATTTAGTTCTTTAGATATAGTAGAGTATTGCTCTTTTAACACATAGGGTGTTAAGAGCTTGTTCTGCCACTAAATCTGGTTGAGGGAAAAAACTGGTAGCTCAACTGATTGGTTAAGGTGGAAGGCAGAAACGACTTTAGGTAGAAATTTTGGATTAGTTCTAAGAACCACTGTTATGATGGATTTCTAAAAATGCCTGGAGTTCTCCAACTCTAAGAGATGTGATGGCTATAAGAAAGGCTACTTTCCAAGTGAGAAATTGCAGCTCACACTTGTGCAAAGGTTCAAAAGGGGGACCCATGAGTCTGGTAAGTACGACATTCAGATTCCACACTGGAGAGGGTGGAAGTCTAGGAGGAATTATTCCTTTAAGTCCTTCCATGAATGCTTTGATAGCGGGTACTCGAAACAAAGACAAGTGTTGTCTGTTGGAGATTGGCTGCTTTTGCAGCTGGATGCAATCTTGTAGATGTGCATGCTATATTACATTGCTGTAAATGTAAAAGGTAGCAAATTATGTTTTGAGTAGAAGCACCTAGTGGATTGATTTGTTTGTGCAATAAATTGCAAATTGTTTCCACTTTGCTGCGTAGCATGCTCTAGTGGTAGGACGTCTAGCCTCTAATGATGTTCATGCAGTCTGGCGGGAGATTACGGTAGCCAAACTCTAAGACTTCAGGTGCCAGATCGCAAGGTTGAGTTGACTGGGATCTGGATGCCTTATATCTCCATGGTTCTGAGAGAGAAGCTTGTGTGAGAGGTGTAGTTTTTGATGAGGAACTACAGACCGTTCTAGGAGGGCTGTGAACCACGGTTGTCGAGCCCATGTGGGAGCAACTAGGATCATTGTTAGGGAATGCGGTTTGAGCTTCCGAACCACTAATGGAATGAGCGGGAGAGGCGGAAAAGCGTAAGCAAATTTCCCTGACTAGTTCATCCATCGCGCATTGCATTTGGACGATGGGTGTGGATATCTGGACGCGAAGCTTGGGCATTTTGCATTGTGGCGTACAGATCTATTTCTGGGTAGCCCCACTTGTGGAAGAATGGAAGAACTTGAGGATGAAGTTCCCATTCGTGGATCTGTTGTGTTTGACGACTGAGTAGATCTGCTATTGGATGGTGTACTCCTGGGAGATGTTCTGCAAGGAGATGCATGTTGTGCGGAATGGCCCATCTCCATATGCTTTGCGCTAGGCGTGAAAGTTGGTGTGTCCCCCGGTTTTTGAATGCAATACATTGCTGTCATGTTGTCTGTACGTATTAGGACAGCTTTGCCTAGTAGCAAGAGTTGAAGACTTTAGTGCTAAAAAGATTGCTAGTAACTCCAGGTGATTTATGTTGTGTGGTTTGTCGAGGGGTCCATAAGCCCTGAACAGTTTGACTTTGTAGATGAGCTCCCCAGCCGGTGAGTGACGAGTCTGCTGTTAGTACCATCTGTGGAACTGGGTTGAGGAACGGCCACCCTTTGAAAGGTTGTGTATTCCACCACTGCAGGGAGCGATGTGTGCGGCTGTCCACCAACACCAGATCTGTCAGCTGACCTGGAGCCTGGTTCCACTGATGTGATAAGTATTCCTGCAATGGACGCATCTGGAGTCTTGCATAAGGGACGATGAGGATGCAAGAAGCCATCATCCCAATTAGCTGCATAAACACTCGAGCTGGCAACGAGTGTTGAGGCCGAAATTGTAATATTAGAGCCTGCAAGGAGTGAATCCTGCCTGGATTGGGGTATGCTAGAGCTCTTGAGGTGTCTAGAGTAGCCCCTAGATACTGTTGTATGTTGGATGGTTGAAGGTGAGACTTGGTGAGGTTTAATGTGAAACCTAAGTCGTGAAGTGGATGGATAGTCCGGTGTGTATGCTGTACACAACTGTTGTGAGATTTGGCTTTTATGAGCCAGTCGTCCAGTTAAGGGAACACATGGATGTGTTGCCTTCTTAAATGAGCTACCACTGCAAGGCATTTGGTGAAGACTCTGGGTGCTGTGGTTACCCAGAATGGGAGGACTTTGAACTGATAATGTTGCCCGTCCACCATGAACCCGAGATACTCTGAGAGGGGTGGATAGGAATATGAAAGTAGGGGTCCTTTAGATCCAGAGTGGAGGGGAAGTTGTGTTGAAGTAGTGGGAGCACCTGGAGAGTGACCATGTGGAAGTGGTCTAATTGGATGTAGAAGTTTAGGGGTCTGAGGTCCAATATTGGCCTGAGAGCCATCCTTTTTTGAAATCAGAAAGTAGAGCGAGTAAACCCGTGCCCTGATGGGGTAAGGGGACTGGTTCTGTTGCATTTGTGTAGTAGAGAAAGAACCTCTTGTTTGAGGAGAGTCAAATGTTCTGTGGACATTGGACGGTGTTTGGGAGGAATGTGTGGGGGAGTGGATGCAAGTTCCAAGCAGTAACCATACTGGATAATTCGTCTTACCCACCTGTCTGTAGTGATGGAATTCCAGACAGGTAGGAACTGTGAAAGGCGTCCCGACATGTGTGGAATGGTCGGGGGAAGCGCAGGGAAGTCACTGCTTGGTGGTAGGGGAGCTTCAGGTGGCATTACCCCGGCCTCTGCCCTTGTTGTTACCCCCCTGTAACCTCCCCTAAAGTATCCTCTGGAAAAGGAGCTCTGATTGGGGCTTTTGTAGGATGAGGATGGGTGCTCTGATGTGTTGGTTTTAGAGCCAGCCCTATAAAAGGAGCCTCTAGGAGAAGATAACTGCAAGGCTCCCATAGACTTAGCAGTTTCCGTGTCTTTTTCATCTTTTCCAAAGATGTGTCCACTGTAGGGCCAAAGAGGTGCTCTTGGTCGAAGGGCTGATTAAGGATACTGGTTTACACCTCTTGTTGAAATCCAGATATCCTGAGCCAAGAATGTCTGCGTAACAATACGCTAGTATTGACTGCGCGAGACGCGGTGTCTGCTGCGTCTAGAGCACATTTGATTGACGTGTTCGTGATTAATTTGCCCTCCTGTAGGAGGTCATTGGCCTGGTCTTTATATTCATTGGGTAGATGTTGAATGAGCTTCTCAAGCTCATCATCGTGAGCCCCATCATACCTTGCCAAGAGAGCTTGTGTTGGCTATCTTCCAATAGTTTGCCACTTGAGATGCCATACGTTTGCCTGAAGCGTCTAACAATTTGGATTCTTTATCCAGAGGCGGGGTGTCACCTGAACCCTGGGAGTTGGCCTTTTACGTGTATTAGCTACTACTAGGGAATCTAAAGGAAGCTGACCCTTAATGTATATGGGATCAGTGGGAGCTGATTTGTATTTGTCTATCCTGGGGTTAAGAAACCTGGTCCTAACAGGGTCTTTAAGCACTTCTGGTGCGTGTTTAAGTAGACCTTTTAACATTGGTAGGACGTGTGAGGACTTTTGCGGGCGAGCAAAAGTTTAAGAGAAAATCCTCCTCTACAGGATCTGAATGTAACTTTACCCCGTGATATGTGGGGGAGTATTTATTAGTTGGGCAAAACCTACATTATCGTCTGGTGGGGATGGCTTAGAGGGATAAAGATCTGGGTCGTTTAAGTCAGGATCTGTATTATAGTCCCTCCATGGATCTGGTTGCTGTGGGGTATCATTATCCTCATCATCCTGTTGTGGAACTAGATTATCATCCCCTTGCCCGTCCCCATCTCCATAATCACCATCCTATGGTTGTGGAAGTGGAAAAGTGAGTTCTGGAGAGTGTACTGAGATCAGTAGATTGGGATCAGTAGGTGGAGGAGGTGGTGTAGGGGGTGGAGAGGTGTTAGTGCCCATTTCTATTCTTTTAGCAGGAACTGGTGAGTGCTACAAATGGTCCGGTTTCCTCTTTTTAGAAAGAATATGACCAGTCTTTGGATCAACAAATTGTTTTTTGGTTTGGATCTGGTACAAAAAGTTCTTCGGATCCAATGTTCTCGGTGCCGAAGGTTATTCCCTATGGAGAGTCTTAGACTGTTCAGGCATAGGGATAGTGTGGGATGTGGAAGCTTTATCCCACTCCGAAGACTTCGGTGTAGGTTGTTTCTGTTCCGAAGGCTTGTCTTTTGGGTGTTTAGGCACCGAAAGTTTATCTTTGAATTGTTTCGGCTCCGAGGTTTTCGGTGTCGAAGTTGTGCCCTTTTGCTCTGAGGGTTTGCCCTTGGACTGTTTCGTGCCGGAGGGTTTTCCAGTGCCAATGGAGGAGGGTGTGGCATATTGGAGGGCTTGGACTTTGGTGCCGGAGGTGTTTTTTTTGGGACCGAAGTGTGGTTGGATCGAGCCTGAGCCGGAAGGCGTTTCTTTGATTTTTGTAGCTGGGCCCGAGGGCGGGGCATCTGAAATGTTCGACCGGTGTGGACCTGGGCCCTGTGGCGAAGGTGTTACCGGAGCCTTTGGTATGGGCTTGGGTGGGGCAGGGGCCTCGGTACTCACGGTCCGTTGAGCTGGAGTGACTGCGTCCGACGTCGGAGTCATCTGCTTCGGAGACGAAGACCTGTTCCTCCTGGGCTTGGTACAGAAGGCTGTCGGGGCCTGGATGGAAGATGTCCGGAATGGAGCCGCTTCCTCTGGACATTTTGTGGCGTCGAGCCAGACGATCACGAATGGTCTTCTTGGACTTGAAAGATAGAAGAGCCTCACAGGTATCCTCTCGGTGTTCTAGAGAGAGGCAAAGATTACACACTGGGTGTAAGTCAGTGTGTGGGAATTTAGCACCACACTGGGGACATTTCTTAAAGGGAGTCAGTTTCATCGACTTCCGTCGTGATCGGCGCGGGTAGGCCCAACAACCCGCGTCGAAGTTTATCGATTGTAGAAGATGCGCGTCAAAAGGGAAAACGCGATCGAGACAACACCGTTGAGTGGTAAGTGATTGCGCGTCGAAGGGGGTTTCGATAGCGACACAGACCCGGAGCGCAGCAAGTCACATCTGAACCCAATGGCGGAAAAAAAACAATCTGGGGATGGAGTCTATGCCCATGTGCACTATCACCATAAGGAGGAGTCACCTATCTCATGACTAACCGACTTCTCCGACAAAAACAAAGTGCAAACATCCGAGCCCAACACCAGATGGTGATCTATGCTAAAGTATACAATCTACAGCTCATATGCCTCGAACATAGTGATTAAACCCTTGTGCCCTGATGAGGCAAGGGGACGGGTTCTATTGCATGTTTCTGCAAAAGAGAGCCCACCTTTTGTTTTAGGAGAGTCAGATGTTCTGACGACATTGGACGTTGTCTGGGAGGGATATTTGGGGGATTGGAGGGGAGTTCCAGGCAATAACCATACTGGATAATTTGTCTTACCCACTTGTCTGTTGTGATGGAAGTCTAGACAGGTAGGAACTGAGAGACGTCCCGACAGGAGTGGAGTGATCGGGGGTAGGGAAGGAAAGTCACTGCTTGGTGGTAGGGGAGTTGCGAGTGTTGTTGCCTCGGCCTCTTCCCTTGTTATTTCCCCTGTATCCTCCCCGATAATATCCTCTGGGGGAGGTAGACTGATTGGTGCTTTTGTAGGAGGTGGCGTTTTCTGACGCCATTGTTTTAGAGCCACCCCTGTAAAAGGAGCGACGAAAGGAGCCCCTATTGGAAGGATGTTGCAAGGCCCCCATTGACTTGGCAGTAAGTGTCCTTTTTCATTTTCTCTGAGGCATCGACTGTTGGTCCAAACAGATGCTCCTGATTGAAGGGCTGATTGAGTATGGTGGATTGAACCTCCTGCTTGAATCCAGAGATTAGAAGCCAGGCGTGCCTACGCAATAAAACGCTGGTATTATTGGCATGCGATGCTGTATCAGCCGCAAAGGAGCATTTTATTGAGGTGTTTGTAATAAGTTTGCCCTCCTAAATGAGGTCATTAGCCTTATTTTTATAATAATCTGGCAAATGCTGCATAAGCTTCTCTAGCTCGTCGTAGTGAGCTCTGTCATAGCATGCTAACAGAGCTTGAGCATTCGCAATACGCCAATGGTTAGCAGCTTGGGATGCAATTCTTTTCCCAGAGGCGTCAATAAGTTTTGATTCCTTATCAGGAGGAGGGGCGTCGCCTGTACTTTGGGAATTAGACTCTTGTTGTGTAACGCACGCAAGAGGGCTAAGGGAACCTGGCCTTTAATATACACTGGGTCATGGGCACTGCTTTATATTTTTTGTCTACCCTGGGGTTAAGTAGTCTGGCTCTGACAGGGTCCTTGAAGACTTCTGGGCCATGTTTTAACATACCCTTTAGCATGGGCAGGGTGTGTGTAGATTTTTGTGAGGGTGTGAGTTTCTAATAACCAATCCTCTTGTAGGGGAGGTCAGTGTGTAATTCCACCCCATAGTATTGGGCCGCTCTATTAAGTTGAGAACCCAATGTTATCGTCAGGTGGTGATGGTCTGGAAGGATACAGATCAGGGTCTGTGTGTGGATCTGGATCATCCCAGGGGTCTGTGTCCTGTGGTATGGTATGTGCATCATCCTGATGTTAATCTCCATCCCCCTGTCCACCCCCATAATCCTCATCAATATCTTGTAGTGCAGGTGAGAATATAGGTGGTGGGGAGTGTGCTGGTGAAAGCAATAGATTGGGGGTCTCGAGGAAGGTATATAAGGGGGAGAAGGGTTAGTACCCATGTCCTTTTTGAAGGGTATTGGAGTCCTGTGGCTGGTGTAACTTCCGTTTTTTAGGAGGTTTGGACAGAAGGTGGCCAGTGTTAGGGTCAATATGCAGTATTTGCTGCTTTGGATCTGAAGAATCTTGAAAGGAAAGTTCTTGGAATGGAATGTCTTTGGTCGGTGCCGAAGGTTTAGAGTCAGTTGTTTAGGCCTAGTTCCTGAAGCCTTGGAAGGGGTTTTTGATTCCTGAGGCATTGGTGAGTGAGCTTTGGGCTCCGAAGTCTTTTTCGGCTCCGAGGCCTTTTTCGGCTACGTGGCTTTGACAGGTTTTATTAGTTTCAGCACCGGGTCTTCGTCGAAGGTGTCTTGGTGCCGAAGTGTTGGTTCGGCACCGGGAGGAGGGTGGCTCGAGCCGGAGCCGGAAGGCTTTTGTGTTTCGTAGCCGGGCCCGAGTGCGGGGCGTCTGAAACTTGCTGTTGGTGTCGACCTGAGCCCGAGGGCGAAGGTGTTACCGGAGCCTTTGTTTTGGGTATCTCTGAAACAAGGGGCAGAATACTCACAGGCCGTTAAACCGGGGTGACTGTCTGCTGGTCTTCCACGTCGGAGTCGTCGGCTTCCGAAACGGAGATTTCTTCGGCTTCTGTTCTAGATGGATAGCAGAGTCTGCTCCGAAGATGTCCGGAATCGAGCTGCTTCTGCGGAACATTTTGTGACGTTGAGCCAGACTGTCAAGGATGGTTTTCTTCGACCGGAACGATGTACAGGCCTCGCAGTGCTTTTCTTCGTGCTCCGGGGAGAGGCACAGGTTACACACCTCGTGCAGGTCCGTGTGTGGGAACTTAGCACCACACCTAGGGCATCTTTTAAACGGAGTCCGTTCCATGGACAGCTGGCGTGGTCGGCGCGTGTAGGCCCAACGGCCCGCGTCGAAGCTCTCGGTCGAAGATTTGTAGGATGCGCATCGAAAGGGGAAACGCGATAGAGAATACCGTCGAGTGGTGAAGGATTGGTCGAAGGGTGTTCGAATAAGATACCGACCCGGAGCGCAGCAATTCACATCCGAACCAGATGGCGGAAAAAAACAATCTGGGGATGGAGTCGATGCCCATGCGCACTATCACCGTAAGGAGGAGTCACCTATCTCATGACTACAAAGACTTCTTCGAAGAAAAACAAAGTGCAAACATCCGAGCACAACACCAGATGGCGATCTATGCAAAGTATATAATCTACAGTTCATATGCCTCGAACATATAATTTCGGGTCTAATTACTGGAAGACACATGGCATTTCTTAGGTGACCGATTACTCTTAAATATTATGCACACCAACATGTAGGTAGCGAGGTGCGCTTTGGGGCAAGATTTAAAATCTGGTTCTTACCTGTCAAAAGGGTGATTGACATTTCTGAGCAGCAAGGTTCCAGATGCTCCTGCCATGCTACACAGGATAGGCCTGATGCCATGTTTTCACTTTCACTGTAGTGAATGACAATAGGTACTGCAGTCTCCAAGTGCCATTAAAGTTTCCATGACATGGTGTATTTCTGCACTATTCTTCAGCCTTATAGTAACGTTAAATAAGCGAATCCGGTTTTAACCCAATTCTGACCTTTTCTTTTTTAGAGGTCATAGCACAGTAAGATTTAACAGGTGACTATACCAAGACTCTTCTCTTCTCTCCCCTTCCACTTCCTCCTCCCCCCCCACCCCCCCTGTCCCCAAGGGCTAATTTAAAGCATAGCTGAACACTGTATGCCAGCAAGGTTTACACTAGTTTAACTTCATTTTATTGAACACTGCCCATTTGTTACATTTGTACAACCTAAGTTGTTGTGCAATTCTTGGCTTGCTTCATAGCTCATTAGGAAGTCGAGCACAAATTAGCCTTGCATGCTACGCTGCAGAATTACGAACCACTTTGTTGGCCAACAGTAACCTTTGAAAGAAGCCCACACGTGTATACTTAGTGCTATGAAATTTGTACTGCAGTGAATACAATGAATGCTTACTTCAACTAACCCTTAGAAGCCTTTAAGTCGCACTCATCTACCCTCCTTGGGGCATAAATACAATCATTCTTGCCATCTCTAAAAAAACCTTACTTAAACATTGTCTAGGTGGAGCAGAACCCATATGTTTTGAAGGTAGGACTTTCTATTTGTGAATAAAGGATTGCTACTTACCTTGTAAGCATCTGTTAATCGTGTGTAGTGCTGTAGATTCACATGACATGCATGCTCGTACCATCTAGTCTTGAGTTTGTAACTTGCTTTTCTTTGAAGTCTTTAAAGTCCTGAGGAATAAGGACTCCTCCCTTAGTTGGCAATGCACATGGTCATCAGCTCGATTGTTCATTATTTTTTGCACATCAGTGGAGGGTAAAGATGTAGTGTTAAACCGGTACATGTGACGACGATGCAGGAAGCTATATAGAAAAGTTAAGAATGTAGCTCTGCTACAACCAAAGGCTTCTAAGGAAGGTGAGTGGGCACATGTGAATCTAGAGCACTACACGTGAATAGATGCTTAAAGGGTAGTACTCTGTACGCAGCATGTGTGGCTGTAGTTACACATACTCTGCGCAGACTAATGCAGTACATAATCCAAACTTTGCTAGCAAAGGGAACACCTCTGATGTGGAGAGAGCAAGAATCAAATTGCTGCATGTTACTCAAACCACTTCAATGCCCACTGTGTTAGATGCCACCAAATCGCTTTAGTCATTTAGGATCTGATGTCCCCATCCCCCCCCTCCACCCACAGAACGCACTCAAACAGCAAAGGGGCAGGCAAAGTTCATTTTCCCCATCACTAGGAGACACCCCCAAATAAAGTCCTCTTACCAGTCTCTAGAAAGGTAACGGAAAGGAGAATGGGGTATGCGACATCCAAGTAAAAAAAGCCTTGTGGTAAGCAAAAAGAACTAAGCTGTAGGCTTGGATAGTTGTGTGTAAGGGGTCAAAGCCAGGCTTATCCTGGCATTTCTGCAGAAAAAAAGGCAGCGTCTTTGAGAAACATTTAAGTCATGCCTATGGCACAGGAAATCTTAAGTTGTCAGGTTCTCAAACTGACACGTTTGCAACCACAAAGCCTTTTCTCGTCCAAAATGCATACAGATTATTGGGAAGAAGGTACTTTTACAACATCACAAAGTACACAAAACTTTTTTAAAAGGCACTTACAATTAAATCCGAGAGATGATCAGAGCCAGAGCTGAATCCACTGGTGTCGGAGTCAGAAGGGCTGCTTGAGCGAGAATCCAAAATAGATCTATCCAGACGAGAGTTTCTCAGCAGAGGTGCAGGAATCTTGTCCACCAAGTCAGACGAGCCAAGTGGATCCATTGGCAGGAAGCCCAAGGGTGGTTTTCCAAGAACATTTCCCAAAGGGCTATGAAGCATGCCAAGAACTAGGAAAGGAATCAAAAATTACAACATGGAGCAACCCCAAACAACAAGGCCTAATAGAATATACGGAGCCAGGCTTTAGACCACACTCCCAATTTCATGAATGGTGCAACCCACCTGCTCTGATATTTCAGAATAGAACGAGGCAAATACTAAGCCTCATGTTATAACATCAAGGCTATTCTGAAGTGAAGCTACACAAGTATAAGCAGTTTTTTGCATTTTTTTTTTGTAAAGGGGAAAAGGTCTATAGCAACCTTGTCATTTCATTTTTTCCATTTTAACCCTTTCGGTGCAGGTGTCAGCCAACACTTGCACTACCTCCCCAGTGCATCTGTCGGCCATTGGCTGACAATAGGAAGTGTTTAAAGGAAACCCTTTAGAGCTTGCACTACGTTTTCTCCTTTTTTAAAGAAATGGGTGGGGCCAAGCAGAATCGATTCGGCCTCCATCAGCCATCGGCGTGTTGCAGACGTCACAGATCTCCACTGGATGTGGAACAAGTGGAGAGTGCTCTCCACCTTCAGGTGGAGTTTTTGCAGACCCTGATGCATCCCCAGATTTCAGGGAGGCATTGTTGTAAAGGGAAGAGTCTCCACTCTTTCCAGTGATGCCTTACCCCAAAACAGTTAACACAAGCAGGAAACCCACTAGGCCACCTTCATATAAGGCTATACATGTTTTTCCCCCACCCAAGGGGTGCAACAGAGTTTAAAAAAAAAAAATTGTCAGGTGTTCAGCCCACCTGGTCTGGGATTTGACCTCCTGTGAGCCCAATGTATATTTTCTGACTTTTTTTTTTAAAGTGGTCTCCCACTTAAAATGGTCTCTATTGCATGTCAGTGCCATAGTAATCTAACTGACTGGCTTGGGCTCACACCTTGTCCTTTGAAGTATGCTGTGGTATTGTTTATGTGTAAAGGTGAAGTAATACTTGTTTTTTGACTGAGTGGCTAAGTGTTTTTCTTTTTTACTGACCCATCTCAGCTGCACACGTCCATGTAGGACAGTATTTTAAATGAAAGGTTTTAGACAATGCGTCTTGATGAAGGCTTTTTGCTTAGGCCCCCAACTTGACGTATGGAGGACAGCTGAGGCAGAATACGGTACTGAGAGAGCATCTGAGGGAGAAGACAATGCAGCAGAATCTGGAAGCGATTTTTCAGTCAGCAGACTGCAATCGGATGACTCGTCTTGTGATTTAGGAACATGGTCACAGCAGTCTTGATGTCCTTCCGCAAGCACAATCTGTGCAGCATAGACAGTAGCAGGGTAGACCAGCCAACAGAGTTGGCACGTGCAGCAACCACAGAGTGCTCTTTTGGCAGCACCCCATTTAGTTCAACTTCTAATTCCACAGTTCACTGCAGGCGCCGATGCAAGTCGATACAGCAATTTTGCCCATTGACTACATCCATCTTTTTGGATGTTGAGACTTCCTTGAGAAAATTGTACACCAAAGAAATTTGCGTGCCAAACCGCTTCAGAGAGCACGGAGGCACTATGAGGCCTCATTCTAGGGCACACCGATTAACTTGGGGAGTTGTAGAAATTTCTGGGCCTTCTGCCCAAAATGGGGCTAGTGCACACCAAGCGTACAGTCCTGCTGGTTGTTAACACCCAGCTGCTCACTGGTCATGAGACCAGGTTGGTTTTTGTTATTGCAGCGTATGTTGCATTCAAACTAATTCTGCTGCATTACTCCATGACCATCCAGACAAAGACAGGTTGTTCCAAATGTTGTCCGTCATGGAACATTTGTCTGCCAAATTTCCAGATAACAAGTACATGGGCAGAGTGATAAGAAAGACCGGGTGCTTCAGCCATACAATGAGTTGTAAAAGTCACATGATATAAGAAGCTGTTTATTCCTTGATCCAGTTAGCAGCATACAATGTGTATGTTTACTGTCAGACCACCACAGGAAGACAGATGTCTTTCTTGAAAGTCACTGAAAGTCTCATTGCTGAAGCAGTAGCCTTTACTTCACACTGTAGATTCATGCTGTAGAAAACGTAGCAAGGCTGCAGGATGGCATTTCGCTAACCGCATTCCCACCACAGGGTGAAAGACTACCATGCCATAGTTGCAAAGTCTGCTCCATGCAAGGAAAGAGGCAAAAGACTTGCGGTTACTGCCTTCAGTCTCCATCTCAGCCGGACCTATGTTTTCCAACTTGAATTAGCAGCGCTTTCCTACAGCAGTACTGTTGAGCTTTGTGTCCAGTGAACAGTAAGTGTGTGAAGAAACTTCTGGCCAGCAACGGTAGTTCTAGAAGATGAATTTGGGTGCTGGTTCGATGAGTACTCGAGAAACTGACTGAGGATACTCTGGGCGTGTAGCTCCTCTACCCAGAATCAGAAACAAAATAAATCTACCTGTGGTAACAGAAGCTCCAGCAGCAGCTCTACAAATTTCACACCATTTCTGCCTTTTTACAGAAAATGCAGGTGGTTGTTTCTCAGGAAGTGGCGGAATTCTCCAGTTCTTGGCTTCTGGTGCCTCCACTTGGTTAGGTCTTCTTCATCCCCTGCTCATGTATGTTGGGGGGGTGAGATTTAAATGGGAAGGTGATAACCTTATGTAAGAAGTTTGGTGCATAAACACTGTCTGAGCACACCTGAATGTATGGTTCTGCCACAATGAGCTCCGGTATTTTGCCAACCCTTCGTAGAGATGTTATTGCTACAAGGAAAGCCACCTTCCATGTTAAAAATTGCATTTGACAATTATGAATTGGTCCGTACTCCTATTTTGTAGGTATGCTGCAATGACTTAATGCAAGCCTAGTAAGTGTAACAAGTAACAGACTAGTGGTTCTGTTAGTAAATGGTTGATGTTTAAGGATGCACAGTAGTGAACAAAACATTTCCATTTTGCTGCATAACAAGCCCTAGTGGTTGGTCTTCTGGACTCCTTTAGAACAAATGCTTTCTAGAAGGAGAAGTATCCGAATTCTATGACCTCAGGAGCCAGATTGCAAGCTTGAACTGCTGTGCATTGAGACGTCTCACCCTGCCCCTTCTGTGAGTGAGAAGGTTGGATAGTTGAGTAGTTTCTCAAGGTACTAGGGATAACTCGAGTAGTGTACCATGGCCACGAGCCCATGTGGGAGCAATTACTATTAGGGTCACTGAAGTCAGTTTCCTGACCACATATGGAATCAGTGGGAGAGAAGGAAAAGCATAAGCAAATATCCGAAACAGTTCATCCATAGTGTGTTCCCTTTGGAAAGTGGATGTGGGTATCTGATGTGAATCTTTGCATTTTGAGTTTGGCGGTGGCGAACAGGTCAATTACAGGGGTTCCTCACCGGTGGTAGTATTGTTGCAGTAATGGGCGTGTGAATTTCCCAATTGTGAACTTGTTTCTGCGTCCTGATAAGGTCCTCAATGGAGTGTTACTGCCCTGGTATGTATTGAGGCCCGGAGGAGAAGTTTGTGTTTGCGATTTGGTCTGTGATAGGTGTGACAGTTTTATAGAATGGGTCTCCTGCCTCCCTTGTTTCTGGATAGAATACATTGCAGTCGTAATATTCAGAGAAGGACAGTTTTCCCTGTAATGTTCGTTAGGAATGCTTTTAGAGCCATGTAGATGGCTAGAAACTTCAGTATGTTGATGTGCATAGTCTGTTGTGATCTTCAGTGTCCCTGAATCACAATGTCCTTTATATGAGCACCCAATGAGGGATGCATCCTTTGTGATGGTCACCTGTGGGATTGGGTCCTTGAAGGCTCTTCCCTTCAGTTCATTTGAGGTGTTCCATCATTGTAGGGACCATGGGTGACCATATGGACCATGGGTGATGCCAACACTAGATCTTCTACCCTGCTTGTGACCATTGTGATGCTAAACTCTTGGAGGTCTCGTGTAGTCTTGTATTTGGCACTATTGCTATGCATGATGCCATCGTTCCCAATAGGTGCATCACTGTTGACCGGTAGGTGATGTGGCTTAAAAAGACCCAGTTTGTTCTGGAGATCGAGAACCCTTTGTGGATTGGGGTAAGCTTTTCCTGATAAGAGTGGAGTATTGCTCCTAGGTATGGTTGTACCTGGAATGGTTGGAGAGGAGATTGTTGCACTGATAGTGAAACCCTATTGGTGAAGTAGGTCTATTGTTTTGAGTGTCCTTTAGAGATTTGTGTTTGGTTGGACTCTTGATCAGCCAATAGTAGAGATATGGAAAGACATGTAGGTTCGTCATAATTTTGCTGTTACGGCTAAGCATTTTGTGAACACCCTTGGGGCTGCTGTACCCCAAAAAGGTAGCACTTTGAATTGATAATGACGTCCACTTACCACAAACCTTCGGTGGGCTGGGTGGATTGGAATGTGGAAGTAAGCATCCTTCAGGTGTAATGCAGTCACGAAGTCACCCTCTTGTAGTAGCATTACATCTTGCAATGTGACCATAGGGTAGTGTTCAGAAAGTACGTGTCGATTGAGTGGTCGCTGGTCCAGAATGGATTATAGTGATCCATCTTTTTTTGGTATGAGGAAATAGAGTAGACTCCTTTGTATCGATGTTTGAGTGGGACTGGTTCTATGGCCCCTTTTTGAAGTAACAGCTTTAATTTTAGCAGATGTGGATTTAACATCTGCAGTTTTGGCGGGATATTTGGAGGTAGTCTAGTCAATTCTATTGATGCCCCTTGCAGAGGTCAGCTCAATCTAATGATCATTTGATATTTGTCTCACCTCATTCACCAAGTCTTGTTTATTGTATTTTTCTGGGAGATGTTGTATTAGATCCTCCATCTCATCCTAGGTTGCCCATTTTATCTGGAGAATAGGCCAACTAAATTAGCAATGTTCCAATGGTTTGTGTGGCCTGCTGTTACTCTTGCCTGCTGCATCAATTCTTTGGCGTTTTGTCTAGAGGAGGTGGCCCTCCAGTACCTTGTGCTTAAGCGCTTTTCCTGCTGTAGTGAAAAACTAGGGTATCTGCTGGGGATATCCTTGTATGTAAATAGGGTAAGTTGGAGATGGCCTGTATTTTTCTATGCAAGGAGTTAGGACCCTGGATTTGACTGAGTCCTTGATGTCTTTGGATACGTTAAGGATGGAGCCAATCATAGGGAGATATTGAACTGTGTGCAAAAGTGTTTCCACTAGGAAGTCAGTTGGCCTCTGTAGTGTCCATGGGGATCTTGTGGTAGTCTGCCGCTCTTTGGATTACATTGTGGTATGAGGATGTGCCATCTGGAGGAGACTTTTATAGGTATTGGTGGCTCCATATCAGAGTCAGGCAAGACCACATCATAATCATCCTATGGGTCAGGGTTTGTTGAGTATCCAGTGTTCCTTGGAGTATGTCCTGTATCTCTCCCTCTTCTTGTGGAGAGGGTATACTTGGGTTTGTGGTGACGGAGGGGCTGAAAGACATTGGACTTGTGGCTCTGTGTTCCTATGCCACTTTTTTGGAGGCGGCTGTGGCAAGCATCGATCCAGAGCCTGAATCTTGGCATTTGCTTTAACGCTTTTCCTGCATAAACTGTTGCAGTCCCTCAAAGAACACCTTGTTTGTCACTCACTCTGGTTAGGAGTCTTATTTCTATGGAGTCAGTGACGTGCCCTCAGAAACTTTGAGTGGCTTGAAAAACCCCTGGTGGAGAGTTTTCTTCTTGTCAGAAGTGTCCGTGTTATTTCAGTCCTCGGAATCAAGGTAAGCATCGATCCAGATTGGCTCTAGCGCTTCTTCAGATCTGATGATTCTTGGGGTCATAGTCTGCTTGGCATCCTTTGGTGCAGATTTATGCTTTGGTACTGGTGTGTCAGTTGGTGCAGACTTCTGCTTAGGTGCTGGTGGCTGTCAGCATATACTTCTGCTATGGTAACTGCAAAGTGCCAGAAAAGTCCCTGTGCTGTGGCCTGTTAGCCTGATTGGGATCAAGAACATTTTCCCCTCCGAGGTGTGCTCACAGTTCAGCCACAGCCTGAGGGCTGTGGTGCACCATGGTGTGGCGGGGTGGTGAAGGTGCAAGTAAGGTTTTCTTTACACTGGGGTCGACTGTACTCCTGGTACGTGGTGTTGTCTTGGTCCTCAGCCCAAAATAAGATGAGCTATGGCAATGTGAGCCACTTTTCGTGCACTGGAGTGTGCTCTCCAGAGTATGAATCTGAAGTGACTTAGTGGAGGCTGGAGATCACCCCCACCTCCTAACGGAGCACCTGCTTTGCGTTCCACATCGCTGTCGTGCGACAACACGGCCTCAGCTGCCAGTTCCGTTGTGTGTGCCGGGCGTCAATCCCTAAGGCATTGGAGGATCATCTTGTTTTTGAATAATGCACAAGCCACACTCAGCCTCTGTGCTCTGAGAGAGGTATAAATTACACACCTCGTGTGCATCAGAATGTGTGTTTTTGGCCCTGCACCGAGGGCAGTCGGAAAAAGTCCTTGTTAGTCTCCATCACCCTTAGATGGCCATTTAACAGGTGTGCGTACTGGGTAATGTGTCCCTGGCTCCTAGAATCCATGAGTGTCATCTACTGACTCAACAACGTGTTTTTATAACCATAACCACGTGGGCATGGAATGCTGCAGCGCTCAACGCAGTACGTCCGCGCCCGATTGCGGAATAAAACTTTAACAATGGAGCTGTTGTACATGAACACAAAGGGTGAGGAGAAATCACGCACTAAGATCATAAAACTACGAGGAAAAACAACTTGCCGAGTCTGGGTCAAACTAGATGGGAGTATGCATAGCTTGTGTATCTGCAGCCAATACATACTACAATTAATTATTTTCTGTTGCCCATTAGAAAAAACTGTTAAGCTCTGATCATGTATTAGAAAGGTCTGCAATTTTGATGAGCAGAATGTAAATAAGTGGCACCTCTAACTCAAGACTCACTTTGGGTTCTAAGCAGGATAATAAGCAAAATTCAAAGATGGTTGCGCCTTCTGGAGGTGTTAAGGATGTGTTTATTCAAGTTGGCATGCCACTGCGACATAAGGCATCCCCAAATAAATGCATTTTTGAAAATGGAGAGCTGTGTTTAAGTACGTTGTTTGGGGACGATAATCTGAACCCTTACTTGGATGCAGTCAAGATGGAGATCTTTCCGATGTTTAAAAAGTGGTTAAAAAGGCACTATGAAATTTGCTAAGGTAAATAGACTGGGGCTTCAGTGAGAAGTAGGGTCAAGGTGGGGTCCATAATCGCTAGCACAGCTGCTGCAGTGCATAACTGAGGCGGTCCTGTTGGGATCTCTCGTGGGATTTCTCGTGCGCATTCTGTTCTGTTAGTTCCTTGCATGGAACACAGAATGCGCAGCTTGGAACGCAGAATGCGCAGCTTGGCAGTTGCTGCCGAGGGACTGTACAGAAATAAAGGACTCTGCCACAGACCTGCTTCACGTCTTCTTTTCAGTGGCGACGAGTGGTCCGGCCCCCTCTTCCTCACTGTGTGCGGCGGGACGTCCTGCTGCTCCGAGACGACGCTGAGTGTCTCGTCTGGGAGGCATGAAGAAGTGAACCTTCCTTTGCCCCGTGATCGCTCCTGGTGTGATCGCTTCGGGTGGACTTGAGGAGTGTTATCCTGAAGGCCCCGTCTTCACCGAAGATTGCGGTGAGATTTTGGCCATTTTTGCGCTCTCCCTCCAAGCTAAACGCTCCTCGCGCTGCCACTGGACTTTTCACTCACGCATGCGCGCATCGGAAAGAAAAGACTGGTGCGCGTTTACTGTTCGTTACGAACTTGCGCAAAGCAACGTAAGCGCCATTTTGAAGTGGGCAACGTCGGTACCTGAATTGAAAGTTGGTGAAACCACATGGGTGATCAGGGTCTGGAGTCTTTATGGATTGACTGATTCCTAATGCTAGCAAAGCCTGGTTGCATGTATCAGCTAAAGAATGTATTGCTTCTGAGAACATGCTGGCAGACCCAGTGTAAACCCAGGCAAGGAGTTTAAAGAAGAACAGTTCATTTACGCATAAAATCTTTATATTTAAATTTACCCACTATGCAGCATTGTCAATGGGGCGCAATATAATCTTTAGTAAAGATTCTTCGGTGACACACACACCTGGTGTGTCACATGATTGTGCATGGTGATCACAGTGAGTACAGTGTTGTGACAACTACATTCGGCGCATCTCGCCAGGACTTGTGTGCTACGTAGCTTCCTTTAAACTGTGTTTGCATGACTACCCAGCACAATACTGTCCAAATTTGGGGTGATTTCACTGTAACACGCACAGTAACACGCATTCTGAATATTGTTGCCACGGTGACACGCACACCACGCGTGTCAGCAAAGTGTATCACCATTACTGCATTGGTTGATCATTTCTTGGTTGTAACTTTTGGGGCAGCAACTCACCCACGCACAGCCACCAAATGGATGTAATTGCGCCACCTCCCTTTTTGCAGTCACCTGGTACTCCTCCTGTTATTTGGCAACAGTGGAAGGAGACATTTTAAGCCTACATTGAGGCGATTGATGGGGATACCTTCACTTCGAAAAAGAAGAAAGCTTTACTCGTTTATAATTTGGGTGCTGAAGGGAGGAACATTTTAAAGACCTTACCCCTTGAACTCGTGAGAACATGCATTAGCGGAGGTGATGAAGGAGATTCCTTAATTGTTGATGACTACGCTTCGCTTGTTAAAACTTTAGACAAAAGATTTAATCCTAAGCACAATATAATTAGAGCGTCACAAGTTTTTGCAACGAGCTCAAATTCCTGGGGAATCCATAGATTATTTCGTTGCTGCTCTCAGAATTTTAGCTGTCACTTGCAATTATAGGGAGTTCAGGGATGAAATAATCCGTGATCAGCTAATTGAACGCACATGCAACAAAAAGATTCAGGAGAAACTGTTATCTTCTGAGGAGCCTGACTTGGAGACTGCTCATTTTAGCAAGAAGTATTGAGCATTCTCAATTGTGCATGAAAGATGTGTCTGCGCCATCTGCATCTTCCAATGAAATAAAATTAGTTAGTACAAAAACTACTACTAAAACCACCAAGGGATCCAACATGAATGTGCCTCGCATTTCTTCACCTGCACCTAGTTTGCCAAAAGCCAAATCTGATAGACAAGATCTTTCTTGTTATAGTTGTGGAAGCAGATCTCATTTGGGCAATTTTAGGTTTTGTTTTGCCATAAATCAAACTTGTTTTAAGTGTGGGAAGAAAGGACATTTGGCACGTATGTGTAAGGCTACGGTGCCTCATAAGGAACCATCGCGAACTGTCAAAGCTATTGAAGGACTGTGTTGACTATGGGGATGACAATGAAAGTTACGAATTACTAATGTTGTCTTCTTCCTCTATTCCATCAGATGGTGTAGTAGAAATTGCCTCCATTGTAGAACCCCATAGAAGGAAATCACCTGCGTGTACCATAAGTCTGAACGGGAAGAACATGAAGTTTCTTGCAGATTCTGGTTCTCCCTTTACCCTCATTAATGCCAAAGACTTTGAAAGTTTGAGTGATATTCCTGTTGGTCAGTCCAACAAAGATTTTTGCTTATGGTGGTAAAAGAGTTGAGGTCCTTGGTAAATTTATAGGCAATTTAGAGTTCAAAGGGGATTCAGCACAAGGGACTATATTCATTGTAAAAGAAGGTGCAAATTTGTTGGGATGGGAGGAACAAGGTGAGCTGGGAATCATTCTTGATCCCAATCATCCTGATATGGTCCTGTCGAAACATGAAGCTAAACAATTTTATTCAAACCTCCCTGCTGTCACACCTGTGCACACAATTACTGCTGGGTTGTCATCTAATGGGGATTGGATTCATAGCTACCCTAGTATTTTTAGTGGGGAGTTGGGTAAGCTCAAGGGTTTTCAGCACCGTATCATTCTCAAGGAGGGCGCAAGGGCTGTTGCACATAAAGTGCGCAAAGTACCACTTGGCATGCGTGGTGAGCTTAGACAGGAACTTGAGCGGTTGTGCACAATGGGAGTAATTGAGCCCATTGAGGGGTCCGAATGGTTGTCCCCCATCGTTTTGGCGCGCAAGGCAGACAAATCTCTCAGAATGTGTGTGGACTTGCGCGACCTTAATGCTTGCATATGGGTGGACCGCCAACCCCTGCTCAACATTAACGAGATGTTGTCAACTTTGGAGGGTGCTAGGTATTTCTCCTCACTTGACATTTCCTCTGCTTACCATCAAGCAGAGTTGTGCATGGACTCGAGACGCCTCACGTCCTTTGTGACACCTGAAGGGGCGTTCCGCTATATACGCATGCCATTTGGGTTGGCGTCGGCTTCCGCAGTCTTCCAGCGTCTCATGGGGAACCTGTTTAAGAACACTGCGGGAGTCGTTTTTTTCCAAGACGACATCCTAATCCACGGGAAAACTGTGCTAGAACACAATGCCAGGGTAAAGCAGGTATTGGAGATTGTCAAATCTAGTGGGTTAACATTAAGGAAAGACAAATGCAGATTTCTTCAAGATGGTGTAGATTATCTGGGGCACCACATTTCTGCTAATGGGGTGGAACCCAAGCTAAAGCTCCTTGATGCCATTCAAAACGCACCTGAGCCGCAGAACAAGGACCAGCTTTCTTTCCTTGGGCTGGTTGAGTACTACGCCAAATTTGTAGCCAATTTCTCTGACAGGACTGTGTTTGCGTGAGCTCCTAAAAAAGAATGCTAGGTATATATATGGTCGAATCAATGTGCCTGTGATTTCAAGTTATTGAAAGAGGCAATTGTGCAAGCACGCCCACTCAAGTTATTTAACATTAATGATCGCTGCATTGTTACCACTGATGCAGGTTTAGGGGCAGTCTTTATGCAGAAAAGATCTGACAATAGGGAGGAGACCATTGCTTTTGCCTCTAGAGCACTTCGGGGAGCGGAGAGCACTTACTCAACGATTGAAAAGGAGGCCTTGGCTTTATGGTGGGGTGTACAGCATTTTCGCAACTTCTTGTGGGGGTACGAATTTGTTCTTAGGACTAACCACAAACCATTGGTAGATCTTTTTACCACCAAGTGTGGTGGCAGGGCCACTCCACGTATTGCCAAATGGCAGTACAGACTGAATGAATTTAATTACCGTCTGGAGTATATGGCAGGTGTGAAGAATCGTGTAGCTGACTGTCTGTCCAGATTACCCCTCACTGAAGTTGTCTCCGACACGGAGGGTGAACATTTGGATATGGTGTGTGCTGTTGGTACGGTAGCTGACACAGGAGCCGCCTTGTCTGAAGTTGATTGGAAACTGGCTTTGTCTGAGGATGTTGATATCAAGAAGGTGATGGACTTTGTGGTTCACGGCTGGCCTAACAGAACGATTTTGGCTCCTGAATTAATTCCTTTTATGAGGGTAAGTGATGAGTTGTCTCTGGTAGACGGGATTCTGCGTAGAGGTGGATTAATGGTTGTCCCCATGACCATGCGCAGGAAGGTTTTGGATCTGGCCCATGAAGGTCATATGGGCATCCGTGCCATGAAGCGGAGAGTTAGGGAGGATTTCTGGTGGCCGGGTGTCGATAGGTCCATTGAGCACTGTGTTCGTGATTGTGGTGCGTGTGTTTTGAGTGACAAGACTCAAGTGACCTATCCCTCTTCCATTTGTCCTGTTGCTGTAAAGAACTCACCGTGGTGCAAGTTTGCTTTCGATGTAGCTGGTCCGTTTGGTGGGTTGGGCAGTTCTCCCAAATACGCTGGTGTTGATTGACTATATGTCCAAATGGCCTGAGATCAGGTTTGTGGAGGGGATCAATTCTGCTACTGTTATAAGTTTCTTCAAGGATGTTTTTCTTTGGGAAGGGTTCCCGGAGGAGTTAGTGACTGATAACGGCACCCAATTAGTGTCTGTGGAGATGGAAGAATTTCTGAAGATGCATGGCATTAAACATACTCTCACCTCCCTCTATCACCCCCGCAGCAACGGTTTAGTTGAACGGCTGAACCATGTGATCAAGGATCAATTGCAGTTGGCTTCAATCAAAGGCTTGCACTGGAGAGTGGTGATTTCTGACATGTTGTGGGCAATGAGAATTACTCCTCACTCAAGTACTGGCATGTCTCCTTTCACTTTGTTAAGAGGTAGGGTGGCTGGTTCCAAGCTGAATAAAGACTGGATGTCTAGGAAGGATGTGGATCTGCAGAGGTTAGGCAAAGTAGCTGATGTCAGGGCTGCTGCCCAGGCCAAGTATGCATCTGTTTGTGTCAGAGTATCTCCCGTGCGTAATGGGGATTGGGTTAGGATTAAGAAGCCAGTTCTTGTTCGTAAGGGATTCTCTCGGTTTTCTGCTCCTGTTAGAGTGAGAGAGGTGAGAGACCGAGTTGTTATACTGGAGAATGGGAAAATTTGGAACAAGTGTGCTGTCTCAGTGGTGCCGGAGTCAAAAACTGAGTTCGTGAAAGGTAAATTTGGGGTGGACACTCCTTGTACGTCATTGCCTCCTGTGGTGGTGAGCCCGAAGATTCCTGTACACCTGTCAAGGACACTGTTCCTCGACAATGCCTTCCTAGAACTAGAGCTCCCCCCACCAAATTTCATGATTGTTAGATTTTAGTTTTGCCTCTTCTCTTTTTTGTTTTATTGTCCAATAAGTTTCCGTTCTTTGTTTTATGTGAAGGGAGGGGGGTGTGTTGGGATCTCTCGTGGGGTTTCTGTTCTGTTAGTTCCTTGCATGGAACACAGAATGCGCAGCTTGGCAGTTGCTGCCGGGGAAGCTGAGGGACTGTACAGAAATAAAGGACTCTGCCACAGACCTGCTTCACGTCTTCTTTTCAGGTCCGTTGTAGTGTAATCATTGTGTAAGGTTGAGCCTTCTCCAACGAAATAAAAAAAAGTAGTTTTAAAGAGAAAAAAGAAGATAAGAATCCTTAAGTGAAAAACTTAAACAAAAACACATTTCCCCAATAACTGATAGGACATGTTTGAAGGGAGGGGTGTCAACTTTGCTGTTGAAAGGTAGTATTGCAACTGTTCTCCCAAAACAGGTTCTCCCGAATGAGGACCTCTGGGATACTCATTCGGGGGCAGGAACAGCTAGTTCCCCCCCCCCCCCCGCCCTACCACTCCCCTGCTGGCGCTCAGCCAGGGAATGGGGCCTGGGCATGTTCTCCAACCAGGCTGTAATGCAGCCTGGGTAGAGAACATACGAAGTGCGCATGAATGTTTGGCCGGCCAAACATTCACACGCACTATAGGGACTGCAAACCACTCCCCTATCCCTGCTCTCAGCAGAGCAGCCCAGCCCCAGCGACAATGCCTCAACAAGGAAAGATTAAAAATATAATAACTTAGTTATTTATTTTTTTCTTTAGTGACAACTTAAAAGCAGTGGGGAGACGCTCCTCTGCCTTAGCGGAGGAGCCACCACTCTTTGGCCCTTAATTCAATCACTGTTATAGTACGGGAAGAATCCCATCATGAAAGGGTAGCGTTATTGTACTGTTTAACAAGGGTCCATAATCTTCTTCAGCAAGTGTTCGGAAGATAGCATTGTTGGATGCTTGATGCTTCTGGCAACCTTTTTGCCAGGAATTTATTTTGGTCACTTACAACAATGTGCACCCAATCAGAATATCATTCCTCTGGAACAAGCTGGGTTTAGGAGGAATCCTAGCACGCTTGACAATATAGTAGTCCTTCAAGTAATAGTCGAAAAATATTCTCTCCTGGTGTGTGCCCTTATACATGGCGTCAGATTTCTCCACAGCGTTTGACAGTTGATCGCCAGATGTGGAGAAAGCTTCTCCATCTGGGTGTACTGCACCATCTTTTGGGTCTTATGGAATTGCATTCGGATGCCTAGTGCCAAATCTCGATGGGAGGGATGCAGGGCTTATCCCGTAGGCTTCAAATGCAAAATGGTCTTAAGCAAGGTTGCTTGCTGGGTCCTCTGTGGTGTTCCCTGTACATCCATGATCTTCCAGGCACCTTAAAGTGAAGGTCCATCCTCCAAGATTCGGTGCAATGTCCATTAGCTCCTACTGTATGCAGACGATGTAGCCACAAATAGGCCTGCAGCATAGTCTTGTAGGGTTGTCAAAATATGCAGAAGTCCACTTTTTGAAGATTCACATTTCCTACAAGTAAAAATTTTGATATTTCGTAAGAATGGGTTATGATCGAAGTGGAAGTTTAAGTGGTACTTGGGTATGGACAAATTCGAAATAGTGTACTCTAATCTTTGTCTTGGTATGGTTTTTTGTAAGAATGGTTGGGATGTTGATCATAAGAAGCTTTGTTCAACAGGGCCCTCAGGCAAATGCTTTGATTTTTCAAAATGAGACATTTTGGGCATGTACTATCAGTTTATAGGGTCAAAATTCTCTCATCATTATGTTCTACGTGCGAAGTGTTGGATAGGAGTCTGGCATTCCTTTGCGGGGATTGAAGGTCTAATATTTCACTACATATGTAATTTGAACACACTTGCAGCCCCTAATGCACTGTGCTTGTTTGGTTGGTCTGACTACTACTTTTCTTTGCCTGCCGTCTTGAGGTGGGGTAACTTGCTTCCATGTTGAAGGGTGGAGAGGGCGCTACATGCAGCCTTGAAGCTCAAAATGCTCTTTTCAGGAAGAAAGGAGTTTAAGGTCCTTTGAGCAGACCAATTACATTTTTGGACTCTACTTGCATGTAGATTCTCCTATACCAAAGTCCGCCTTGAAGAGTTTCATAATGACTGTTTAAAGTCAGTCTAGCTAGAGAGCTAGTCCTATGCCAGTCTAATTTGCACAATCATGTAGTTCAGGAGAGCAATTTGGGGACTAAACCTCAGCCTTACTCAATTTGGAATTTACCCCACGGGATCAGAGAAGATGCCTCCTTTTACCAAGTATGGATCTGCTCCCCTTAAGTGTCACTGGTATCTGGGACAATATCACGAAAAAGGATAGATGTGGAGTTGACAGTTCTATATCCAGGATCTTAATCATGTACTTTTTGGTTGTCCCAAGGTACAGAATTCTCGTCGTCATTTAAGACATCTGTTCCTTAAACACCACATTTACTAGCCTCCAGAGCAGAATGTATGTTAAGTTTCCACCAAATTAAATGCCCTGTAATCAAGATTTATCCATTTTTTATATCTTTTAAAAACCTGTATTCGGGTCCTTGGGGTACTGCTGGGGGATTACCATTATATAATTCTATGTCACCCTTTATTAGATCTTAGCTTCTCAAACTTGCATGGATGCATTTGTATGGTTAAACTTATAGGCAGATTTGTACTCCCTAGGTTGCTGGATATCATTGTTTAAGGTTGTTATATAGAACAATTCAATCTGATCAGGTCTTTAACGTTTAATATTTGCATACTATGGCCCTCATTAGGATGAAGGTCAGAAAGGCTCCGACCAACATCCTTGGTTTGACTTCCGACCGCCATATTAGGATTGTGGCGGTTTGAATTTAAACCAGCCGGTCATTCCGGCTGATTCCAACGGGTTCATGGAGCCCGGCCACCAGTCGGAAACCCACCATAATCCCATGCGGATGGCATTGACACCGTCCGATGTCGGTTTCCAACATGCTTTCCCTGTCGGACTTTTTGATCTGGAAAGCCTGTCGTAAAGAGACTTTAGGGAATAGCAGGGATCCCTGCGGCCTCAGGTTGGGGATGGCGGGGGTACCCATGGTGCCCCCCTGTAAATCAATGCACCATGAGGTGCCTGCCATGCGGTGCAGGGATTTACACAAACTCCCATTTCTCTATGGGAGCTTGTGCTGCAGCCGGTTTCTGACTGCAGCACAAGATTCCATAGAGAAATGTGAGTTTGTGACCGCACCATGTGCGGTTGCATCGTAATATGGGGTGCGGAACCGCCGAACTATGGTCAGTCCTCGAACCGATGCATCGTAATAGGCCCGGTGTTACTCGCGATGCGACTTCCTAAAGATTGCATTTATGGGATTAGGGTATACAACTACTGTATGCCCTTATATTGCATGCTTGCAATATTTGAATATTCTATGTTGTATTATGCACAATGTCACTTTTTAGGATTGAATTTATAAAACTCGTATGCAATTTTTGTACATCTGTGGCACTATGCATGTTCTTTGTAAAGGTCAGAAAATGATGTACTGCTGGAAGTCGGTTGGTTGAGCTCTTAAAGTATCTCATGTAATGGGCTGGAGAATTCACTTTTTATTGTGACTTTATACTGTATTATGTATTGTTACCATTGTCATAAGTTATATGAACCTCCATTGGAGACCTGTATCATAAATTAAAATTTGTGATTTCCAGGCCCATTCGCTTCTCTTAACGTTGAGTCTGCCAGGAGGGATCAGATTCAATCCCATACATTCCAAATTTAGAACAGCATGGCCAGCAATAATCATCGGCTTTGCAAAGTCTGTTGGGGGATCATTGTGTCCAATGGACAATTAAAAATAAATGCATAACCAATGAAGATTTAGATTGGCTGATCCTCCCCTAGAACAGACAGATATGCGCACGTCCAGAATACTAAAGGTGCAGCAGAGAAGAGCAAAAGTGGTTTGGGGGGGGGGGGGGGTGGTGGGGGCTCACATTCTTCATGTGTTTATGAAAGTCTGCCTGCTTGGGTGGTTTACCAGGTGGTGGCAATTTAATTTGTGCTGATCTTTTATCTGAACGACAGTGCACCTAGGAAGTCTAGATATCCTCAAGTTACTTTTCTTGATCTAGAGAATATTGGATTCAGTGGTCTTCAAGCATCACAATAGCATTGACTTGAAACTTATTCCAAAAGATCTTATTCCTCAACCAGGTGTTTCAGAAGGATGCAGTTTAGGTTTTTGTGGTACCATTTGATGTGTTGAGCTATTCAATCTGATGGGCCCATCGATTCACTTTGCTTAATGTTTTATTGGACAGGAGGATGAGGTGTTCTGAAATTGGATTTCCCGTTTCCAGTATAGAGGAAAACAGAAGAATTGGTGTTAGGGAGACCACAAGTTTGACCCAGGGAAGAGGCATTTAAGTTTGAGGATTTAAGCCACAGGAAAGCTTGGGTTAGTTCTAGCACACCCTGCTAAAGGTGGACATTTGGAAAGTTAATTCTAACTTGTTTCAGTAATTTAAGATTACGGATTTTGATTTTAAGTATGTTCTACACCAAAGGGAAGTATTTAGAGTTGTGTTGAGTTCTCAGGAAAAAAAACACAAAAAAAAAAACACACAATTGGCACGAACATGGGAACATTAGCGTAAAGTATGTGTGTACAGTTTTGATAATCGCCAAAGGGTGGTAGGGGACTAGGACATTGACTTTTCTGATTTAGTCATTAAATTTCCTTTGGTTGAAGTTAGAGTTTGTCAAAGTAACAAGAATGAGGTTCCATATAAATTCATATTTAGAAGAACGGTTGTCAAGCACAATCTGGCGAGTATGATTTTAGCTAGATGTTATTTAAGTTTGGACCATAATGGAGGGATATATAGATGCAGTTCTTGGGATGGGGCTGGAGCCAATTGCAGACAGTTGATCAAAACGTTGGCACAACCTAGCATTTTCAATGAGGAGGCATGGGGTTTTGATTTATGCTAGACTTCATTCTGACCTTTTCTAAAAGTGGTTCAAGGGTTAGGATAAACAGAAGGGGCAGAATATCCTTGCAGTCCTCTTTGGAGTTTAAGTGTGAAGGAAAACATACTAATAAGAAATGACAGCTGAAGTTCGCTTAGAGTAGTTTGGTGCAGCTGATAAATGTGCCATGTATCTGCACCATTTCAGCAATCTAAAGAACGTGCATTTCCACTTTAAAAGGTATTTTCGGTATCTAGAGCGATGCCACAATAAATGTAGTCTTTTCTTCTGCAAGTCAGACGTCAACCAAGTATTCGATTTTGAATGTGGAAATTCACTGGTAAATAAAACAAGGTTGTCTGTGTGGATCAGGAATAGGAGCACTGTCTAGATTTGCAATGAAACTAGAATTTTAGATTGAAAGTTGGCCATCTCTAATAAATGTAAAGTCAACATGGGCCTTTCCACAGTTATACGAGGACTACTTCTGTAAAAGAGCCCGTAGGATTTTACTTGTTTGAAAGTGTAAATGGCAACACAAGTTAAAGGGCGAGCTCCCCTTGGTGCTACTGATCAGATTTCAAATGGTGGCAGCATGACCACAGGCATTTTTCTTGAAGACTCGTGGTATTTAATTCCTAGTTCATCAAGTCATCTTCAAGGTGGGAATAGAACAAGGGAGTGTGGCAATACCCAGCTAGCTGGAGTGTTTGGATCCAGTTTGTTTGGTAGGTGTCACTTGCTTAAAAGTCATGTCTCAATTACTGGGAATACCCAAATCTCTCCTTCGCCTTCGGAGAGTGGGCTAGCAACTTGGAGCATTTGTTTTCCACATGCTGCATTTGGCTTTGAAGCTTAGGAAATCAGCTGTGAAAGTGCATCCTTTGCTGCTAAATATTTTAAGAAGCCCATCACCCCTCCGGAAAGTTAACTTCTCTTCAAAGAAATGAAATGGTTTAAGTACCTGCTTTGTATCCTTTAAAACCTCATTCCCTGCCAGAAAAGCAATACTTTTACCTCTCAATGTTGCATTGCATGCATTCCAGACGATGTCTGGAGTCTCATTTACTCATTGCTGGATATTTGTTATTTGCAGATCACTTGCTCTAGTCAAGCTACACGTCACTAGCAAGGCCCAGTGAGGTTTACACACCCCTGGGAATGCTCATTGCCTAAGAGGTTAAGGCCTGATTTTTCATCTTTTTTTGAAAGGCTGCATCATGTTGGAGCCCAACTAATTTGACTAAGCTTCCACCATTCTATAGTTACGCAGAACCAAAATGCTTCACACCACTTCAACACCCTAGAACTAGAGATTAGAATACATTAGAGCACAAATGACGTGAAATGCAAGCAGTGCCCATGATAGCGTGCAACAGACTCTACATTAGAACGATAGTCTGTGTTGGAGGTGCTACAAAACAATGGTGATGCATTAGTAATGTTGGTGAAACCAGTGTGGTATCCCTGCTCTACCTACGGAGTACCCAAACAACTAAAATTATCTGGGCCAGGAAGGGACTGGATGTGTTGATGCCACTGAACAAACTTTTGTGGAAACGCAGATGTACCAAGAGTCCTATTTCAACTGGCTGGTAATCAGATTTGACGGAACCTACCTAGCTTGCCCCATCTAATGGCCGGGTATCATGGTGACCAAGTGGTTTATACTTCCGCTAGCACCATGTCACTTCAAATTACATGTTTAACACATGCAAGACTGTCAATTATGTAGCTCTGTGTACTACAAACACCAATTACTATATTAACTATTGGCCACAGCATCTACAATACTAAAGATGGTACTGTTCTGAATGCAATTCCACATGCTAGTCAAACTTTTTTATGCAGGAGACAAGGAATGATATCCATTTTTACACGAGGCCAAGTGCAGGAGGAGCTGGACTGTCATTGTGGAGACTTTAAAAATTGGCAACATGAAGGGCCCAGGCAAAAATAGCACTACATACCAGTTTCCTAAAGGGGAAATAGACTGAAGTTCATAGCTATGACCACAATATATCCACTGCAAAACCACTACCAGCAGATTATTCAAGACTGACAGTCAATGTTCCTTAGAGGTGGTAAGAGTGTCACAGCACGCCTTCGTAAATTACTGCAAGGAGGGATTAGAACGTTCAAGCATCTCAATGTCACCCGCAATACGCCAATGTGGCAGCAGCAATGAGTACTCTGCCAATCACTCATGCCATTCCAGGTGATGCATGAACACCTCCAAGCAAGCTGGTTTAAGTGAAGTGAAACGTCATAGAACCAAATTACAATATATTTGTTAGGAAGGTTTCCTCAAGCAAAATTAAACCCATCGAATGCACTTTTCTAGCACTATCGCCACAAAAAAACTTCTCATAAAGATCTAATATCGTTTAAAACCCTCAGGTTGGGGCCCGAAAGCCATTACATATCTAAGCCTGCAAACAGTGCTCCATCTGGCTGCTCAATGAGAACTCGTACGACAAGCCAAGCAAAAACAATTTGAAAATTAGTGCGTAATGGGGAGTGTGGATCTATACACTTGTATACTTCACAAAACACTCGATTAAAAGTACTCCAATTATCACGGTAACTAAACCCTGCAATAATACAAGCAAAGCCACTATCAGCTACGAACCACTCCTAGAGCGGGCTGGTTTTATTCTGCAGCGTCACTCGTGAGAAAGTGGCCACCTGCTTAAATCCGATGCATTGTGTGCGCAACATAGCTTCGGCAAAATCCCACTACTTAGTGTGCCAAATCCTATTTTAAGGGCGAATCCCTTCCCATCCCTCGCACTTAGATTTACTTGACAGCCATAACAAGCCTCGAGACGGCAGAGGGAGGGGGCGACAAACTGTTGCCGTCCGACACTCACCTGAGGGGCCGGAGGAATGGGCCGCAGCTTCCAGGTCGTGGGTACCCCAGGGTCGGTCCCACCCGGTCATGCTGAGGGACTGCAGGCCGAGGCACAGGTCGTTGGTGTCGGGCAGCACTCGAGGCGAATCCTGCACGGAGGTGGGGAAGAGCATCTTGCTGGCCGCCGCCGCCCCCTCGGAGTCCTGGAAGTCTGCTTGGGCGTAACACAAGAAAGGCGAGAGTTAAGGGAGCCGAGTTTGAGTCTCTTCAAAAGGCACTCTAATGGCGGAAAGCTGGTGTCGCCGTCCCTGTGCCACCTCCAGACCCAGGAGGCAGCCATGCATTCGGCAGCCCAAACAAATAAAAAAATCCCCCACCCTTTCCTATCCTGTCTGCATTACTGACTGAGCCGGCATGTGACCCAGCGGCTGACCGTCTTCCACGCTGCCGCCTGTGACATCAGCTTCGCAATGCAACAGAACAATTGCTTAAAAGGGAGGGGTGGGTAAAAATAAATCAGTCTCGCATATGGGAAGAAAGGTGTAACCAAGGCGGGCAGGGTCACAAAAGCCGGGCAGTCTGAAGCGAAGAGCGAGCAAACAGGACGCAGTGGGCTGTGGGAATCTCTGCCGAGTCCCGTGCATACTACTGCGCAGCGACAGTGCAGAGGAGAATCTGCTAGTTCACTGTTGCGTCGCCCAACCTCCACCCCTCGCCAGCCCCTCCCCACCCAAAAGCCCTGCTCTTCAGCTCTGGACCGTCTCCAGCCCTGAATCAGCAGCCCCGAGCTGCACAAATTCTGCTAGCATAATCTATTCGCCTAAACTTGGCTACTGGCTCACTGACGCTGCATTGTTTACCACTGAGTAATGTGGATAACCTTCAGAAGGGAAAGAAAATGAAGACATTGTTTAGCTGCAAGGGAGTGGACTGAACTCCATGCCGGCGTCACAGCCGGGAGAGCAGGATGATACAGCACTTCAAATGGGAAAATGAAAGGAAAACTCCAGCATGCCGGCAAAGGTACAGCATTAAACACTTAAGGGGGCCTGGGCCGGCTGCCTCTTATGGGGTGAGGGGGGTGGGGGTGAAGGGGACAAGAGGGTTTGAGAAGGCAGGGAACTGAGCTCCAAGGAGTCACGAGGGCCAGGGCGTGGTGACCAAGGCACCAATAAAAGTTTAGTTTAAAAGGCACTGCTGTGTCTCTGCATCACAAGATTGAACAGTTACGCTCACACTCCGCCCTTAGTAGGGCAGGCCGAGCCTAACTCCATGCATCACCCAAATACCTCAAGATGTAAAAGCCTGCCAATGCAAAGGAGTGAGTTTTAGTAGTTAAGGTGCGGGACGAGACCATTATTTCCCAGAGATCAGTTCAATGTGCCTGGCACTGGCCCAACTACTCTGATGCAGCAATCTGGAAGGGCACTCAGGCCAGTGAAAACGCCCTTGCCACTTCAATGCATTGGTCTGACACTGCCAAAAGGCAACAAGCTGAAGGATTGCATACAGTCAGTATCACAGATGGGAAATCTCACCCACGACTGAACTATGGCATCTACCTACACCCAGGTGGTGCAAGCATGCAATGACCAGTACAGAATAATGAAACAAGCAAATAGTTTTGAAATAAGGTCGGTGAGGTAAATGCGCCATTTAAGTAGTGGGAAATGCAGTTCATGGATCCAACCTATAGTACAGTTTCTAAAGTAGGTACATGCACGGCAGATTCAGGGTAACTGCCATCTAAAAAGTTAAATGCAATAGAAGCTCCTTTTTTGTGTAGAATGAGGTTTGGCGGGATAGGGAGGGGTAGTTTGGCTATAGAATCATGTTGGATACTAGAATGTATCCAAACATGCTAGATACCAGATTTGGAAATTGCTATACCCTTCTTTGTGGTTTGGAGAATGCTACAAAATAGTGGAGTCTTGCAAAACAATTGTGTTCCATCAATGTAGTACATTAGTGCTACGTAAACATCTAATGCAGTGGTTCCCAATCTGTGCACCACAGCACCCCCAGTGTGCCATCAAAACTAGCCAGGGGTGCCGTGTACTATGCTACTGCTGCATTCCAACACAGTATCCCCGCCCCCCTCTCCCCCATACGACTGCCTGCCAAGGATTGCATGCAATCACGTCTGTTTCATGGCCTTTGTCTTGTGACTTAATAGGATTGGCAGGTTCTCCTACAAGTGATACATTTTGGTGAAATGTTTAAGGGGGCATTAGTGAACAAGGCAAGTCTGCTATATTGATCACCTGCACCCTCCTGAATGTTCCGTGCATGAAATCTGGGTCGGAGGTAGGGATAAAAGCACCACATTGACATTAATAAGTCACAAGAAACTGTTGCGAAAGTCTCAATATACACACTAATTTTCTGTGCAGTGTACACCCACGAAGCTCTACAATAGTGTAGTAACTTAGGGAGAGCTTCTCCAGAAGGAGCCTGCAAACACATGGTGGGTATGGGGTGATATGGCTAGAAACTCTGCTCCTATTGCCCATCTTTGGCAAAGGTCTGAAGACCACATTCAAATTTCAATTATGGAAGTGCAGTATATGTAATTGTTTGAGCAGACCGAAAAAGGATTGTTACTTACCCAGTAAGCATCTGTTCTTGGCATGTAGAGCTGTAGATTCACATGCTTTGCTTACTCCGGCCATCCAGTATTGGGACTGGATGTTTGCAAGTAGTTTTTCTTCGAAAAAGTCTCCTAGTCACGAGGTAAGGTGACTCCCTTCGGTGATAGTGCGCATGGTAATCGACTCGTTGTTAGATTGTTTTCCCGCAAGAGGGTGAGAATGGAGTAAGTGTAGTATAGAGTTGTCCATGCGTATGAATGTATAATGAACTGCAACAACTACAGGTACCCGGGGAGGCGGGTGGGCACATGTGAATCTACAGCTCTACATGCCAACAGATGCTTTCTGGGTAAGTAACATTATCCGTTCGAGGCATGTGTTCTGTAGATACACATGCTTTGCATAGACTACATAGCAGTATACACCCAAAGCAGTGGCTAACCTGTAGATGTTGCAGTTGCTTGAAAGTGTTTTAAGTACTGCTTGGCATACATTAGCTTGTTGTCGTGCTAACATCTACACAATAGTGTTTGGTAAATGTGTGTGGTGTAGACCATGTAGCTGCTTTACATGTCAGCTAGAGGGATGTTACCTAAAAAAAAGGCTACAGAAGCCCCTATTTTGTGAGCGGAATGCGCTCTAGCGGGCCCTTAGCTTTTGCGTAGCATATCTAAATGCATTGAACAATCCTTACAATACTAGATTTAGAGATGGGATTGCCTTTGTGAGGTGGAGCAAATGAAACAAACAGTTGTTTTGCGAAAGTCTTGTCCTATCTATGTAGTACAATAGAGCTCTTTTTACATCAAGCGTGTGAAGAGCACGTTCTCCAACAGAGTCAGGTTGAGGAAAAATCACCGGTAACAACCAATTGGTTTATATGAAAAGCAGAAACCACTTTGGGGAGGAAGTTAGAGTTAGTACGGAGAACTACCCTGTGTGTAGCTGAAACAAGGGTTCTTCCAAGGTTAATGCCGGTAGCTCACCAACTCTCCTTAATGAGGTGATGAGAATGAGGAAAGCAAGTTTCCAGGATAGAAATTGCAAAGGGCACTTGTGCAATGGTTCAATACCCATACCCATTAGCCTTGTAGGGACAATGTTGAGTTCCATACTGGGGCAATTCTTGGTGGTAGCACTCTTTAGGCCTTCCATAAATGCTTTGATTACTGGCACTTCAAATAGTGATAAATGCTGCCCATTCTGCAAATACGCAGCTACTGCTCAAGGTGGAAACAATTGGATTTATAAGCTAGTCCAGTTTACTATAAGTGTAACAGGTAACATTTTGTATAGAAGCATCTAGGATTGATTTTATTGCAGTAAATAACAAATCTTTTCCACTGCGCTGCGTAGCAAGCTCTGGTGGTAGGCTTTCTTGCCTCCTTTAGAATAGACCGTCTTGGTGGTAGATTTAAATAATCAAACTATGACTTCAGGAGCCAGGTCGCCAAGTTTAGTTCTTTGAGATTTGGATGCTTGATTTCTCCATGGTTGTGTGAGGAGCCTGGAGGTGAGATGCAGCTTTTGATGTAGAACTAGTGACGGCTCCAACAAGGTGGTGTACCATGGTTGACAGGCCCATGCGAGAGACACTAGAATTAATGTGAGATGTTCCGAACCAGACACGGAATGAGTGGAAGAGGCGGGAAAGCGTAGGCAAATATTCCTGACCAATTCATCCATAGGGCATTGCCCTTTGAGGGCGGGTGTGGGAACCTGGAGCCGAAGTTTGGGCATTTTGCGTTGTGACTGGCAAACCAGTCCATTTGTGGAAACCCCCATTGTTGAAAGTATGGAAGGAGAACTTGGGGATGAAGTTCCCACTCGTGAATTAGCGGTCTCCTTCTGCTGAGGTCAGCAATCTGGTTTACTCCTGGGAGGTGTTCTGCCAGAAGATAAATTCTGTGATGGATTGCCCATCTCCAAATGGTTTGAGCAAGTCGTGACAGTTGGCGAGAGTGCATCCCTCCCTGCTTTTGCACATAATACATTGCGGTCATGTTGTCGGTTCGGACAAGGACAGTTTTGCCCATTAGGTGACTTTGAAAAGCTTTGAGCGCTAGAAAAACTGCTAGAAGCTCTAGATAGTTGATGTGGAGGCTTTTGTGCTTGTTGCTCCACAGGCCTTGTATGGTGTAGTGTTGTAGATGGTCACCCCAACCTGTCAGATGTGTCTGCTGTGAGCACGATCTGTGGAATAGGGTCGATGAAAGGCCGTCCTGATACATTTTGTGGGTTCCACCACTGCAGAGAGCGATGGGTGCGGCCATCTACCAACACTAGATCGGTTAATTGACCCTGCGACTGATTCCACTGACGTGCTAGGCACTCTTGTAGGGGACGCATGTGAAGTCTTGCATGGGGCATAATTGTGATGCAAGACGCCATCATTCCCAGCAGTTGCATGAACACTGGCTATTAATGTTTGGTTGGACTGAAACTGTAGTATGAAAGACTGAAAATTCGGAATTCTGGCTACATTGGGTGAGGCTAGCGCTTTGACTGTCTAGAGTGGTCCCTAGGTAAGATTGCATCTGCAAAGGATGCAGGTGTGATTTTTGTGCATTGACTGTAAATCTCAGTTGGTGAAGTAGGGCTACTGTGTTAGAGTGTCAGACAGTTTTGGTAGGTGCTGGCTTTGATGAGCCAGTCGTCTAGGTAGGGGTAGACGTGAATATGCCGTCTTCTGAGATGAGCTGCGACTACTGCCAGGCATTTGGTAAATACTCTGGGCGCTGTAGTCCCCAAACGGGAGTACCTTGAATTGGTAATGTTTGCCTGCTATCACAAATCGGAGGCATTTGTGATGAGCTGGGTGAATTGGAACATGAAAATAC
Organism: Calotriton arnoldi; assembly: GCA_963921515.1. Classification (NCBI taxonomy): domain Eukaryota; kingdom Metazoa; phylum Chordata; class Amphibia; order Caudata; family Salamandridae; genus Calotriton; species Calotriton arnoldi. The sequence goes on from CAWUFW010000977.1 coordinate 1,791,270, forward strand.
GCGTCTTAAGTCTAGCGAATCTCCTTTCTGTAAAAGTGGACGTACCTGTTGAAGGGTCACCATATGAAAATGTTCCGACAGTATGTAGTGGTTTAACTCAGATCCAGAATAGATCTTAAGTTTCCGTCCTTTTTGGGAATCAAAATAGAGTAAACCCCTGAACCTTGGTATTGTACTGGAACTGGTTCTATAGCTCCTTTTAGTAAGATTGCACTTCCTGTTCGAGCAATTGCAGATGGTCTGGAGACAGTTTGTGAAAGCGAGGTGGATAGGTGGTAAGCTCCAGGCAATAACCATGTTGGATAATTTCAATCACCCATTTGTCGGTTGTTCTAGATTGCCAAATGGGGAGAAATTGTTCAAGTCTTCCTCCGACAGGTGTGGTATGGCGGGGGGGGTGGTGAAGCATGGGCAAGACAGCTTATTAGGGGAAGGGGAGTTACACGGTGTTACCCTTATCCCTACCTTTAAAGTTGTTACTTCTGTAACCACAATAAAAGCCTCTTGAGGGAGAGGACTTATTCCCTTTGTAAGTGGAGGTATTCTGGTCTGAGGGTGTGGTGTTGGACCCCGCTCGGTAAAAGGAACAACGAAAGGAGCCTGTTTGAAGGAGACTGGCGCACTCCCATGGATTTAGCTACTTCCGTGTCCTTTCATTTGAGTGTCTAATCAACCTCAGGACCAAAAAAGAAGTTTATTAAAGAGTGTGTTCAAGATAAATTGCTGAACCTTGAAAATTCTGAACCGAGCGGGCCTTCTAAGCAAAATACCAGTATTGACCTTTCTAGTAGCGGTATTTGCAGCATCTAGAGCACATCTTATGCAAGAATTGGAAATTAATTTTACCTCATTCACTAAATCTTGCGCTTTTGTTTTATGCTCATCTGGTAGATACTGAAGCAACAGCTTCATTTCATCCGTGTGTGCTCGGTCCTACCTGGCTAAAAGGCCCTGTGTTTGCAATGCGCCAGTGATTAGCAGCCTGGGCAGCTATGAGTTTGCCAGAAGAGTATCAGCTTACACTCTTTAGCTGGAGAAGGATCCCCTGATGTTTGTGAATTAGCCTGTTTACGAGCGTTGGACACTACCAGTGAATCTAGTGGTAATGGCCCTTAATAAAAACCAGATCTGTTGGAGGGTTTATATTTGGTCAACTCTAGGAGTTAAGATTAGTGCACGCATGGGATCTTTAAAGATGATCAGCGTGCCTCATCATCCCCATAAGCATGGCAGTGTTTGTGAAGACCTATGTGTAGATCCAAACGTTTCAAACCAAAATAATCTTCCCCTAGAGATTTTGAGTGCCACCCCATGATATTGTGCAGCTCTAGCAATGAGCTCCTGATATGATACATTGTCATCAAAAGAAGGTTTAGCAGGGTAAAGATCTGGATCGTTGTCGGGGGGAGGGGGGGGAATCAATTGTGTGGTCTGTCCATGGATCCACTGGTAAATGTGTACCCCCTTCATCAATATCATCCCCATCATGGTGAGATTGTAGAGAATCGACGTGATATGTAAAGGATTCAGAGGTGGAGAGGGGGATGGAGGAGGTGGATGAAAAGGACTGGTAGCAGACTTGATGGAATCTTGGAGAGTGTCCTCATCAGGAAGCTTGTGTTTGAGGTAGTCTGGAATGAATATGTCCCGTTTCAGGGTTCATAGTGTTTTGCTTGGGATCCATTTTCGGTGGAACAAGGTCTAAATTTGGATCTGAAGGGACATCTTATGATTTTGGTGCCGATGTTTGTGGAACAGGTATGGGCTGGCCTTTCGGTACAAAAGATTTCGGTTCCGAAGGTGGTTTATTGATCGGTGCGGAGGGTTTCAGCTCCGAACCGGATTTTTGTTTGGAACCGGACGGCTTCAGTTCCAGCTAGGATTTCGGTCAACTTGGTACAGAGCCAGAAGGATTGAATGAGTGTTTGAGCAGTTGTCAGAAACCTCTTCTTGGTGCCGACCTTGGCCAGAAGGCAGAGGTGGTGCCGAAGCCTTCGGTTTCTTGTAAGTGGGTTGATGGGGCAAGGGGTCTTCTGTACTCGTGTCACCTTGTCCCTGCAGCAGTTCTTCTGCATTGGTCTATCTCTAGTTCTGAATCAGTCATGCACGGAGAAGGCTTTTTCTTTCTCTGCCGCTGGTGCACCCACCTCCTCTTGACCGGAATCTTCACCAAAGATGTCCAGCGTGTCTGATGCTTTGACGCTGCATCCCGACGTTGAGCCAAACTATCACAAAGTTTTCTTCGATCGAAACAAGCTGCAAGAGTCGCTGTAGTCCTTCGTGCTCTGGAGACAAGCACAAGTTACACACTTGGTGTGAGTCAGTGCGTGGATACTTTGCGTGGCACGGAGGGCAGAATTTGAACGGTGTCCGTTCCAGCGACAGCTGATCAGACGCGGTTAGGCCGAAGGGTGTCCACAAAGCTTTCCAATAGAAAAGTAGATTTTGTTGACCAAAACAATATGCGGAGAAGTGGAAAACTCGTACAAAAATACCAGAGGGTAGAGGAGATTGCGCGTCGAAGGGAACCCGAAAAACTGTTTCGAACCGTAGCACAGCAATACATGTCCAAACCCGATGGCGGAAAAAACTAACAATGGAGTCGATGACCATAAGCACTATCACCAAAAGGAGGAGTCACCTTACCTCGAGAATAGGAAAGACTTCGAAGCAAAACAACATGCAAACATCCAGACCAAACACTAGATGGCAGGAGTATGCAAAGCATGTGCATCTACAGCACACATGCCTCGAACCTTAAGTTTGAGTTGGCTTGAACTCAAAGGGCACCAATAAATGCAGACTGCCAGGAGACATCGGATAAATGCCCGTTGTTGATTTACTTAGTGAGATAGGGTCCTGGTGTTTTTTTCCTGATGTTACATCACACTAATCTCTGAAAATCAGGAACACATTTAAGTACACCGTCATACATGCTCTGCGCTACTGAGACCTCTTCAAAATGTTCATGCATTTCTTGTGGCTGCCTGTATTTTCTAAATCCCATCAGGAGGTTTTCAATTTATAAACTCATTCATTGCACTAATCATCAAAATTAAACTCTTGGACGATGTTACCAGTTGTCTCACATGTGCACAACTGCTTGACCAAGAACGTGTTTTAAATAGCTGAATCGCAAGTAGCTGGAGATCCTATGGCCTACTGTGCCCTCCACTTTCTGGGAATGATCAATCTGGTCCTCCTTCCTTGGCCTAAAGACAGTCAATGGCCCTCATGTGAAAAAAACTTTGCAACAAATTTGACCCTGCACTTTGTAGGCTTAGTCAAATCAGTACTGTCATCAGAACTTGTTTTTTCACCCCCAACCCCAATCTTTGCACTCAGAAAACATACCCTGTAGCTGTTCGACAAAAGTGCAAATTCCTAAAGCCATTATTCCACATTTCTTGTCCACGGTTATTCATTCTTCCGGCATCTGCTCAATTCTCTGTGGATAAGCTACAAATGGTGCAATATTGTGCTGCTAAGATAGCAATTTGCCTAAAGAAATGGGTTCATATTTCTACCTCCCTTGCTTGGGGCAGCCTGTTAAGGAACAGGTTGTGTTTAAGTTGCTGTCTGGTGCAGAAGGCTTTATACACAAACCAACATTCCCCTTTTCAGTGTTTGAAGTAGGTAATTACTAGGTATGCACATTTATGCCTAATGGTATATTCATGACACTGACGGGCAATGGACATTAAATTAATAAAAATTGATGGCAAAAGTAATCAAGTATTGAATATTGCTGGCAATTTCTTTTTGAAAATATGGTGTACACCACAGATGTTTAATTTACACAATCTGAAATACAAATGCACACACTGCTACCTACCCCAAATATAGCTTTGCTTCATCCAGATTACATCATTACTGTGCTTCCCGATTATAATACTTTCATCAGCTTCATCCCATTTATTTTCAAGGAGAAAAATGGAAGTAGTCAGAAGGCCGGACTTAGATCTCCCACCCTCCAAACAAAAGTAACATAATGGGGAGCTGCTGCCAATAGGTCAAGGGAGCCGTGGGTCATAAAAGTTTCGGGACCACTGATCTAATGTGTGTAATGCAGTTCCCGCCACGGAGTCTGGTTGAGGAAAGAACACAGGTAATTCAATGGATTGGCTCATGTGGAATTAAGACTACATTTGGTAGAAATGTAGGATTCATTTGCAGTACTACTTTGTCTTTGTGTATGTGAAAGAATGGTTCTAAAGTTAATTCCTGAATCTCACAACATGTCTGAGTGAAGTGACTGCGATGAGAAATGCAAGTTTCCATTACAGAAATTGGAAAGAGCATGTCTGAAGAGGTTCAAATGGTGGACCCCAATAACCGCGTAAGCACAATATTAAGATTCCATGCTGGTGTGGATAGAGCTCTAGGTGGAACGCGTGACCTTGAGAAGGCTTTGATTACAGGAACTCTGGATATAGAAGTTTGTTCTCCATTGGAGATAGTCCGCTAATGCTGTAAGATTTATTTTTATAGAAGTTAAAGCTAAATCTGCAGTTTGTAGACAAAGGTAGCAAAGAATGTTTTGAGCTAGATTTAATGAATTAATAACCTTTGAGTGGTAATAGGGAACAAAACGTTTCCACTTTGCGGCATAGCAGGCACGTGTTGTGGGCCTTCTTGCTTTTTAGGATACATGTACATTCTTCAGGTAAATTTAGATATCCAAATCCTAGAACCTCCAGAAGATTGCAAGATTGAGAGATCTGGGGTTTGGGTATCTTACTGCTCCTTGGTTTTGAGTGAGAGGGTTCTGCCTGCTGGGTAGTTCTTGATGTGGGACTACTGATAGTTCTAGTAGTGCTGTAAACCATAGTTATCTGGCCCATTATGTGGGAGCAACTAGATCAGTGTCATATTCTGCCGTTGTTTGCTAATTACAAACTGAAGCAGGGGGTGGAGTGGAGAAGCAAAAATCCGTGACCAGTTGATACAAAGTGCATTGCCCTTGGACAGTGGGTGTTGGAACCTGGAGACAAAGTTTAGGCATTTTGCGTTCTGTGGTGTGGCGAATAAGTCTGTCGGGTTGCCTCCCCATTGCTGGAAGAATGGGTGTAGGACTGGTGTGTAGAATTCCCACTAGTGGATTTGTTGGCGTGTCCTGCTGAGGATATCTGCCAAGTTGTTGTCCACCCCTGGTATATACTCGGCTATTAAATGTATGTTGTGTTGGAGCTTACATCCAGATTTTTTGCGCTAGGAGAGAGCTGTGGAGATCTCCCCCCACCCCTGTTTTTTCAGATACAAGGTAGTCATGTGTGTTTTGAGAAGGACTGTTTTTCCTGTAAGGTAAGGCAGGTTTTATCACTAGATGAACAGCTAGCAGCTCTAGGTGATTGATATGTAGGAGAGATTGACTGTTCAATGCCCATGTACAGTCAAGTTCATTTGAGTGAGCTCCCCATCCAGTCATTGATGCGTCCGTTATGGTGGTTTGTGGAATTGGGTCTATGAAAGGCCATACCAGTAGTAGATTTTTGGAGTACTACCACTGCAGAGTGTGGCAAGCTTGACAGCTGATCAGCAAGAGATCCTGTAATTGACCCTCCACTTGAGACCATTGCTGCACTAAGCATTGTAACAGCCGGATATCCAGTCTGGCATGAGGTACTAGGGCTCTGTAAGATGCCATGGTTCCTAGGAGGCACATAATAGTCCTTAGTGTTATTGGTTTGTGAGGCTGAAACTGTGGAATAAGTGTTCTGAATGTTTGTAGCCATGTTGCATTTGGGTTAGCTGACCCCTGTGACAATTTAGGAGGACTCCCAAGGCTGTATCTAAAGAGGTTGCAGGTGCAATTTGACTGCATAGACTGTAAAACTTAATTGGTGAAGTAGGTTTATGGTTGCGTGTTGCAAGCATTTGTGGTAGGTTTTGCTTTTGATAAGCCAGTTGTCAAGACAAGGAAAACAGTATGTTTGCCTTCATAAGTGGGCTGCTACTACTGCAAAGTATTTGGTAAACACCCGGGGGACTGTGGTGACCCCAAACTGAAAGTGTTGTCAGTTGAAAGCAAACCTGAAGCATTGTGCTAGGTGAATTGTAATGGAAAAGTATTTATCTTTTAAATCCAATGCGGTCATAAAGTCTCCCTGCTGTAGAAGTAGTATGAAATCTTGAAGAGTGACCATATGAAAATGTTGTGAAAGAATGTACCCGTTTAGAGGTCAGAGGTCTAGATTAGGTCAGAGCCCAGTCCTTGGGTAGAAGGAAGTAAAGGGAATAGACCCTTGTGCCCTGTTGGTGTAATGGCACAAGTTCTATTGCTCCCTTGCTTAGGAGTGCTTGAACTTCCTCTGAGAAGTTTGATGGTCTGATGACATTCTGTGGGTGAGAGGTAGAAAGTTTGGAGGTGTTGTGAGCACCAGGCAATAACCATGTCGGTTAATGTACAACATATACAACACCCATTGGTCGGATGTGATATTTATCCATGCAGGAAGAAACTGCTGTAGTCCGACAGGTGTTGTGTGATAGGGGGAACGGTGGGCAAGTCAAGGCTTGCAGGTGGTGGAGGTAGGTTTGGTAAAACATTTGCCGCTGATGGCTTCTTCTATAGGAGCCTTTATAGTATCCTCTAGGGGAGGATGTTTGATTGTGTTATTTTAAGAAGTGGATGTCTATGGGTAGGTTGTTGTGGACCCTCCACGATCGGAGGAGTGGCAGGAGGAGACATTGTGATTGTGTTTGTAATGCTCCTATTGCTTTTGCCATCTTGTTATCTTTTTATTTTCTCTTGGAGGATATCCACCTGTGGCCCAAAAAGGTGTTCCCAACAAAGGGGCGAGCTTATAGGTTTTGCTGAACCTCTGGCTTGAAGTACAACACTTAGCCATGCCAAGTATTCTTAAGATAAGGCTTGAATACCCCTAGCTGCTGTGTCAGGTGCGTCAAGGGCACACTGTATATAGGTATTAGATAAGCACTTCCCCCTCTGATGCAATTTGGTATGCTCTTTGTTCTTTTGGGAGGTACTGCAGGATCTCCTCCATTTCGTCCCTGTGTGCCCTATCATAGTGAGATAACAGACCAAATGAGTTGGCAATCCTCCAATGGAGGGCCGATTGTGCTGCCACTCTTACCTGCTGCATCTATCCGTTTACTCTCTGGTCGGTCTGCTTCACCAGTTGAGGTTTTACTAGCTTATGAGATGTGCCCACCACAAGTCTGGCATGAGTGGACCTTTAATGTATGCAAGGTCTACTACAAGCGCTATATAAATGCAAACATTTCCCTCTTCTACCCCCTCCGCTATCCTCAGAATCCAAATAACTGACTAACCTATCCACCACTCAAATTACTTTCATATTTCACTATGCTTATTCAACACTAATCCTTGATGGATTCCGGAGTAACGTGCTACTTGCGGAAAAAGCACTTTGACGGCTGGTCAGGGGTAGTAAGCGCTATATAAATGCAAATACAATACCAGGGGAAGGCTTATATTGGTTTCAACCCTAGAAGTAATAATTCTTGATCTAACAGGGTCATTATAATTATCTGTAGTGTCTGATCATACCCTTAAGGATGGGAAGATGCGGACTACTGAGTGGACGAGAGGTTTGAACAGGAAGTCATCCTCTAGTGAAGTGTGGAGTGTCACGTTCTGAAAACTAACTGCCCTACCTATAAGATCATGGTAAGTAGTGGTGGCATCGGGAGCAGAGGGTCTTGATCGATATAAATCTATCAGTTATCCAGTGGAGTGGTCATATGTCCTGCCCAGTTATCTTGTGGTGGTAATGAATGCTGATCATCCCCCTCCCCCATCCCCAGTGGAGTGAGCCCTCTGGTAAGTCTGGAGGATCATGCATTGGTGACTGTTGTGGTAGAGTGTTGGAGGAGGGTTACTGTGGAGCGAACTAGTATCCTTGTCCTCTTTTCTTGGGACAATAGGGATATCTATTGCCACTTCAATCAAAAGTGGCCTTTTTCAGGCTGTGCCCCTGAATGAGGGGGGGTCTGGTGAGGATTCTTCCTGTAGCAGAGTGAATCAAATGATTTTGCAGAGAATCCAGCTGTTGATGTAATTTCAAGTACTGGTTGCACAGTCTCTGGAGACTGGTGCAGCCGTTTTGTCGGCTCTGACACTTTAGTCCAGTTTATTTCCGGTGCAGAGGGTCACTGCTCCAAGGCCGCCTTTTTCAGTGCTGGAGTGGTATGATGTTTTGGCGCCTGAAGACTTCATTGATTTGTTGGTCGGCATCTGTCTTGAAGTGTTTCGGTGCCAAAAGTTGGCTAGACGGCTTTAGGACTAGGCGGTTTTCCAAAGTTGAGCCTAGATGTTCCAGAATCAGCCAATCGGTGCAGTCCATGGCCTGTAGGCAGTGGTGGCCCAAAAGACTTTCGGGCTTTGCTTGTGCAGGCTGTGTTTTGGGGGTGGAGGTGGCAAAGTACTCAGTTTGTTGCCCCAAAGTGATGGTATATTCTGCATCTGACTCAGCTGTGTCCTGGAGATAAGTTACCCTTATCAGCTGAGAATGGATGTACCTACATTTCAAGTTCCGGTTCGGAGGAACCGGAAAGGTCTGGTGTCTATGCTACAGCGAGACACCTGAAGTCTTCTAGCCTTCTGGTCACGCAGTCTCTTTTTGGATCCTAACTACCTGCAGGCCTCACAGGTTTCCTTTCTGATCAGGAGACGAGCACAACTTACACACCTAGTGTAAATCCATGCATGGGAACTTTGTGTGACACCAAGGACAAAAATCGAAAGGGGTTCCATCACTACCTGGACATTTATTATAACTAAACAGAAATTCTGTCCCGAAGTGCGAAATCGAATTTAGTTCCCCAGACGAATTAGACGATACAAGTATGAAAATGGTGATCAAAAACAGACCGTACTATAAAGTATCCCAATGACGTACGACCCAGAGCAGAGGCGCATATGACAGAACCAGACGGCGAAAAAAAAACAATCTAACAATGGAGTCAAGGATCATGCACATTGCAAGCAAGGAGTCAGTACTCCTCAAGACTCGAAAAACGTCTGAAGAAAAACAACTTGCACACCTCCGAGCCCTACACTAAATGGTAGACTTCTGCTAAGCATTTTTATCTACAGCCAGGCATGCCATCAAATAAAGACATTCATATGTGACCCCCGTGAGCATCCCCCCCCCCCCCACCCCCACCGGGAGCATCCTGAAAGTGACATGGATTAGGCCCTCATGGACCTACATTTGATAACCCTGCCCTAGTTGCTTGTCACTGGGAAAAAGGCAAGCAAGTGACCGGATCTAGGATACAAGAAATCACATGCTTAATGGACTTCTCAATGAGCCTTGGCCAACAGAGTAGTGGCAGACAGCATGCACTTAATTCATGCAGGCACGCCCTAGTACAATCAGGTATCCAGATGCAGTTCCTAGGTTTCTATGGCAATTAATGGAAACAAAGGTACAAATAATATTTAAACTATATCCTTTTGGCTACGTTAATTGGTTAAACAGCACCACACTTGTACAACTTATTTTAACAGATTTTATAAAGCAATGCTTATATCAATCTTCCAATTTCCCTGGCGTTTATTGGAGTTCCTGACTTAAGTTAATTACCTTCGGTAACGCTCGTGGATACTCGAACTGCAGATTCCTCATCTTTATAATATTGCCAGGCACCAGACTGGACCTGGAAAATTTCTGCTTAGTCCCTTGTAGATCAGTAGATGGCACACAGCTCCACATTAACTCCACCTGAAATCTAGCCTCATAAAGGGACCACAGAAGCATTGTCATTTTCCTTTTGAACACAGTCTACACGATCAGTGAGCTCTACATCAGTTTCCATGGAAGCGTGCAGATCTAAAATTCAGGACCATTTGATAGAAAAGAGTCCATTCCAGACCGAGGTGAGGGTGGTAAGGAATCTTCAGTTTGACTACGCACCAGAAAGAGCTTACAGAAAGTAACTTGTTCCGATGGATACTTCCAACCGCAGGTTCCTCATCTTAGAATAGATAAAACAGTACCTCCCAAGGTGGTGGGTCTAGAGTGGGCTCAGACCTAAAGAACTTTCAGACGGAAGTGTAGTTCCGTCCCCACCTGCCCTGGATGTCAAGGCAGTACTGCTTCATAAAAGTATGCACCAACATACAAGTTGCAGCTGGCAGATGTCAAGGACAGACATTGAGTGCCAACGCAGTGGTAGCACCTTTAGGCCTGGTGGAATGGGCACTCCGTCCTTTTTTGGGGATGCTTCTTGGCCAGTGCGCAGCCACCTTGATCAAGTCCTCTACTGCAAGCCTTGCTACAGAGAATCCCATAAAAGATTAATCATCAACTCGATCCTCAGCACAATATATTTAAGAATGTAAAGCTCTTTTCAGGCCCAAATATTAGAGCCTCTCCTTTTTCCAAGGAAAAGGGCAGGAGCAAAGAACACTAATAATCATTCCCCAACATGGAACGGAGTCAAAACGTTTGGTAAGGAGGCATTCCAAGTCCTCAGCACAATTGTGTCCAGAAACAGCGGTGCAGTGCGGCAGTTCTCATGTGGCAAGCTGACCTAAATGCAATGAGGAAGACCGTCTTGAAGGTCAGGAGAAGCAGCGAGCATAAAAATACATAGGTTCTAATAGCATATGTATGTCAATTTCTAGTGAAGGTCCCACTGTAGCATCACACCACTTGAAAGGGACCATGTGTGTCAAAACTTTAATAAACCTTATTACAAAAGGTGATTTTAACAAGAAAGGTTGATCCTGCATGCGCAGAAAGGCAGAGGTGGCGGACTAAACATTTTACAGTGCCCAATACAAGACCTTGCTGAGCTAAGACAAAACCTGAGAACTTCTGACCGCTTCGCCTGTGAGGAGCTCATTTCCCAGGCACCGCACCATGATACATATTTATGCAGTCTGGCTTCAGACGGCAAACTGAATGAAGCCAACTCCTTCTGTTCAATCTCCAAGCATGGAGGTGTATATTCGGGACCCTGTCCTGTTGCAGAGATAGGAGGTCCTCTTGAAGTGGCAGCCTGATGGGAGGACAGATCAACATGCCCAAGTGTTCTGGGTACCACTCTCCTAGCCCAGTCCTGGGCCACTAGGAAGACTTGTCTTCTGAACTCTGGGCAAAAGTAGTGTCAGGAAGGTATACAGGACTCCCTTGTTATATTCTAGCCAGAGGAAGTCTAAGGGTGCTCTTGCAGCAACTATAACCAGCAGAACGGTTGGCTGGGCGTTAGACATTGGCGAAAAGATTTAGCCAGGGCTCTCCCCACTGGTGAAAGATGCACTACATAATCTTGGGATGTAGACAACTTGTGATCTGTCAAATGAAGCCAGCTTAGTTGGTCTGCACCCTCCTCCAGAGATACAAAGCCTCCTGGCACAGGACATGGGACCAAACTCTGCCCTGCTGGTTGCAATATACTGCAGGGTTTTTGTCTGGTCACAAAGGCCTTCCTGCTATCAAGTGAAGGCCAATGCAGGTTCTTGCAGACAACTGGCTTGCAACTCATGTAGACCGATGTGCAGCTGGCCCTCCACTGGAGGAGAGTCCTCATCTCCATCTCCCCAGGTGACCCTCATAACCAAGAGAAGAGGCCTGTAGTCATTCAGCCATCTGGGTAATTGACATGGAGGATGGACAAGGCTAATATGCCAATAAGCCTAAGGGCCATCCTCACCTGGATGGAGCATGAAACATTGGTATAGCCTGAATGTCCCATCTTAGCTGCAGGAAAAACATTGAACTTTACCGCAGCCAAGATAAACCCAACAAACGGAAACCTCTGCAAGAAATCAGACAAGACTTCAGTGCGTTTATGATGAAACCAAACAGTGCAGTAATTCTGCAGTGGCTCACGACTAACTGTAGCAAAACCACCTTAGGCAATCTAGGTGCAGGAGTCACTGGTCTCAACCTCAAAAGTTAAGTAGTGACCACTGTCATTACTTTCATAAACTTCCAAGGGGAGCTGGTGATGCCAATGGGTAGCAAGGCAAACTAACATGTTCCTGGCCCTCCTTAAACCACAGGTAACACATGTGGCACTTCTTGAAGTGTATATGAAAATACACCATCCAGTCTGTTTGTCCTTCGCAGATAGGATCTGTGTCAATGTGAGCATTTTCAGTTTGTCCTTCGCCCGTGCTTAATTTGTATACAATAAAAAAAAAAATTAAGTGCCAGGGCCCTAGTCAGGAGGCCACTGCAGCTTGAACCACCCATTGCCCGTCAGCTCTCCCAAATGACAATATCAACACAACTACTAACCATGACACTCCTACAGGTCTCAATTCAGACTATTCTGGGCCGCCACAAGCTATAAGAATAGCTTGGGCGGCAGGTATTAGTCGTTTATAATGTATAATGAATAACTAATTTGGAGATGAGCACAATATTTCAAACACTGCCATCATTGGCAGACTGTCACAAGTGCCAGTGCTGAAAATTAAGTACCAGTGCCAAGCACCGTAAACAGGCTCAGATTGAGCACTGGTCCTCCCACAGGAAGACTGAGGTCAGGAGTTTAGTTGGGGACACCAGTCCTTTAGGAGACGAAAGCAGCAGGAATGGCAACCCCGGCTTTCTCAGTCTGGTACCCTATAAAAGGCACCTTCGGAGAACAGGAAGGACAAACGGTCTGCTAAAAGAAGTTCTGTTCCGAGAGGAATATCTGGCATGGAGGAGAGAAAGGCTAGGCATACCCCTAAGGTGGGCTACCTCCAGTGGACACTCGAAGATGGGTTTCACTCTTTTTGGTGAAACTAGGAACTGGGTCAGGTTTATACCCACTATCCCCAGGAAGTGGTCACATGAGGGGGTGGGTGAGGGTGTAGTCACCCCAGGGGTAGGTAGCCCATTGGCTACTACCTTACATTCCCCTTAGCGCCTCTAAATTCAGTATTTAGGTAGCCCGGACACCAGGAACTCAGATTCATCTATCTGGGAACAGAAGGACAATGAGCCAACAACTCAACTGTGGACCAGAACAGATATTGGTGCCAAACTGCCTGGTTTCTGCTCTCCTGACTATTGCAAGAAACAAGTCGTCCTGCCACTGAACAGCCTCCACAAACCCTAGGTCTGTTCAGTACTTTGACAGCCAAGCAGCATCTCCCTTCAGGTGGAGAAGCACTCTCCCTGCATCTGCAGGCACCTACCATGTCTACCCAGTTCACTGTCTTGCTGACCATCAGGTCCACTGAGGTAGCAACTCACCAGGAGGAGGTCACTGAGTCCAGGAGGTCAGCCCAGTCACTTCACCAAGTCACAAGACGCTGAGCCTTCCCAGAGCCTCTCTGTACCAATACCTGGGGTATTCAGCTTGGACACCCACACCAACACTGAACGTCAGGATCTCCAAAGTCATCACAGAGTGGCCCTACAGTCTTGTTTTCTCTCCCTCTCCAGGTCACACCGAAACCAAGAGTGCCTCTGACTTGAATGACACACCAGACAAGACACCTCTGCACCCGAGCCTGCCCTCCCACAGCCTATTAAGTCCAGGAGAAGAACACTGAAACCGTTTGCAAGTATTTCTATGCAGTGAATGTTACTCCCATAGGATAACACTACTGCGTTCGAGGCTCATACTTCAAAAACCATTAATTGATCATTTTACTGTAAAAATCCTATCTGCAAAAGTACCTACCTGATCCAGATTATCTTGGTGTCTAAAAATGTTTTAAATCTGTTATTTTTCCAAATTCTCAGATTTGTGCGTCTTACTTATGGACTGTGTGTACAACAATTGCTCAACGCTCCCCTCTGATAATCCAAGGGTTCTTCTAGTGGTAGTTCGGGCGAGCACCTTGGGCTTATTAAAGTAAGCCCCAGTAAACCAATAAGGGTCGTCTGGACTACTTGCCTGGTGTACCCCTACATTTGGAACACTACATAAATAGCCAGCTTCCAACATGCATGCAAAGTAAATCTGAGAAGTGCAGCATAACTGGGTACACTTTGGCAAGTACCACTATGAAGAGGACGACTGCTCAGCTTCAGGAGCATGCCAGTCACTCTTGATTCGCAGGTGGCTTGACCACAGCACCATGATCAATCACTTCAATCCACACTTGCAGCCACTCCTGCGGGAAGGAGGGGGGCCAATTGCAGGCATTCCAGGACAATTAAAGCAGTTCTTCCTTCAGGTCAGAAACCAGGTGATGTCCCTCACATCTAGGAAGCTGGCTGTCAGGCAGCCATCGCATCTCGTTGCGCAGAAGCCCTGTGGGCACTGTAGAGCACCCACTCCTTGGTCAGGCATGACTTGGACTGGAAAACGTGGTTCAGCAGCTCCCTTCTTACACAGGGACAGCAAATTGGGATGTATATTCCTGGTCTGTGCATTCAGAACCTGTTTGGATCAGTCCTCCTTTCAGGTGTCCGGAGGCAGTTTTCCAGAACGAACCTTTGTCAATGCTCTTCACAGCTTCTCCAGGCTGAAGCAATAACATGCAAAGATAAGGGAGCAGCCTGCAACTATTGAAAAAACCATTTACCTTCACTAATGCTCTTTCTGGAGGACACTCCATCTAACTGCAGATTCGGATTTAGAATAGCCCCCAGGTATCATTCTAGATATGAAAGCTTTTCGTGTCTGTGATGTGACAGGCTGGTGGGCTCTGCACAGACCGTTTCACCCATATAAGTGATGGAGCAGATAAGGGTGCCACACCTGTACGCAGACAGTTCCTAGACCTCTGCCCCAATGAATGTGCAGCCCAAACGTTCAGAGGTAACAGAGTGCAGATCTCTGTATTCAGACTTTGATGGGAAAGGAGACCATTTCAGGGAAATGGATTTGGGAGGGCAGTGAGGAACATGGTTAGAGTAGCCACCAGAAGCCAACCAGCAACTTTCTCACCTTTAGAATAAATACCAAAGCAGTACCTGCACCTCCCAAGGTAGCGGATCTGTGTAATGGCTGAGAAAAAGTCCTGCAGGATTGGATGGCTGAAATGCCCATCCCGTCAGACCTAGCTTTCAAGGGAATAGTGCTTTGTGAATGTATGCATAGATTCCCACTTTACAGCCTGACTAATATCAAGGACCAGCACGCTGCATGTCACACTGGTAGCAGATTTGGCCCTGGTGAAGTGAGCGAGCCTTGAGGCTGCTTCTTTGTCAATGTGCAGTGGATCTTAATTTAGATAACTATACCTGGACAAATTACTTTTCTGCACTGCATTGCTTTCGTTTGCTCAGGAACACCCCACAAAGCAGATTGTCTTTGGTGCAACAGATTTAAAAGCTCCAAGCTTTTTTGGGATCCAGCCCATGGAATCTTTCCTCTTTTGGAGAGAAGCATAGAATGCGGAGTGTGATGGGTTGGCCAATATGAAAAGGGAGTCATGGATTGGCTAATATGAAAAAGTCATAACATTCAGCAAATGGGCGTTGTGGTACACCAGACCAATTTGTTTGGAAAAAGGCGGCTGAGGCCTGAAGCGCACTCCTGCGACAGGTTGAAGTAACCATGACAAGGTAAACAGTTTTCAAAGTCAGGAGAAAGAATGAGCAACTGCGCATCAGCTCAAACGGAGTGCACATGAGCAATGTCAGGAACAAAGTGAGATCTGTGGCATCACAAAGGGTTGGAGGAAACATGCAAACTTAAACATCTTCACAATAAGTAATTTAAACTAGGGATGGTAGGAAACCACAAGGCTGAAAGTTGCCTGATAACCTTTAATGGTGTCCACTGCAAGTCCTTACTGTGCCAAAGGCAAAAATAAAAGCGCTGCAAGTTTAGCCTGCAATGGGACTATATTGTGAGCTCCACACCAAGCTACTAACTTGTCCCAGCATCCTGCATAAAGTCACTGTGCAGTTCAAACTTGGGTCTCTGCAATTTAAATTTCATAAGCGTAGATTGAGCAGCGGCAGTTGACTGAGTGCAGAACCCTGCCTTTCTGTAGCGACAGAAGGTCCTGCCAAAGTTAGTCTGATGGGAGAACAAATTATCATGCCCCAGAGTTCTGGGTACCACACTAGTCCAAAGCCAATAGGATGACACTGTCCATTCACTGCTGATCTTACCATGACCACCTTTACTGGATGACCACCACCAATCCAGTAGTAATGAATTGGTCACCAGTCATCTGGGTTGGGGAAGGGAGAGGGATCTGCTGATGGGAATGCAGCCAAGCAGCCTCCGTTACAGATCTCTTGCATGACTACTACAAAACCTGGAAGGAATCAGATAGGTTACCTTGGTTCAGGGCTCAGACTTCAGACTTCAGATTTCACTGCAGAAGCAACATGTGGCAGGAGTGGAGTGGAGAAGTGTGGCTCAATGGTTAGAGCGGCAGACCCTGATGCAGAGATCTGGCCCGGGACCAGGGTTCAATTCCCGCCTCGGCGGGTCTTGGGCTCAATTTCCTCGGACCTGATAATTCTCGCCTCGGTGCCTATTCTAATCATGGGTCCCACTCTGCAACTCTGGGCAATAGCTTGCTTAATCTCCACAACGGCCCCAACAGCGCTGGGATGCCTGGCTTCACCCTGGGGGTGCCCAGGAGTGGACATTTCACAGGGAAAAGCCAGGAAGGGTTCCACAGCGGTATGCGTACAGCGCCTGGACACCCCTTTGGGGGTATGGGTGCGCTTTACAAGTACAAATTTCATTCATTTCATCAGCAAGCAGGATGCAGGAGACCAAGAAGCCCCTTCGCCATTAACCGAGACTCAGGACCAAGGTGGCAGGTGTGACTTCAGTAAGTAGACTGACCACCCACAATGATAGGAGTCATCTGCATGTTATTTTATGTATTTTTATATGGCGCAACAATTCTTTGCAGCGCCTAAATGCCTCTGGGTAAGAACGAGAGGTCCCCCATTAAAGGTTAAAAAAAACAAGTTTTGAGAGCCTTTGAAAAGCTCAATAGGCCAGGGAGTGACTTAATGTGCAGGGGAAGGTGGTTCCAAAGTTGGAGACCCCCTACTGCGAAACTTCAACCCCAAGCGGAGAGCCTAGACTTGGGACAGCATTCATAGCAGTACTAGAACATAGTGATCTCTGGCTGATACCATCTGGGCCGGTCTTTGAGGAATTTAGAGCCTAAACCATGAAAGGCACTAAAGATGATAGATCGGGCCTTGAAGCTCACCATTTTACACTGAGCCAGTGAAGCTTCCATTATGCAGGTTTGTCAGACTGAGATTAAGGGATTCCCAATAGCAGCCTGGCTGGCGCATTTTGGAGAGCATGGAGCTTTTTGACATAATACACATGCAAATTGCAATATAGACCACTGCAGTGGTAAAGTCCGGCTAGGTCTAAGATAGTTACTCTTGTTTGTATAGTTGGGGGGAGGTGGGGGGGGCGGGAGAGAATACAAGGCAAAATCTTTATGGTCTAGAGTGTAGAAAGATGCTGGTATGGTCACCTTCACTTGGTCCCCAAATGTAAGTTTGCTATTAATCAGGATACCTAGAATCCAAACTATGCTGGTTGGTGATGGTAGGGTTCCAAACGCCGACGGCCAACAAGATGGCGTCCAGAAGGTGGTTTCTTCCCAAAGAGCAGAATCTTTTACTGGAATTTAATTTAAGACAGTTACGATCCATCCAGTCACTGACGGCCATCATACAGTTATGGAGGTTCTGGCAGAAGAGTATCAGAGAAGGCTACAACAATTTGCATGTCATCGATGTAAGATGTTAAGGAAAAGATGAATGAATTAATCCGCACTGCCAGAGGTGTAACATTAAGCAGTGTGGGACTTAAGGAAGCTCTCTGGGGGACTCCACATGGCAGGACAAAAGGCTATGACTCAAATTCTTTTAGGGCTTCTCTGCCCTTCCACTTAGGAACTCAGAGGGCAAAGCCAGTCCCTTGACCCCAATGTTGTCGACTGTCAACCAGCAGACTGGTTGAGTGTATCGAAAGCTGCAGATGGATCTAGAAGGATGAGCACGGCACACCCACCATTGTCCAGGATGTCTTATTTCCTCCGTTGCCTTGGATGACATGGTTTGTGCTGCGACAACTCCTGAAGCCAAACTGTGGTCCAAGAGCTAGTGCGCCTGTATAAAAGCAGCCAATTGCCGACTTAAAGCTTTTTCAATTATTTTTGCAGGAAAAGGTGATCTGGATATGGGCCCATTGGGTCACTGAGGTCTAAGTTGGGTTTCTTTAGCAATGGGAGTATGGATGCCTTTTTCCATAGAGTTGGAAACTGCCCAGTTGATATTTTGACGGTTGCCATGAGATGGCTGGAAATAACCCCAGGTGCATAATGGAAGCAGGGCAAAGGTTGAAAGGGGAGCCTGACTTCGTGACTTTAATCAAGTCAATTACTTTCTCTTTGGTCAGTGGGGTAAACACCTAAAAAGTGGGGTTTGATTTCTTCAACTGAAGTGTAGAGGATGAGGAGAACTTGGTAAGAATGTGTTCTACTTTGTTTTGGGAGTTGAGAAGCCGTGGTATTAGAGGAACTGGCTTCAGATAAATGAGGGATCAGAAAGCTTTTTGCCATCTATTTCCTGAATGAAACAAGATTTCTCCTCCCTGATCAATGCTTTATATACTGCGATCTCCTGTCTTTTTTTCTCATGACCGTTCTCTCCTCAGTCTTTGCTTTCTACAAACCGGTTTTAATCTTTCAGAAAAGCAAGGCGCTGATGGCTTGCAATGATGAGGCATTATTGTTTTTGTAGGAGCTAGTAAGTGGGCTGAGGCATGAAGCCAGTTTAAGAAATTAGGGATTAGGTTTTTAAGATCAGCCCGTTCAGGCTGTGAATCAAATAGAAGCAGGTTAAACAGGTCAGGTTCCATTTTAGACCATTGATGGTATGTTTGAGGGGGATCGAGATTAAATGGGGACTGGCCCATTTTGATGAATATTTAGATTAACTAGGATAGAGTGGTGATCAGAGCAACCTAAACGCAAGACATCCACAATAGTCAGAGCGTTGTTGGTGAAGACCACGTCCAGCAGGTGACCCTGCCCTAAGAGTGGGGACTTACCAGCTGGCCAAGGCACGAAAGGTGTCCAATAAGAAATCAGTATCTTTATCAGAACGTGACCCCAAATCGAAATTAAAATTCCCTACGTGCGTGAAGCTAGATGAGAGCAGGTCGTCCTCCATTAGGGAAGTGATTTTATGATTGAAAACACTTTAGACCAGGCGGTAAACAAGCCATTCCATGATTGAGTTGGATAGTCTGAAGTTAATGGATAGTGCTTCACACGCTTTGAAATCACTAAAAAGATAGCTGAGAAATTATAGATAAGCTATAGCTAGGCCATCACCTCTCGTGAGTCCTGTCAGCCCTGAAGATTGCAATGCCTTGTGGAATTGCTAGAACCAAGTCAGGGCCCGAGGTGGGGGTCTGCCCAGGTTATTAATAAGTACAATATTGGGTTTGTAGTGGTCAACAAATATGAGAATTCCGTTTTAGGTCTGATGAGTGACCTTGAATTTAGAAGGGTACACTTACACCTATCAGACTTAGAAAATCCTCTAGTACCTGCACATCAAGTTTGTGCCCAGGGAATGATGCTGTAATCATAGGCTTCCCCAAGCTTGCTACATCCCTGGTAGCAGGAGTTAGGGAGGGGGGGGACCGTTCTATCAGGGTTAACTTTAAGGCACTTTGCTCGCTGAAACTTAAAGGTAAGAATCCAGAGCCTTGTGGGAGTAGTTCCTTCTAAGGGTGTGTGGGGGGTATTTAAAAAATGGCCAGGGGATATGGCACTAGGTGCGGTCTGGGCACAGACTGGCTTGCCTTTGGCACACCCGCTGCACAGTTAAATAGCTGGCCACTGAAGGAGGGGCGGGATGTAGCCAAGGGGGCATGGCCAAGTTCCACTGTCTAGTGTATGGATGGAAACTTGTGGTCAAAGTGAAAACTCGGGGATCCAGCAACCCCGCTTACCTTACCATGCTCTCCTGAAAAGAATTAGCTACTGGTAATTAAAATAAATCCAAAATAAACATGAGAAAACAGGTAACAAAATTAATTTAAAAACCAGTTTAAAACCTGCTAGAGGCGGCACCCACTGCATCTGGAGGTGGTCTACGTCTGACTGCGGAGAGTCCACCTTCCAGACCTAGTCTTTGAGTTAGGAGAAAAGCACCATCATCGACCTCTGCAGCTGTGCAGCAACCACGGTCCTCCCTTTTGGGAGCTGCTGATGGGCACTGGCAAGGGAGGGGGGCTGGCAAATTGGAAATGTTTGACCTACCCTACATCATAGGTAACTACTGTGGTACTGCAAGGGTATATGAAAATACACATCCTGCAGGCCCAGAGCTACCATCCAGTTGCCCTGATGGCTCCAGGGCAGTCAAAACCTAGGCCAAAGCGAGCATCTTTCGTTTATCCTTCTGCATAAAGGCCTTCAGGGGGTGATAATCGAAAATAGGACCAAGGCCTCAATCCTTTTCTTTGGCACCAGGCAATAGCACTCATGCTCAATTTCCGAGCACAGCCTCCTGGCCCCTTTGGACAAGAGGGCATGTGCTTCCTGCAATAAGATGGCCCGTTGGTGCTCTTTGAGCTGCTCTGATGAAGGTGGAAGATGCAGTAGTTTGAAAGCGGTGATATAATCTGTCTTCTCCCCCCCCCCGAGTAAAAAAAATATATATAGATCAGACCTACTACAGGGTGATTGTGAGCAGTGGAGATCAAACTAAAGTGGCTTGGAGGCTGCTGAACTAAAAAGATTGGTGTCCCTACTGACCATCACGTTGTCTGCTTTGTCCCCAACCCTGGGGTGCTAGTTATGGCAGCTAGGGGGGGCCTGGTGCAGTCTGTACACCAACCCTCAAATCTTTGAAAGGGACAGATCAAGAGTGCCTGGTAGGAACCAAAAGTCCCTAGTAATGCAAAGAGGCGCAGCTTTACTTAAAAGCATTCCAGGGCAGGATCTGTTTTCTCAAACAGGAAAGATCCATCAAATGCCATATCCACAATGGAGGCCTGGAAACCACCAGAAAAAGAAAAATACTCATCCAAGCATGGCGACAGGACCACACTTGTACCAACTACTCAGCCCAAGCTATTGGTAGTGGCCAAGCCAGGCGGAATGGCATGGAGATACTTCCTGGCCATTATGAATAGTACACAGTGTATGCACAAAAGAGACTGATAAGGTGACGAGGTTGACCTATAGGTCTAACAATAGAAAATGCAAAATGGCCTAAACATGACAAAGGTATGATTCAATGAAGAAATGTCCATTCTCATTTGAGAACAGTTCAACATGCAGCCTATATTACTGTTACTTTCTCTAGGCTGCTTGACAGAAAGCATGGATAAACCGCATTATTGTTGATGTTTCTACCCTTTCGGTATGTGCCAATGGTTAGACATCAAGGCGGGTCCTCCACAGGAAGAAATAAACGTGAACAGCCTGCATGGAGAGAAACACTCACATCAGAATCAAGTGTATGGTGTGTGAAGTTAAAAGGAAAAAACCCAGGAGGATGCCATGAGCAACTCCCCTAGATGTAGAACAGCCCTTGATTGATCATTAGGGAAAGTAAAGCTCCTCCAGGTCAGGACGGAGCCCAAAGGATGGATCAAAACTTATCCATAGATTTGGGTTAAATATCCTACAAAGGGATCCCAAAGAGATTCACTGTGAAACAGTATAAATCCATAATTAAAAGCAGCACTAATTTGAAAGTGTGGGCAGTCTATCTTTATAGACACCCCGGGGGCATTTGTAGCTCACCAGTTTTCAGTTGCCAAAAATGTTAGGTATGGAGTCATAGTGCAGTATATCATCCAGATCCTCGAAAATATCTAGAACGAACAAAAATGTGATGCGTTTAGAGAAAATGATAAATTACTTGGTCAGCTGGGTGAAAGTTTTTTTTAAAAGGGTGGCCCAGAGACTCACCTAGACTGGCTAACTCAAGGCATCTTCCCGCGGCACCTGGAGGGCAAATGCGGCCGGGGAACCAGTCCTGCTCTGGAATGAGAGACGCCCACCACAAAGCATGACCGCACACTCAGACTTGTTGGTAGCAAAGTGATGGTCAGAGGCCATCATAGTCATGGGTTAGCATAGGCAATAAGAAATTGAGGCATGCTGTAACATCCATTATGTGAATACAGACGGTAGCCAAGTGACACTGGAGTCATTTTAGCCGCTTTTGGCATTGGCATACTGCGATATGCAAATATGTAACTAAGGTGGCAAAGTCACAGCAACAATTATTCAAAATGCCACATGCGGCCTCAAAAGGTTGCGGTAAATGAAGAGATCTTGCAAGGTTACCAAGCATGCTCATGAGCGTTTGGCACAGGTATACCGTGGCATATAACATGGGTAAGATATGCAACTAAAGTAACAAAATTAAAACGCGGCATTCAGTCTTGTAAAATGTATGAAGTGAGCCAGGTGGTTAAACAATTATTGGAAGGTAAACAAGTTAAGAAAATTCCAATACGGGTGAGCAAGACTTCAGTGTGGATTAGGGTAATATCCGGGTGAATGCACAAGTGTTCCAAGTTTAACAAAGGGATGTCAATTACATGAATACAGATGGCAGCCAAGTGACCCTATGGTGCCGTCATTTTATTCTTATTTGCAAGATCCAGCCTCGTTAAAAGGTCCTGGTAAATGCACAGATGTTGCAAGGTTAACAAAACTTTTACATCATTTTTACTGATCATTCATTAGTGCTCATACATATGTCTATTATTCAATCACCATTTTCACACAAAGCAATTGGGTTCTGAGGGACACAGGGCAACCCCATTATTAATGGAGTCAAGAAATCTGGGTCGCCTCATGTTGAACTGGAGAGTTTGGCAACCTGCCGGTGGGCATGAACACCACTTTGCCCATTAAAATCAGTCAGGGCCTCATTAAAGGGAAACAGACTCAGAAGAAGCCTACCCAAACTGCAGAACCTCGGAGGATGATGGCTCTACACCCTCTCGAGGTCAAAACTAAGACTCCCTGCACATCTGTTGACCACAATGAAGGAAGCACTTTCTTCAGTTGTAGATCCAGGTAAGAGAAACCACCACAAGTATCAAGTGATATATCAAGCCCACTGGCCTCCTGCAAGTCCATGTAAAAATCATAGCGTGGGGTAACTGTTCCCCCATTATCAGCATTGTCCTCTCCAAATGGTGGCAGGGTGATCAGATTCAGAACCGAAAAGTTGGTGGAGTCCACGAGGGCAGATCAGTGTCCGAGGGTAGTGATTTTTCAGAATCAGACTGAAGGAGGCATGGCACTGCAGATTATAGACGCCACCTCAAAAGGTAGAGATCAAAAAGTTACTTATCTTCAGTAAAACTATGATGGGGGGAGGGTGGGATATCTTAACTGCAGATTTATCACTTTTAGAATAGCCGCAGCAACCAGTCATGCTGCTGTGACAACTCTGCTCAGGAAGTGGCAGCTGAAGCTGCACTTACGTGCTACCCAAGCACACCATCAGTTTCTCCTAACACGCCTTCTGAAGCAGAGTTTTAAATTCACTATTTGTGCCTTTATGGATCTCTAATTTGGGACTTTTTTAGATGAAGAGTCCATTCCACAGAAACAGGCAGGAAGAGGTCAGTGAGGAATCTGCAGATCGAGTTTCCATCTGAAAGAACGTTACCAGCGGTAACGAACGAGTTACTTACCTTCGGTAAGTATGTATCTGGTAGAGACAGTCTAGCCGCAGATTCCTTAACTTAGAATATCCCCAGGCGTCAGACTGCATCCGGGGAATTTTTTGCAGCAGCACCTCTGTGCGCCGGGGGCGGCGCAGCATGGCTCCGCCCTGACATCGTCCAGGGACATGACGTCAGCGGAGCCATACAAGTCCTCCCGGCGGGCTGACGTCAGTGTTCTTCGGAGAAACTTTTCTGCGCCACAATACGGAGCCACCACCAAAAACAGAGTATGGGAACAGTGTGCGAAAAAGATGAAAAATCAGAATCGAATGGTGAGAAGCATCACTATAAATGACAGTGACGAGCACTGTATACTAAAAGCAACTGAAGGGAAAGAGCAGAGCACCGCTCTGAGAAACAGCCCCGCAAAAGCAAAGGCTATGCCCTCCGAGGCAAAACGACATATGAAAAGAATGTCAAGGCAGGCGACAGGAAGCCTGCAATCTCAAGACCTAACCGTGAAGGGCAACAAGACCGGAACCACATAAGTAATGACGATGTACCACAGGTCGGCAACACCAGGAATGCCGTATCTCCTGTAAGATCTATGACTGAAGCAAAGTCAAATAGACCCCAAACCAATTGACCGTAGTGGGGTCAAGAGACCCTAAAGCAATGGAGAAGGTGGGAGGGAAGAAGAAGAACATTAGTAGGCCCCACACTGGGAGAACCAGGGTGTAGGGATCTAGGATACATGAACCCACCGCCCAATCACGAGAATGGGTGGAGTAGAAGTAAAACCAAATGAATCATCCTACCGAGGAGGGAGGTGAAAGACGCCAACCCGCAGGAAGACAAGCCACCCGGAAGGAGGCGAGTGCATAAAACCCAACCTGAAAAGGTCCTCGCAGAGCGGGGAGGATGGGCGAGCATTCAGGAATATGCGGCTAGACGGTCTACCAGATTCATCGTGACCAAAAGGTAAGTAACTCGTTCATCTGATAGAGAAATCTAGCCGCAGATTCCTTAACTTGGAATAGATACCAAAGCCATACCCCATAGGAGGCGGGTCTGCGACTGAACCCCACCAAGTTCCAAAGAGAACCCAGTCGTCAACAAGTTGACTAAACACAGTGGGGGCAGCAATGCCAGCGTGGCCAACACCAGACCAGTAAGCAATGTAAGGAGCAGAAAACAATGGGAGGCAAAGGCATCACAAGCCGCCCAGGGACGGCAGGAAAATCCTTTCGATTATACAGGGTTGAAAGGGAGCACAGAACGTCAGTGCTGAATGTGAGGGTCTATAACTTCCGCAAAAGGTGAACTGATTATAGGAGCCGATGGATCCGCAAGATCCTATGGATCTGCAAGAGACAAAGACCAAGAGAGGACAAGACGGTATGACAGTCAGAGCATACAGGTCGAGCATGCACAACAGTGGAAGAAGCACTGCTGCAAGCATACCAGCTAGGAAACTTGGACAGCAGTGGCAGGATTCTGACCATGTCCAGAAAGAGCCTGTGTTACCAGAGACACAAGACAGGCTATTGCGCAATCGCCCCTCCACAAAAAGACATGAGGCGGACGTCAACAAGCAGAATGACAACCATGACTACAAGAAGAGACATGCATGCAGGGGACAGAAGTACACATGGGCAGACAGTGTGTACTGCTAGAACCACACTACATAAAGGGAAATGCCCAATGGAATGCAGCAAGAACAGCCCAGATGCGAAAGTTGCATCACCAGGTAGTCAACTGGCGAAAGGGATCTGGCGAAAGGGATCCGGCAAGCTGGACACAGAAGGCTTGCTCCCAAGAGAAGGCCGAGAGCAAGACCACGGATACCGCAGCAAGGAAACCCTAGCATGCGTGACCCTTGGTGGTGTGTAGAGCGCCGGACAGAATACACACCCAGAAAGGACACAGCCAGGAAGGATGAGTTTCATAAAAATACAAGAGCGCACCATAGGTACCACCAGCTATGTTGCAGCAGAACCGGACAGAGCAATGTCCAGATCCGTAAGCGACATCAGCCACCCAGCAGGGAGGAGCCACAGTCCCCCGCAAGACAGACCAGGAGACTGAGCAGTACTAGAAAGTCAGTACTAAACGTACATAGAGTAACAGGAAATTGGAAAGATGTACATAGACAGTCCTGATGAGAACACTTCCACAGAGAGCAGCAGCAGCAGCCCGAAGTAGAAGTGTGACAAACTCCTGCGCAGAAAGCAGCAGGGGAAGAGGAAACTCTTGCTTGGGAAGTGCCCAGGAAAGTAGGGCACAAGGCAATGTACAGTATTGGCGGACGTGGCGAGGATGCCACCGTCCATAGACAAAGTCCAGATAGGTCTGAACTATGAGAGAGTACTACCCATCCCAGAGAGAGGAGAGTAGAAACCAGCATCGCAAAAGCGCAAGCCCCCAGGGACAGCTAACATACTAGGGAGCATCCACCTGACGCGCAAAGAACACAGAAAACAATCGTGCTGTGTCAGCCCTGGGAGCAGCGCCACAAGGCTCCGCCCTGAGATAGTCCATGGGCAGGACGAACTGTGCCGGAATGGAACAGAACAAGGTGGTCCAAGGGACATTGGCTGACAATAAGGGCAGCCATCATAGACAAGGATGGCGAGCTGAAATGACTCCTGGAAGAGGCAGGCGAGACAGAACCTCGAGAAAGTGAGCACCTACAGATGCAGGGGAGTGCTACGGACCAACCGCAGACCCAAACAGATAGGCAATAGAGCGATGCCAACCTGTGGGCCGCAAGAAGGAAAAGGAAGGGTCCACAACAGAAAGACCACAGTCTGATCCGCAGGACAACCCCTGTGAAGACTCCACAGAAGCCTACCAAGCCTTCTGTGCAAGGAAGACAGCTATACAATAGCCAACGAATACCCCACATAGGGTAAGCCTCAACCCCAGCTAGGTGCACCTCTTGAGCACAAACAGACAGAGGAGTCAAAAGAAAGCAGAATCAGCTGACCAGCTGCACTAAATAGAGCAAAAACAGCAGGAAGCCGTACAGGCCGTCTAGGTATTATGTCATGAACCCAAGGCCCAGAATAAGCAGAGACAACACTGCACCGGAAAATAAAAATCCACAAAAGGACTAGAAAACAGTCATGGGAGCCCAGACATGAGGCGGTTGACTGCTGAGTCCGCATGACTGAAAAAGGGACACGCCATCAAATGGCAAATCACGAAGACTCTCCCGAACATTGTCAGGGAAAACGCCATCGCGCAGCCAGGCATGGCGACAGCAACAGACCTGGCCATCGCCCGACCCACAGAGTCAGTGGTGTCCATAGCCGACCGAAAGGTAAATTGTGCCATTTCTCGGCCATCATGAAGGAGACGATCCACGTCAGCACGGGGCCCCTCTGGAAGAGAGGGCAGAAGACGCTCGGCCCCGTCCCAAAGGGCAAAAGTAGCCCGTGCAAACACGCAAGACTTGTTCAGAGCACGGATGCCCGAACTAGTGAACGCAAAAATTTGGCGGCCACATGTCTCCAACCAACGAGACTCCCTAGTGGGAGGTAGCAACGGGAGAGGAAGGCTGCGAGGCGAAAGCCGCCTGGACCACCCGGCCGTGAGCCCTAGGATGAAGGGACAAACAGACGGTCATCTGGAGCCGGGCGATGCAGACATGCGATGGCCCGATCCACAGGGTCTCCCAAGGAGGGCCGTACCCACGTGCCAAGCAGGGTGTCAAATAACGACCCGCCAAAAGGCAGCAAGGGCTCCACCTCCACAGTATCCTGGTGGAGGAGATCCAATAATGGATCAGAAGGCAAGGAGACTGAGGGGGGTTGCAGGTGTAAAATAGCTGTAGCCCTGCGAACAGCCCTTGCAAATGCCGCGCTAGCCTCTGTAGCCATTCTAGTTGGCGATAACAAACCATCTGTAGGGGACAGTTGAAGACTAACGCATCCCCCTGAAAGGAGAGACGCTGCAGCCGGAGGCCGAGCAAAGGGCCACTGGCCAGGGGGCAGCAGAGCCGGAGAGCAAGGAAACCACCCTGGGTGCTCTGGGTCCTCATTGAACAGAGGAACAGCAGGGACCGGCACCGGCGTCGACAGACATTGAGACGGCGTCGTATCGACGTCGACAATCACCAAGGGTGACTCGGCCTGGCGTCAGACCGGCGTCGACTCGCCCTCTGAGGCCTGCGGGGAGGAAGGATGTCGACAAGGAGTCGAGCTCCGTGCTGCAGCCGAGCTCCGTGCTGCAGCTGCATCCGACGTCGGCGCAGGGAGCCCCAAAGGGCTATGCAGAGACGGGGCAGAAGGGCTCTACGTCTGACTGGGATGCCCCTCTGGGCTGTGTCCAGACGTCGCAGCGACTCCAGAACCGGAGTCAAGGAACTCTGGCGGCGCTGAGGGCGAACCCGCCGGCGAGGACCTGACCTGAGTCCCCACCCCCCTCTGTGGGGCCCCGAGGGCACGCCAGGGAGAGGGGGTGACCCAAAGATGGATTGAAGAACCTTGGAATAGGCTTCCATCTGGGCCAGAGTCATCCCAACACCCGGAAAGGGCGGGTATAAGGGAACAGACTCCTGGGCGCCCACGCCCGGTAAGGACCGGTAGCAGCGGGCCCCGTCGTCACGTTTATGCGAGGTAGACGACCTACGTGACTTGTGCGTGTGCTTACCTGCGGCAGGCGAATGACGTCCATGGGAATCACTCCGTGACCGGACCCGAACAGGAGCCCCAGCTCGAGATGGAGATCAGCGGCGCGAAGGCTAGGAGCGGGACATATGGGCGGTCAACAACTTCAACCGGCGCTCCCGCAGGGACTTCGGCTTCATGTGCCCGCAGGAGTCGCATTCCTTGGAGTCGTGGTGCTCTCCTAGGCACCACATACAGATTGCATGTGGATCAGTCGCTGACATCTGCCGCGTACAGGTCGCACACACCTTGAAACCCGAAGGCATCGCACACTGTTCCCTGACGCCGAAGGTGTAGAGAAGGCCTGAAACAGGCCAGAGGAACCACTTACTCCTGGATCTGGGTTGGGACGTGGAAAAGGAAACAGACGTCAGCGCGCCGGGAGGGACTTATATGGCTCCGCTGACGTCCTGTCCGTGGACGACATCAGAGTGGAGCCATGCGGCGCCGCCCCCGGCGCACAGAGGTGCTGCTGCAAAAAATTCTCCGGATCCAGTTCGACGCCTGGGGATATTCTAAGTTAAGGAATCTGCGGCTAGATGTCTATCAGATCGATATTTACACCCACAGATTCTTCACCTATAGAATCAATAACAAAGCAGTATCTCCCTCAGTAGTCGGTTTGTGAATTGACTTGGACCAAACAGTCCTGACAGACCAAATGGCCGAAGGATTATGTTACTTACCCTATAAGCATCTGTTCTTGGCATGTAGAGCTGTAGATTAACATGCTTCGCATACTCAAGCGTTCTAGTGTTGGGTGCAGATGTTTGCAAGTTCTTCGAAGAAGTCTTTCGAGTCATGAGGTAAGGAAAGTCCTTCTCTTGGTAATAGTGCGCCATGTGCATGAACTGCGTTGTTGGATTGTTTTCCCGCAAGAGGGTGAGAATGGAGTAAGTGCAAGTAAAGAGATGTCCATGCATGTGTAATGTAAATGAGAACTGCAACGACCTTGGGTGTCTAGGGAGGAGAGACGGTGCATGTGAATCTACAGTTCTACATGCCAAGAACAGGATGCTTACAGGGTAAGTAACAATCCGTTCAATGCATGTAGGCTTTAGATGCACATGCTTTGCATAGACTAAAGCAATGCCCTACAAAAAGCGGTGGCTAACCAGTGGACGTTGGTTTGAAAAGTTGTTCATAGCACTGCCTGTCCTACATTAGCTTGTTGGCATGCTAACACATCCACACAATAGTGTTCGGTAAATGCGTGTGGTGTAGACCATGTAGCTGCTTTACAAGTGACCGCTATGGGAAGATTACCCAAAATAAAGCCATAAATGCTCCTATTTTACGAGTAGAGTGCTCTAGGAGGTGTAGATAAAGTCCTTTTAGCTTTAATATAGCATGTCTAGATACATTTAACAATCCATCTAGAAATGTCAGATTTTGAAATAGGTTTCCCTTTGTGAGGGGGAGCAAATGCAACAAAAATGTTTTACGAAAATATTTTGTTCTGTCAATTTAATACATTAACGCTCTAACATCCAATGTAGGAAAAGCCTTTTCTGCTACAGAATCTAGGGAAAGAAAACAGGTTGCTCAACAGATTGGTAATTATGAAAAGCAGATACTACCTTTGGAAGAAATTTGGGTTGGTTTGAAGAACCTCCTTATTCCTGTGAAGCTGGAAGAACGGTTCTACCAAGGTTACTGCCTGAAGCTCACTCACACGCCTTAATGAGGTGATAGCAATTAAGAAAGCAAGCTTAAAAGAAAAATTGGAGGGGCCAATTATGTAAAGGTTCAAAAGGTGTACCCCATAAATCTTGTTATAACAGAGGTTCCATATAGGTGCAGGTGGGACCTTTGGTGGAATCACTATTAAGGCCTTCCATGGAAGACTTAATTACTGGTATTCTGACAAAAATGTGTGTTTTGAAGGTAGGCGGCCACTGCTGCAAGGTGTCGACGTATGGATGTCGAAGCAAGACCCGAGCATATAAATGCAAGAGATTAATGTTTTGTATAGATGCCTTTAGCCCCTTCGATGCTCATGACGAGCTCAGCTAGTCATGCTGCGCGGTCGCGCTGTGCGCATGACGAGCTGAGCTAGTCACGACCACACCCGCGATCGGAATGTCCAGCACCTGGGCGGAATTCCGATCGCGGCAAAGCGGTTAGTGTATCAATTGTTTGATTACAATAAATCGCAAACCTTTCCCACTTGGTTGCATAGAAAGCTCTAGAGGTAGGTTTACGTAATGTTCAAGCATTCTGGTGGCAGATTTAGATATCCAAACTATAACTTCAGGAGACAAATCACTAGGTTTAGTTCCTTTGGGTGTCCAATTTAGCCAGTGAGGTGAAGTTTCTCGTGTAGAACTACTGAAAGTTAGAGTAGTGTTCTGAACCATGGTTGACAAGCTCATGTGGGACCTACTAGAATATGGGTGAGGACATCTGCCCAAGTTTCCGAATCAGAAATTGAATAGGGAAAGGTGGAAAAGCGTAGGCAAATATTCCTGATCAATTCATCCATAGGACATTGCCTTTGGATAGAGGGGGTGGGAACCTGGAAGCAAAGTTTTGGCTTTTGCATTTTGTGCTGTCGCAAAGTCTATTTGTTGAAACCCCCATTTGAGAAAGTATGGGCAGAGGACTTGGGAGGTGGAGTTCCCACTCGTGGAAGTGTTGCCGCATCTTGCAAAGGTCAGCAAAGTTGTCGTCAGCCCCTGCAGTGTGTTCTGCAAGCAGGTGGATTTTGTGATGTATTGCCCATCGCCAAATGGTCAGAGGCGTGATAGCTGTAGAGTGCCCCCCACCACCCCCCCACCCCCGTCTCCCTTTGGCATGGGAGTCATTGTCCGTTCGGACTAGGACAACCTTACCTATAAGGGGAGTTAGAAATGCTTCCAGCGCTAGGGGAACAGCATAAAGTTCTAGGCAGCTGCTGTGAAGATTCTGGTGTTTGGTGTCCCAGAGACCCTGAACTGTTAGATGGTGGATGAGCACCCCATCTTGTGAGGGATGAATCTGCTGTTAGCACGATGTGGGACAGGGTCAACAAATGGGCGCCCCTTTGAGAAGTTGAGTTCAACCACTGCAGAGCGATGGGTGTGGCGGTCTACCAACACTAGTGTAGTTTAGCATGTCAGACTCAAAGACAGGATAAACATTTTTGCAGAGGATGCATGTTTAGTCTTGTATGGAGCACTATAGCAATGCATGATACAATCATCCCTAGAAGTTGCATGAATTTTTGACTGTTAGATAGTGATTGCTTTAAAACTGCGGTAGCAGTGCTTGAAATCTTTAAATCCTGGCTGCATTTGGATAGGCTAGATCTATTTGAATGTGATCATAGCTCTTAGATATGGTTGCAGTTGTGAAGTTTCAACATGGGATATTTGAGCATTGTTTGAATCGCAGCTGATGAAGATTTATGGTAGTACGAGTGGGTTGGTGGCACTGTATTGACTTAGATAAAATTCATGTCTTCCCCCATCTAGCTTGGTTTATCAGATCTGCCACCACTGCTAAGCATTTGGTGAACACTGGGTACAGTAGTGACTCCAATTGAGGACACTGAATTGGTAATGATTGCCTGCTATGACAAACCAGAGGTATTGGTAATGTGCTAGGTGAATAGGGATGTGAAAGTATGCATCTTTTAAATCCATTGCCAACATGAAGTCTCCTTGCTGTAGAAGTGGAATCACTTGAAGTGTTACCATATGGATGTGTTCTGATAGTATTTAGAGGTTTAAAGGTCTTAGATCTAAAATAGGCCTTAGAGAGCAGTCCTTTTTGGGAATTAGAAAGCACAGGAATGAAACTCCTGACCCTTGATGTGGTATTGCACTGGCTCTATAGCTCTTTATTAGAGCGTGTATTTCCTGTTTGAGGAGTTGATATTACAGATAAAACCTGTGTGTCAGCAAGGTGGAATATTCGGAGGCTTGCTAGTGAGCGCCAGGTAATAACCATGTTGAATAGTGTCTAACACCCACTTGTCTGATGTTATTGACTGCCAAGTAGGAATAAACTGCTTTAGTCAACCCCTGACAAGGGTAGGATGATCGGGGGAATGATTATGGAGTCACTCTTGCCAGATGGGTTGGTGTGCCTTTTCCCAGACCTTTGGAGTGGTTACCCCTATAGTTACCCCATACACTCTTCTAGGAGGACTTATTTTATGGCCTGTATGAAGATGGAGGTATCAGTTGAAGTGATTTGTGAACCTCTAAAAAGAGCAGGGAAAGGAGCCTCCATTGGAAGGTATCTGAAGTGCTCCCATTGATTTAGCTACTTCAGTGTCTGGTTTCATCTTCTCGAAGGCTTCATCCACTTGGATGAAAGATGTTTATCAAACTGAACATTTAATAAAGTCGGTCTATTCCTTCATTATCATGAGCACCTTCAAATATTTAGTTCAGCAAGTCTGCTGTATAAAAAAACAGGGTTGATTTAATAAACGTTTTCTCCATGTATAATAAGAATCTAGCCCATAAAGTATGCATGACCCGACTTGCCATTTTCACCAACAGCATTGTCATCAGGGCGGAAGGGGGCAGGAACGTTTCTCAGTTCATGTTTAAAAACTCACTTTGTTAATCTAGCACTAAAGCATGTTGTAGTACGCCCATTTACACACAGCACATTTTCCATTGAAATTACCAAAAAAAAGTCCCAGACCCGCTGTTGGATAAAACTATAGCCTACAATCAATGTGTGGAAATCTGTTTCAGTAAATATTTATCATTTTCACATCACCAAGTAAAGTGTTCTGGTTTGCTTTGATTACACTAAAATTTGTATCATACTTGGAATAAAAAAGAATTATGCATCACAGACTACACATACAGGCACGTGCTAGAATGTTAGGGCATCCCCGTTAGCTTGTAGCAGTGAAACTGCACAGGTGGGCCAGTAGGACATCATTACAGTTGCAGGTCTAGTCAGAAGTATATCCTCACTAATCAATGGTGTGCTGCCACTACCACTC
The DNA here is from genome assembly GCA_963921515.1 of Calotriton arnoldi. Taxonomy (NCBI): domain Eukaryota; kingdom Metazoa; phylum Chordata; class Amphibia; order Caudata; family Salamandridae; genus Calotriton; species Calotriton arnoldi. The sequence continues at coordinate 1,824,441 of CAWUFW010000977.1, forward strand.
TACATGCTAGAACAAGTGACCAGGATGGAAAACCATTGCCTAAGCTAAGTAGGCTTGGTGGTACACCACTCAGGATCCAGGACAGGGCGAGGGCTGTATTGACTTATAGGGCAGTCTAGGCCTTTTCGCAGATGCTAGATTAGTCAGAGGCTGGGGTCAAAAGGAAAATAAACCTAAAAACCAGGAAAGCTAATTAAAGTTGGGCACTCGGGGCAGAGGCTGCAACTGTACATGATAAGCAGACATTGCAGTCTTAACAGGCATTACCATTCATCTTACTCATGGCAGCCTACACCACAAGACTGAGTGGGCTGCTACATCAGAAGGGATGGGTCCCCGAGAGCCCACCTTTAGCACTAAGCAAGGGGCAGCTTACAGATGGGTGGAACTAAATTTAGACCACATTATCCTAAGCTACTCAAGTCAGGGCCTCACGTAGCAGCAGCAGGGGCCAAGACATCAAAAGTCCAGACTGCAGAATCAAGGTTTGCTTTAGTATCCACCACAGGTAATTGCATGTCCAACACCTCCACAGTCCAGTGTAGCAGCAAAAAGGAGATGGTCACTTTCTTCAGTAGGGAGATCCACCATGGGTAAATTGGAGTTTGACGAAATGTCAAAGCTGCTAGTATTCTGAAGGTCAAAATCTAGGCCATTATTCGCGTTATTGGGAGGGCATTGAGGAGGATCTGTTCGAGCCCTTGACAGCACAAAAAAAAAATTCGAAAATGCCCATAAACCTCCAGAAGAGTAGGAGGGAAATAATCCTCAATCTGAGACTGCTTTAGAGATTTCATAATGTGACAGGGAGAATTCATGCTGAAGCCAGCTCTGGATAAGCTGGTGGAGCAGAGATAGATTCCAGAATGAGCACCACTGGAGCAGAATCTGAACCACATGAACCAACAAGGCTTGCAGTAGGGGGGTGTCTAGATGCATCTTGGTACCAGGCAGAGGATGAACTGGGAACGCCCAGCAGGCAAAAGCTCAACTGGAGGTGATGTTCTGGGTAAAATCACTATTGGTTTTAATACAATCGCATGACCATGAGCCAAGTAGCTCATCTATAGTTTAGATGTGTAGGTAAAACAAACCCCAACTCTCCCCTTCTCCCTGGGAACCACAGCATTTGAAATTAGTGAGAAATGTGGTCCATCATGTCTGAACTTATGTCTCCAACTAGTACCTCCTCGATTAAGATCTGCAGACTGTTCCGAGAGTCGGGGTATGCGAAGTTATCTTGGGCAAGTAAGCTCATGGAATTCATGAGTGTAAGGCAATAAAAAGCTGCCAGAGCTCAGAATAAGTAGCACCTTGTGATTGGTGTGTCAGCCTCTCCATCCCAGTATGTACCAGAGGCGGCAGAGCCAACCCTGGCATGTAGGTATCTGTCCCGTTCCCCAGTGTTATAAGATGTTCCATAAGGCTACTCCGAGCGAATACAATTTGCTGCCCCCTGCAAGATTTGAGTGGGAAGGTAAAGGCGTTGGGCAACCTCAAAATTGTGTGAGCAGGGAACAGAGGTAACTGGTTAAGGAAGAGTGTAGACCTTGTCTAATACTGGTGTCCAATAGGTGGTAAGTTTCAGGCAATCCCAAAGCAGATGCAACAGGGTGCCAGGGAAACCACGTTCACGTCAACACTGGTGTATGCACAGGATTACAATGGTGTAGATGGACTGGTGTAAGGTACCAGTATGTAGCTAGCTTAGTGGCAGTTTCTATACTAGTCGTGTTGCGGGCTGCGTGTTAGTATACTACTCTCCATTCTTTTTGGGACTGAGCAGTAAAGTTCCACTTCCCAACATCTCTGGCTTGTCGACTTGACCTCTGGGATGGAGGGACGAAGAAGGCCCTAGAGATTGGAAATAAGGCGTTTATCTGATGTCTTGGTTACCAACCACTTTTCATAAATGGTATGGGGCGTTGTACCTTCGGGCGAACTGCAGGATTCATCAACCAATGCCTAAGTTGAAGGAAGTGTAACTGGTCCGTCCCCGGCATTGCATGGTCAGACTGGAGTTGTTCAAAGGGCAGGGGACCCTCTTCAAACAAGTGGCCTATGGAAGGACACCAAACACGTGGCCACTGTTGGAATTCTATGGAATTTAGCCCTGGGGTGAAATCTGTTGCCAACTACTGGTGTCAACTGAGAACAAAACATGGTCAACCCTCTGCACGCTCACATGATCCCAGACCTCGAAAGGTCTTCTTGATTGAGGATATTTATAGGCTTCTCGGCCAGGCAGCCTTATACAAAAAAGGGAATCTTCCATAAGTGTTGCACCGTCACTTCTCTGTCCATAAAGAGCCAGTATTCTTCAGATTCCTCCCGAGACCATATGAGGAAGAATCAAAGTTGCACCGCTTGGTAATAGCATAACAAGTGGGCGATACCCAGGCCCCCTTCACATGGAGGTCTAAAACGTAATTCCTCTGCATACGAGATCGGCCTGCATCCCACCCGAAACGTTTTGATCTAGTTGTAGGGCCTGGACACCAGTAGGAAGTGCAACTAGTTAAGCCTGGAAGAGGAATACGATCTTAGGCAGAACGGACATTTTCCAGGGCAGGCACATGGCCAAGCCAGGTCACCCCTACGGTCTCCACCTGGCTAGATCAGTTTTATTCGGTTGGTGCAGGGTCTTTTAGTTGAAGGATGCTGTTGCCCTAGTAGTGGGGGCCAGTTGTATACCCAAATATGGAATAGATTTAAATCGCCCATGGTACTGGGCAATTCTGGGAGGGTGCCAGTTGTGGCTGGCGCAAAGGAAAGATTGAGAGCTTGAGATTTGTACACATTTACTTGGAACCCCACCGCCTACCCGAAGGCCTGTAGTTCGTTGAAGGCCAGGAGTGAGGTGGAGGGCTCTTCTAGAACCATCAAGACATCATCCACATACATACTGATGGTGTGAACTATTCAGTCAAAGGGGGTCCCCTTAATTCCCGGGGTATTGCTGACTCGCTGGCCTAAAGGCTCCATATCGAGCACAAACAAGAGGGATGAAAGGGGCACCCCTGGCGTGTACCTCTGCATATAGGAAATGAAGCTGAAGTCTGCCCATTCACCTTAACTATCGAACAGCTATAGTTGCAGAGGATTCATGAACAAAAGCACTTACTGAGTCAGAAGTGTTTAAGCATGGTCTCTAGATAAGGCCAATGGACTCAAACGCTTTTTCAGCATCTATTGCCAGGAGCATTCAATCCCAGTTCGTACACTCTGCTTTGTCAATTAGGTGTAGGATTAGATTCATATTATTGCTACATTGGCAAGGAGGGACAAATCCTGCATTATCCAGTGCAACAAGGCTTGGTAATAGGGGGCCTAAGCGAGCTTCCAGGATCCCTGTGAAGAGCTTAAAATAAACATTTAAAAGGGAAATTGGTCTATATGAAGCACTTATCCTTGCCTGGTTTTGGGATGACAATGGCAGCCTCCAACGGAGGGTGGAATGGAGGATGGGTTTTAATGACATTGAACAGTCGTGTTAAGGGGGAAAGGGTCGTGCAGAGGGTTTTATAGAAGATCGTAGGGAAGCAGTCAAGACACGGCAATTTAAGTAGCTTCTGCCTGGCAGTGATGAGAACCTCTTCAACCCAAATTGGCCAATCAATTTGGTGCCTGTAACATCGGTTTTGGGGTATGGGCACCCTGGAGAGATGCCTGGGCTGTCTTTAGGAAGGTCCTGTTTCGCATCTGCCTATAATACAGCCTGAACTCCAGTGGCCTGTCGCTGTGCTCGCAATCTATTGGCCAGAAGTCGTCCATATCTATCTCCCGCAACATAAAAGGATTGGCTTAACTGAAGAGCAGCATTCTCCCCTCTATCAAGATCAATACCTGCCAGTTGTGTCTGGGCAGCCTTCAACTGGCGTCAAATCAGAGGAGCCCCAGTGTGTTTATGGATATGCTAGAGTTCCTGGACCTTGTGGGACTGTTGCAATCTCCACAGCAGACAAGATCCCACAGATTGGAGCGTCGCCATCTCATCTCGGGCCCATCGTTCGCCTGGTCTTGTGCAGCCGCCAAAGTCAAGCCACTAATAACACATGCTCTTCATTCAGCCGGTGTGCCACAGCTTCCAGGTCTGGAGCACAACGATTGGGGCAGATTGACCTGACTATCAGCAGTGGATGCGGGATGAATCGGCATTGGTGACGGAGACAAAGATACAAGTCTCACTGGGCCACGCCCCCTGGAAATATTTTGCAGCTTGGCCTCTTTAAATGCCTCAATCTGCTACAGAGTCCATGACGGCCCGGGAAACTCTTGGCACATCATTTCTGGAGCTGGGATTGGGGCCATATGATTGCAAACTATGCAACTTTTTTTAAAGAGAAGACAGTGGGGAAGTCGTTGAACCTCACTTTGAGGTCTTCTATTTGCATTTGAACTGTCTGCTATCTGTCCAGGATGAAGCTTAAAAACTGGTCTGATCCTCTTCAGTAATGTAAAGCTTGGCTTCCGCTGCCAGGCTGCCTTCAGGTGCATCTGGTACAATGTGTTACTGGAATGAGTCATGCTTGGTGCTGAGGCACTAAAGACCGACATTATGCAGGTATGAAAGTATGTAACCAACATCTGCTTTCTTCAAGTGCAACCTAGCCTAAACTGAGCATGGTGGCAGTAAATTTCAAAAGAATTTGAGCCGATGATCAACACAGTAGTACATAGAAAAAAGAGCAGTTGTGGAAGAGCGTGGCACCTATGTGGTGCCAGGTTGTTGAATTTGAGTCTGGTCTGTGATGGAGGCAGGTGGCGCCAGCCACAAGAGATATTTTCTGTATCCAAAGTAGTGCCTGGGGAGATTCCAAAGGTGAAGAATCTGCAGCTAGAAAAATCAGAAGAAAATCATGTTAACATTTTGGCCTGTAACATTATGTAAGATAATGCAAGGCCCTTTGCTACCCAAACACAATTAGCAGAATTACGATATACCCACTTTTGTATGGGGTGGATTGGCTCATTGCCTGTTGAAATGCTTGTAGTAAAATGCAATTCTGGAGTTGGGAGTATTGCACGTTCCATGAGCGCCTGTTTCTGACATTGTTATCGGCAGCTGGTAAGGTGTATGCTTTATCCTCTGTCATGTGGGCCATATTCCTTGCGAAAAACACATCTTACAAGCTGTTCCATCTCCTGCTTTATTGGATAACCTGACACTACAGATTGGTGACTGGGAGAACTTTTGGTTATTGGCCCACTAAGGAATGATTTTCTACACTTTGACTGTTACAGTTTACCACTGCAATTTCAAATGGGTCTACATGCTACGATATTTTGGACTGAACCATTTCTACGCCTGGAGCACATTGTTGAGGCATCCAATTACTTGAAGTGTACCATTCTTAACCCTGCAGTCAACCATCCACTATGCCAGCTTACCTGCAATCTTTGAATCAGCACTGTGTCAGCGCTTCAGTGAGACATTCCTGCCTCCCGACCACAGCACCTGTCTGCCACTCCGCTTTATGGATTCCAGCATCCTGACTTTCAGCACAAGCCTGCATCACTACATGGTTGTTTGGTTAAAGTTTGTGATTCTGTAGCCATCACATCAGCTGTGATCAACCAATCGGCACATGGTAAGCATTCTTCCTTCATAGCGTGTTTTATTTCCATCAATCACACTGCGCTGTTGTCAATCTTTCTCCTCACTCGTGTGGAATTATTGAACACCGACATTTTTGCCTGCTTAATTGCCATCTGGGATTGGAGGTAAAATGGATTTTTGTTTGAGTAAAAGTTTCCACATAAAATACAAAGGCTGTTCCTGCCTTAATATTTAGCAACTTAGAGGCACTTATTTTTCTATTGAGTTTGGTTTCATCATGGCACGCAGCTCTTTATTTAAAGAGTCATGCTAGTTTCTACAGAATCCAGGAAAGCCTCATTAAGTGGCAGCTATGACATTGCAGCTTTGAGAATTATCTGGAGGCCATGGATGGTAAAATCTTTAATGAAAGGAAGAAAGCTTTAAGTTTACTGGGAGACTTAGGCCAGGATGTTTGATAAATTACCTTAAGTTGAACCACTGGTCATTCAATTTGTACCTTGCGATGAATACAAAGAAGCCTTGCTTCGGTTAAAATGTGATTCTGAAATTTGAAATGTTACATGCCAGTTCCTGACATTCAGTTCTAGGCAGCTAGTGGAAGTGTCCGCTTTATCCTTACTGTCCTGAAGGCCATATTCCTTGTGGAATAAACTCTACCTCTTACAGTTGTTCCAGCTCCCTTTATTGGATGACCGCACATTAAACCCACTAAATTACTCGGAGAAAGATGGCGAAGTTCACATTGCAAGTGGTCAACTTAAACTTTAGTCAAAAAAATCCTATATCAATTAAAATGTGTCAGCTAAGTAAATACAAACACCACACAATGGGTCAGAAGCTGAATGGTGTATCCGTACTTTAAAAAGAACTAGTTAGGCTACTCACCAAAACCTTGGTACATCACAAGGCAATGGGACGTCCTCAAAACGATTTCCCTATGGAAAGCCAATCCAAGAAATACATCAAAACAAGCAAGCCAAGGGTTCAAGGGCAGTGACTAAAACCTACTCCATTTGTTTGAAGGGATACCATGTGGTCCACCAAAATAATGAAGTTGTCTATATCCAAATCTATAAAGGGGAAAGGCCAAAGCGGATCCCTAAATTCTACTGATGAGCCCCTTATTGGCTGAGCATTGAGACAGAGCTCACTCTGGTCCTGGGCTGGACGGTTCCCCATGATCCTGTGCGCCTGGTCTTGGGGTGATGGAGGGAATGGACGGTTCAAGAGCTGACGAGGCATCTCGGGACCGCAGTCACGGTGGCCAAACACGACATTGCGGCCTCCTGGGTGCACGCCAAGCCCCCTGCAGTGGCAAAATGGCATGCCGCACAGGAAAAACCCTTATTCGAGGCCCGAGGTTGCCCCGCCAAGTATAACAGAATTTGGGGTAAATGGCTAAGCCTGCTGGACTAAGTGCACGAAACCTTCTCGTTGTGTGCGGGTGTTGTTAGTGTGTTACGGTGTTGCCTCCGCCTAATATTCTGTACAATCCACAACTGATTGCGACGCATGCTTGTATTATCATCTCAATGTCCAATGATGCGGACGTGTTTGATCTCAAAAACCAATAAAGTTGATTATCATAAAAAAAAATTCTACTGATGAACAGCAACACTTAGATGGTGAAGGGGGTGGAATGTAGCAAATGGGTGCCATGGTTTATAGAGTGAGACTACATCCTCAAACAAGTGACTGCTCTCAACGTTCAGCAGCCTCACTTGTAGCTAGAAGGGAATAAATCCAATGAGGTGCCAATGCTCAAACCACAATATTTAAAAACCATAGTGGTTCACTACACCACGCAAACGGATGTTCCATATACTCATCTACAAGGCAGTGACATTGTGTCTAACGCATGTAAAATTCTCACTTCAGTGGTTGCACTTTGGAGTCAAGTCATTTGACAAAGTGGAACTGCAGTCAACCTAGTTCAAACTGAACCACGTGAACTACAGCCACAGTATTCCACTCAAATTCACACTGATTATCACTAACCTTGGAAATGGTCACACCGTCCTTTAGTGTTGGGTGTTGTGCAGACCCCAGTGAAGTCCAGAGAGTTGTCCAGCATAGCATTTATTCTACGGAAGATATCTGCATTACTGCAGGTGGAGAGTGCAGGACTATCAGTAGTGCTCCAGCAATCCTTGCTTCGTGCAAGATCTTCTTTCTGTAGGAGAAGCATAAGTTACTTAAAGGAAATCAAACAATTTGTGGTGAAATTTTACCCACTGCAGAATAGCTACAAAACTGATCTGGCAGTTCTAAAAAGGCCACATTCCAGTTATTAGGTAGATGTCCTAGGCTTGTTAAACGTAAAACAAACTGAAGTATCCAAACTATGCTGGAAGATAATCCGAACACATGCCACAGCCACTCACTTGCCCCACCTTCGCATCCCATTAGTACAAGCATTTGTAATGCAATAGGTCTCGCATTTGTGAGAGTTTAAGCTAAGCTATTGGCATTGTAAATGAAAATGCCTTTTATTTATCCGTTTTGATAATTTACACATAAATAAAAGGCATTGTCCTTTACAATGGCAATAGCTCAAACTCTTGCAAATGCAAGACCCATTTCATTTCAAAGAAGCGGCTGCCATTGTCCCGGGCTGCTTGGAAAGTGAAAGCGTGCATGTCGCACTGAATGTTGGCAGGAAAGCATGTCGTGCCTGTAGTAGGAGAAACTCATTAAAGAAAATATTTAGTCTTTAAGCACTAAGACATACTGTGTAACAGAAGGTAAAGGGCCAGTCCTCATGGGAGGTTACAAATAAAGACAAGGTAGTAGTAAGGAGGGACTAACAAGCCTATTAAAGAATCAGAAGCCCACATTTACAAAGGACAATGACACGACAATGAAAAATATTGGCAGAAAGTGGGCGGAGCTTCACATACATAATCTAATACAGCATGCCTGGCAGAGCAGCGCATGCGCTGCCCAGGCTCGACCTAAAAAAGCCTATTGCAAGTCCGTACTAATTTTCATGATCTCAAAGAAAAATTGCATTCTCGGGAGGAGCACTTTGGAGCAACATATGACATTTGATTGTATGACGCAATAAGTATGTATTGACAAGAGCAGTACCATACAGTCCATCCCCATCAGATGTGCAAGCCTACTCGGGGTGCCAAGTTTCAAAGTACTGTAGTAAACTCTTCAGGAGATAGAGAGTAAAAATATTACGTGACCCTCAAGACATCACTTTGACCCGGACAGAAATAGTGCTGATTTTACATAAAGCGGTCCCAAAAAGTGTGTCCAAACTGTCAAGCAGTGAATCAAACATTAAAGCCACAGGACACGCGATATGGAAACGTATCCAAACACTATCTTAATTTTTTGTGCTTGTTTTTGTATATTCATTTTGACTCGTGGCAACACCTAGACTGGAGCTTAGACAGTAATAGAAACAATATCCACCATCTTTCACTTTGCTCTTACTTCCCACTCAACTACCGATTCCGAATGTCATTTTCACCTTCGCGGCAGCCTGGCTATCAAGAGACAGGACCGATGTCTTAGGGACGGCGATCAACACAAGCAGGCAAGAAAGGGAACTAACTGATCAGAAGTGTATAGCACAAATCAGATTTACCCTCCAAACACGGCTTGTGAGGGGTATGTCTTTGTGCAGAGTACACTAGGCACCACTACCCTCTAACAGGCTGAAAGGCCTGAGGTAGAGACGTAAAGCGAGGCACTCTCAGACTCTGCAGCATTGGCACTGGGCCTTCCAGTGCTGTGTCTGGCTGCGAGGCCCAGGGAAGTGGGGACACTGGCACCCTCCCCCTGTGCCCCTCAGGCACCCTCCCCATGGGCCCTACAAAGAGGGTAGTGAGGCTCCTTTTCCGGAGTCTTACAAAGCTGGGTGTAACTGACTCCTACCCAGCTTTGTCGAGCTTTCTGATGCATTGTCACCTCAGCAACACAACTAGCCTAGACAGACAGCAAGGGTGGTTTGTTGCGTGCGAAATAAAGTGTTTCTCTGCAAATCCCTCGGCGCCCCCACATTCATGAATCACGAGCAGCTTTGAAAGCCAGGGGCTTGAAAAACACCATGAGGAGACAAACTGAACAAGACACCCTTTACTGAGGCAGGGACTCATTTCACCCAGTGCGAACTAAACCCATGTGTAACTTTAAACATTCACTCATTAGGAACGCGTCTGGGGAGGACAGAGCGGCAAATAATCCATGACGCCACTACACAGAGGAATTCAGTCTTCATTCCAACAGTGGACAAAAGTAAACATTTGCCTGCAAAGTTATGAAAAGTTGTTGACGTTTTTAACTACAGAAAAGTAAAAGAAGTCTTTTTGCAAGAGAATGCTGGAGTAAGCTCGTACGGCAACTGCAAAGTTTAACGAGCCCAGGAAGGCTTGGAGGGCGGGGCCGACGGCAATGTGGAAACAAGATAAAGGTAGCAAGCAGCTGCGCACCCCTGCTCGCTCCCAAGGCAACACTCCATGGGAGTTAACTTTTTAACGAGCAGCACAATGTGAAAGCACATAAAACTAAATCATAAAATAACTTTTCCCCAATGCGCCAGTGATGTCAGCAGGTGGCTTGGAGGACTCCGCGCGCACCATCTGTGCAGTGCGAGTCCTTGGGAAACACGCTGGTCTCTGGAAAACGAGACTCAGCACACTGGTTTCCCAGCAAGAAAGGCACGCTTAAGTGGATGCCTGCTTGTGCCCCGGGGGTACTGCAGAGTGTTCTGATACAGAAGCACTCTAGTCGGTCCTTGCTTGTGCCCCAGGGGCACTGTAAAGTGCACACAATGCCGAAGACAGCATGGCACAGGAAATGGAAAGGCAGGGACTGCGTGCGTGTCCCTGCTCGTTCCCGTGGCAATACTCCAGGGGAGGAAATTGTTTTTTTTTTTTTTTTTTGTTTTTTTTTTTAAAGGTGGGACATGCACCAAGCCTCAGCCAATTAGCATACTGTCATTTTTAAATGACACACAAAAGCCAATCCTAAGCAAAGGAGGAGTCAGACCCCACAAAGTAGATACAACAGATCGCCTACAGCGCAAGTGCGGTTTAGGCTTGACCTAAAAAAATGAGACCAACAGTGGGGTTTCAGAATCAAGGCTGCTTCCTTACTGCATCACCCAACTGAACCTTTATGCAACAGGGAACCAATACTATTTTTTCCGTCTATTACAGCAAGTTTGCATTAATTGCATAGCAGTTCGCATGAGCTATGAACATTAAAAATTGTGAATTTTACTGAAGGAATCTACTCGCTACCCACTTCAATCAGAACAGGTGACTTGCAGGAAAAAGTACAGTTGCAAATCAGGCACAGACCGCATATTTTCCATGTATTGCTGCCATGACTTAAGTTAGATCCTGGGGAGGAGCCAAACTGCAGATATTTCCTGGCACCAGCACTCTTTGTGCAGAGGGCTATTCCTGTACAGATTTGGCAGGGTTACAGTACAGTCTACAGCAAGTGACAAGACAAATGGATGAAATTCATACCTGATCCAACAAGCATCAAGCCCAACTAAGAATGAGAGTACCATAAAGTAGTTTGACAGCAAGGTTGGCTGACCAAGTTACTGTTCAAGGATACAAATAAGTTTGACCGATCTAACACAATGCAAGACAGAACTACCATCTTTAGCTACCATCTGCAGTTTGATACCGATTTTAAAGAGTAGGCAGACTGGGCTGGTTAAAAACAGAACACATGAGCATGTACTCGTAATTGATTGTTTGATTCCAGGCTGAATATAGGGATAACAGAAAGGTGGAAGTCCTATGAATGCACTTTGAGCTATACATCTTTGAGACTGCCACTTTAGACATGACTGAGTTAATGATCACTTAAGCACAACCCAGCAAGGAGCCACCCAATGAAGGACAAACTCCTTCCAGGCTCTCGAGCAGTCTAATCGTGGAGGCTATGAAGGACTTCTTTAAAAGGGTATGCTGGGCAAGGGGGGGTGGGGGGGTGTGGTTAGCCAGACAAGATGGCGGACATAATCTTATCTTGCTCCACATTCTTCCCCTCTTTATCCTGCTCAATCCCGTACATCTGTACACGTTTCGACCGCCAGCAGGTGTGGGTTCCCTCTTGGACCTGTCCCGAACCCAGATGGGAGACATGGCTGCAGCTTAGCCCCTTACGAAGAGACCCGGGAAGGAGTCACAGCCCCACACCTGACTGATTGTGGCCTACAACTGAGATGGGGCCACCTCGTGGAACCTGCTGCTACCCGCCCACGGCCCAGTGAGTGGTTGCGGGCATTCCCACAAACTCACCCCAGCAGAAATGCACATTGTAGGGGCGGACGCTGGTAACTGCTGAGAGGAGCGGTGACCAGGACGAGGCTGTTGCCCCCGATTCGGGACCGCCTGTGTAGAGGTTTCTTGGGCGGTCCTGGTGCCTGGACCTCAGACACCGGAGCAGCTCACGGCAGCCGTGGGTTGTGCAGGCAGCCCACCACACTCCGATGAAACAAACTGAAGGCAGCGTCCGAAGCCTGGGCTGCAGACCGCCTCGCCCTTCCACCACGCAACTGCAAGAGGTGGCGAAGGCGGCAGAGAAGACCGCGGCCTGCCTGCCTCCTCTGCGTCCCTCTGAGGGAAGCTACATGCTGCTGCCCGGAGACTTTAGCAAGGTTAGCCCCTGCTGCGAGCTGGGACTTGATGCCAACTGGTGGGGCTCGGAGGTCGGAAAGGGCCTAGGCCCCATCCCAAGGATCCATAGGAAGCGCAGAGGCACTGGCACTAGGTGAGGAACGCCCCCCCTCCAACCTACTGGTGGGCGTGAGGACCCCGCCTAATTTCCTCACCACCATACAGGGTCAACTGCAGACTTCGCAGGACACGGCCCAGCGAGCGGTGGTGCAGACTGAATTGTGTGGCCAGGCGTTGGGCCTAGTTGAGCTGGGGTGGCCCAGAGTTCTGGTCGGGCCTAGGCCACTTATCAGCACCTCCAGCCTAGATAGGGGGAGGATCGCCACATGTTGGGGGCCCATCCTCCTGCTGCAAGACAGAGGGCCCCTGATGCCCAGACTGCCACATGAACCTGCGATTGTTGCATGCTACAGCACCCATAACAGGAGTTAACAGGAGTTACTATATAGTGGGCGTTGGACACAGACCAAGTGATAGGCAGGTCACACTCAACCTGCTGTCTGCACCTTGATCACGCAGATCAGGCCTTGTTGGCAGCCAGTCTCAACACGCTTCAAAGGCTGGAGAAATAATGCTGATAGTAGCTACGGCCATGCATGCCAGAAGTATGTTGGTACAGTTGGCACTAACCTGTGGCACGGCTATGATAACCTACACATGCCCTCCGCGCAGAAGCTTGCCATGGGTCGCCTACAATCAAATAACCTGCAGACTGGGACTCAACCGAATGTAGGAGAGACATCACAAGGTCCTTGGCCACCAAGTTAGACTGTTCTAGCTGCAGTCGAGAAAATTGGGAATGCACTAGACCAAACACGCACGTCCCTAGAGTACAAAATCGATAGTTACAAATGATTTTACACTCTAGGGCGGACATAAATTAGCAGAGAAAGTCCACACAAATGAACTGCCACTGACAGATCTACAACCAACATCCCACACGGCAGCGCTACTCGACTTACTAGACCGGGTGAATGTCCTAGAAGATAAACGTGAGGATGCAGATTTACTCCCGGATGGGGTGCCATCGTCTCAGATCGTAGGGGAACAAGCGCACATTGTACCAGCCTGTAAACTCCCACATGGGTCTAGTCCACAACCACTCCTATTCAGGCTGAACTACAGGGACAGAGACTCCATTTGGGAGGACCGCAAATTAGATTATCTCAAAATCTAAAATGCTCAGGTCCCCGGATTACACAGCTCAAGTACTGAAGTGACGGGGCTCCTTCGTAGCTGTGAAACGCCAGCTCCATAAGTTACATGTATGCTATTCCTTGTTCCCAGCCTGATTTAGAGTAGTGGCGAATGGTGCCACGTGCTTTTTTGCTACACCCTCAGATGTGTGGGACTGGTTGGAGGGTGCTTGAATGGCCACTGGACCTACACCATCCAATGAACCACCAGCACCAAAGCGAAATAAGAAAGGTCGATGCAGAAGTAGAGGTGGGGGCACAAACCGCCGTGTCGGACCTGGAACAAATGCAGAGGTGCTTCACGTGGCAGCAATGCTCTAGGCCACTACTCAATGCTCTAATCAGGAAGCAGAATCTACCAAATCGCAGTGAGGATGGTCCACACTCACTTGGACCAGAGACCTAGACTCTCCCCTTCTGCCAGTTGTCACACCTCAGATATAATTTAAATGAGCACAAGGCAGCAAGGAACTGAACGGCACCCTTTTCACATAAAGCAGGGGGGGGGGTGGGCACTACCTGGGTACCCCACACAATCCACGATGCGCTGCTCTCCCGGGTGGGTTGGGAAGGGGGTAGGGGTATATCCGCTGCTTGGCAATTCACACACTAATAGTAGCCCAAACGGGACACACTTGGTAATAGTGGAAACTTAAAGGGGTGACAGACATTTACTCGCAGCACGCTTCCCCCATAGCTAAACACCGACATGCCCAGTAGTTGCCATGGCTGGCAGTTCACTCGAGAAGTTACACAAGTTGCACTTCAATTCCCAATCTTTCTTCTGCAAACCCAAGGAGCTCCAACCAGCCACCTGGTCCCCCACTATATACAGATGCCCCTTAACGAATATGGACACATCTATCCATAGTTATGGCGCACGCAAACATCGTTACATGGAATGCGAGGTTTACATACCCATGCATGTAGATATTCCATATACTCCCATTTACAGTGTAGATCCACCATCATAGCCCTCAATCAGGAAACTCAACTAACGAGAGTTGAGGCAAGTATATAGCACTAATTACTCCTCCCATGCCAGAGGTGCCCTGGTTTGGATAAAGGCAGGGGTCCCTTATGTGGTAGAGGAAGTAGAAACAGACGCACAGGGCAGGTATGTACTAAAGGGCAGACTAAATGGTCAAAGTCTCCTCATAGGCTTCATTTATGCCCACAACATGGAGCAATCCTCCATCCTTCGTAAACTGACTAAGGTTCTAGCCCGCTGGCGCTGAATTCCTTGGTTAATTGGCGGCTACCTCAATTTAGTACTAGACGTGACGCTGGACCAATCATACGCACCTCAGCCACAAACGCGCAGGCGTTGGCGACAGCTGGCCCACTGGTCTGACCGACAATTGATGTATTCGTAACCCAGACACGTGTACATACTCCTACTCCCCAGTACATGATCTGCATGTAAGACTAGATCACATTGTGGGATCTCCCTCCCTGCTTCCCTTAGTTGGTGAGACCGAATAACTGGGGCACACTCAGACCTCAACTCCTTCGGTTCAAGTGGGGAGGTGGGCCCGTCAACCAGCAGCACTGGAGGATCAGGCATTCCGGATGTTCTTGGGGGGCCGCGACTGTGGAATACTTTGAGACAAACAGCAATTCTACTGGGGACATACTTTTGGAATGGGTCGCTTTCAAAGTTAGTCTGGGACTAATCTAGGGCTCACCTGGAATATCTGCAAACTGAGCAATTCCCTTAGCAGTGTAGAACGCCGACTCTTCCAACATGAAACTGGCGCGGCTGTACATGTGGGAGACAGCAACGGGACAAACTGAGTAGCGAACACAGAATTATTGGAAAGGCTTCAATGCCACAATCACCCGGCACACTCAACATCCGATAAAGCAGGCCGAATGTGGGCATGGCTGTTCCGTCAGGAGCAGGCTGGCCAACCCATACACGCTCTGACGAAACAGGTCACATGCTATACATGCAACACGAAATACACGCAATGACGAGACTACGCAGCACTATACAAGTCAACGGGTCGCAGCAACAGCGTCCAACTGAAAGATTTTCTGAAATCAGTGAAACTCCCTCAGATAACACCCAAGCAACGCATGGCACTGGATGAACCAATCACCCCGGAGGAAATACGAGACGCTGTCACAGCCTTAGCGACTGGTAAGACCCCCGGACCGGACGGGCTCCCCGCTGAGTATTACAAAATATATGCTGCGACACTGGCCCCACACCTACACACCCTCTACAATACGGCACTGGAAGAATCAAAACTTCCTCTATCGATGTGCGAGGAAGCCTAGTACCTATTGAAACCAGACGGGGACCCCACCGATCTAGGCTCCTATAGTCCCTTTGCCATTCTCTATGTAGACTACAAGGTATTGGCGGAAATTCTAGCGAACCGGTTGGTGCCCGTGGTCCCCGCCCTAGTCCATACTGATCAGAATGGGTTTGTACCCTCTTGGACCACGTCCCTAAATCTGAGGCGTTTCTTTAGAGTAGCTGCATACGCAGCACACTACTGGCTGCACTTGGGATGTATAATATTAGACCTGGAGATTATATTTAGCTCCCTGGAGTGGGAATTTTGGTCTGCCACGCTAACTAAATATGGTCTTGGAGAACAATTTATTGGCATGGTTAAGCTGCTGTACAGGGAGCCAACGGTATGGGTGAGGACAGGCCCATATATATCTATCTGAGCCAATTGAGGTTGGATGGGGGAACCAGGCAGGGATGTCTATACCCCATTCTTCTCTAGCCATAGAGCCCTTGGTGGAGGTCATCCGCACTGGAGTGGTTGGGGGTATACCGCTCCGAGATAGAGTGCACACAATCTCACTATACACAAATGATATCATGGTGTACACCAGGACCTTCTGATAGTAGATCCCCTCCCCCAACCCCCCCCCAATCACTGGCATGCATCTGGAGAGATTTTGCGGTCCTATCGGGACTGAGGGTCAACGTGGCAAAGTCCTGCTTATATCCCTTCACTGATGCAAGCCAGGACCAGACATATATGCTCAATGAGGTTTGCGTGCAGTGGCAAGCAGATACCTCCCACTACCTTGGCATATGTATTTACAGACAGCAGGCAGACCTGCTAGACTGCAATCTAGGCAGAGCGCTGGCCGCCATATGCTCCCAAGTGTACTTTTGGAGCACACTTCCACCATCGACAGGCCGGGTAGCCCTCACTAAAATGGTGATCCTACCACGTCTCCTATATTACTATGAAAATTTGCCCTTATACATCTCCCTCTACCCCCCTTCCCCACCCCAATCGCTCTTTCACACCATCGAAAAAATATTCAGACCTTATCTGGGGAACTCTTGCCACCAGGTAGCCATCAAAAAGCTTTATCTGCCTACTGACCAGGGAGGTCTAGTAGCGCCAAACAGGGAGCAATATTATCTGGGGGCACAGTTACAGTGGGTGGCTAGCTGAACGCCAACTCTGATACAGCAACCACACTGTTCCCTAGCCGCCCTGGCACATCTATTTCACCCATGTGTTAAAGCAAGAGCGCTTGAGCCTTTGCTACTAAATGTGGCTTACATATCTTATTGCAGGTGCTTATATATCACCCAGTCCACGATACCGTACTCACTTGCATTACCGCTCCGAGGCACACCCAGGGGACATGCCATAACCTCTGCCTCCCACCAGCTGGGTAGTTTGGTTGCGACATCTACGACATGGGGACCTGTACTGGGAGGGCACCTTAATACCATATGCCGCATTGGTCGAAGACTGGTTACACCCAGGCCAATTCCTGCTACATCAATTTCCCCAGGCAGCACTCTAAATGATGGGGGGACATAACTAACAAACCCCCATTGCAACTCACGATCTAGTACCTGGACGTAATTGGGCGTGGCAGGCACCTTACAAAATCATTTGCCGATTCCCTTAAGCACACCGCAATCACATTAGCACCGCTGGGAGGAAGACTTGGCTCGTTCATTTGCGGATCCCAAATGAGCCGCTATCTTAGAAGGTCCTATGCGCCTCCCCCGAAATATGCACCTTTGCCAAATACAATACTACATTACACAAGAGCATATCTCACCCCAACCAAAAACAGATTTCTGCCGAATTGACGCAGCCTGCCCTCGCTGTCACCTCGTTGACGCAGACATACTACATATGCTGTGGGGATGCCCCGGTCTTCAAATGTACTACAAGTGGTGGCGGACATCCTCTCCCGATGTACGGAACGCAACATTCCCTTCAAATTGAAATGTTATATCCTACACCTCCATAGGAGAAGTAAAAAACAAAGCGGCTTCGCTTCCTACACTTAGAACTGGCAGTAGCTAAGCGGCTGATTACTAGACGATGGAAGACCCCCTGAACCTCCTCATGTAGTGGCCTGGAAGCATTCCTTATTAATAAGGGCTAAGGCGGAGCGTATAGCGCTGCAATGAGAAGACATATTAGGGATCTGCAAGACCACGCTTGCTCCAAGCTGGGACACAGAGCTGCACAACACCCATACCATGGAGGTCTGAGTGGGTCTAAAAGGACCGCAGCTGTGAAGATCTAATTGGTGGGCACGCTCATGTAACATAGCGCAGGCCTCAAGAGCATACACCGGAATAGCTCAATGCGTGCCTGACAAAGGAGGGACTCAGATTCTGGGGACCAGGGAGAGCTCCAGTTTGACACAACCCCCCCCCCCGTTATGTTTTACTTTGTCCCTGTTCTTTACTACCCGCCTCCCCAGTTTGCAGACCACCACATAATGGACACTCACTAAAATCACTACCAAGCTGTACTTTGCCAAGCGACTACCGATATTACCCAAAGCTAATCTATGATACGCATGTAAGACAGATATATGTACCAGGCTACTTACTGGAAAGGCAAACATACCTAGGCTGTATTTGTACCAAGTTGTGCCACTCCACCACTGTATCCAACCTTTAATATTGGATACAAAATGTTATTCACACTAAGTCCAGGTTAACCTAAAGCCAATAAAACGGATTCAAACAAAACAAGCATTTGAAATGCAATAGGTCTCGCATTCTTGCAAGTTTGAGCTATTGGCATTGTAAATGACAACGTCTTATTTAGGTTTTGGGTTTTAAAACAAATAAAAAGGCAGTCATTTACAATACTAATAGCTTAAACTCTCGCAAATGCGAGACCTATTGCATTGCAATAAAGGGCCTTCTCGACCGCTTGTTAGATTGAAGACGTCGCAGGCCGGTCTCTTCCTCTGATATTTAAAGTAGTGATAAATGTGTAAGTGTTATAAATTACACAGACCAGTGTG
The DNA here is from genome assembly GCA_963921515.1 of Calotriton arnoldi. Lineage (NCBI taxonomy): Eukaryota > Metazoa > Chordata > Amphibia > Caudata > Salamandridae > Calotriton > Calotriton arnoldi. The sequence continues at coordinate 1,843,130 of CAWUFW010000977.1, forward strand.
AAGTGAGAGTTCCATTCGATTCGAGCTATAAACACTAACAAAGCGCTCCAACACCTTTCGCTCTATGATTACACTGTAGTGGCTCAGGAGGAAGAGCGGGAGCGGGGGCTATTTCCTACGCTCTCCGTGATTTTAGTGTGCAGTGTGGCATTGCGTAAGGTCATTGCCATCTTTGGCCTAATAACCACTCGAGCTGTAGTAGGACCCTGGCTTCACCTCCTGGAGCAGGACTGGCTGTGCTTTGTGGCAGGCAGGCATGGATGGATGATCTCGGCTGCAGCTCCGGCCTCGTACAGTGCCCCCGCTATTCCTAGTGAGCGAGAGGCACCGAGGTGGTGGCGGTATTGGTCGGTAACTGTATTGGTGGTGGGGTTAATAAAACAGGCTTTTGAAAACAGTCAGGTGGCTTTAGTGCAGATGACATGTAACAGATGTGCTGTTGTCAGCTTCAGCCCATTGGCAAAAGATTACGTGCTACCTGGAATTCACATGACTTAATTCGCTAATCATTTCTAAATCTATTTTACGGGGGGGGGGAGGGAGAGGATGGGGGTTGAAATAGACGAGATAATGCCGGGTTAAAGTGATTGAAAGCATGCACCCGTGTTACGGGGGCAGCTGGGCTGCTCAAAAAAATACAAGCGGTTTCAACTGAAGCAGCGCATGTACCGCCTGCAGCAAGAGAAACTAAAAGTAAATAGTGCTTAGACTAAATAACAGGTCCCGTGTAACAACCGAAGTAAAGGGGCCAGTAGCCATGGGAGGTTACAAATGACAAGGCCGTACTAAGGCGGGACTAACAAGCCTATTAACGAATCCAAATACAGCATTTACGAAAGACAATGACACAAGCCAATGAAAAATATGGGAGGAGTGGGCGCGGCTTCTCTCCGATACTCTACTACAGCAGACTTGCAGAGCAAGCAGGGAAGGAGAGCTGCCGCTAGGCTCGACCTAAAAAAAGTGCATGCTGGGCGATGCAGCACCAAGCTACAGATTTTATAAATAAGCACCTGACTGAAGTTTCTTCCCACATTAACAATCACTTTAACCCCTTCGCTGCGTGGGTCAGCCAATGGCCGTCGCGAGCACTACCTCGGTAGTGCTGCGCACGTCCGTTGGCCGACGCGGCCCCGCCCACTCGTTTAAACCGCCGCGGTTAACTTCTCCAGAAGTTGGGGAATTGAGCAAGAGACTGGAATATACTTTCCCAGACACAGCCAGCCTGAAGACGCTAACAGCTGACAGGCCCTGAAAAGAGACTGAAAATTAGGTAGTGCACTGCTTGATCAAACCTGCCTTCTGGGGAGGCAAATAAGCCCACAGGAACTGGTGAAGGGGTGCTGGGAAATCTAAGATTGCTAAAACTGAGCCGAGAAAATTAATACTGAAAGGTGGATGCAGAACAGCAAAGCTCCACACAAAAAAGGTAACAGCTATGCAATAAACACAACAAATTAGACTCGAGGCAAGCTGGGAAATTGAGGTAATGGGAGTGATAATTGAATATGAAAATGCTGGGCACCTCAGAGGGAGGGGTTAGGGAAACCAAGTCTGGTGGACACCTGGCTGCAATAGTGACAAACAGGAAATAAGTCAGGCCTACCCAGTTTTCTGGGAAGCTTTGTGTATCGCAAAATGCTGCTCACTCACTGGTGTCAAAGGAAAAGTAACATTCCCAAACGTAAAGTGAATGGTTTGGTAACCGTATTAAATGGGTCGATGTTAATTCGCCAATATGAACTTCACCAATAAGCGTCTGGAGAAACCTGTCAGCAGGCATTTAGTTGCCAACTACACATGGTTTAGCAGTTTCCTGAAAGTCAAGTGTAGCATCCGTTCTGCTTGTTAAGACACTTTCAATAAACGTGAGGCTGCTCGAGAGAAGGAATTTAGAGAAGGCGGCTAACCTGGATAAGATGGCGGACGCTTGATCACCGAGCTCTGCGTCAGCCCGCATGAATCCTGCAAGTAACGTGCATCCCAGGGGGCCATTGTCAACGAGAAATCCCAGGGGTTTCTGGCACCTTTGGGCAGTTCAACGAGGACTCGCCCTCGGCCAGGTAGGCGGCTGGTTTCAATGCTAGGCCACGGGGCTTCCAGAGACGTCTGGTAGCTCCAGCTGCTATGCAAAGGCTGGGGCGGAGGTACAGCAAAGCTACGACGGAGCAGTACAGAGGACCCCTCACCTGTGAGGCAGGCGACAGTGGGCCAGTGCGCTTGGCTGACCGGCAGCTTCCTGGGGCACAATAGAGGATGGCAATTGATCCCGGCCCACGCGGGAACGACGAGGCTAGTGATTATGGCGGCCGCCCAAACAGGTGCCAGAGACCCGGAAGTGTGCGCGGCTCTAACACTGAAGGCGCGGGCCTCAGCGCGGCAGAGGCGACAGTGGGCAGTGCTATATGCCCCCCTCAACCCCACCTTGCGAGGAGAGGAAAAGAGACTGCTAGAAGCCCTGCAATGCTAAGAGGGCCTCCTGAGGTGGTGCGGGGCCCCCACCTTTCCTCACGCAGGCGCTCGGGGGACTAAGACAGCAAGCGGCGGCCATCTTACTTTTCAGGGTGTACATTGGCACCCATTGTAGCGACTTGGGCCTGCACCTGCTGTCCGTGGACTGACTGCGGCAGGAACAGAAAAGAAGCATTTGCTATGCAATAGGTCTCACAATTGCGAGAGTTTGAGCTATTGGCATTGTAAATGACAACGCCTTTTAATTATGCGTTTAAAAAACACAAAAGGCAGTCATTTACAATACCAATAGGTCAAAGTTTCTAAAATGCGAGACCTATTGCATAGCAAATGCTTGTTTCCTTATGTAACCTAGTATTCAATCTTCGTTGATGCACAAGATGTTGTTTTGGGACGTAGTCCAATAAGAAAAGTTTGTGCTGCTAACGACTTAAAAATTACTGAGTGTTTTGCAAAGCATTCTGTAAACTTTCAAACGACCAGAGAGCAAGATGCCTTCGAGACCAATTTGAAAAGACATGAATGCTCAGCTGCCAAGCACAGGCTATGAGGACAGGTGTGGTTTTCATACTGCCAAAATGGTCGCTGGAAGTTTGGGAGCCCCACAAGCCTCAGAATCAGGCCCTCAGAACATCCAACACCCTCAGATATGTTAAAGACAACCAACCCTATGCACCTTCCCACTTGAATGACTCGTGAGAACTCAGGGGACCCATGCAGTGCCTGCCCTCAAACGAGTGTCCTTCCTTCCATGCGTGGTGCATGCTGCTGTTCTGGAAAAGAGTGCGATTTCCTAGAGGTACCTCGTTTAGTGCCACGTGGCATAATGGGATTCAGCCCATGTGAGCATGACCTCTGTGTTAGACTAAGTCCTTCCTGTTGCTAGTGATGCTTATTCTGTTTATACTATGAGATTTAAGTGAGGAAAATGCACTTTACTGGTAAAGTCAAGTTATTTATGGTAGTGGAGAGGTGTGGTGCAGCGGCCAGGGCAGCTGACTTCGGAGCACGGTGCTCACGGTTCGATCCCCGGTTCCGGCGGCAGCTCAGCTCAGCACCATGTGACTCTGGGCAATAGCTCACTTAATTTCCACGACGGCCCCCAGCGCCTTGAGACCCGTAAGGGTGAGTAGTTCGCGCTTTACAAATACGGATTTTAGTCTGTCTTTGCAGGCTGTGAAGCAAATTGTGGCAGTTTGGAAGACAAGGGTGTACCACCGACTGTCCAAGGGGCATTCTACCACAGCGCCACCTTTCTTTCAATTAAAGGATGCCCAGAACAAATTAGGTCATTCCTATCAGAATATATCTGCATATCAGGACTTTCATTCAAGCCATGCATTCCTTTTAATCCAAAGAAGCCAAGATCAGAAAGAACATTGCCTAGTAGAAAACTAGCATTAGATTGCGACGTTCCCTTCCTGTACAGGAAGAAAGATGGTCGGGTTACATGCTCGCTATCCCGGACTTCCACGACACTTTGATTCGTTCCAAGTGCACCTCTTGGACTAACAGGTCTGGAGAGAAACACTAACTACGGAATCCAGAACTGGAACAGAGGTGTCCATCCGGAAATGTTGTGAGCTGGGAGTGGCCTCCACAGAGGAGGTACAGCGCCCGCCCCGCTGGGAGACAGGCGTCTGGTTTCACATACAGCAGAGCCACTGCACGCAGCAGGACTCTGCGTCACACCCAGGAGGCTGAACCCTCACGTCTGAGGGGACTGACTTAGTCAGCGGGGAGGCCATAGGTGCGAGAGTGGACAATATACAGGAAGAGAACACCCGGTGCATGCTGGGAGGTGGCAGAGCAACACACTAGGAGACTGGAGATAAAACCAGCATTTGCAATAGGCATCACGGACAATGGGAAGGCGAAGGCACGATAACGGGAGGGGGTAAAGGCAGCAAAGCATGTTGTGCCTGCAGTAAGAAACTGAACAAACAATAGTGCTCAGTCTAAATAACACGAACTGTCGCCATGGGAGGTGACAAATGAAGGAGGGACTAACCAGCCTATTTACAAATCAGAATCTAGCATTTAGGACAGACAATGACACAAGCCAATGGCAAATCTGGGCGGAGTGTGGACGGGACTTCTATTCGCTACTCAACCACAAGTCTCGCAGTGCAGCGTATGTGCGCTGGCTCTAGGCTCGACCTACAAAGGGTGCTTCACACATTTGGCAGTGCTGTGGGTGGGGTGGGGGGGGTGTTGTCTGCAACAGCACGCAGGTGTCACAGAAGGGCTTCCCTGGCCACGGAGATGGTTTTGCACCCTGTCACTCCGACCACCAGACAATATTCTCAAAGCCATAGGACTCAAAGACCACCCACTCTCCAGCGGGTGGCACGGTGTCTCTTAAACTTGGCCTGCTGCTTGCCGATCACCATAAACTAGCCGTCAAGGTTAAGGAAACCGAGTCTGCTATCACCGAACTCCAGCCAACGCAACAGGTACGGACTGAAAGCACAAACGCTTCATCTCACTGAGCGGGTAAATAAACTGGAGAACCATGCAGAGGATGCAGAAGGTGCAATAATGTGTGCTTAGTAGGCCTGCACGAGGGCACCAAGGATCTAGAGCAGTCGACCTCGAAGCTGGGGAAGCAGGTTAGAGTCTCGGCAACGACGCTCATCCGGCGATTCTGGGCAAGTCACTTAATCTCCCCGTGCCTAACAAATGAATTTCGAGAAAAGCGTACATTTACAACTCTGCAATCACATCAAAGCGTTTCAGCTGCTTGACCAATACCAATCTGGTTTCAGAGCGGGACATAGTACTGAAACGGCCCTAACCCACATTGTTGATGACGCCTCGAGCCTCCTTGACCAAAATGTGCCATGTCTACTTATGCTTCTTGATCTATCCTCAGCGTTTGACACGGTCAAACACTTAAACCCAATTGATATTCTGGAAAAAAAGGCGGGGGTTATGGGGCCCAGTCTTAAATTGGTTTAACTCATTCCAAAAGAACGTAAAGAATAAAAGTGAATCGTTCCCTCCTTAAGAGTACACCAGTTTCAATTGGAGTGCCTCAAGGTTCCACACACAACACTCTTCAACTTGTTCATGGAACCCCTCACAGAAATCCTGAAACGTTCAAACGTACAATACCACACGTACGCTGATGATATGCAACTTTATATGAAAATGGCCTCTGGAAGACAAAATGCTGAACTGTATTCTTCTGAAGACTCGATGGCCAACTCACAATCACCTTTTGCTTAATACTCTCAAGACTGAATTCCTCCTGATGACCCCACCCACTCCATACCCATTCAAGACTGGCTCAAACATCTTACGTCCCTCAACTGCAAACCTCAAGTGGTGGATTCCACTAGATCATTAGGCATCATGCTAGACAAACACCTCAATATGCAAGAACACATCAGCGCTACAACAGGGGAGCCAACTACCATCTCAACACTCATAGGAAAATCAAGCCGTTCGTACCTCCTGTGGACCTGCAACTTGCAGTCCAGTCCCTCGTGATCTCCCTTGTGGAATACGGAATTGTGACCTTGGCTGGGCAGCCCAAAGCTAGTCTGACCCCCGTAAGGGCCACTCAACTCTGCTGCCAGACTTGTCACGGGCTCTCAAACATGATCACAACACACCCGATGTAATTCAGCTCAATTGGCTATCGCTCGATGATTGGTTTAGGTTCAAGATCAGGGCTTGAAAAATCCAAAAAAATGGTACTAGTCCTGCAGGACTAGTACCTTGAAAAATCTCCTCGACCTAACTACAACCTACTTGACCTCAGTCTCTGAAAGCGGAGCAAATGTGACAAGATAACAAGTTTAAAGGCATCTTTATTGCTCATTCGCTTTGTGAGCAATAAAAATGCCTTTAAATCTTGTTATCTTGTCACATTTGCTCCGTTTTCACAGACAGAGGAAAAAAGTTAGTTTGTCTTCCTACTCGCCAGAAAGGGTGAGTAGGACCTAAAAACAGCTCGACCTCGTTAAATTTAGCTCGCATATGCGAGCGGTCGAGTGGATTTTTCGAGCCCTGAAGATTGCTTGCCTGACGCACAAAGCGCTCCACCATAATACTCCCTCTTATTTAGCAAATAAGCTCAAACTCTCTCGTAGGTCTCAGTCCCTAAGAAGCTCCAGCACTCCTGCTAAAACCGCACAAATTCAAAAAGAAAACATACAACCGTGCCTGCTCGGGTCTGGCCCAAAGAATTTGGAACACTCTTCCACCTGATATCTGTTCGAACCCTTCGACCTCCTCATGCAAAATAAAAGTCAAAGAACTTCTTGAATAACCAGCTGCAACAAAAGTCCTGAAGGCAAAATAACTAATCTTTATATACCCTAGAGAAAACCTAGCTATCTCCTTTGTTTGAGACATTTTCAGGATGCAACTCATGTTCGCTACATGTTAGTTTGTTTTCGCTCTTATTGTATTGGGGTTGGTTTACTACAAATGTTTAGGATGTTTACTTGCTTAGTGACTAATCGTATCTTTTTTTCTGATATACAGCGCTCCGATACCCTTTTCGGGTCATGTTCGCGCTTTATAAAACTTTTCAAATAAATGGGTCCTTCTATAACAAAACTGGTGCTCATGTAAAGCGCTCTGATACCAGATGTCTCTGGTCTAGTTCGCGCTATATAAAAACTAAAAATAAAAAAAATAAAGGATCTGACATGGAGGCATACTTAAGAAAACTGGATGTGAACAGTGGTGGCCGCAAGCCAGCTCACACCCTTGTTTGCATTTAAACAGGTACACAGGGTACTGGACCAGCTGCAGGGCGCCCATCCACAACAGTGGTGGCCAAGTTATTGCACTACAAAGACAGGGGCGCCCTACCACAACGCACAAGTGAAGGCGGCCCATTCAGGGTGGGCAATGTCCGGGTGCCTGGCCTGCACAGTTGTGGTGAAATCAGAGAACAAACTAGCCTCGAGGTCAAAACGGTGCTGTATGGGTAGGGACTCAGATACTCAATGCTCTTCCCTGCAAAATTGGAGATGAGACTGCAATACACACTTTGGTTTGGAACCAGACGAAGCTTGAAATTGCTCAACACATGGAGCTGCTCGCGGCCAGACCCACCTCTAAAGTGAATCTGGCGCTCTGCCACTGCAGACGTCCCGGACGGACTGAGGAGAGGCAATACCAGTCACCATACTGTTCACAAAATTGAAAACAAAGACCAGGCCTTTATGGCAGCTGGCGATGCCCATGGGTACGAGTATGGCACTGGCAGCCATGTTATCCTGCCACTCCCGCCGGTATGAATTTTTACCCACCGTACTAGACATTAAATTTATTCTTGAACCCAAGCTGGACTATGCATTGATTTGGGCCTCCTGCAGGAGGACCACAAAAAACTGAAAGACCAAGTCGAACACTGAATCCACACTAGCTGCCCTACGGCGACAGACTGATGAGCACCTCCGGGCTATGCAGGAGGAAAGAGTATCTGAGGGAGAAGGGGAGGAGCAGGAGGGGAGATCAAGACGGAATAATGCAAGGATCGTGGGCCTCCTGCAACAGGCAGAGGGCCCAAATATGGAGCTGTATATTGAGGACTGGTTTGCGAACACGATTCTTCAGAGTAAACAATCCACTTTTTTCTGTCGAGTAGGCCCAGTGACTGGAAGACCTCGTCCGGGTGCCCCTCCGTGACTGGTAGTTGCCCACCTTTTTGATTATAGGGAAAATGACCATATTCTACAGGTGTCGCGAGCCAAGGGCCCCTGAACTGTCGAAAAAGCTCAAGTGCACATTTATCCTGGAAGTTCAGCGACAGATCTTCCTTCATGGAAGTAAAGTAGTGCCTCCGTGAACATGGCATCAAATATGCCTTGCAGTTCCTTGCTATGCTTCAGATAGCACATGAAGGAACCACTGTGTGACACCAGAGGACGCCTGGTCCTCACTAGAACACAGGTCTTGCATCCTCATCAGGGGTAGAACAGACCCTCACACCCCCCCCCCCCTTTTCATGGAAAACCAAAAGCAAGCCACAGACACTGACCACAGGGCTCCACTAAAGAGCAAGCAGCTAAGGAGAAGGTTTGTGTGGTGGAAGAGGTGGGTAGCAGCCTTCTCCCCAGTCTCCAGTTTGAAAACCGACAACCAGCAAATTGGTTCACCAGAGGTAACTGCATTGCAGTTTTCTGGGCAGCAGCCACACTCCCACCTCAGACAGCTGAGGACTTGAGATGAACTGCACCTCAGGTTTGGTGGGGTTGTGCATGAGGGATTGCCATATCTGCACTTGCTGTGGGATGCGAGTATAATACCAACACTCAATAGAAGACCAGGTTGAGACCAGTTTGATACAGGCCTGCCGCTGTCATAATGTGCCTACCCCCCACAATTATAAAGTACCACTGGTAAAGGCTTAATGTTAGTATTGCATTATAGTGCCAATTGCTGGCCATCCATTGGTGTACCGGCCTGGGAATGAGAGTTTAATGTTACTCATTTTAGAGTGTGGATTTTCCTTTTATTCTAGTGGAAGAAGTTACATCCTGCATGTATTGGGGGATTGCAGGGGAGGGACACTGGAGATTTTGGGGTGCACCCTTATACACAAGGTGAGAAAGTGCCTTTTTGCATGGTTAGCCCCAACTTTTTGCATGGTTTTGATGTGGTTTCGATGTAAAGCACAGGGTCCCTGCCAACCAGGTCCCCTGTGCCAGTTCATCCCTAAAAACAAACCCCCAATTGTTACTTCTATCCCCTGAAAGTCCCTAGTAAATGGTACCCTGGGTACCTAGGCCTGGGAGCTGAAGAGGGTCCCCTCACTGGGACCATGCCACTGCCCTTGCAGCTTGCATACCCCTGTGAGGGGGAATATGACAAAGTAGACATGACACCCTGCCTGGGTGCCATGCCAGCCAGCACTACCTGAAGGTATAGTTAAGTCACCCCTCTATCAAGCTTCACAACCCTAACACGGGGTGCACTATACCCCAGGTGAGGGCATATCTGCGTGAGCAGATATGCCCCTACAATATTGGGGCCCATTTCCTAATATTGTAAGTGCCAGGGAAGTCATAGAACGTACATAAGCTGGAAACTACAACTCTAGTTCTACAGTACCATGGCTTCACCGAACACCAAACTACTCCTTTCAATATCCATACTGATGTCAGTGTGGGATTGATTGTACCTTTTACCCAGAGGGCACCTCAGAGGTGCCCCATGAAAACCTACCATCTCTGGTGTGGACTCAGACTGGCTGTAGGCAGCCAGCCACCAGACATGTTTCTGGACCCCCTGGGTAGAGAGCCCCTGCTCTCTGGGACCAGAAATCATGCACATCTTGGGCAGAGGTGTCAAAACCCCTCCCTCAGGATGGGCCAGTACTCTAAGAGGGAAGCTTCAAAGGCCTGCCGCCTTTGTAATGCAATCCCCCCCAGCCTCTGCTGCTAGCAGATGGCAGTTCCTTGTTTACACCCCCACTTTGGGCAGGAAACCTTAGGGGTGGAGTTGGCAGAGGTGAGCACACCCTCGATTCTTTTAAGGTGGGGCAGTGAGGTGAAGCATTTCAGTCCCTGCCATCTGGAAGATGGCGAGACCCATCCAATCAGGGATAGGTCTATGCACCCGCCCATAAAGGGTGGCATCATAGAGGGTGTAGTCGCCCCAGGTAAGGTGCCTATTGCTACTCCCCTAAAACTCCCCAAAATCTAGTATTAAGGTGGCTCCCCCAGACCTAGAAGTTAGATCTGCAACGACCCTGCAGATAAGATTGAAGAGTAAACCTGCCTTGGTCCCAGCCCTACCGGCCCGTCTCCAACTTCTGCAAACCTGCAACCAGTCTTGCAGCCAGCGACCTTTGAAAACCCCGGGAAGACTGCTGCCTTCGAAAAAGACTCCAGTCTCCTGTGGACACCAGACCTGTCCAAGATGATAAAAACTCCAAGGACCCCCAGATCCAGGCAGATCTGCATCTCCTGCCCACTCAGCACCCGATGCCCATGGCCAGAGTGAGTGGCTCACCTGTGCAGTGAAGTCTCCCCAGCCATCCGGACCTTGTGTCCAGCGCTGGCAGACCTCTATTAATCTCCACATTGGTCCCTGCAGTGTGAATCCAGAGGCTCCCCCAATCCGGCTCCAGTAAGAAGACTCAGACGGCTAAAGGCACCCAAGCCCCTGGGCCTTGGTGAGCTCAATCTGTGCCCCTAAAACTCTACTTACCTGGGCTGTTGGTCTCCCTCCTGCAATCTCCGGTGCCACACCTGCAGCCTGTTCACCAAAAGAATCTCCATAGAAAAGCATTGGGTGCCTGACATTTATTTTGCACCCGGCAGCCCTTGTGCCGCTGGTGGTGTATGCTCTATGCCGCTTTGTGTCCCACATGCTGGTCCTAACTTCCAAAGCTTGGCCCCTGCAACTGATCTACTTACCTGCAAGCAGTGTGGCTCCAGGCACCCAGTCTCCATTGGGAAGCATTGGGCTGTACTCAGATTTTGACCTCTGCACCCAGCTACCCCTCTGCAGTTTTGGTACCCCCGACCCTTGCTGACTTGGTTCCGAAGACTGGGATTGTAAGTGCATTACTTACCTGTTTAACCGCGATATGGATTTACACATAGAAACTTTTCAGCACAGTTCAATGTTCTATGTGCCGATTTTTATTTAAAAAAAACAAAAAAACGCACTTACCTTATTGCGAAGATCTTGGTCTTAAAATAAACGACAAAGTATAATTTTCTAAAATTGGTCTGGATCTCCTTGAGTCGTGAGTCCATTATTGATCACTGTTGTGCAATAAATGTCTTACACTCCTGTGTTAGGCCCAAGGCTGCTCGCCCACACTACCACTAATAGAGCACTTTGGGTTTTACATTGAGCCCTGTACACTTTTGGGGACTCCCTGAATTCTGTGCACAGTATGACCACTATGACCACTTAGTGGTAATGCCATATACAGAGCCAGCTTCCCACACAATATAATAGATCTCAACATTAACACAGCGAGATCCTAGCCTTTGTTGCAGACCTGGATTGTATGTGGCCTGGCAAGTTATGCCAAGCGATATGTCTACAAGCATCTCAGCAAACTCAAGATTCAGATTGAGCTCCTTCAGTAGACGCACCTGACATCAACACTTTAATCTATGCGCAGGCCCTGGAGGGGCATATTGATAGGGACCACATTCCAGATGTACCAGGGAGCGTTCATTTGGGTGGCTCCTGGGGTACCCCTAGAGGTATTGTATACTCCAATTGATCCAAACAGCTGTTACACCGTGCTGGCAGTGTTATTAGACAGTTTCCCACTTTCACTAATATCACTTTATGCACCCAATACTAACCACGCTCCCTTCTTGCAATCTTTGACCCAAACACTGCTGCATAATGCACTAGGACAGACTTACTGGGGAGGGGACTTTAATTGCACCCCAGACTTAAATGACAACCACTCCCTCCCACTCAATGCCAGGAGCAGGATCGATATTTCATATCAGAGATGGGTCACTAACACCCAGGTGCAGGACACCTGGCGCAGTCAACCCAGAGACTAGGGAATTCTCCTACTTTGTGTAACCCCCAATCTACACACCAGGCTCTCATTTATTGCTCCTTGGCTCCCTTGACAGGGTGATGCGGGCTGAATACCTTGGACACAGACCATTGCCCTCTACAATGGTAATGGAGCTGGGTGAGAAGCAGGCCCAAAATACCAACATGGCGCCTTCCCTTGGAGGAACTCCGCGACGCCCCGCTCTGATCTACTCATAACATTACCTTTTATTTTCAGGAATACGAGGGCTCTGCCGCAGGAGCCGGGATGCGTTCAAGGCTGTGCTTCATGGATACATAATTAAGGTGGTTTACGGCACTAAGCCAACCCTTCGCAGGGAACTTGGTATCCTGAAGATGGACATACGCCGCTATGTACAGTTATCCCCTACAGACCAGTCTGTAGGGGCTACGTTCGCGCAGGCTAGACCATAAGACCACTCTGGAGAAGCTGGGAGCCCTGAATTACAGAGAGCACTTCGCTAGGAGACTTGCGGAGGGCGACAATGCTGGTAGACTACTGGTGTGGTTGCTTTGCTCAGATTAGTCTAGGAATAGGATCATGGCTTTTAAAGACGGTACGGGACGTATCCTTAATATGCAAGGCTGCATCAATATTGCTTTTTATTGATATTACGCCTCATTATACAAAGCCCTACAAGGGGAGGATCTAGCTGCAGTCCTTCCTAGATTGAGTGACTCCCCCCACATTCAGACCACGCAGCGGGTGGAACTGGAAGCCCCAATCACTGAAAGATTTGATATAATAAAGCAGATGGCACAAGGCAAGACCCCCTGGGCAGACAGCTAGCCTCTGAAATGTTATTCCACCTATAACAGCTCGTCCTGTACCTGCTCAACTTAGATCAAGACTTACGCGCCGCCCCTCATCCCCCCCAATTAGGGAGGCAGTATTGCTAGTCTTGCCCAAAGCAGCCAGGGACCCATTACTTTGGGGGGGTCCTACCGCCCCATGAACCCTTCTGAATTCAAACTACAAGATACTCTGTACAACAGAGACCAGTCGGTTGGCTAATACCTTCCAAACTGGTGAACCACAACCAAAATTTGTTTGTACCTGGCCGCAACACCTTACTGAACTTGCGTCTGCTTTTTATGTTAATGGACTGGGCATGTGAGATTGGTGAGGGCCCTTGGGTCACCTTTTGACACCGAGAAGGCCTTTGACACCCTGGGATGGAGCTACCCAAAGGCAATGCTGAAGCTAGGAATGGGACCCAACTTCATTAAATGGATCTCAATTCCCCAGTGGCTCGTGTAAAAACAAGTGCCACCTTTTACTACCCCTTTATCAGAGCGGGGCACCGGACAGTGCTGCCACCTCTCCAATTATTTTTGCGCTTGTGATTGAGCCACTGGCTTGCGCACTTAAACAAGCTACGAGTCGGGGGATAAAAGCTAACATTTATAGGCACATAATATATATGTATGCCGATTATGCGCTGGTGTACCTACAGGAAGATGCAGCAATACTCCCAAATCTTATGGTCTTACTGGATCAGCTGATCCATGCATCAGGATTGAAAGTGAATTGGGGAAAAGCCCAGCTATTTCCAATGACGTTACTCTCCTCCAATCAATGAGGGCACTCCTGGTTACTCCACTCCCTTGGTCCTGCGACTCCTTTAAGTATCTGGAGACCTAAGTTTTATCATTCAGCAAAGGATTTGCTGAACAGTAATTTGGGTACAGCAAGGACAACCACCAGGTCCTCTTTACCTTTCTGGACTGCACTGCCGCTATCACCATGGGCCGCATAGCTCTCAAAGTTGCTGTGCGCCCCAGATTGCTGCATTTCTTCGCTGCTCTTCCCATCTTAATCCCCCCAGATTTCTGCAGGACTTCAGGGCATTTAACTGCCGTCGTGTAGTTCGGACAGCATACACTGAGGATTGGTGTCGGACTGATTCTGAACACCCCCACCAGGTATGTTGGCCTTTTGTACCAGCTAGCTCACAGTGCCACTAAATTCTCCTCTTACCAAGGAGAGAATAGTTCTCGGCAACCATTGAACACGACAACCCTGATCCCTCAGGATCGTGGAAACAATATACTACTTTTCGCTCAGTCACTCGTGCTTACTTAGTCGGTCTTAGAGGTACACAGAATAAACAGGCTGTATGTTTTCAATAAGTATTGAACAGTTGTCATTCTGGTGTAAAATAGATGAGCTGCAACCACCGTTAGACAGTAGCAGATATATAGGATTAGAAGCACTATGAAAGTAAATGGATGGTAAAGCTCTACCATCTTGCAGTAATCATGAGTACATAAAATACATGATAATAAAAAGATGCGTATTCCTACGATGTCTCCCTAACTAGATGTACCCAAGTGTACCTCCCCAACTAGATGTACCCAACTGTACCTAGCATGTGTGTAGGTAAGCCAAGAATCCCTCTAGGATAAAATCAACCATTACCTGAAGTGAGAGACTGTGGGACCCCAGTCTTGGTCTTGAGTTGGACACCCCGCAAGGGATGTTAGACCACTTCGAGCTGGATTGTATGAATGCAAGAACCTCAGTGTCTCTGGTCAGTGTGTCGGCCAGGAAGTCCTGATCTCCTCTGTTCCATCTTAGCAAGATGTGATTTATATATACCCATAGGTCTCCCCAGGGGTCCTATCCCTGTATTACTGTGTCGGACTAAGGATGACGTCGGGCATGAACTTTATACATAGATATTATACAGGAGATGGTAGTCCTGCTGTGCTTCCAAGAATCCTCATGCATAATGTATGAGATTTCGAACTAGGGGAAACCCGCGTTCTGAATGTAGTGTCGTATCTAGGTAAAAGGTTAGTCCCTGTAAACCGTTAGAAGTGTAATGTGGAGAAGAATATAGGTGAAGGGTTATGAAGTTGCCTGGACCTATATTGCGGTACCTATATGGAATATAACACCCACTCCTCTTCCGAAAGGACGACAGTTAAATTCTCAACGTACTACTAGGTTGACTAGTCACTGGTACGCTAATAGTTTAAAAAGCATTCGTTTTGTAAAAAAAAAAAATAATAATTTTAAAGTTCCAAAAATCTTAAAGTTTAGAAAAGAAAATTGTCATAGCTGTGTCCGTAGGTATAGTTCAAACTACTACAAGCATTTGAAAGCGATGCATGCTAAAAAAAAAAAAAAGAATTAAAAAAAGTACTTTGTTATGGAGTTCCAATTTTCAGTTTGTTTTTCAAAAAGTCGAATTTCTCCCAGCACACGACGGGCCAAATGAGTCAAATGTTTGTGTCCTGGCTGGTAGACGCAACATTATCGTTGCCCGCTTCTGCAGACGACGGTCCCTGTAACACCTCGCAGATTATGTCAATTGAGCACAGATGATTTTCCGTGCTATCCACAGCAGACGCTGGAGCAGCCTGTGCACCGTCCAAGGCCTGGGTGTCAGGTGCTGGTGTCCATACCAACAAGAGCCGTGACTACCTGTGGAGGCTCTAGGAATGCCGCCATCAACATTGGAATATGCTGGGGACACTGCAGAACATGGGCAGTTATTGGGTCCATTAAAGCATCAACGTCCGGTTGCACACATGATGGGAGTGTCAGAGATCCAACATGCATTCTTCTCCGCAAAACAGGCATCGGAGGACAGGTAAGATGCAGTCCATCGAGACTGGTCTAAATGACAAGAACCAAGATGCGCTTAGTTCTCTCAGGCGAGGTGTGCCCAGATGTTGTACCATGCGATCATGGAATTTGTTGCTCCAGGAGTACTGTTTCCATCTCCTTGGTGACTGGGACATCCATTGCATAGCAGAAAAATTACGATCAGGATACCTGCCATTAGAAATGGGATCAGCGGAAATCCTCCAAAAATGCTTCCAAATGCGGTGTGCATAAAGTTTGGTATAACTCAGAGGACAGTCTCAAAGGTGCTCAATAGTCCAGTACCTATGATTTTAAATAGGTGGACGATCCCTTTTGTATCAGACATGTTAAAGATAAGATTTACCATTTCTGCCAAATGGAAGGGGCAATTTGTATGTATGAGCGCCTGTATCTCTGCGGAGGACTAGGCAATCTGGAGATCAAAAGTCTCAAGCGGAGGTTAAGGGTACAGACTTCTGTAAAAGCATGGCTTTCATTCTGCTCAAAGCATCAAACCGTATTAATGAAACATTTAGCGAAGGCCATAACAGCGCCTCCCTGACTATGTTGGTGGAAACAATATTTGCATACAGCAAGTAACCCTGGGGTTCACGGTTACCAGATATGCGATGCCCGGAAGCATCCCACAGCAACCTTGATCGTTCAGCCTCAAGTAACTCCCATTCGAAAGTAGCCTGAACACTGGAGTGATCACGGCAGCTGGGGTATCCTCAAGTGACAGAACAAATTCGCTACCGAACCGCTACATGCCCCATGCAGCATTATATCCCGACATACGAGTGATCCACTTAGTGTTCAGTTAGTACTGCTTAAAAAACACTTCTCTATCCCCACACCGGCATCGAAATCTGTACGGTAATTTCGCAAGATTCCTTGATGAATTCCCTACCCATTTCTTCATATCTGCCTGCTCTTGTTCAAGGCAATATTGAAATTGAGAAGTAGTGACTGGTAGAGTTGTGGCCATGGATTAACCATTCTGTGGACGGTGATTCTGCCACTGTAAAGGCTAATCTATCCAGTTTTTCAATACGCAGCATTGTATATTTTGCACCCCTTTGTGCCATCTCAGTTTGTCTGTTAGGTTATATGAAGAAAAGAGATGTACTGTTGATGAAATGCCAAGGCACAAAGATTGCAGCGTCCAGCTTAACAATATAATATAACGCAATTGCGATTGCCCGTGCTGTAAAATGGACAAATCCTGTTCCAATATATCTATTGCAGAAGATAATGTTGCCCAGTGAATATATCCTGAAGGTTAGTGTAGTTAAACCATTGTCAACCACTGCTAGAGCTTTCTCTAGGTTTATACGATCTATTTTGCGTAATCTCTCCGCGGCCTCTTGTTGTGATATTTTCAAAGTTTCATTATAGACAGCATAATAGAAATGTTTGTGACGTGGCTTTCTAGCACCTAATAAAAAATCCTGTAGATACACATCCTTCGTAAGTAAGGATAAGTGTTATTTCACCTGTGAGTGTTGCGGTTCTTAGCCAATCGAGGTATAACTTCCCAACACTGTATGATGTCACTACCCCTGGATGTTCTCTCTGAACATAGCATGGATCTGGCCTGTGGATATTAAACCCTTTCGTTTTACCCATGAATCTTTCCTGACATCCATTGGTGTCTGTGGGCCAAATCAACCATCCCTTCCAATCAGGGTCTGATCTATTGTATTAACTCATCTAGCGTAATCCCTTCCTGTGACGTTCTGTTACCCACGGTGTGGGATGGTGTGGGCATCCGAGGTGTATGAGTCTTTGTTCTTGGCTATTACAAGGCAGGTAGTTTGTTGCACAGTTTCATTCAAAAACATGATTTGCTGAGGAATGAGGCATGCTCGAAATAGTGCTTCAGTTCCCTGGACCTGCCAGTCTCTAGTACCCCAGACAGATTTTAAGTCTATAGTGTCTTACCATAAGTCGAACTCTTGTTCAGACAACTGGGCAATAAAAGAAGCAGAATAAATCTGTTTGGTGTTTGTCAAAAGTTTTCTGCGCAGGTGCAACCTTATAATATGAGGCTGGGTCTGACATGTTAAACCCAGAAAAATATGGAAACTTCTGTGCAAATGTCTTTGAACTGCTTTTCGGCGGTGTAGGGCAATGTTCCCATTGCTGGTATGTAAAAACATTTCTGGGATTAGCAGATATGCAAAAAATGACCATAATGCGGATAATACATGGTTTCAAAATCTGATGTGTCTTCCAACATTTCATTACTGGAGAAAGCCACAGATTTTTCTAAATCAGATAACATGTTATTTACAGTTTCATAATCCCAATCGGAAAATGTACTGGAGGTAATGATATCACTCAATGAAATTTTAAATAAATGTGGAATTTTTAAAGTTCGGTCAGACCAAATATATCGTAATCAACCTTGTCCCATACTATACCATCAGGTATAGGAACTGCTGTAAGGTTCACCAATGACAAGTCTTAGTTCACGATGTGATAGGCGAGGTTTCAGGATCAGATTTACTGTTTGTGCTGAAGAGCTTTGTCGAAGGTAAGTTCCATTTATAAGCATGCTAAAAACTACTAAGCCTATCCAGAAAAGAAAGAAAAGTATCCCATAATTACCCAGAGTTCTACCCAAGGTGATACCAGGTAAGTTTTTCTAAGAAAGTCCAGAAAGTCTTTAATTTGCTGGTTGCGTGTTTTTTGGGCTGGCATTGTTTCAGGTTCACTTGGATCCAATGACCAGGTATCCAAGTTGATGAAATAGCCAGATGCAGTTTTATCTATTTTTGGTATTTCCGCAGGTCTTGTGGACACCAACTTGCTCTTGAGGCATGTTGATGTAGATATCCGTGTTTAGTCGACTTGAAATTGGTCTTTCATTTTGATTTAGATTAATAACTTCAGTTTCGAGAGGAACGAGTAACATGGCATTATTGCATAGTCCATTCCGTGCAGGGGACTCTTCAAACGTTGTCTTTGTTTGAACTTCTTGTATGGTAGCGAGAGGAGGGAGTCGGCTACTTTGAGTCCACGAGGCCTACTATTCAGTATCGGCCACAATGTGGTTTGATTAAGTCGATTGAGACAAATCTTTTCTCCTTTTTCCCGGCAAGAGGCGGCAGAAGTACAGTTCTTGTTCCTTCAATGGCCAGGGCAGATACAGCCTCTGTATGATGGCCCAAGTTTTTTTATCCGCAATTTTCTGACCAGATCCCCAACTTTAGGGACCCAGACAGGTCTTGCCGTAACTTACTTGACTTCCCCAGTGGCGGTCCACTTTACCTGGACATTGCTTTGTAGTGCCCTGGATTCATTTAGCTCCTGTAAAGCAGCCAAAAGTTTATGGATGTCAAAAGGTTTCATCCACCACTGCCTTCACAATCAAGATCAGGTACCCACATTCGTCCCAAATAGGACCTCATAAGGAGTGACACCCCCCTAGAGTACTTCTTGGCATGTTATTCAATGCTCGTTGAACTCCGTACAAATGTTTTACCAAACTCACCAGAGCCTAATACTCTAGCTGTTAAAGACTGCTTTAAGTCCCGGTTTTTCCTTTCCACTACCGAATTTCCCTCAGGATGGTACGGAGAAGAGTACTGCAATGCCACACCCAAACCTCCCATGGCTTCCTTGTGAGCCCTAGAACTAAACGCGGGGCCACGGTCAGAATGTAATGTGCCAATTGCGTATGTCCCTATAAAGGCTCGCAAATCATTTATAACAGTTCGAGCGTCAACCGAGCGCTGGGGCCACACCCATAGGAATCTAGAGCAGGAGTCCACTGCAACCATAATATACCTGTAAGCCCCATCTGTTTGTAAGGGACCGCGGTGGTTAAAATAAACACGCGAGGGGTTTGTCTGATATTAGTAATGGTGTCTTAGCTGGACGTGTTATGGTGGAGCCTTTTATCTGCTGGCAGACGTCGCATTTCAGGACAGTTTAGTCTGCTTTGTTAATCCTGGCCACCAATAGCGTTGTTTTAGTAAAAAAACAGTTGCCGTAACTCCTGGGTGCAGAACCTATACCCTCGTGTGGTGCTAGAGTTAAACCTAACCTGCGATCCATATTCGGTATAACTCTATCCCCCACTCCAGGAATCTGAGCAAATGGAACGTTATTTGCATCTAACTAGTAGGAGTACTTGAGTGGAAATTTTTGGTAGTGCTGTTGTGTGAAGCAATAATTGCAACCGTAATCTCACCGTCTATTCTCGTTTTTGAACAAGTGATTGCAGCTACGAAAGCCTTGCGTACAGCCCCCTTTG
Organism: Calotriton arnoldi; assembly: GCA_963921515.1. Classification (NCBI taxonomy): domain Eukaryota; kingdom Metazoa; phylum Chordata; class Amphibia; order Caudata; family Salamandridae; genus Calotriton; species Calotriton arnoldi. Next base: position 1,862,992 of record CAWUFW010000977.1, read on the forward strand.
CGGCTTCGTCAGCCAATGAATTCCCTACAACATGAACGCCATCACGTTGATGACTATCACGAGAGCCCTTGGCAGTTCATTTTTCAACTCAACTACCTGTTCCCATAGCGTTTTGTGCTCAATTGTGCCATCTTTTGCATCTTTGAACCCATTTTGCCCCCAGTGGTGTAAGTATTCATTGTATGACTGTACACAGTAAAAGGAATCACACGATTAGTGTGGGGACTTCTCGATCAGTGTTTACCAGTAACAGCTTTTAATTCTGTCAGCTGTGCCGTCTCCTAGAGACTGGGTTTTTGTACAACTCGGATGAAACTTTCCATCCTGCATGCGACCTTTAACGATTGCGCATGCGGCACTGTATTAGTTTACTCCCAATGGCCGGCTGAGCTGATCAGTCAGTGTAAATTATATATTCATACTGATCTAGAGGCAATATTTCATTAGGGAGACTATATTCTTGTTCGTATTGCAGGAATGCTTGTGTTTCTTAGACTTGGGTTGTACCTGTATTCTACATCTGTTGCAGTAATTAGCCCATTGTATCCATCTTGGATGCAAGGCTTTAGCGTTTGGAACGCTGGCCTTTGTAGCCGCCTCTAAAGCTGGTACTGGGGTTACGACAATTATTCGCTTTCCCCGAGCCAGTGCTCCTTCTCTTACTACAGCAGTCTGTACTGCTGTAAGAATGTTTTCTGTGGATGCAAAGCGCATCTCAGCATTTGTGTACAAATGTGATTTGTACGCTATTTGTACCGTTTCACCGTCATTATATGTTAGGTAGGTAGGTGTATCCTGATTGACCCGCAACTATACGGATCACTAAGTTGCGTACATTTACGCATGTCTGTAAGTGTTTAAGCCATATCAGCTTGTAGGGAACGAAGGGTGTGTTCCTGTGTCCATTGTCTAACTGAAAAGTCAGGTTTTATTAAATCGTAGAAAGGTTTCTTTCTGCGTAATCCAAAATGTATGTTCTGCCAAAGTTCAGGAATCCCAGTTTTGATTGTAGATTTTTAATGATTTTGGAGGTTGTAACAGTGCACACTTCTCTAAAAAGTTAGCTGCTAAACTCTTCCCTTGAAAGCTCATATCCCAGGAAAAGGACAAAGGTGGGCTATCTTGGATTTCTTAAAATTAAATTTGTAGCCCTCAGATGCAAATCCCAATATTATGGTATTTACTCTGTTCAAGTGTTCCTCCAGGTCATCATCCGTTAGATAAATATCATTCATGTAGGACAATGCCTTTTCATCCAGATTTTGAAGTAATTCAGTTACTCTGGCCAAAAATTACCCTGGGCTGTTTATACCCCTGGGGGAGTTTACAAAATTGATGCTGGGAGCCCAACGCAGAAAATGCAGTTAAATACCTGCTTTAAGGCGCTATATTTTGGCCCAAAAAAATCCATTTGAGATATCTACTGTCGTTTTGTATTTTTTCCGCACAATGTTATTCATTAGTGTGGCACTGCATTTTGTACTGCAAATGTCTTTGTGCAAGTGTTTCGATGTCTATAATCTAAAACTAGACGATACGAGTAGTCAGGTTTCATTATGGGAAACAAAGGATTATTCATTTGAGAGGTACACGTTTCAATCATCCCTTGGTATTTAAGTTGATCTACGATCTCCCTGACCTGTTTTTTAGCGCTCTGCTTTATTGGATACAGCCTCAGAGGAGTCGGGGTATTTTTTAATGGAATTATGTGGTGGGTTGTTATCCTCATCCCACCCAACATGGTTTTTATATAATGCCGGGGCCAGGGCTACCGCCCACTCCCGCACATATGTATATTTTAGATATTTGGGAACAGGGTCAGAAAAAGCTGGTAATATTACTGTTTCTCCCCAGAGCAGTCCATGACGAATGCTGGCGGCCAATCTTGTTCAGCTAATAAAATGCCATAACCAAACGTCAGGTTCTCCCAAAAGAGACCTCTAACTTTCCTGGGTTTGTCCCCTTCCATTTGGAGTGTTATTTCATATAACTTATGTGGGACACTTACCCTAGTATCAGGTGTTTCCACCGTGATATAATCATTCAAGTCCGCTGTCACCAGAAATTCCATTTGGTTCAGGCGGGCTATTGTTACTTCTGCCGCACGGTCAAGCATCGTCAGAGCCCATTCCCCGTTCAGTAGTTGAGTCCTCAGAATTCTGGGCAGGTCTGATCTTCAGACCTGCGACCTTTTTTGAACTGAGGTTTTGGCTTGCTCTTTTTTTGGAAGTATAGTCCTGAGCATGCTGCTTGTCCCTGGACTTGTACGCTCTTCTTGTCTGACCGTCCTTCCCTCTCGGAGTTTATCAAACCCTGAAAGGATCATGTATCAGTATCCTGATACTGGTCAGGTTTCCCAATATTGTCCCTATTCCTAAGGTTATACCTCCTTTCGGAGGACATCTACCTCTGGATTGAGATCTGTTTTTTGTTTTTCTGTTTATTATTTTCCCACCTTTTTCGAAGAAGCAGGTGTCTGCTTACCGGTGTCCTTCTCTGGACTACCCATCAGTTGGGGTTTTAATGCTTTTCCCCCCCAAACTGTCTGGCTAATTCTGCATACACGGTCTCAATTATGTTTGGGAATTCATGTTCCAGGTGTAAAGGACTGAACTCCCTTAGGCGTTGACGGATTGCCACTGATGCTGCTTCCCCTTTAATATTCGCTAATATTATGGCTGATACCTGGGCATAATTACCTAGAATTTCATCCTTAAGTTCAGATCCGGTTCTGCTCCGTACTAGTTTTGTATTTGTCTTAATACATCTGGTACTTCTACTAATGACGGGATACCAGGTGTTCTGGTATATATGGCAGCAAAAACTGTACCCCAAGAGGTACAATCCTCTGTGGTGTTATCCCCATGGGCAAGCAGATTGTCAGCATTCTGTGTTTTTCATATGGGCTAGTATTCGGGAATACTGCTTCTAACTGTTTTTTGAGCTACTCAGAATGGCATTTGTTCACGTTTTGCAGGCATTTTTCCAATTACTGCGTGTAAAGTTTGCGGTGTGATTTTAGTGGCTGTATTTTGACGTGTTTGTTGTAGGCGTTGCTGGCTCGTAAGTGTCCTCATGGCGAGCTGTGTCATGTTTCTGTAAAGTTTTATCAGTTCTTTGTGAAGTATAAGTAAGTCTCCTCCAGGCATGGTGTGTCAGCATGTGGTGTGTAGGCCGCCAATACTGGCCATGTCGCTCCTTCTCTTCTGAGAAGACAGTCTTACTTTATTCATTGTATGGGGGAGGGTGCCTTTAAACCAGTATAAATGTTCCTGGTAAGTTAGTGGAACTTCAATGTCCTCATAGGGACAATATTCTTCTGGTATTCCACTTTGTGTAGAAGTGAAATGTTTGTTCTTGCATTTGCAACTGGGAATGTAACCCATGATTAGAATACCTCTGTTTTAAACGATGTGTGCCTCAATCACGAAAGCTGCTGGTCCATCCCTGGATGTTAGACAGTGTGCACCTAGTTTATGGTAACAGCATTTCTAACATTTTCTGCAATGGAAATTGCATCTGCGTCTGCTGAGATTTAGTTCTTGCGTAACCCTATCCAGGTTTCTTATTTCTTCAGTCATTGTTTTTAGAGAAGAGCTTTTCAAGGGAAGATAAGGTGTTTTGCACAATTTAGGAACAAAGTGTCCTTCAAGCTTGATTAACCAGCAGCCAATAAATAGGATTTTTGCCTTCTCTGCTGTGGCGGAGTTTGTGCCCAGCCACTCCAGACGTCTGTTATTGTGAGTAGGGGTCTCTGAGACTAGCACGACTGAACTACTCAGTTTCTACTGTTAACCCCTTCGGTGCTCATGACGAGACCAGCTCGTCATAAATCAGTGGAGCTGTGCTCATGACGAGCTGGTCTCGTCATAACGGCTGCGCTCCGCCCATGCGGGATTAATTCCCCGCCTGTGCGGGAGAATTAATCAGTGGGTGGGGTCGTGACGAGACCAGCTCGCCATGAGCACAGCTCCACCGTGACTCATGACGAGCTGGTCTCGTCATGAGCACTGCGCTCACTCCCCCGCACCTGTGGGGGAATTACCCCTGCAGGGAAGGGGTTAAGTAAGTACCCAACCCACGTTGGGCACCATGTCGTGTAGTTCCTATAAAACCTATACAGATCTGCACGTTCGGACAGCATACACTGTAGGATTGGTGTCGGACTGATTCTGAAAACCCCCACCGGGTAGGTTGGCCTTTTGTACCAGCTAGCTCACAGTGCCACTAAATTCTCTTACCAAGGAGAGAATAGTTCTTGGCAACCATCGAACAGGACAACCCTGATCCCTCAGGATCTTGGAAATACTACTTTTCGCTCAGTCACTCGTGCTCAATTAGTCTGTCTTAGAGAGGTGCACAATAAACAGGCTGTGCGTTTTCAATAAGTATTTATTGAACAGTAGTTATTCTGGTGTAAAATAGATGAGCTGCAACAACCGTTAGACAGTAGCAGATATGTAGGATTAGAAGCACTATGAAAGTAAACGGATGGTAAAGCTCTACCATCTTGCAGTAATCATGAATACATACTAGTACATAAAATACATGATAATAAAGAGGAGTACTCCTACGATGTCCCCCCAACTAGATGTACCCAAGTGTACCTAGCATGTGTGTAGGTGTTAAGCCAAGAATCCCTCTTGGATAAAGTCAACCCCATTACCTGAAGTGAGACACTGTGGGACCCAGTCTTGGTCTCGAGTTGGACACCCCGCGAGGGATGTTAGACCATTGCGAGCTTTATTGTATGCATGCAGGAACCTCAGCGTCTCTGGTCAGTGTCAGCCGGGAAGTCCTGATCTCCTCTGTTCTATCTTAGCGTGATGTGTATATATACACCCATAGGTCTCCCCAGGGGTCCTACCTCGCTGTATTACTGTCGGACTAAGGATGATGTCTGGCATGAACTTTATACATAGCTATTATACAGGAGAGGTTAGTCCTGCTGTGCTTCCGAGACTCCTCATGCATAATGTACGAGATTTCGAACTAGGGGAAACCCGCGTTCCGAATGCAGTGTCATAGTTTACAGGGACTGACCTTTTACCTAGATACAAGTGTTATGTAGAGAAGAATATAGGTGAATGGTTTTGAAGTTGCCTGGGCCTATATTGCGGTACCTATATGGAATAGAACACTGCCTTAATATGGGGTAATGGCAGGAAACTGGTGTCTCTTAATAAATTATATGCTCCCCGACTGAAGGCGGCTTGGGTGCCCCAAATTAGGAGTACCATTATGCAGCCGTACAATTGCATTGGCTTGCCAGCCAGCGCATAGGCCAAAATACAACAGAACTGGGGCACTGGTCGGTTGGGATAAACCCATCTAGGCGTAGAATGGTTGCTGGGTTTGGAAAAAATGATTTCAAAGAAGGTTGGGAATATCCTCATGGCTACAGCCCACTCTTGCTGGAACAATTATTTGGTCAAGAAGCGGCCCCATCCCCCCAGCTCTCTATGGGTGATACCAGGTTGCATAGACTTAAGACTACAGACCAGACAACTGCCTGGACTACATCAGGCCTTATGACATGGGAGAACCTTCCCAGACAAACCTTTGTCCACTGGAGAACCTGGTGGACGATTATGGTATCCTGCCTCTGCCTTGCTTACCCAGCATTTACATACGGTTTGGCATAAAACTCGACAAACCAGATACATAGACTTCTCCAAACAATTACACATGGGACTGGAAGTCGTGCTATAACATTGTTATACAACTCCATAAGAGGGGACAGGGCACGTCCCCTGCCTCTGAGCTTAGTAGGAAGAGGCACTAACCACTACACTCACCAACCATGGGCGCAGTGCCTGGGGGTATCAATGCATTTCAATGAACGCTAGGCTTAGAAACACCCAATTCAATTAGCTCCACCATAGACATCTTATGCCCTAAAAACTTGCGTATGTACCAGGGAACTCTGGACTCGTACCCATGGTGCCACGATAGGAGGCAAATTTTATTCACAGGTTATGGTCATGCCCTCAGCTGACTCCTTACTGGGCAGTGGTAGCTGCAGTATTCTCTGAAGCTGTAGGTGACCGTACATAGACGGTCTTCGTTATATATTGGGGATTACTTCCTGTACAGCAGCACATAAAGCCACCAAAAATTCTAGACCTGGCACTGGTGGTGGCCAAGGGTAGGATAGCAAGGAGTTGGAAATCAGCGGTAACTCTACCCATCAAGCTGTGGCTTTTTGACCGACGCGCTCGCATAGCGGAACAGGTGGCACATGGTGCTGTGGTGGGACACCCGACTGCATCCAACCCTCCAAATTGGCTGAGCTATTTAGAGGTGGTTGAAACCAGACAAGCAGGTGCTAATCCCCGACCATGTGTATAATACTGGTGGCCAGACTACCCATCTACATTGATGTTTAAAATTCATTGGACACCTTTTTGTGCAGGAAGGTTCAGGTTTCCATCTCCGATATGCTTTCTAAATGTATTCCACCTAGACACCTATAACGCTTGCTTGTTTCAACTGTCCCTCATTTCCACAGTAATCTACCCACTTCACTGCCAGTCGCACAAGTTACTTACCTTCGGTAACAATATATCTGTAAGAAACATTAGTAGTGATAGATTCCTTACCTTAGAATATCCCCAGGCATCAGACTGGATCCGGAAAGTTTGTCAGCAGTACCCCTGCGCGTCGGTAGGGGCGTCGTGCGGCTCCGCGTCAGTCGTGGTCGCCAAGATGACGTCTTGGACGCCGCCCACGCGCGTGGACGTCAGTTCTGTACACGACTTTCCGCGCCAGGAACGCAGAGCCATGCAAGATACTGACCACTGGTGCATTGAAACTAGGGCCCTGAAAGGGATGACCTTAACCCTAGAAATCAGTTCGCAGAACGGGGAGGATGGGTGGGGCGGTAAGGAATCTATCACTACTAAAGTTTTACAGATATATCGTTACCGAAGGTAAGTAACTTGTGCATCTGAAAGAAAGTGATAGATTCCTTACCTTAGAAGAGATACCCCAGCAATACCAACCCCGGTGGTGGGTCTGCGAACAAAGATCCCACCAGAAAGTCACGGAGAACAGAACAGCCAAAGAAGCAGTCTCTCCGGACTTGGCTGTCAAGGCAGTAATGCTTGGTAAACGTGTGCAGCGAGGCCCACGTGGCTGCCTGACATGTCTTGCAGGGGGACACCACGTCCCAATGCAGTAGCTCTGGTGGAATGAGCACAGCCCCACCGGAGGTTCTTTTTTTAGCCAAAGAGTAACAGGCTTTGATACACAAGACAACCCAGCGGGAGATGGTTCTCTTATGGACCGCCCGACCTTTCTTGGTGCCAACGTAGCCAACAAAAAGCTGGTCATCCACCCAGAACTGCTGTGTGCAGTTAAGATAAGAAAGCGCACGTTTTGGGTCCAGACGGTGGAGCCGCTCTTCCCCTCTGGAAGGATGCAGAGGCGGAAAAAAGGTGGGCAAGGTAATAGTCTGCCCAATGTGAAAGGCTGTAACCACTTTTGGCAAAAAGGAAGGACGGGGCCTGAGCACAACCTTGTCCGGATGGACTGAAAGGAAAGGAGGCTTACAGGAAAGAGCCTGGAGCTCACTCACCCACCTGGTGGAAGTGATGGCCACCAGGAAAGCAGTCTTTAATGTCAAAAGACGAAGAGGACAGTTGTGAAGTGGCTCAAAGGGAGCGCACATCAAGTACGTCAGAACCAGATTCAAGTCCCACTGAGGCATCACGAAATGAATAGGAGGAAAAAGGTGAGTAATGCCTTTAAGACACCTATTTACAACAGGGGACTTGAAAAGAGAGGGCTGATCAGGGACCCTGAGAAAGGCCAAAATAGCAGAAAGGTAGCCCTTGATAGTGCCCAGAGCAGAGCCCTGCCGGGCCAAAGAAAGAAGGAACCGTAGAACCTCAGAAAGGGGGATCCACAGCCTTTGCTGTGCACCATGCCACAAATTTGTTCCACCTGCAGGCGTATACCACTTTACTAGAGGGACGCCTGGCTGCCAGAACGTCACAAACTTCAGGAGGCAAGTCGAAGGGAATCAACTGCCGCCGCTCAATCTCCATGCAAAGAGGTGGTGGCTGGACAGGTTCGGGTGGAGGACTGTCCCCTGCTGCTGCGACAGAAGATCCTCCCGAAGAGGCAGTGGATCGGGGGATCGATGCTCATACTGAGTAGCTCAGGATACCATACTCTGAGCCCAGTCCGGAGTCACAAGAATGACTTGGGCCCGGTCGCGCCTGATCTTCAGCACTCTGGGCAAAAGTGGTATAGGTGGAAAGGCGTACAACAGACCGCAACGCCACTCGCAACGAAAAGCGACGCCGAGCGAGTGCAGCCTTGGAAATTCCAACGCACAGAACTGATGATACTGCACGTTCTCTTCGGTGGCGAATAGATCTAACCAAGGCTCTCCCCACTGCTGAAAGAGACCTTGCGCCACCTCCGAGTGAAGACGCCATTCGTGATCGAGCATGCACCTGCGGCTGAGTTCGTCCACCCTGGCGTTCAGAGAACCTGCCAGGTGTTGAACCACCAGAGACATGCCCTGATGTTCCAGCCATGTCCAGAGACGCAGAGCCTCTTGACAGAGGGTCTACGACCCCACCCCGCCCTGTTTGTTGCAGTACCACATGGCGGTGTTGTCCGTGAACACCTGCACTACTCTCCCCTTGACAGAGGGAAGGAATGCTTTCAGTGCAAGCCTGATCGCCTGTAGCTCCAAAAGGTTGATATGGAGCCGGGACTCTGCTGGAGACCAGAGGCCTCTGATCTACGCCTCTCCCATGTGGCCGCCCCATCCCAGGAGGGATGCATCTTTCACCTGTGTGAACTCCGGTTGGGGAAGGGAGAGGGATCTGCCGTCGACCCAATGCCTGTCCGTGAGCCACCACTGCAACTGTTCTGCAGTGCCCTCCGAGATCTGGACGTGATCGGATAGGTTTCCCTGATGCTGCGCCCACTGGAACTTCAGGTCCCACTGCAGAGCCCGCATATGCCACCTTGCATGATTGACCAGCAGGAGGCCATGAGGCCCAGCAGCCTCAGAGTCACTCTGACCGAAACCCAGGACAAGGGCTAAAAGATGGGAATCCGAGCCCGAATGTCCCGGACTCGCTGTTCGGGAGGATAGACCCAAAACTGCGCCGTGTCCAGAACCCCTCCGATAAAGAGGAGCTTCTGGGAGGGAATCCGGTGTGACTTCGGCACATTGATGGAGAACCCCAGCAAGTGCAGGAGGTCGGCTGTAGTCTGGAGGTGGGAGACGACTGTCTGGGGCGAGCCCGCCTTCAACAACCAGTCGTCGAGATGGGGGAAGACAGATCCCCGATCTGCGCAGATGAGCTGCGACCACCGCCATCACCTTGGTGAACACCAGAGGGGCGCTGGTAAGGCCAAAGGGGAGCACGGTAAACTGAAAGTGCTCGTGGCCTACCATGAACCGTAGGTAACGCCTGTGGGCTGGCAGGACGGGGATGTGGAAATAGGCGTCCTGCAAGTCCAGCGCCACCATCCAGTCTTGTAGGTCGAGAGCAGACAAGACCTGAGCCAGAATGAGCATCTTGAACTTCTTTGCGGAGGAAGCGATTGATGTTCCGGAGGTCCAAGATAGGACGCAGGCCTTTGTCCTACTTGGGCACCACAAAGTAGTGGGAATAGCAACCACAACCTACTTTGTGCATCGGGACGCGCTCGATGGCCCCCTTGGCCAAGAGGGCCGCAACTTCCTGCTGAAGAAGCACCAAGTGATCCCCCGACATGCGGTGGGATTGAGGTGGCATGGCTGGGAGGGGGTGGGGGGGTTAGTCTCGAAGGGGAGGGAGTAGCCCCTTCGGACTATCTCTAAAACCCACCTGTCCGAAGTGATGGTGCGCCAGTGGGGGAGGTGATGGCGGAGCCTGCCGCCCACTGGCGTGTGATGGACCTGAAAGTTCGGACTAGGAAGGTTTGGAGGCAGAGGTGGCGGTGGTCTGACCCGCCCGCTGGCCCCTTTGTCCGCCACGGCGGAACCTGCGTCCACGGCTGCGCTGGGATGACTGTTGCGCCGGCCTGTGGCTGTTGCGAACGCTGCGGGGTGCCCCTTCCTGTGCCACGAAAGGAGCGAAAAGCGGAAGGCGGAGGAGGGTGGACTGCCGAGAGTCCCAAGGACTTGGCCGTAGCCCGTGAATCCTTAAATCGCTCCAACGCGCTGTCCGTTTTGTCGCCGAAGATGCGACGGCCATCAAAGGGCATGTCCAAAAGGGTGTTTGACATCCCATGAAAATCCAGTGGTTCTCAACCAGGCGTGGCGGCGAACCACCACAGTCGTTGCAATGGATCTGCCCCAGTGAGTCAGCGGTGTCTAGACCACAACGGATCATGAACTTGGCTGCGTCTCTCCCCTCTGCAACAGCCTGGACGAGAGCAGGCCGGGCATCCTCCGGACACTGAGACAGCATGTTCGCCAACGTATCCCACAGGCAGTGGGAATAACGGCCCAAGAGGCATGCGGTGTTCATGGACCGCAGAGCTGCTGGAAGAGAAAATCTTCCCAAACTGATCCAGCTTCTTGGATTCCCTATCCGGTGGGGCGGAAGGGAAGGCGGTTGGGGGAAGCAGAGGCTTGGATAACCAAGCTCTCGGGGTGGGGTGTTGGGAGAGGAAAATGGGGTCACCCGGAGCCGGGCCACGTTACTGTCCACAGGAGCCCCTGTGGTGGGCCTGGACCAAGTGCCCAAAAGAACGTCCGAAAGTGCTTCATTAAAGGGCAGCAGGGGCTCCGCAGAAGTAGCTGCTGGCTGAAGCACCTGTCAGGAGGTTAGTCCTGACGGCCACAGTAGGGAGCTGGAGGTGTAGGGCCTCCGCCGCCCTACGCAACACCACTGCGTAACTGGCTCCCTCCTCCGTAGCCACGGTAGGAGGAGACCGCATGCCAAGGTCTGGTGAGGTATCCAGACCACTGGCATCCCCCAATTCCTCAGCCCTGTTCAGACTTGCAGGCTGCAGCGAGAGGGTCGTCCGACCCCTCCCAGTCCTCCCCTTGCTCCTCAGGCTGTTCAACAGGCTGAAAATAAGGAGCAGGGACATGGGGATAGAAATCCCCAAACTGCGTCGAGAACGGCATCGCAATGCCGTGTCCACTTCGGGGCTGAATCTGAGTTAGACGTCGTCCCAAGGAGTGGGCGGCGTCAGGATCGGTGCCGGTGGGGTCGACGTCGGTGGAGGCGTAACGAGGTCAACCGCGATCCAGGCCTGGATCCAAGGATGTCCTCCGGGGCCGGCAGCAACGCCGGGGCCGGAGCTGCCAGTGATGAAACACAGGGACACCCATGAGGGGCCCGAAGGCGCACCGGCGGGACCAGACGGCCCAAAGTGGCGAGCCATGGCCGACAGGAAGTCCTGTATCTGGGCCGGAGTCGGGCGGTGACTCCAGGAAGGGCGGGTAGTCGGGCGGTGACTCGATGGACTCCGCCGGAGCCGCGGGCGTGGTACCACCCTCAGCCGCGTCGCGCGAGGGGAAATCGGAGAACGATGACGTTTCTTCGACTTCCTGTGCTTCGCCTTACCTGACCAAGTGCGAAGACTTCGATCCAGACGATCGCCGATGGTGACTCCGCGCACGGTCCCTCGACCTCCCTCTGGACCAGGACCGGTCACGTCGCGGAGCCGACTGCCGGGCTTCAAGCAGCTTTCAGGACTGCTCCCGCAAAGACTTCGGAGCCATGGACCGGCAGTTGGGGCTTGACTTTGGGTCGTGGTCGCGCCCCAGGCAGAAGAGACACGCGGTGCGGGTCCGTCACCGACATCATCCGGTGAGTCGGTCTCAGGATTTAAAACCAGGCATCCTTAACTGCACCAGGAGTCGATATCGACTCGAAAAAGGGTGAGAAAAAGATCTCAAAAACTTAGTAAAAAAAAAACTAGGGGTACCGCTCTCTCCGGATCTGCACTTGCTGGCGCGGAAAAAGAGAACTGACGTCTGCGCGTGGGCGGCGTCCAAGTAGCACCTGCAACGTCATCTCGGTGACCACGATGCCAACGACGGACGCGGAGCCGCACGACGCCCCTACCGATACTGCTGACGAAAACTTTCCGGATCCAGTCCGACGCCTGGGGATATTCTAAGGTAAGGAATCTATCACTATGCGTTTCTTTCAGATAAAGCAGTTCATACAAAAAGCACTTCCAGATTATGTGCTCCAGTGTCCCTCAGATTCAGATCCCCAAATACAATGGATTATTCAGTTAAACTAAAATCTTCTTGGATGAACTGCCTAAGGAAGTCATAGAAGGTCACAGTATGGTAATTAGGCCAACTTAAAAGTTACTGAGCTGCACAACTTATGCATTACTAGGTTTGTACAGTGGAAGATTCAGCAATCCGATCAGGATTTGGTAGGAGAGATATACTTACATTCTGGTGGGGACAGAATCTCAAGCTCATGCAAGCATGAATGGAACTGTGACAGCGGCAATATGATGTTACAATCGGCTGAGCAACCCCAAAAATCACAATGGATGGCTACTAGATTAAGAGGAGTAAATTGGAAAGACCTCAGAAAGGGTCAGATAGTTCTTTCCAAGAGGAGAATACAAGGTAAAGAGGGTGAAATAAAGCACTGTGACTAATACAATTAATGCTCAGCAAGCCCAGATACCCACTGAAAAAGCTCTTACTAACTTAAAGACTTGACGTTTCCAGATACACAGGACACAAATCACACCCAGGTACATTTTAGAAGCTATTAGACAGATGTATGGATCATTGAAGACAATCGAAAGCGCCAGTGAGCCCAAGGAGAGTAAGGTGAAAAAAATGCAGTTCCAGCTGATTACGTTTAAATGCCATCACTTCAAGTACTACACAAGAGAAACAAAATGAACTGGAATGAGCAGACTAAATGTGAATATGCAGATGAGAAAAGGGAGCAGGTGAGACTCTACATTGGGTATTTACCCATGTGATGTGTAAAATTCCCAACATCTGAAAATGATGGTGCAAGATAACTGCTCACGATTAGATCATGGATGCAGGCAGGTTAGTCAAATTAACTGTGGTTGAGAACAGGCAAGGACATGGGCCATGTAACGCAAAAAAATGTTGATCTCCAAAGGACTTTTGAAGGAGCAGTTAGGCAACAAAGGGGCCTTTAGGATCAGATACAGTGGTTATTAGGAATAGAGCACATATGCCTAAAGGGTTTGAAAGGGGGAAAATGCAATACTAAAGTTTGCCATGGAAGTCGAGTTGGTTCAAAAGGCAAACATTGCAATGAAGTTAGATTACCCTCAAATGAAGTTGTGTCGGAGGCTTCTTCCAGTGCTGTTCAGTCCCACAAAGACATTTAACTGCCTTCTTCCAGCACCATTCTTAACTGATACCACATAAGGGACAAGACGGACTCAAGCCAAGGAGACAGTCAGCAACGTCCTTAGCTGATAGTCTGTCCTATACCCCTCAAATGTGGGACCAGCAGCTGCTGGCTGACAAGCTACACAATGAGGTGAAAGTCAAGCAACTATCATCTTGCACATAAGCTAAATTGCTGCATTAACCAATGTCAGGGGGTGCAGTATGCACCACAGGTACAGTGGCACACAGGAAGTACCTTGATTCCATGCCCACATTCATTCTTTGAAAGAAAGAATGCAACAAATAGTGCCATAGCCCAAAGTACAATAGATGTGCAGTTAACAGTCAATGTAGGCAATAGACCCACTTAATGTGCTTGCAACAGTACGCAAAGACATTCAGAATAAAAATGGACATTTATCACAGTGGTAAATAGAAAGTAGACAAAAAGGTAACCTGAGCTGAAACTTCTGCCGCGCAGAAGTGAGGCCATTTAAGTACGAGGAAACCTTTACCCGGTTTATTCTAGCTCAAACAAACGGACTAACTGCAAGAAAGGGACCTGCATATGCAGTGATCTAGGGCCAGAATGATAGACTATGTAGTGTTGCAGATTCACAATATGGTTCTTCTTTAAGAGACACGATATAAAGATCTACCCAAAAACTTGAGGGTGAGGGACAAAGTCTAAATTGGTTCTACCATATGATCAGTAGAGATGGGGATTCCCACCAAAGCAGCCAATACACCTGTGTGCATCAGTGCCAACTCTGCACAACATTAATTGGGTGCACAAGAAACAGCAAGGTCAATAAGTTGGTTGCTCCACACCTAGAGAGCCTACCAGGCAACAAGTATCTCAGGAAACCCATCTGCCAGTGGATTAAGCACACCTAGTGAAAAGAATTCAAGGAATGGATGCCGAAAGGATCACTGCTTAATTTCTAGTATCTTCTCTAAAGAATGGTTCCCTGCCACCGAATTCCAGGTGAAGGTCCAGCATGTGGCAACTGCATCATAAAAGGAGTCGTATGCAGAAATTACTTTGTAGAAAACATTCAAGTTCTGACACAAGTCTATCAATAAGGAGGTAGACCTCAATTATTCGAGCATCAGTCGCAGTGTATGCAGGCAGAGTAGACAGAGGCAGTGCTGAGTCAGAAGCAGGGGACGGCACTCCTGAGACACTGGCAGAGAACAAGTGTGGCATGGAGTTGGCAAGGCAATAGTGAGTGCAGCCAACGTCTGTTGGAGTCTGCTAGCTGCTGTTGTGTTGGTGGCCACAGAGGCCTGTTGGATCAGCCCTGTGGTTGGGGGCTATCAGTAAGTATTGTCTTCTGTCCTCTGTCACCACCTCTAGTCACCCACTACGCTCCTACCCAGAGTTCCTACCCAGCTAACACTATCCCTAGTCTTCACCCAGTTTCCCATTCAGTAAGACCCTCGTGTGGGCCCAGTACATTAGGCACAGTCAGCGCAGCAAGTGGGAGCACAGGTGCCTTGGAGCACCACTTTCCCTTATTTCTACCACCGGACAATCTTTGACAAGGCAAAACCACCAGGCCCAGTCTGCTGCCATCAGCCTTTATCTCTGCCTGCGCTTGTTACCTGCACTGGTGTTGAGCTTACAGGTGGTTGTGGAACCTGTTGCCTGCACTAGAGGTTGAGGGAGCCCAATTTCCTTGTGAAGGTAGTACCAATGCGACGTACTACGGACTTAGCCCCTGCTGCAAGATTGAAGCATTTGTTTTATGTTGTGTGGCTATCACATCCACTAGTTTTTATCAATCAAAAAGTGCACTTCCCCGGCACACCCCTATCCCTCTGGGTGTGGAAAATGGGGATGAGTAATGTATAGGTCTTGCAGTGGCAGTGCATCAGGCAAGGAGCTCCCCCAAAAACAAATTTGGCAGAGGTGGACAGACTATAGGGGTATTGTCCTGGCCCGCTCTACCGACTCCCTTCTAGAAGAGGCAATCGAGATATGGAGCTAGGGAGCAGGGGACCGATGTGTCCAATGCTTAATCTGCTCTAGGGAATTCATAGTGTCATGTGGTACTTGGGTGGGATAATGGTGGTCGAACTGTGCAAGTATCTGTTGTCACGGTTCTTGGGGGGGGAGGGAGGGGGGATTTCATTGCAATCTCCTGTATGTTTGTTGGCCAATGGTTCCTGAAACCCAGGCAAATATTCTTCTCCAAAGAGGATAAAACCTTCAACACTCCAACTTGTAAGTCCATTAAACAAAATACATTTGGCCAACAGACTACCACTCATATCGTATCAAGCTTGCAAATTAATGCTCAAATTCCGGCTAGTCTGACAAAATTAGGCCTTTATATTACCAACTCTGCTTTTATTCAGAGAAGATCACCAGGAGCAGTGTCTGCTAGCCACTATTCTAGAAAGCAGCCTATGATCCGCATCTGATGAGGGTAGCTTTGTGGCCACCAATAAGCAACTCCCCTTAAGTTCTGATTGCAACCTAAAAAGTACAATGGATAATGCTTCGCTTCAATCCTTCATACTAGATTACGAAGTGCTAAATTTAGTGGGCACCTACTATTCACTGCCAAGGCCATTGGCAGCTTTAAATTCAGGCCTTGGCGAACAGACTCCCCTCCCCCCCTCCCCCCCCCAATCCCTTTACTCCCCTGTGCCATGCCTTTGTTGGGGGCTATTTGGGGTAGTTCACGCGTAGGCCCCCATAACTTTTCCACACAAGGTATCCACACCAAATTGGTGTCCTTTTTCCCCCCCAGTATTCTAAGGATTGTACAGGTACCCAGGGCTTGTGGATTAACTGGCAGGGTATAGAGAAGTAAACCAAAATAGAACTACATTTTTTTTTGGGGGGGGGGGAATGCTGCAGAAGCAAGTCTTTTTTCCCTGTGATTGGTATCACAGGTTTTGTTGTGCTAAAATTACTATCTTCCCAGCTTTCAGGAAAAGTCAGAATAGTCAGATAACCAATGTTTCTACAGTTTTAGCCTATTTACAAGTTGTGCTTTCAACCTCCTTCCAGTTATTGCTAGAAATGGGTGTGAAACCAATAATAGATCCCGGAAAGCTATACATTACTGAAAAGTAGACTACATTCTGAATTCAGCAAGGGGTCATTTGTGTAAGATGCTTCAAGGATTTCCTATAGAAAGTAGCAGTTGAAATTGAGTTGAAAGAAAACAGCCATTTGTTTCTACATTTTCACCTGCAACATAGTTACATCTGCAGGGCCCTTCTGATTGCAGAGATAGAGGCTTGTAGGTCCAACAAGAACCAGAGGTACCCAGAGCCAATAACTGAGTTGCACCTTGCAATGGTTTTTCATTGTGTACAGCAATTCATTTGGCAAAATATAAAGAGTGAAAAATTGGTATTAAGGAAACCTATATATTTCTGAAATGGGATATGGAGATTAGTAGCAGTGGTTATTTGTGCATCTCTGAATTTGTGGATACCCATATTTCCATGTGAATTAGGGGGGGCATTTTTCAAAATGACTTTACACACTTACATTTGGAAGGTAGAAACGCATAGAAAGACAATTGGTAGTATGATCCCCAAATCTCCGATAAAAATGATGCCTCACTTGGTAGGCCTAGTGCCCATGACAGGAAACTGGTCAAATCACATTTTTCCACACAAAACGGATGCTTTTTTGAAGAGTGACTAGCTGTGGATTTTGGGCCCCAGCTCAGCCGACACCTAGGGAAACCTAGCAAACATACATTTTTGAAAACTAAACACCCAGGGGAATCCAGGATGGGTTGACTTGTGGCTCTCACCAGGTTCTGTTACCCAGAATCCCTTGCAAACAAAAAAAAAAAAACACATTTTCAATTAAAGTTCTGGAATCTGAGAGGAGTCACAAATATCCACCCACCAAATGACACACCCCCCCCCCCAATAAAAATGGTACCACACTTGTGTGGGTAGGCCTAGTGCCTGCAGCATGCAACTGCTCAAAATATTGTGGAGACATCAAACTATCACAAAACGACCTGGTTTTGCAAGGGGGTACCTGCGTTTTTGGTCCCAGGCTAGGCAGTCATCTAGGGAAACCTACCAAACCCAGACAATTCTGAAAACTAGACAACCAGGGAGATGTGGCTTGCGTGGATCTCTAACATTTTCCTATCCAAAATACCCTGCAAACCTCAAATGTAGCTACAAGAATGAAACATTTTCTTTACATTTGTCTGGGATCAGCGTGCTGGCACAAACTTCCTACCACCCAGCATTCCCCTTGGTCTTCTGATAAAAATAACTCACTTGTGCGGGTGTCCAATGCAGAGTCACCCTAAAAACGTATATAAAAAAAAATAGCGCCTAGAACTAGCTGTGCTATGCGCTCAATCTGTTTTTGGCCCTTCCCTGTCGCAGGCCCTTGGCCCAGCCACACAAGTGAAGGCTCACTTTACTTGGGAGACTCAGGGAAAAGCTGGGTGGTAGCAAATTTTTGCTAGAGCGGTGATCCCAGACCAATGAGGAAAAGGATGTTTTTGCTACATTTGAAGTTTGCAGGTGATTCGGGTAAGAAAATGTTGGGGGAATCCAAACAAGCCACACCTACCTGGATGCCCCTAAGTGTCTAGTTTTCAGAAATGTCTAGGTTTAGTAGGTTTCCCTAGATGGTCACCAAGCTTGGGACCAAAAACACAGCTGTCCCCTTTGCAAAAACAGGTAGTTTTGTGATAGATGGGGCACCTGCATTTTTGGTCCCAGGCTCGGCAGCCATTTAGGGAAACCTACCAAACCCAGGGAGCCCTTGAGCAAGCGTAGTGGTCGCAGCTTTGGCTCTGGTGGAATAAGCATGCAACCCCTCGGGGGTTGCTTCATGGCCAGTGCATAGATTTTATTGTAGAGCACAATCCTTCTTGAGAAGGTACATTTCTACATGGCCCTGATTTCCATATAGCTGGGTCTGAACTGGGGGGGGGGCGAAGTGAGCTAAAGAACAATGATAGATTCAACCCAGATCTGTGACTGGGGGAGAGTGTCTGAAAAGTTTCACTCAGTCCATCTCCTTGGGTTTCCTTTCTTTGCCCCGACAAACCCAATGAAGTTGATCGTCCACCCTGAACTCTGGTACAATTGATGTAGAACGAGAAGTCTTTTTGGGTCCAAGCAGTGGAATCTCTCCTCCTACAGAAAGGAAAGCAAAGGTAGCTCGTTTGATGGGACTGGTTAATGTGAAGAGGTTGTCACCACTTTCAGTAGGAAAGCAGCAAGTCTTCTCAAAACTAGTTTGTCTGGGAAAACGTTTGTGTAAAGGGAGTGCCTGCAGTTCATTAGCCCTCTTGGCTGAGGATATGGCAACTAGAAAAGCTGTTTTACTGGTCGGAAGGGGTAGAAGGAAATTGTGCATCAGCTCAGAGGACAAACCCATCAGGAAGGTCAAGACTAGGTTAAAGCGCCATTGTGGCATGAATGGTTTTGGAGGGAACATATTTTGTAGTCCCACTGTCAGTCCCGGCAGGGAGGCTGGGTGTCAGATATTGGAACCCCAAGCCTCCACAGATGTGCTACAACCACTGCCATCACGGTGAACACCTGAGGGGGGTGGGCGAGACAATAAGAGCAGAGAAACTGAAAATGCTTGTGGCTCACCATGAAATGCAGATCACGCCTGTGGGTAGGCAGGATGGGGATGTGGAAGCAGGTGCCCTGCAAGTACAGCGCTACCATCCAGTCTCCAGGATCAACAGCAGACAGAACCTGAGCATTTTTAATTTCTAATTCAGGAAGAAGTTGAGGATGTTGAGGCCTCGGTCCTCCTTAGGCACCAGAAAGTAGCAGGAATGGCAACCATGACCTACTTCTGATGCCGGCACCCTCTAGACGGGTGCTTTGGCCAAAAGAGCCTGCAATTTGACAGAGCAAGAAGAAGTGGTCTTCTGTCAGCCGGATGGGGATGGTGGCATAGGCAGAGATTTCTAACAGAGCTGGAGTAATCCCGCCAAACAATTTGGAGTACCCACTTGTCCAACTTATGGACTGACAGTGGAGCAGGAGATATCAGATCCTGCTGCAAACTGGTTGCCTGTGTTGGTAAGAGGGCTAACTAAAGTGGTACTGTGGCTGCCAGGGTGGGTGGACCTCTTGCTCTGCATCCCCACGAGGCTTATGGAAGCCGTGGTCATTAAAGCACTGGGGAGCCCGAGTCTTGGTGGCTGAGCATGAATGGACGCAACTGGTGGCCCCTACCATAGCCACAGAAGGGGTGGAAGGCAGAATTGGGTTGGTGTGGGGCCATGGAGTGACTAACTGTCCTTAAAGCACTCCAGCACGAAATCTGCCCGATTGCTGAAGAGTCTGGTGCCATTGAAGGACAAGTCCTTAAGGGATGCCCATAAAGCCAGTCGATCTCAGCCAGGAGTGATGTTAGAGTGCCACAGACAACACAATCGCTCTGCCTACAGTCTAATATCCAGTCTGCAGCGAACGGTGAAATGTGTTGAATCACTGCCATCAGCAATAGTCTGTCAGTATGGCACAGGCCTCCAAGACCATGTGCATCACTTAAGCCACCAAATCCCAAACGGAGTGCATCTGCCCAAAAGACACATGTGTCCACCGATCACAGTGCAAGGCTTGCGTAGAGAATATACTTTTGCCAAATGTATACAGCTTCTTGGATTCCCCAAACAGACCACTGGATAAGAACACGCCAGAGTTCTTTGGAGGTGGAGGCCTGGACAACCAAACTCTGCAGGGTGTGGTGCTGGGTGAAGAAAGCTGGGTACCCAAGAATGGTGCGATGGCAGCAGGCAATTGTCCTATGCAGAACCTGGCCCATGCTCCAAGCAGATCAGTAAAGGCTTCATTAAAAGACAGGAAAGGTTCTGTGGAGGCTCCTCCAGGCCGAAGCACCTGCATCAAGAAATTTGTCTTGACTGCCATGGAGGGCAAAGCAAGGTACAGGCCCTCATCTGCCCTATTCACCATCATGACAAAGAAAGACTTCCTCTGTAGTCACTAGGCCAACGTCTGAGGTGTTAAGTACCAGTTGTCCTCAGGCTCTGACAGATTCTGGTAGCTGTAAGGGTCCTCAGATACCCCCAACTATACTCCACACAGGACTGTCGCAGGAAGGGGGGGGGCGCGGAGGCCATGGCTACGACTCCGAAGGTAGAGTTCCAGCTGGCTCGTGCAGACAACAGGTGACAGATCAGGTTTTCTGTCAGTCTGGTATAAGTCCGCAGCACCATGAGGCGCCAGTAACAATGTCACTGAACATTCCTTCATTGAAGGTCGTGGTCTCACGACCAAGCTTATCTGGATCTAGGAGGCCCAACTGAACAGAGGGTGGACCCACCTGTGGTAATCCAGTAGGACCCTAGCCAAACCCATGGGGATAAAGGGTGCTCCAGAAAGGTAGACAGGCAGCACAAAAATGAAATGCATGGCCTCCTTAAGTAGATTGTGGCGGGCACCTGGAAATTCAGCTAGGCTCATAACCAACCTGTAAGGAAGGCTCTGCAGGCGACATGTGGCAGCAGGGCCTGGAGTGGTGATGTCGTTCCCACACCTCGTTCGAAGACAGACTGGTGTAGTGAAGTCGAATAGCACTTTGATTTCTTGTAGGACTCGCACGACAACTTCAAGCATGACAAGCACCTGGAACAACTCCAGGACATGGAGCACGAGTCATCTAGCGACCAGGAGCTTCAGGTATCGCAACTGCAAGGTTCATGGTGCAACAGTCCTCACGCCTTGGGAGTTGTGGCCTGGCACCACAGAATCTAGATAGGGGTCTGTCACAGACATCTGCCCCACAGGCTTTCAGGGACAGACACTAGGACGGTCTCCAAAAAGTACGATAAAATGTCGAAAAAAAGTGGTCTAATATATGGAGAAGAGTAGCCCTCTGGATCTATGCTGATAGTAAGAAAGGGAGCTGAGGAGGCAACTATAAGCACCACACGTCACTTTCAGAATAGAGGAGATGTTGACCGAGCAGAATGACTACACCCGAGCATGAAGAGGTACTGCTTGAAAATTACCAGATCCAGTCAGATGCCTGGGGAATGTTCTAAGGTATGGAATCTGCAGCTTGAAGCAGATTAATCTGTTCTTTTCTAATCCTAAGCAAGACAGACCAGTCTCCTGCACAGCTGTTCGTTGCACTTATAACAAGGTGCCGAACTGTGTGGTTAATGCACTAGCCACAACATCCAGTCATACAAAACAGACAATCCAATTTCAATTAGGCGTAACATTGCAAACTATATAGCATAAAATGATAAAACAATGTCCAATATGAACGAAGTTGTAGCAGATTAATAAAAGGACATGAAAGTAGGTGATCAGAGCAATCACTCTGCAAGATTGAAACTGGGTGAAGCACCCGAAGTTATCCAATCAATCTTAATGGATTCGAATAATTAGACTTGGAGGAGAGATCAAGTTACCAAAATTGTCGATTGATGGAGAACAAGACTGCCAAAAGCCAAAATAAACGAGCTAAAATTCACAGCTTTTCATTGAGTACAGACCTTGGCCAAGAAGAATCCGGCACTTCACCCCCTCTACCCGGAAATCTAGAAAACTCAAATACACCAGGCTGTCATATTGAGAGGCAGCAAAGAACCAAGATTAAGAGTATATAAAATCTTTTTAAAAAAATAAAAAAAACAGGATGGAGCCACTATCAAGCCTACTAACATGCTGCAATGAGGCTCGGTTGACAATCAAGTAACAGAAACACTCCATTTCAAATGTAATGCGACATGCAAGGTCCACAGAAATAATACCCATGGGATTGATAACGGATAGTACCCATCAGTCTACGCCATCCAAAGGTTGAGACTCCACTTGCCACCTAATATCCTCTCAGTTAGTGCCATCAAAGTGCAGTACTCATCAAAGCCACAACAATTCCATAGCAAATCAATAGCCAGTGGTTCACCTGAAATCACCAAAGTCCGTCCAGAGTCTGAGTGTGCAATTTTGTAGGTATAGCCAAGTCCAAATCAGCCAGATCCTAAGTGACATACAATGGTTAAAACTCAAATTTTGATAATGGTGAGACCAAGTATTGTCTCAGCGATCCCCCTTCCTCCCAGATAAAGCAACAAGCTCCAGCTGCAGTTGAAGAACCCATAAGGCTAATAGCAATGATTTACAAGCCACTACTTTGAATGGGATGCAAGAAATTATCTGGTGAAGGTTACATCAACCATGGCCTAGTATCCACCAGCTCCACAAAACTGGCTTTAAGTAAAGTGGATACAAACAATTTCTTTTAATATTTACACCAACTTATCAAGGGACCACCAAGACCTTCTTAATAGAAGCAACCTGGTAAGTTATTCATGCATTCAGGCCTATCAAGTACCATTGTACAAAATCAAGGGAGGACAGAGCTTGAGGACTATACAACTTTTAGCATTAAATCTTTCATTGGGGCAGACCCATGGGAGGACTAACCCTCTGGGTTAGAATTAGCACAGTTAATTTGGAAAAAGTTAACATCCAGCATTAATGTTTTTGCACCACTGAGCATACTCTTTACTAAACTTTGAAACGAGAAAGGCTATACTGCCTATATAAAGGAACTGAAGCAACAGCACCCAAAACAAACTGGCTGGACACAATATGCGCAAAAGAAACACATTAATTTGTCTAAAGATTAATAACCATCCAGCTGGTGCACCCTGGAATCGAAACCAAGGACAAACAACTGGATGGGAAATGGCACACCACCAAGGAGCCCACCTACAAGACACTCAACCAGTACCACTGACTCCTAAAAGAAACACCTTAGGCTGACTGCATTGAAGCCAGCGCCAACCACAGAAAAGAACCCTTCAGAATTGTCAAGGAGTTATCCAACCCCTAAGCAACAGAAAGTCATAACCCCCTCCCAAGAGCTCTGCAACTCCCTGGCGGACTTCTTCCACAACAAAGTCTGCATCTAAAAAATAGCTTCGAAACTCAACCCGCTGCCACCAACATACTTAAAAGCCTTGACCCCACAGGCAGCACCTCCAACCGCCAGATCACTGCCGGAGACCTGATCACCATGCATAGCAGAGCACCACCAACATAATGCACTCCAGCCACTCAGGAACTCACACAGACCCATGTCCACACCACATGTTCAACCTCGGCAACACCATCAGCAAAATGCTCACAGCCATTAACACATCTATCACCTTAGCCACCTTCATGGATGAACGGAAGGATGCCCAAGTCAAACCCCCTCCTCAGGAAACATTCCGCCGACCCAAAGCTCCAAAACGTCTGGCCCTGCTCTCCTTCCCCACTAAAGTTTAAACAGGCGATCAACCACCAACTCCCAAAACTCTGCGAGAACCACCATCTTCTGGATGCATCCAATCCAGATTCAGCAATAACCACAGCAGTAAAACCGCCCTGATCACAGCCACCATCAGAACCCTCCTTGACTGGAAAGCAGCAGCAGTCCTGATCCTCCTAGACCTCAGTGGCCTTCACTGTCCCACCACACCCTAATGAAGAGGCTTCAGCAGATCAGAATCCTAATGGACACCCTCAAATTGATTTAAAAAAATGTAAGTAAGTCCGTTTTTATATAGCGCAGCTACTCACCCTTACGGGTCTCAAGGCGCTGGGGGCCGTAGTGGAAATTAAGTGAGCTATTGCCCAGAGTCACACGGTGCTGAGCTGAGCTGCCGCTGGAGCCGGGGATCGAACCGTGAACCCTGTGCTCCGAAGTCAGCTGCCCTGGCCGCTGCACCACACCTCTCCACTGGATTCTGTTCTGCCAGTGAGGGAGGAATTAGTCATGTCCATCTCTTCTCTCCCCCCTTCACTGAGGAGCCCAAGAACATTTTCAGCGTCTCAATGTTTATCCCTCCACCCCATGCTGTTTAATGTCTACATGACCCCCCCCTCCTCACCCTTTACAGGTCAATATAGTCAGAAACCAGACTCAACATTATCTCCTAAGCGGACCATACCCAGCTCATCCGCTCTATCTGAAGACCCTTCCACCACAAAGGCATCCAGACAACACTGATCATGCACAGGTGAAGGTTTGCAAGACAACTGCCTCAAGTTCAACACTGACCAAACAAAGTTACTATCTTCAGGAACACCTCACTGGAGCGACTCGTGGTGGCCTGCCGAACTGGAACCCTCATCCCACCATGGACCACACCCAGAACTTTAGCAAAATCTTGGACAGCAAACACCATGAAGAACCAGATCAATGCAGTGTCCTCTGCCTGCTTCCTTACTCTGCGCATGCTCCAAAAGATCTTCAAATAACTCCCCATCTCCACCAGACGCACCATCACTCAAGCCCTAATCACCAGCCGCTTGGACTACAGCAATGCACTCTACACAGAAATTACCTCACCTTGAGACTGCAGACCATTCAGAACTCAGTGGCCAGACTTATCTGGCCTCCCCAGGTGCACCCACATAACCACTCAACTGAAGAAACTCCACTAGCGCCCCGTCCACAAGATGCCAATTCAAGACTCCCGCCTACAAGGTCCTGCACAACAAACATCAAAACCGCCTGAGTTTCCATCAACCGCCACACTCCCACAATCTCCCTCCCTCCACCGCGCTCACATCCACCGAGGCAGCGGAGGGAGGGGGGGAAACACGCTCCTCCCTCGCTGCAAAATCCTGGAACAGCCTCCCCCTACATCTCTGGACTTAACCATCTCTTCAGCAGTTCAGAAGGGGACAAAAGACCTGGCTTTTCAAATTAGGTCATCAGAGCAGCACTGATCTCAGTGTGTGGATAACCTCACGGGTAATTAGTGTGCTCTACAAATCCTGATTGAACCCTTTAACTGCTGCCCCTCCCACAACCAAAGTGCATAGTCTTTTTGGCTTTTGGGGTGGTGCATGCTTAGGGCTCCATAACTCTTCTCCCCCCCCTAAAGTATCCACACGCTAAATTTGCTTCTTTTTTTCCCCAACATCCTGGGGATTCTAGGAGGTACCCAGGATTTGTGTATCCCCAGGAAGGGACCAAGGAAAAAAAAAAGAAAAAAAACACGCAAAATGTAGCCAAGTTTTGAGTTTACTGGGGAAATAGGAAAGTGATCCGCATAAAAGTGTGCCAATGTCCTCATCTCCTCAGCTTTCAGAAACATGCAGAGCTGGATCATAAAACCAATTTACCACAGATATGGCATTGTTCAAATTGGTAGCCAGTTTCCTACTTTGTGCTTACAACCAGTTTGTGGTTGAAACCAGTGTGAAACCAAGGGTGATCCAGGAAAGCTATAGATTTCTGAAAAGTAAACAAAATTCCAAATTCGGCAAGGGGTCATGCGTAGATCCCTCAAGGATTTCCCAAAGAAAACTATTGAAATCAAGAAATATTGAAAAGGAGGAAGAAAAAAACCTCATTTGTGACAACGTTTTAGTCTGTAACCTTGCCATTATGGCCACTTTACAAAAGCAATATACCATTACGTCCGCTAGACCCATCTGGTTGCAGGAATATATAGAGTTTGAAGGTTCTCTGGGAGCCCGAGGTACCCAGAGCCAACAACTGAGCTGCACTGTACAATGGTCTTTCATAGACCAATTCATATGGTGAAATACATAGTGAAAAATGGGTATCCAGGTTAACCTGCATTTCTGTAAAGGGCTCAAGAAATGGAGTTTGAGCAGTGGGTATTCGCGAGTCTGAATTTGTGGAGTACGTGTACTAGCATATAATTTAGACTAATTTTTCAAAATGCATTTCTTACAAACTGGCTTACATTTGGAAGGCAAAAATGCAGTGAAATCAAACTGGTATTAACAAAAGTACTACTATTCTATGCTTCCACATGTCTTTCAATAAAAATTGGTACCTTAATGTGGTTAGGTGTAGTGCCCACAACATAAAAGGGCCCAAAATGCAACATGGACCCATAATTTTCCACCCAAAACGGATTTTTGTTGCAAAGTGGGTAGCTGAGAATTTTGGGCCCCAACTTAGCCAGCACCTAGGGAAAACCTAGCAAACCTGCACATTTTTAAAAACTAGACACCTGGGGGGGATTCTAGGGTGGTGTGCCTTGCGTGGACCCCAATCTATAGCGATCACGAAGCAGGGATCAACTGGGCACAGGTAACATTGAAATGGAGACACTCCCTTTTCAAACAATACCTCTAACAAAGCAATTAGTGCAGGGTGTGAGATATGCCCCACAGTACTGATGCAGTGGAAGTAAAACTAGCCTCTGCTAGTTTTACTTCGCTTCATTGTAATGACATCAGTGCTCCCTGCATGCTGATAGTCATTACACAAAAAAAAAATTTTTTTTTTTTTTTTTTTTTTAAAAAGGACTGGCTGATCGGGAAGCTCTTCCCAAGCAGCGAGAATACAATTATGGATTCCCTTTGGTAAGGGGCCTTTAGACCTCCCCAGTGTTGGCCAATGGCCAACAGACGCACTGAGGTAGTGGGAAGTTAAGATGAAGGAACCAAAGATGTGTAAACAAAAAAATAAAAAATAATTTTTTTTTTAAAAACACCTGTAATTAGGCTAAGGAAAACAGCAATGAGGCCTTGAAAAGGGATCTACTGCTCAGAAATGATTTCTGCTTACTTAATGGATAAACGGTCGGATTCTTCTGCAAACGCCATTCTTAGATCAAACGCACCAGTATAATTGAGTATATGTTAGTGAACATGGAAGTTTTAGAACATTGTGCTAGACGTGCATTGTGCATGTGACAATGGCCCAATAGCGGTCCTAAAAATACAGCTCTACCAGAACTAGGAACTAGCCACTTCTTGCACTCTTGACTCAAAATTGTGAAGCCAAAGAAAAATATTATTTGGTGGAATATTAGTTGTACACATGCAAACCATGGCAGATGGAAGGAGTTAATCCAATGGAATGCAGAGTAGAAAGAAATGCTAAAGCTAAAGGAGTTCGTAAATTCGTCTGCCATTCTCAAGTTGGAAAACGTATTAAAATTCACACCAAGTTTAAGCTGGAGTAACAAATCTGACTGGGGTATCGGGCAGTATTAAAAACTTCAACATTTATTTAAACATTGAATGGTTCGACAGCAAATTAAAAAAATTATAGCATCGGCTAGCCAAATGGCCTATGGTATAGACTAAGTAACCCAGAGGGAGAAAATGGGCCTGAGCAGCACCAGTCAGCCATACAGGACAACACGAGGTGCTTCTAGGACCGGACCAGAGGGGTCTGTGAAGGCCCAGCCAAACTACTTGAATCAGGAATTCAGTAACTTTTGGGTAGAGCACTTCAAAGCCATGTATAATCCAGCTAATCAACACGCAAGGATGAGCTGACTTAAGCAGACATAAAGGCTAGTAATGAATCCGAGTACATTAACATATTACTACAAAAACATGAATCTCACCCAGACCCAAATTCACAGAAGACAAAGTCAGAGTGGCTATTCTTATACAAAAACGAAATAAAATCTCCCAGCCCATTCTTCGGGTTTACAGCACGCTATGTACATGCACACAGTAGGCAAGTGATAACAAAAAGGTTACAGAAAATTGCAGGCTTTTGGGCACTATGCGGCGCACTACACCCAAGCACACTGAGGGCTGCATATTGCTCAGGTACATCCCAACCTAATGGCGGGAGATAGTGGGAATGTAGAACAGGAACCGGTGGACAGCTTGAGAGCCATGACTTGGAATGTCAGGGGACTGAATGATTACCGTAAGGTCAGGAAGGTACTCTGTTTCCTACATAGGCACAATGTTGACGTGGCACTTTTACAAGAGACACCTTCCACAAACGAGTGAGATACTGAGAAGTAAAGGACTCATAGGAAACAAACACCACAGGGTACACGACACGCTAGAGGGGTGATGACCTGGGTAAACCCCAAATCAGCTTACACACTAGAATTGCTAGAGTCGGACCCTAATGGACGGTATGTAATCGAGATGTAAGGGCAGAGGGCTTGATGTACTTCTGGTCAATGTCTATGGTCCAAACTACGACTGCCCTGAGTTCTTCTCACAGTTAGCATCCACGACACAGATTACAGGGTGCATCTATCTTGTGGGGCGGAGACTTTAACATGGTCAGGGATCCAAGTTTAGATCGGTCGGCAGGCCCACACAGGAAACCGTCAGCAGCTGCGAAAGAGCTGGAGAAGGTGATGACATGCATGGACCTAGAAGATGTATGGAGGGCACGTAACCTGCTTCCAGGGGGCTTCACGCACTACTCTGCTTACCATAATACACACACACGTATAGATTTTTGGTTGGTCTCAACTTCATCGTTGGAAAACATTCGAGCCTGTAAGGTACTACCGCGTACACTTTCGGACCACTCACCGGTACTACCAACATTAGCTACCCCCAAGAAAACAATTCCCCCATTTACCTGGCGCTTCCCACCGTACTCGCTGCTGGACCCTGTCTTTAAGAGGGAACTAGCGGATGCAATAGAAGCCTTTTTCGAGGTCAATATAGGATCAGTAGACTGTTTTCAAACGGTTTGGGAGGCCTTCAAGGTTTATATACGCGGTATTGCAATGACCAAACATTCAGGGGTGTTGAAGGCCATAAGGCAGAGATTGAAGGACCTAGAGCGGAAGCTGAAACATTTGGAAGATCAGCAAGGGACGGATGAGGAAGAGGGGCGGGAGGACGAAATAAAGGCCCTATTAGAAGAATACCATGAAGCGGCGGATAGTGAGATCAAGCATTTAGGCAAATACGCTACAGCCCGCACATACGGGGAGGGGGAAAGGCCGGGCTCCATACTGGCTCAGACCTTGAAAACAAAACGGGGGAAGACACTGATATCACAGGTGAGATCTGCGGAGGGAGACTTGCGCACGGAAGAGGTAGATATTGCGGAGAGATTCTGTCAATATTACGCAGACCTTTATACATCAAGGTCAGAAGACATGGAAGAGGAACTGCAGGACTACCTAGAGCACATAGCACTGCCCTCCCTTTCGGATGTGCACAGAGAATTCCTAATGCTACCAATAGAAAAAGACGAAATATTAGAAGCCCTGGCGGGCATGAAATCGAGCAGTGCGCCGGGGGCGGATGGCCTCACGGCCAACTTTTATAAAGCCTTCATAGATATCTTACTACCCCACTAGGCCACGCTATTTGACGATGTGTTGCGGGTACAATGCCGAGATCCATGAGGGAAGCAATCCTAGTGGCAATCCCTAAACCAGGGAAATCGCCGGAGGAGTGTGGTTCATATCACCCATTGTCGCTCTTAAATGTGGACACGAAAATATTTGCAAAGATTCTGGCCAATCGCCTAGCCCCCCTGTCTACAATATCGGTAGCACCAGAACAGGCAGGATTTATACCTAATAGAAATCTCACATACAATATTCGGACTGTATTTGGCACTATACAGCATGTGAGGTAAGATGTTAAAGCGGTGGCAGTTTTCCTAGATATGGAAAAGGCCTTTGACTCTGTAGAGTGGGCGTTCATGCGTAGGGTACTGACAAGGATGGGGCTGGGATCGTTTTTTTTGCAACTAATTGGCACATTGTACCACAAACCCACAGCTAGAGTACGTATAGGTAATTTAGTCAGACCGGTTCGTCATCTCTAGAGGCACAAGACAGGGCTGCCCACTATCGCCACTGCTGTATGCCCTGGTCGCGGAGCCCTTGGGGAGTATCATGGTCATGAGGGCATTGGCTTCCCGACATATAACAGTGATATCCACCTATGCAGATGATACACTGCTGTATGTGCGGCAGCCTGAACAAAACTGACAGCGGTGCTTCGGGAAGTGGTGCACTTTGGGGCTTTATCGGGCCTAAAAGTTAACTGGGCCAAGTCCATAGTTTTTCCGCTGACTCCGGTCACGGAAGAATTCGAAATGGAATACCCACTGCAATGGACTACGGACTCAGATACTTAGGGATTAAATTGCATACAGACTCTGAGACGGTATTACGGGAGAATTATGGCACGGCCATGGATAGACTGGAGGATGACGTAGAGGCATGGCGTAAGATCCCCCTGTCGTTGATGGGAAGGATATCAATTATGAAGATGGTGGTCCTGCCTAGGATGCTGTTCCTATTCACCAACATACCAATAGTACTATCACGAGCCTTTTTCCAAAGACTTACACAGTTGATGCTAAAGCTAGCGTGGGCGGGCAAGCAGGCGAGGGTTAAATGGCGGGTTCTTATATTACCTTACAGTATGGGAGGCCTCGGAGCTCCGGATTTTGAACTTTACTTTAGGGTAGCACAGTGCGCACACTTACATGCCTGGATTCACGGCGAAGCAGGAATACCATACCTGCGTATGGAAACTGTTTGCCGCTCCCCACCCGCCACCGGCGACAATATTTGAAGACCCAGATCGTAGAACTGGAATTCTTGACTCAATGAACGCTACCAGACATGCATGGCACTGCTTATTACAGCAACAGGCAGGAGCGTTACTATACACACCGTCCATGACCATAGAGTGGGCTCGCTGGTTGACCCCGTGCAGGGACAGAGGAGTCATTAGAGCTCTGCAAGCGTTGAATATTAAGGTTGCGGGAGATCTCTTCCAGGAAGGGGTTGCAAAAACCTGGGAACAAGTGGTGGAGGGGTCAGAGGCGCCCACGCAACTACAGCGATTCCAGTTTCATAGGGTGCGATGAGCTATGCTAGAGCAGTTTGGAGAGGACATGCAGGAGCCTCCAGCAATCCCGGAACTAACATATGTCCTCAAATCCAACTCCCCTCGTAAGATAGTAACCAACATCTACAGAAAAGCGATGATGCAGAGAGTACATGAATACACGACAGCTAGGCTGGCCTGGCAGAGGGACTTGCAAGTAATAGATGACAAGATGTGGCAGTACTGCTGCCTGAACACACGGCGTGTTTCCCTTCATGGAAAACACAGGCTTATTCATTTTAAATTCCTTAACTGAGTATACTACACGCCAGAACGGCTATGTAGGTATGGGCTCAGAGAAGAGGCGAAGTGTGAGCGGTGCCCAGCACAGATAGCGGATTTTATACACCTAGCTTGGAACTGCCCAGGTATACTAGCATACTGGGAGGAGGTATTTCGGGAACTGGAGGGGATAGTGGAGGTGGAACTGACTCCGGATCCAGCAATGGCTTTACTGGGATATACCAAAACACTGCCCAAGGCTGTGCGCAGACTTGTAGATATGGGATTGTTAATAGCGAAAAGGGTAGTGGCATTGTGTTGGATGAGGGGCCCAGTACCTACAGTGAAAAGATGGTCGCATGATATGCTATACTGCTGCACACAGACGGAGAATTATAGTGAACTGCTCCCTCCACGTAGCAGACCAAAAACTTTTTGGGGATTGTACAGGACAAACAGGGAGAGGCCGGGGAGACGAGTGAAGTCACGGAAGTGCACACAGGGGAGGCTGATCTGAGTGACGAAGAGTTGGCAGAGGGTTGGGAAGAGGGACGTTGTGATAGGAAGCCCCGCACTGGAAGGCAGAAACATCAGCTCAGGGAAAAGCGCAAGATGGCAATGTGAAATGGTGGTCACCTGGACCAGACTGTGGTGATTGGTGGAAGACGCTGCCTGCCCAAGTTGGGTTGTTGGCTCAACAGCTGTGTAACCAAGAGATTCACGGGAATGTTTTTGTAACCAAGGGATTTATGAGAATGTTTCCACGGAGGGGTTGCGAAAGTGTGCCACATGGCGAATATGTACTGAAGCGTTATGTAATTAACCTTTATAAATAAAATTTAATTAAAAAAAAGCTCCCAGCCCTGACAGAAGCCCAACTTGCATATACTGAAATAATCTGGGTGCCAATATGGACCAGAGCATTCAATGAAATATGGTAATTTGGCGAGGTCCCCACCTCTTGGGAATCCGCATGTGTACTGTTAAACAAAAAAAGCCTTAACAATCCAGTAAATTATCACCCGATTTCATTGCTGGATGGCGCGGGTAAAATCGCCACCAAGTTACTAACTTGCATAGAATTGAGGGTCTACAATCATAACATCTTGCCGCTGGTTCAAGATGGCTTTTGGAAATTGCAACACAATTGACCCAGCCTACGAGACATTCTAGTGTCTAAAGTAAACTAACTTACACTCAATGCCCTTAGACAAGTGTCACTCAAAACAGCATTTCATTCTGTGGACAGATCAATTCTCTGGCAGAACCTGCAGTATTTGAGTAGCTAGGAAGCTGACTCAGTTAAACAACTCAATTTCAGCAATATGGCTACAATGAGATTTGTCACCAAAGAGCCTACACCAAGTGGAGATAAAGACCAGTGTTAAGACGGAGACTTCTTGGCTCCATTGTTATTTAACCTCTAGGTAGGAATCACCTCCGGTCTTTAAATCTGGACGCATCACAAGGAAGAGAAAGACACCAATCCTATTTGCCAGTGACTCCGTATTGCTGGCCTCTACAGAGATTTCCATGAGCAAATTACTTCGGGGCTTTGAAAACTATTGCCTAGTGAAAGACCACAAGATTTACATCAGTAATGCAAAATACACTGTCAACTCAAGACACGTACTGAGAAATGCTTTTAAGGTCTATGGCAGCCTACTGGACTGCGTTGATTTGGACCATCTGGGAGTAAGGTTTACAGCAAATTCATCCTGGGTATAGCAGCATGTCAATGTAGTCCTGCAATTCAGTGGCAAGTGCAGCTGAAGACTAAAACAGCTCTGCAGGCTTGCAGGGCCAAAGCATTGGCAGCTGACCAGTATGGGGCAGATGTTTGGAGATTCAACAAGGTCTCTGGCCTAAATAAAACGGACTACCAATGTTAGCATCGCCTATTGCAGCTTGGTCCAGGAACCCCAATGGGTGCTTTTTTTTACAAATTTTTATTGATCATCTCTGCTGCAGCAGCTTAATACATAAACATACGGCAATTTGTTTCATGTAACGTTATTTTTTTCACATTTTCATTTGCCGCGGAAGTGGTCAATTGGGATGTCCAAACATCAATAAATTGTCAACAGTATCTAAACCCCTCCCGCCCTCCTCCCGTTAGCAGGTCTCTCGTATAGTGCTGAATCAAGTGTAGTTTGTTTCCTATTTGTGTGCGCATGGTAGGGTGATTCCAATGACGTGTGATGTTCGGTAATCTTGTGGTGATTAGTAGTTATTCATATGCTATTTGTTGTCAACATTGATCATATCAGGAGTGTTTGTTTTTATTCTGCTTCCCTCTCGTCGTTTGGAGGTTCTGGTTCTGGATATTCTAGGTCATGTACTAGGGTCTCCGAGGCTCTAGCTAACCGTTGCCTAGCCCTCTTGGCTTCCTGCATCAATACTCTGCCTTCACATCCCATCCACTTCAGGAGTTCCTTACCCCAGGCTAACAACCTAGGGACTCCTCCTTCCAATGCCTGGTTATCTCCCAATTAGCTAAAATGTATGCTAGGTCTTGAAAATCGGCTAGTGACCTTCGCTTTAGTTGGGGGAGGGGGGGAAATCAGCCCAGAAGGCAGCGAGCCGGAGTGCATGTCAGTTCTTTATCTATAACCTCGCTCACTGTTTGCACTACTTGTCTATAATTCCTGCAACTGGGGCTGTCCCAGAACATTTGTAGTATGTGGGCCTGGGGCGCATCACAACACGGGCAGGCCGTGTCCTCCACCTGAAAGTATCTGATTATGCGTTCGGGGATCAAGTATGCTCTGTGTAGGACATAATAGTTTATCAATTTGAAGCATGCATTTCTGGATACCCGATGGGTGCTTTTAAAGGTAAGAACTGGACATGAACATTGAAACAGTCACTGCACCTAAGCCTAACTTATTGTCACCAAATATTAACCAAACCTTGAAACCTACTATAACCCGGGTCAATGAAAGCTGGC
Source organism: Calotriton arnoldi (assembly GCA_963921515.1). Taxonomy (NCBI): domain Eukaryota; kingdom Metazoa; phylum Chordata; class Amphibia; order Caudata; family Salamandridae; genus Calotriton; species Calotriton arnoldi. The sequence continues at coordinate 1,897,101 of CAWUFW010000977.1, forward strand.
AAAGGAATGTGCTTTGACCATATAGCAATGACTAACCTTCAGATTTGATATGTAGTGGATTGATCCAGAGTCCACTTATGAAAGTACCATCCAAGAAGTAAATCCTCCCAATCCATCCAGCAATGTGCTTCAGAGACCCCCTTTGTAGGAGGGAATTGTGACAGTAATGGCATAAGGCCACGCTCAGGACAGCGAGGGCAGTTCTGCAAGCCGTGCAATATCAGGACTGCCAACTGTACTATTGTACACTGGCTCTAGGCATTGTCACCGGCAATTTCCTTCAAGTACTGGGTAACAAAAACTTGGCAAGGCTGAAAGCTATGCCTTTGGGCAGGGACAATGGGCATGGATTGTGCACTATGCTTGTAAGGCATGGTTTCATTCAGAAACTCCAAGTTATTCGGTAGTGCTAAGTGCGATTACTAAACTAGAACTTTACCCCCTCAAAAAACATTCATGGTCAAGTGATTCATCTCCATTTACATGACAAATTTGTAACTCTGAAAAACGTAGAAAAATGTACTGAATATCAGAACGTAAACGCCATTAACATGGGACTAGGTTTAGCTATGCATTCATCACACCATCCCAGACAAAAAAAAAGCTAGCAGTTAAAGAGAAAGCAACAAGGTTTAGACCAGCAAGACACCTTTATTCCAATCACCTTCTCTTATGATTCTAACACTTCGTGCATGTTCAAAAAAACAATCCATAAATCAAAAAAAAAAGTGGGGAATGAAGAGCTCACTGTTTTATGCTCACCCCAGAAGGAAACTCAATAGTTATAGTCATGCTACTTCCTCTTTGGCCAGGTGGTCACAAGGTGTGGAACCACGTGGCTGTTACTGCTGTCGTGGGAAGACCAGGTGGTCAGATCTTGATGCCCTCACACACCTGTTAGGGTGCATTGCTTCATCATTGGGCGCTCCTTGTCTGGCCAGCGCTGCAATGCCTGACTGGCCTGGGGCTCTTGGTTGGAGATCTTTTGATCTGAAAACAGTTTAGGTGAATGCATATGAGGGCTATGCAAGTGTGACGAGTGAGAAGTGAGGTGTCTAAAACAGGTTCTGGTACCCTCAAAACAATTTTGGAAAGGGTACAGGACTAAATAAAAAAACAGTGGTGCTATCGTGTGGTCTCAATGTACCAAAATAACTGTTAAGTGAGGTCAACATGTTTCGTGCCTAGAAAGCCCAAGGGTCTGGCAGCACTTCATCAGGACCAGAAAATAATGACTTGGCACCCCCTCAGGGGCATGAGGCCTCCTTTCTAATAGAGAATGGCCGATCAATGTTGATGCTGCACCTGGACCGTTGCAGCACAACAATTCCACCCCAAGGTGAGCAGAACAGTGCTTCTTAGGCAAGTTGAAGGGTCCCAGACAAACTGTGGGACACATTAGGTGTTCAGGACACTGCCGTACGACCCAACTGCCTCCTTTTTGCGCAGTACGACAGTGATGAGCACGAGATGAGTGCTTTGTTTTGAATACTATAGTATTTTCTGTGGTGGGGGCGATCCACAGCACTGATTGCACGCACCTTTGAAGTTAAGTATGGTGTCGCATTAAGGAAAGGAGTGCATGCTCAATTATGTTTGATGCTCCTTTTTTCCCCTGCCATGAAGGAAGTGAATATATAGTTTGCCAGGTTAGATTTGCAGCCTAACATTAACTGTGTTTGACATCATCTAATACCTGCCAGGGAGGCAGGAGGGAGCACCTGAATCTACAGCACATTCTACAAAATAGATTTACAGGGTAAGTAACATTCCATTCGTAGCATGTGTTGGCTACAGATACACATGCTATGCATAGACTAATGCGGTACTCCTCTCGCAGTGGCTTTAGGCATCAGATGGTGCATTTGCTTGAAATAATGTGCATAGAGTAGTCTGTCCTGATAGAGCGCATTGTCTGGCTTAAACATCCACACAATAGTGTTTTGCAAAGGGGTTTGGGTTTGTACATGTAGCTGCTTTACAAATGTCTGTTAGCGGGATATTTCAGAAGGCCGTTATGGCGTCCTTTTTCCTTGTGGAGTGAGCCCTGTGTTATGGGCAGTATTTTTTGCTTTAATGTAGCAAATTTGCATGCATTTAACAATTCATCCAGCAAATCCTTTGAGATGGCATTACCCTTCCTTAGGTTTAAACAAAGCTACAAATAGTAGTGTTTCAAAACATTTTGGTCCTTTCCATAGTACACAAGGGTTCGTAACATCCAGTGCATGTAGGGCCCTTTCCACAATGGTCTCTGGTTTTGGGAAGAAAACCGGTAAAATCTGTATGATTTAAGTGGAACGGTGATATTACTTTTGGCAGAAACATTGGATTTGTGCATAGTCGAACTCTGTCGTGGAAAACTTGGAAATAAAGTTCCTCAACATTGGTGCATGTATTTCGCTAACTTCTTAGCATTGTAATTGCACAGAGGAAAGCAACTTTCCAGGTTACAAACTGCAACTTGCACTTATGCATATGTACAAATGGTGTGGTTATTAATTTTATTTACATGTCTAGGTTCCATGATGGTGCAGGAGGCATATATGGTGGAATTACTGAGTTCTGCCATGAATGCTTTTATTACTGGTATGCAAAAAAGATGGTCTATTATGCAGGTATGCAGCAATTGCTGCTAAATGCAGTCTTATGGACATATGATGTGATTTTTGAAGATGCAACAAGTAACATGCTAGTTGTTCAGATTGAGTGCAAGGGTTTATATTGTGTGCAGCACAATAGTGGAAAGAGTGTTTCCATTTCGCTGCATAACACGCCCTTACAGTTTGTCTTCTGGCTTCATTTAGAAACTCCATACATTCTGGTGGTAATTGCAAGTACCCAAATTCTATGACCTCAGGAGCCAGATTGTAAGGTGGAGTTGTTTGGCGATCAGGTGCCTGACTCTGCCCTTGCTGAGAGTGAGCTGGAATTTTGGGAAGCTTCGTGACATACTAGGGACAGCGCCAATAGTGTTTTGTACCATGGTTGGCAGGCCCATGATGGAGCTACAAGGATAATTCTCATGGACTTATTTATGAGTTTCCCAACAAGCTAGTGAGTGGGAGAGATGGAAAAGCATATGTAAATATCGCTGACCAGTTCATCCATACAGCATTGCCAATGGATCGTGTATGTGGTGACTGAATGCAAAGTTTTGGCAATTTGCATTTCCTACAGTGGCAAAGAGATCGATTGTTGTTGTCCCCCACGGTCGGATGTATGTTTGGAGGACTTTAGCAAGGACTTCCCATTGCAGGGCTTGTGGCATCCTGCTTAGTAGGCATGCTAGCAAGTTGATCACCCCTGGTATGTATTGTGCCAGGAGGTGGATCTTGCAACTGATGGCCAATTTCCATAGTTGCGCTAGTTGAGACAGCTTTAATAAATGGGTCCCTCGCAGTTTCTGGATGTAGTACATCGCAGTCATCGTCTGTGCATAAAACATTCTTCCCTGTTATGTTGGGTAGATATGCTTTCAGAGCCATTTGTATTGCTAGTTCAAGAACATTGATATGAAAGGTTAGTGGCTGTGCAGACCAGTGACCCTGTACTGTAATGTCCTCCATGTCAACAATCCAACCCATGAGTGATGCATCCATAGTAATAGTCACTTGCAGGATTGGGTCCTTGAAGGCTTTTCCCTTGTGTTGTGTATTCCACCATTGTAGTGCCTGGTGGACCCTGGGTGAAACCAATACTAGATCCAAGTTGCCCCTCCCTACCACCCCCGCTTGTGACCACTGAGCTGCTAAGCACTCCTGTAGGGGGTCGCATGTGGAACTACTGCTATGCAAGAAGCCATCATACCTAGAAGACTCATTACGCAGAGGGGACGATGTGGCTGAAAAAGAGCAGGATTGTTCAGAGATTGAGAACCCTCTGGATTGAGGTAGGCTTTCGCTGTGATCGAACAGAGTATGGCTTCAAGATAAGGTTGTATTTTGAGTGGGAGCAAATAGGATTTTGTTGCTATTGTGAAATCTGATTTGTGTAGGAGGTTGATAGTTTGGATGTCTCGTAGACATTTGTTTGCTGGAACTCTTGATTAGCCAATTGTCCAGGTAAGGGAAGAAACTGATGTTATTTCCTTCTCAGACTTGCTGCTACTACAGCTAGATATTTGGTGAACACATGTGGGGCAGTTACACCGAATAATAGTACCTTGAACTGATAGCGACGTCAACTTACCACATACCAGAGGTACTGGGATGTGCTGGATTGATCGGTATATGAAAGTATGCGTTCTTTAGATCCAATGCCTTCAAGTAGTCTCCTTCCTGAAGTAGCGGTATTACATGGTATTCCATCCTGCAGTGTCACCATGTGAAAGTGTTCCGAGTAGGACGTGTTGAGTGGGAGTAAGTCCAACATGGGGCTGAGCGTTCCATTTCTTTTGGGTATTAGGGAGGCCTTGATGCTAGAGTTGGACAGGTTCTATGGCCCTTTTTGTAGCTGATTGAATTGTAGCCTTCCGTGTATCCCTGTGTGCGTGTTCCTCTGCCTCTTTATTTCAAACCACCTCTAAAATCCACCTGCCCTCTGCCCCCCCTGATTACTGGTGGTATTGTTGCTGGCAACTTGGGGTCTCTGGGGTGTTATTCTTTGAGAACCCTCTTCATTGGTACCTCTGAAACAGCTGGTGTTTTTGCATAGTAACCTCACAAAATACGACAGTTGAAACTTTTCAAACACCCCCCCACCCCCCACCGCCCCCCCACCCCCAGATCTCTTGACTTTGGGTGAGTGGTTGAAAAGTTTCAGCACTCAGTCCATCTCGTTTTCGCATTGTCGACTGCAAGGCTTCCATTGAATTTGTGGTCTGGGTCTACGGCACTGTGCGTTCCACACCCTTGAGCCTCTATCAGGAAATCTGTCTCCTACTCTGCGTTAGCAATTTGTGATATTCTGCTGCCCTTTGTATATCAACATAAGCGGTATCATCTGGTGTAGATTCTTTGGCTGGGATAGGTGGTTCTATGTCAGTGTTTCGAAGGACTACATAGTCATCCCATGGGTCTGGCTTTTGTGAGTCTCCCAATCACTCAGAGTAATAAAAGTCATGCTCAGAGAAGGTCTCCTCTCCGCTTCAAGTGGGCGAATGAGACCTTGTGCGCAGTGATATTGGGTAACTTCGTGGTATAGGGCTTGTGGCTATGCTCTGTTGCCACTCTTTGGTAGTGGCTGTGAAAATCCGTTTTTTTTTTTTTGTTTTTTTTTTAAACAAAGCTAAGCAGACATCACAGGTTCATACATGTAACCTCATGGCTGATAATGACGGGGCTGAAGTAAATAGCTTTAAAAGCCCCCCCTCCCCCCAATACCTTTTCCCACATTCTAGGGAATCCCCGACTAATAGATCAACTTCTTGTGTTTACACCAATCCAGACTGGTCTCCCAATCCTCCAGCCTAGGAGGATTATCCGCTCTCCAAGGCCTAGCTATTATCTGTTTTGCCACCCCAGACGCCAACATCAGCCAAGCCATGTTTTGTGGTATTTGGGTCATACCTTCTGTCACAACAAGGAGATTCCATCACACCTCCAATGGGACATTCAAGCCCATTACTCTGGCCATGACCTGTGTTACCCCTCTTCAACAGTGCTGAATTTTGGGACAGGCCCATAGAATATGGAAGGATCCTACATCCCCCCCCCCCCCCCTTGCACAAAGGTCCGAGCCACAATGCCCCAACTGGTGCACGAGTGCTCTAGAATAGGACCTATGTAGAATCCTCAGCTGCATCCATCTGAAGTGTGCACTAATGGCCATTTCTCGGGGGCTCTGGATTGCTTCCACCCAATAATCATCTTCCAGTAGTCCCAAACCTGCTTCCCACACCTCCCCTTTGGGGGTCCCAGTGATGTGGGGAATTATTCACATCCGATAGAGAGGTGGCTTTGCCCATCATAAGATAGGTTAGTAGGCAGATGAGGGACTCATCCCAATTAATTTGATATCCTGAATAACTACCAAACAGTTGGAAAGTATGCAGCCTATGAACCGTTTGGCGAGGCAGTCTAGTGTACAGCAGGATATAATCCGCATAATGGGAGATTCGTTCTTCCCAGTCTCCCTCTCCCACAATGCCCACCATCAATGGTTCTTGGAACATCCAAGTCTTGACCTTGTCACATGGAAGTTTCCTTTGGACCCCTTTTCTGCATTAATTCATGAAGGCCTTCATAAACATGGCCTTCCTCCTCTAGCATTATAGCTTTTGTGGTGTCTTGGCCTGTTTCTCTGGCACTGTGGTCATTGGCGAGGAAGGGGTCTTAGTCTTTGGCACTGTAGGAGCCAAGGTGTTCTTCAGTGTCGAACAGTGACCATGGTCTTTCGCTTCCAGAGTTAGTGTTGCGATTACATATGGTTGACCCAGATTGCTTATTCGGCTCCGACTGCTTGTCCAGCACAAAGCATGACAGGTGTTTTGTTGGCACAGATGCGTGCGCAGAGGTTGCAGAGTGTTTCGGCATAGATGTCAGCAGGCATCAGCTCCATGTCTCTCCTTAGGCCTGGTCTACCAATCCGGTATCAAGAGCGTTCTCGTCCGGAGGCTCGCTCCTGGTGTCAACCAGAGCCCAAGGGATGTGGTGCACTTCGGCATTGGGGGCGGTTTATGTAGTATCTTCTTTAAATGGGGTTGGTCAATTGTACTCACAGCCCTTGAAGTCTACATCGTGGGCCCAGACCCTGGCAGCGGAGCAAGGTGCTTAGTGTCCTGGACCTGCACATCCGACTCCTCTCCCCACTGGACTTGAAGGCAACAGAGGGCTGGCAATGACATCTCTCTCCAGCTGCAACATAGTTGTCCACCTCACCCTCTATGTGAAGCTGGTGGGCTTTTTCTGGGAGAATTCCGCCTCCGCTGCCATCTTCATTTAATGAGCCAGTATGTTTCCATCTGCTTCTTAGTGTCTTTGCCCAAATTGCATGCGGCGCAGTCCTGTTTTGTGCTCTGGTGACTCGAAATCAGCTGAATCAGTCATTCCAATTAACTCCTACGCAGTTCCAGTCAGTCACAGGAGCAGTGTGTAGGTTTACGTTACCGATCTGCAAGCTGTAGTAGCTAGGCATCCATAGGCCACATGGGCGTCAAGCTTCAGAGCTCCAACGCAGTCCATTCAAGCCCAATGGTGGAAATAAAAGACTGAGAAAAACGAATTGCAGAGTCCAGGCCCAACACTAGATGGCAGGAGTGTGCATAGCATGTGTATGTGCAGCCAACATGCTACAAATACTTTACACTATGCATCATTAAAGTTCAGTTTAAAATTTTTAATTGAAACATTAGATATTTACCTACAGTGGGAACACTTTTTTTAGATTCTGTTAGGGATATCAACGCACAATTTGTGATCTCTGCTACATCACATGGTGTCAGTTGATTTGTAAACCTTTACTTTCGATATTCAGTGGCACACCGTCAAGAGGCAATATACTGAAACAGCGCTGTGCCGGGGCTCAACTGTGGGAGAAGGATTTGCCATGCATGAGTACAGACACCCAATTGGGCTTGCACTTAATACAGCTGTAGAGTGCATTGGCCTTTGTAGACCAGCCAAAGGATTACAATTGACAAAATGCATAATTTAATGTAGCATGTTCTAACAAACGGATTAACCACAACAGAATCTATAGAAATTGAATGGATACTGAGGTTGGTCATAGAAGAGTGATTTCATCTGAGAAGGTGTTCAACTGTAGGTATGTTTGAGAATCTTGACAGTGTGCAATGTAAAAATACTTTGTATATCATTTGAGCTTAAACTGTTTGTGAATACACAAAGTACTAGTATTATATGGGAGAAGGTGGATGGAGTGGAGGAGAGCATCCTCGTTGGCTGTGCCTCAGAAACCATGTAGCATGCACAGGGCATTGGACATTATATAATGCGTGGCAAAAAGCCATGCGCTATACACTTTAAATACCATTTGTCCTTTAATACTGGGAGCATTTACTTGTAGCGATCCACTAGGTCAGTAGTACATTGCAGGTTTGCCCAATACCCCTGAATGTAGGACCCATGGGGCATAGGGAAAGACATGAAAATTGCCAGCATACTATGAATGCTATGTGCCCGTGTGCTCAAGGAACATGCTGTTATCAAAGGATTTGGCTTTTGCATGCTACATAAAGTAAAAGTCCATCCTTTTAGTGTCCCAAGTACTTCATAGTAACAAGGCCATTGGTAACATATGAAATGAGCAAGTAGTTCATGTCTTGATCAGTGAATAGTGAGAAGTTGGTTTATAGTAGTCTGGCCAAGCATGACAGGTTGTGGTTTTGAATTTCATCTGTAATGCCCCTTCAACTGACGTTCAGGTAACTCCTATATAGGCCTACATGCGATTCCCAGAGTGTTGCAATACTCCTTTTTTTGCAATTTTATATAGCCTAAAGTTAACCCGAAGGTATTTGAGTGCATTACATGAGCGCCAGTTACATCACACAAGGTCACATTTATTTAGACAGGAGATTAAATAATTTGCCTAAAATCAGAGTAAATTGAGCCAACGCACAGACTCCAATCTGGTTCCCAGTTCCAAAATTGGCTATGGCCGTAATGCCTCTTCTCCCCTAAACCTAGGAGTTTGGTATAAAATAGCTTACAAGGGGTCTTTCACTTAAGGCAGTCAAATCAGAAGGCTTTGAGATTGTATTTAAGTTTCTTTTAGAGTAACTTAATTTTGCCTGATTGGTGTGCCAGAAAACCAAATCAATCGAGGCCGGGGTTCACAGGAAGCAACAGTACAGGTGAGGCACTTTCCACAGACCAACCATAGTTTTATCAGTCTTGAAGTCCCCAAGTTTAAGTAAGCTGGGGAAGACTTCGAGCCAATGCAGCAACAGCAATGAACTGCTTAGCCCCAAATAACCCTGTAGACAGTCAATGTAAAAATCTGAAACATTTCAATCTTAATGACAGGTCTTTAATCTGTAAAAATGCCAATGTGGAAGCTTCTGCGTTCATCGATTTGAAGGACAAAGCAATACACAAATGAAGTATTTTATTTAATTCACAAACATAAAATTTTAATGGAATGGTAGGATTTTTTACAATAAATTTTAATGAGGTAACCTATCGTCCATACTAGATTTGTGCTTGCACTGTCCCACAAATCAGAGGCTACCAACTTCGTTTTTCGGCTCCAATTTCAAATCCTCCATTTACAAGAACCTTTTAAAAATTTGCAGTTTTCTTTATATACTTTATTCTGTTATAATTTAATTTTCTAAGCAATCGTGGGACCCCCGGACCACAGTTTGGGAACGGACCTAAATGCATTCATTTAGTAAAGACCTAGATGGTCCTCTGTCGGCTGCTAAAATGGTCTTCCCAATGGAGGCTTCAGTTAGGGAATTCCAGAACCAAGATACCTGTATATTAAACGCTGTGCCTCCAATATGTGATCTACTGAATGGCTGGATTTGTAGCAGGGCCCGACTAACTTAAATACCAGTGCAGGGTATGTACTGTTCAGGTTATCAGCAAGTAAAATTCTGGCCTTGAATTTGACATGTTGCTTAATGGGATACCATTGGAGTTAGTCCAGAACAGGACATTTTTGTATTACAGGTTTTGGTGATTGTACTGCATGCAGTCTAAACAGACAGAGGTGAGATTTACATTCAAGTAAAGGCTTCCCCCTTGGAAATACTGTGATGATAGGGTACAATTTACTTTGCATGATGAAAGTTTTGATGATGCTAAAAGCAAACATAAGGTCTAGTTTGTATCATCCCCAAAGAAATGGCCATGTGGACCGGATTAATTGGATGGTGAGCGAATACATCAGAGTTGCTGTGGCATCTGGATTTAATGTTAAAGATTCTGTGAGAGCTATGCTATGGTCCCATCTCAATACACCTCAGTGATGCAGAAACACCACCATTCATGGCATTGGGTAGGAAAGTTTGACATGGTTTGCCAGATGGTTGTTGAGAAATAATTAAGAGTAATGGATTGGAGGAAAATCAGTCCGAAACTATGCTTGCAGAAGTCAAACAAAATGGTTATGAGTCACCTGAAAAACAGAAATGATTGTTAAAAGAACCAAGGAGAGGTCGTGGTTACCTGGTGATTATGTACAGGCTAAGTTACCTAAAATACTAGTCAAAAAGGAACACCTTAAATTCGGTCCTGTTCAAAGTTAAGTCAGCAATGATTGTGCAATAAAATTGCAAAATAGACAGTGGTGGTATTGTGAATGGGTTGTAAGAGTAAAAAGTGTGTGAGGATGAAATGAGTGGATTTAGTTATAACACATGGTAGGGCACCAGATGTGTTTTTGCAGCGTCAAAGATTTATCCCTGAAGTACTGAAATTTTGCAAGGTCTTTAAAACTAATCACTGCAAATTCAAACTTTTAGCATTCTATATATGAATCTTGTAATATTTTGCCAACTTTATTTTTTGTAGTCCTGTGTTTGGGATTTATTTTCCCCCGCATTTTACGTGTGGGAAAAGGGAGGTGTTGTGTCCTGTGGCTGGCGCTTGTCACTCCAGAATGCTAGTCTGTGAGAAACAAGATTCGAGTGAAGAGCGTGTGCAGACAGTTGGTGAGGAAGAGGTTTGCTGAAGAAGCCAAACATCGGTTTAGCTGCTGCCCTGGCCGATTTATCTTACCTGGAATAAACAGGAATGTTAACCCATGCGCTCTTCATCTCAGTCATGTTCGGACCACTAGAACTACTAAAGCACTGCTGCCCGTTTTGTACAGCACAGAAGTCTGATACGGTCACATAGGATACCTGCATTTGCATACTTGCAAAATATATGCCATTATTCTGTAAAGGAATGTTAACCCAACCAGTTTACTTCGGACCGGCATTGCCACAATTCAAGACATTGCATACATCTGGTGCATACAGATGTAGAGGCTAATAAACAATGGGTGGCATTTCTTGTGTTATATAATGCAGTGGGGTCCATGAATGAAATAAAGTGCAATACAGCGGCTCCAAAAACGAACGTCCCTGCTCTAGAAGATGGTAAGAGGCAGCTGAGTAGAACAGGGACCAGCCAATATTAGACCTCTGAAATGGAGTTTTCAGAAGGCTCTTGAATGCATTATGATGTGGTGCATCTAATATGAGTGGGTAAATAATGCCAGAGTTTCATGGCCAGAAAAGAGAAGGTGCCGTCCCCCAGCTCTGGTCTTTTAATTCTTGGGAATGCAAAGCTGTATTTTTTTTTTAATCAGGCTTTAACATTTGTTCTGGTTTGTGCTAAATGCACCGTTACCAATTGCACACGGTCACCTTACTCGGGGAGGCTGAGATACACTAATTTGCAAGCAGACTTATGGTGGAATAATTAAGTTACAGCTCCGCTTCCACCCGTTCTAGTGGTTTGAAGGTGCAGGACCATTTTCCTACTTATTCCATATAATGGCCAGACTAGCTAAGGTGCTGCTGGCGCCCCAAAGGCACACCAGTCTGTACCCATTCGCACCCAGGCCATGCCTCGCGCCATCAATGCTGTTTGCTGACCTAATGACTCCCTAAGACGGATTTCTTACAAAGAAACTTAGGCACAGGGCCACCCAGGTGTTTATATCCCCCCACCACCACCTGAACCCCCGACGTTTTTTCCTGTCTTTTCCTTCTCTATCGAGTCATCCCTTCTCTGTGCAGCAAAGATTTAAACTGGGACTATTCTTTAAATCCAAATTAGCAGCCCAAAAACAGCACTTTAAAAGCATGCTTCATCAACGTGAGATACATTCCTAAAATAAAGGAAAGATCTGGAGCATCCTACATGATAATTACTGGGATATTGTTTTACGTTCTGGAACTTGAATCAATCCATGCTCAGCATCCGATCTCATCCTTGCTATTGCTAATGAACTAACCCTGGGCGGTGAGTTTTCTGCACTCCACATCACGCGGAGATCGGAGTTCTGAAAAACTCCGCTTCGCGTTTCGGAGCAGAGTTTTTTTCTTCCTTGCTCGCGGTAGTCAACGTCAAGTTGGCGACTGCGAGCAAGGAAAATCAACCTCCCAGCGAGATTCTCGTTCGTGATCGTCATCAAGTTGGCGAGCGCGGTAAATCAACATCCCAGCGAGATCTCAACGTGGGGTGGGGAGACCAGGGGGGGGGGCCAGGTTTCTCATTGCGAGTGGTCGCAACCGCTCACGTTGAGAAACTGCCAGTTCGTGTTGAGAAAGCTGCCGCTCGAGTAAAAATCTACTCGAGCGGCAGAAAAGGAAAGCTTGCGCTGTGCATGGTGCCGTTCGCAATGATTGCACTGTCCAATCACCGCGAACGGCATTTTTCTATTATACTCCGCCGCTCGCGGAGCTCTGTAGTGAGACGGAGTTTTTGCACTTCGTGGTCTTCCGTGTAGTGCAACTCTGCGAACTCCGCCCAGGGTTATAATGAACACTACCTCCTACTTAAGAGAAGCAAAATGGGGGTGGGATAGCCATTATCGGTTTAAATTCCTCTGTGCCAGTCAGCTCTTGGGCTTCGCACAAAGCTCGGAGGCTCTCTCCTTTACCATTTAAAAAAACATGAGTCCCCTTTTCGGGTGTTCATTTATTGTCCCCCTAACTGCGATACCAAGTTTGGTGATCTATTTTCCACAGCAATCATGCCCCTTTGCCTTCAACATAACGGATTAGTTGACTGCAACCTACATATTGATGATCAAAGACAAAGCTGCTCAACAGCTTACTGAAACACGGTCCGCCTTAAACTTGAGCAGAAAGTTAAGGGTCCTTCCCGAAAGGGGGATTCACACGCTTGGGTATTTTGTCTAACAACCCCCCTACACTAGAAAGTTGGTTCTATAGTCCCTTTAGCTTGGACTGACCACTTTCTAGTCCTTTTCAGCTTAGAGTTACCTATCTCTAGGTCTCCTAGACAACTGGAGTGAACTTTCTATTGCCTGTGACCCTCCATTACTGATCTCATCTCAAACACAGCATGCTCTCAAATAGTGGCTAAACAATTTGAAGACAGTTAGCTGTTTATTTCTTTAATTCAAATCTCAAGACTACTCTTGATCCTATACAGTGTGAGCAAACACAGGAGGACTTCTACCTCTGTGCTCTGGTTTTCCTCATATAAAGCTGAAAAACAAAAGTGTAAAGCGAGAGGAAAAGGCAATAACTTCCTGAAGGAAACCAAACGTAGCTATAAAACCGCTCTCAAACAGCTAACAATTAAAAGCCAAAGCCTCTTTATGCACTAAACAAATGAATGGAGCAAAAAAAAACACCTCATACAACTTTAAATTAACTTCTTGATAAATTTGTCAGTATATAAAAAAAAATTTAAAAAAAAAAAAAAATTACACCTGCTTCTTGGGAAACTGCAGATAATTTCACTTATTTTTCTCATGACAAGCTGTTCAACATTTACTCAAAATTTTATAACATCTAGGATACTTGCTGTTCACTCCTGGTCAAACCTCCCACACGTTGAATAGTGTAATGTCCCCTTTCAAAAAGATCTCCTACGAGACTTCAGAAAGCCTTGTCATAAAAGCTCATTCTCGCTTGCTGCTGGATCTTTGCCCACCTCACTTTTTCAAAAGGGCTCTTCAGTTGCCACAGAAATGCTCTACCTTTCCCTTGAGTTGGGTTCAGTGCCCATGTGCTGGAAGGCATGGGTCCTTCCACTCCCCTCCACCCCCATGCCCTGCCAGCTACAGACCAATCTCACTTCTTGGTGGAATCAGCAGTTAGCCAGATTACGAATTCTGAGACAAACCATGTGCATCACCCCTCGCAATCTGGGTTCAGATATGGATTAAGCAAAGACTGCACTCTTCCAAGTGATTGATTTTATCAAAACCCGCCTAGACATGGACACAAATGGGACGGCTTATTCTCTGAATAGTTGCACATCAAACAGCAGATCTAGGAGCATAACTTACACCATAAAGCCTAGTGGAATGCTTTAAAGCATGCTAGTGCAGCACAACAGGTATACCCATAGACTGAGCAGCTGTGTCTGAAGTCCAAGATTTTAGGTCTTTCACTCACCATAGAAGACTTTCCTCACATGGTGTGGCATGGTAATTCTAGTAAGGGAATTAATCAGCAGGTGGTATTAGCACTGCAAAGGGCCAAGCTGTCAGAAGCCAAAAGCTTTGTGGCACAAGCTGTCCCAATTCTTGAATTCCCCATCTAGGGGTGCCATAGGATAGAGGTATGCATAGAAAAGCCTTTTTGGACAAGTAGGCTTTTTGGCAGCAGGGAGGGTCATCAAGAGGAGGCCAACTGGCCAGCTCTGAAGAATGCTGGACCAGAAAAGCTTTTTGCCCACAGCCATGACAGAAGGGCCTCGTTAAACTGAAATAAGGATTCTGCCTTTGCTGAGGACAATTGTATGTCCGAATGTTAGATATTTTATTTGGAACAAAAGGTAAGGTTAAGTCCATAATGTCGAATGCCTAATCAACTTGTAAAAGATAAAACCTCTGTAGCAGGGCCAGTGATCTAGGGAATTTCACTTTGTGGTGGTGTCTAATCCACTGGCATTTTATAATTCCAAGTGTATGACGGGATTGGTATTGTAAAGAGTCAGGAAATAAGCTTCTGAGCCATCATACTCTGTACATCCAGCCATTGTCCTCCCTAGCTAAGGCACCTGAATCTGAACCACAAATGTCCTCCGAGCGAGTGAACCTTGGGGAGGAATTCACAATAGGCTATATTGTTAAAACTGGCCATTACCATGTCTTTTCCCCCATGGATACTCATTATCAGCTCATTGGCTGGCTCCAGAGTCAACCAGTGGGTGCTGCTGGAATCAAAGACATGAGCTGGGGACAGCACCCTATCCAGTTTAGAGACGAACTCTTTGGAGTTAAAGCCCATGGAAAGACAATGTCTGTAGTAATCTAGGCCAGACGCCTGCATCATGAAGCTCACAGGACTGATCAAGCTTGGGGAGAGGCCCCGTTGGAGCAGTTGTGAACAGATCGAGCACCAACATGGGGAGCGCGGGTGGTCAGCTAATGGACCCCTCCCACTCCACAATGTAACAGTTCCTTGAGTGCAAACCATTGATTACTTAACTGTCAAAGGTTTCTGCCCAACTCCCCTCTACAATTCATAAGCATTTTTATGAAAGAAACTGTTCATGCTTAAGTTCAACTTTCCACAAATATCTAGAAAACTGCAACGTCAATTTTAGTTTGTGTTTTTAGTTCTTAAATTACCACCAAAAGGTGCATCTGAACTACAGTAGTTCTTTATACAAGTTGATTAAAAAAAAAACGTTACCATTTTTTGGTAAGTTGTGGTCAATATTTTTTTTGCTGTTTATACATGTTTTTGGGGGAAATAAATGATACCCATTGGTGAACAGATGGATGGTTCAGAAGTCAGGAAGGACCACATTGTGCAAATAGTCAGGGTTCCCTCAAAGCATCATTTCAATACACAAGAGGGAATGACAAGTAGGTTTACACTTAATGTTAAAGTCGATCTAAAATCACGTATTGCTATGTTGCAAAAAACTGTCAGAGCTATACAAGTTTTTTTAGATGGTCAGAAATACCTAGAGGATACAACGAAGCCATTGATGGTGATTTCTCATTGTGTACGGGCCATGCACCATTTAACATTTATAAATTAGTCAAACTGGCTTTTAAGATCAGCATTTTACTTGTAATTATTCAGGAATAGGTGTCATTCATTAAGCCCAGAATTTTGGTATACACGTAATGCCATCCGATGGATTTTTGTTGCATTTTCATGAAATGGTGTTAATGGCAAACATCCTAACGCACACCTCCAGAATGTGATATCTATCTATACATACGAGTAATCCATGAGAAAAGGAACTGCTAATACTAGCTTGAAGGGCAAACGTTTACAGAAATTTGCCAGAGGGAAGGACTCCCATTTGGCTCCAGCAACCAGGAATACATACCAATCGGAGATACTTGGAAAAAGATCAGTGAATCCACTTAGCACAGCTTGTGTGGAAGGCATTCTGGAGATTGCAGTCCAGCCAGGGATCCGGAAAGCAATGCTTTTGGGAGGGACACCATTGGAAAACAGCTTTCCTCAAATGCTTTTGCCTCCAATCTTGGCAGAGATCCAGAGGTAGCGTCTAGGACGTGTAGAGGAAGGGTGCCGCCTTTCCTTCATGATTTTCAAGGAGCAATAATTTCAAAAGAAACACTTTGAAACTATAAAGTCTCTTCAACGGTTGCTTATAACCGATTAAAGGTCAAGGGAGTACAGCTGCAGCACAGAGTTTGGGGGATATCAATCTATTCATACACTTAAGTTTACAAATCTGAAATGTCCACAGAGCTAGGGCAATACCAGTTAGCCTGAGGGACAGAAAACGGGTATAGATACAGATCTGGTGTAAGCAGTGTTCCCCCTCTAATCAAAGTGCTAGGCAGTGGAGGTCCCAGACCAGACCTTAACACAGACCGGCATAAACCTCTACCTCCACCACCTCAAAGCAATCAACTAACTCTACTGCTGGAGGCGAAATGCCATTTTCCTAGATTTTCTATGGCTGGTTACAGTATCTTCATAGCCCACCAGAAATATGTTCTACTTTAGTGGTGGACAAACCATTCAGGTCCACCACACAAAAGCAGTGATGCAGAGGACGTGAACATTTCTTCCCCTGCTTTAAAGCAGCTAAACCCAAGAATCCCTAGTCTTTAGCTTAACTAACTTTTGCAACTTCAACAAGGAACATTAACCCTCGAAGGCTTATTACTTTGCATTCATTGCACTTGGAGTTCTCCAGACTTGACAGTTAGGGGACAGTTCTTGTCATGGGAGTTCATCTGTAATTCGGAGTCTAGATCTAACAATCACCTGCTGTGAAGGACGTGGCTGGGTCAATAACACAACTAGGCAAGTCTGGAAATCACTCCATAAGAAAGGAGAGCACTCCAGGTAGTGCTTGGGGAACAAGTTAATCACCTTTTGTAATGCACTCTATGGTGGCTACTGTAACTGCAGATTCTTAACCTTTGAAAGCTCCCAGGCACCAGAAACTTTCCCAACAATACTCCGACACTGCTAGTTGGTGGCAAGCAGCTTTGTATTGCCTTTCAACTGTACCAGAAGTTGGAGTCTTGACGCCTAAAAGCTCCATCCCTGCGTGTAAATGTCAGTTTCTTACTGCTCCCTCAAATCTGGAGTGTGAACTGTTGGCACCAGAATGCAGATTACTAACTTGAGACCTTTTAAAATGGTAAAAAGTGGGGAGGTGGGATGGCAGTGCAGAATCTGCAGTTACAGTATCCACCAAAGACAGTTACCAAAGGTAACTTGTTCTTTTGATGGATACTACTAACCAGATTCCTCACCGAATAGATACCAAAGCAATGCCTCCACAAGATTGGTCTGTGGAGTGCACAAAGTTTTGCAGGACGAATTAGCAAAACGCCCTTCCTGCTAGGCCAGGCTCTCAAGGAAATAGTGGGGGGTTTTTTTTAACATATGCACTAACTCCCATGTCGCAACCTGACAGATTTCAATAATCGGTACTGTGTGCCAATGCAGGGATAGCAGCCTTGGCACTAATGAAATAGGCTCCCAGACCTCAGACTGCTTCTTGGCCAGTGCATAGCAGATTGAGGATGAGGACAATCCACCTAGACAGGATCTTTGGCACAGCCTTCCATCTAAGCTCTGGAGAACCCCACAAAAAGCAGACTGATCTTACCAAGGTACTGTGAGAACAATTTAAAACTTAAAGGCCTTTTGGGAGTCCACCTCATGGAGGCTCTCCTCTGGAAAGAGTAAAGAATGCAGGCAGGACGATAGGTTACCAAAATGGAAAGAAGTCACAACTTAAGCAGCCTTAATGCCTAAAGTACTCAATGAGACAAAAGTGTGGTGCAGGGCAGTTGCACCGACCGTACCTGAAGCTCACTTATAGGACAAGCTAAAGTAATATCAATGAGGAAACCAGTCCTTAAAGTCCAGAGAGACAGCAGGCAGCTATGCATGAGCTAGGTTATGCACATAAGAAACGTTACAACCAAATTAAGGCCCCACTGACAAATGGTCTGGGAGAAAAAGTACCAATTTTTATAAACCTCATCACAGGTGATTTAGACAAGGATGGTCTGGCAACCAGCACTGACAAAAAGGCAACCAACCTTTATGACGTCCACTGCAAGGTCTTGGTGGGTCAAAGACAAAAAACCTCAAATCAGTCCCAGGACCCAGCATAAATTGAATTGCTGGCATGGATTCTGGTGGCAAGCAGGACATCCCCACTTCAGGCAGCAGTTCAAGTGCAGTCACCTGCCATCACTCCATCTCCACCAATGGAGGTGTAGTTTGTGAAAGTTCAGCAGAAGAACACTGCCCTGCTGCTGCAACAGAGGACTCTTACTGGGAGCCACATTAGAGAACAGATGCTCAGACGTTCGGGGTACCACACCTTCCTGGCCCAAGCCAGAGCCATTAGGATGACTTTGGCCCAGGCCTACCTGATCTTTCAGAACTCTAGGAAGGAGAGGCAGGACCAGTCCAGTGCTGGACTAGAGCACTGGACTGGGGTCCAGTGTTCTAATCCACCCAGAAGGCACCTCTTTGAGAGTGTTCTTGCAGAAACTGCAATGCGCAAATCCTTTAACAATGCACATCCAACAGTGGCAGAGATATGGACTCAACTGAGAGGGCTCTCCTAGAAACGGTGTTAACAGGCCGAGATCGTACAGGCAACACAAGATCTTACTCCCAGCAAAGCCACTGGCCCAAATAGTGCCAGTAGAACTCTATAAATTAATAGCCCAAAAATTGCCCCTTACTTACTATGCAAGTTCCAGGACTGCAGACCATTCTGTTGTTTACGAAGAGACCAGTGCCTGGCAATCATGGTTATACCGAAGGAAGGGAAGCCCCTGGATGACTGCATTATACTAGCACATGTCCTCTTCAATGCTGAAACTAAGATCCTGGCCAAGGTGTTAGTGTCCCCTTGCTCAAGGCAGTCACCACCCTGGTCCACCCAGACCAATCAGGCTTTAAGCCCGCCCACAGCACTACACATAACCTGCGCTGTCGCCAAAGGTTACTGTGATAATCTAACAACTTTCAGGAGGATGTTTTAGTGCTCTCCCTAGACACCAGAATGGGGTTTGATACTGTAGAATGGTACTATGTTTGAGGTCCTGCCTTGACTGGATTCTGGTCCCTGCTTTATTAGCTGGGTGAGGCGGTTTTATATATATATATATATATCCACTGGCCCAAGTAAGAGTGAATGGGGTACTGTCCAAAGTGTTTAGCCTTTAGTGTGGAACCAGACAGGGTTGCCCCCTGTAGCAGCTGATCTTTACCCTAACACTTGAGCCCTTGCTGACCCGGGTTATGCAAGACCCTCTGGTCAGAAGTCTTTACTGGCAAGACAGCTGGAAGACAGACTATCACTATATGCAAACGACATCCTTCTATATGTCAGACCCAGACACACAGATTCACAAATCACTACCTTCAGCCGTTATTCAGGCTACACAATAAACTGGGGAAGTCCGATGCACCTCCTAAGGGGAGGAGAGCCCTGCTTGCCAAGAGATTGAGAGACGACAGTGACAGAAGGGTACTGTTATTTAGGAATATATTACCAAAAGATAGGCTAAGGCATGATGTAGAACACTGTCTCAACCCTCATCTCTTGGGCAAAGCGCCACTTTTTAAAATGCCCCTTCCGCTTCTTTTATATGTCCTGCAGAACATACCCTATCCAATACAGGATTCATATTTTAAGACAAAACTTAGGCCACTGCTCTGGAAAGGGGCCTGGCCAGGATTGCGCTGCACTCACCAGGGGGTGGTACGACTAGGGAATAGTCCTTCCTGACATCCAGAAATATATTACTGGGCGTCTCAGCTTACCACCATAAACTGCTGGGTCCACCTACCTCCTCATGAACACTCATTTTGCATGGGCAGATTCATTCTGCAAGCTTTGGGTTATGTTAAGGCCCTATATAGCTCCCCGGGGCCGCTCTGGGACTTCCAGCCCTACAGTTACAGTAGTCACCATTGGGGATACAGCCCTGAATGCACTGGGATGAAGGGCAAAATAACAGAAGCTATCCCCTTGCAGGGCACTGCAGCACCGAGTACATTGGGCACACAGCCAGGATTTGAACAATGAGACCCGATTGGTCCCAAAAGTTAGGGACCTCTGAGCCAACGGGGACATTGTCCCATGGTCAGATCTCCAAAGAGATCTCCAATTAGCACCTACCGATGCTTCTTGTTTTATTCAGATACACCACGTTCTCTGGCGATATTGCCCAGCAATGCACAGCACTGGTGACCACCACCATTTTAAGCAAGCACAAATACATTTGGCTGTGTCCTGCCTACCAGGCAGTACGAGCCCTAAGAGCTTCAGTAATGTTGGCAAGATCTTGCTGGCCATATCCTGGAGGTCATGCATGTAGCAACTGACTGAATCTGAAATACTCTTGGACTCCCTGTTCAGAAGAGTGGTGGTGAATGAATGGGGGTCCATTATACTAGTGAAAACCTGAACCACTACACTGCAATAGTAGGTTTAGGGAGAGAGAAAAAAAAAAAACCAGGATCAGGCACCAGTCTGCCTGCCCACCTGCCAATTGACTGATGGGCAAGAACAAAGCTTTAATCAAATCCAGGGAGGGTTTTGTTAAACTATGAGCTCAGGGTGTGGCTGGCCTAAGCTGCAATTTAACACAAGGTTGTTAGTCTGTCTCAGCTGAAGGCAGCTGCAATTCCAAAACCTCTGCTGCAATCCCAAAACCTCAGCTGCCAGTCTGATCACTACTGCAAATTATCTACACTCCTGTTGGTGGAACAAGTTGAGCACAGTCCTGCATCAAGTTAAGAAACCCACTGGTCACTAATAGCCATGTATAAATAGTCAGCTGCTGGGGAGGCTTGTTTCTTGGGGGTATGAAGAAATGACAGGGCGTCAGATGTGCCAAAAATCTCCAATATGCAAAAAGAACAATTGATGGACAGAATGCAGAACAATGTCATACATTCACCCCAGTACAGAGATCTGGGCCTAAATCCATCGTTTTTTGCTCACCATGCCATTCCAGTTTGAACCCAGCCATATGCAAATCAGTCTTGACCCTGCGCCCAATGGAAACAGTCCAGCCTGAACTGCCAGCCCCTCCCTGGACTAGTAACAAGCATCCTAGGACCGGTTTCAGGCTTTCAGCCATCAGCCAGGATAGCTGGACTCCAGTGGCATGGAGAGCATGGGACCCACGTCTGGGCATACCCGTCCCACTCGGGGTGACAAATGCAAAAAGAACAATTGATGGACAAAATGCAGAACAATGTCATACATTCACCCCAGTACAGAGATCTGGGCCTAAATCAATCGTTTTTTTTGCTCACCATGCCATTCAAGCTATCCTGGCTGAAGAGGGGTGAAACCCCGAAACTGGTCCTAGGATGCTCGTTTCCGGTCCAGGGAGGACCTGGCTTGGCAGTTCGGGCTGGACTGTTCTCATGAGGCACAGGGTCAAGACTGATTTGCATATGGCCAGGTCTAAACTGGGGTGGCATGGTGAGCAAAAGAATGATGGATTTAACCCAGATCTCTTGACTGGGGTGAATGTTTTGATTTGTTCTGCATTCCATCCATCAATTGTGTCTTTTGCAAAAATCTCCAATATGGCCTGCCTGAAGACGCCAATCTGCAGTGATGTTGCAGATGAACTGGTAAACTTAGGGTGCACCGAAACCAGTTGGGGAAGCTTCTTGGTGACTGGAAACCTAGAGTGAGAACTACGGACGTTGTGACGAACTTCTCCTTGGATATAGTGCAGCAGGATGTTAAAATTGTGCCAGCTGCAGGGATTGATATCGCTCTAGTGTTTCGGTTTCCTGATTTTGGCTTTATGCAAAATGTTGGTAATTTGAAAATCCAAGTGAGCCCGTAACAAGAACAATTTCAAAGGAAATAGATCCCAAGGAAAATTGAAAGCATGGGCAACTGGGAAGAGGGGATTCCATTCACCAGAAGGGGCAAACACGAGGTGAACAATTGCATATATTGCCCACAGGCCTTAGCACAGTACAAAAAAAATCCCAAAAATATTACGAGAAGCCACGGGATTAGCAGTGGTGTGACTGAATCTTTTTTGAAACTCAATGCCCTAGCTCTCAATGTCCAGGGCATCAACTGCCGAGCCAAATAAAAGGCTGCATTGAAATGGCTACATTTTAAGTGTGCCAGCTGCCATGGGGTAGGGGCGGATTTTATGCACTTAGCCTGGTTTTGATCTCCAATTTCAGCCTACCAGACGGCTGTCTTTTCCACCCTCCGATCTGCTCTGCTATTGCCTGCATCCATCACCGGGATTGGCTCCGGTCTCCTGACAAATGCTAGATGACAAAGTTTCGTACTTTGGCGTTGCTCCTCGCTAAATGCAGTGTGGGGTCGTGGGCTGGTGCCCTCCACTTGAGACTGGCTGATGGGACATGGTGTATTGTCAATTATACCTTTATTGTTCGATGCTCCCCAACTCTAAATTTGCTATGGAATTTGTTTTCCTTTTCAGGAGTACTTGCTCATGCAGCCTTTGGACTGGTCATCCTGAATCCTTAATCTGTGCAGCCTATTAATGGGTATGGCTTTACCTTTATGGCAATAACTTTTGCACGTATATTATGAATTGCTGTATATGTTTTACCATAGTCCTTCATGCATTGTGATGTGGTTGTATGTTTACTCCCCAAGTGGCACCCAACTGATTACATATTAATGATTATATTTTACATGAGAATGCATCCATTCTTATTGTTGTAATGGTTTTAATTACAAAAACGGCTACATACTAAGGTAGTTAGATAGTTGATCTGGCCTGGTTGCAAGAAACCCATGAGGGAGACCTATTAAGAGATATGCAATTGTTCCCCCAAATAACGTAGACTAAGTAGGGCAGGTTTCGGAAACGAAGACCACAGACCTAGAATATAACAGTTATAGAAATTATTGATCCAGTCGCCATATTTTCCACTGCTACAAAATCCAGTAGTTGAAGTGGCAGGGTATGCTAAGTGGAATAAGCACTGTAGAATGCAGAGAAGACTTTTGGGGTAAAAATAAATGAATAAACCGTGTGAGATCATTGGAGTAGGTGAAGACTGCCACGATACTTTCAACTTCGGCATTTTACTACAGATTAGAAAACCAAGTGCAAGAGATCAAACACCTTCTGCGGAATTTTTTTATGAACTATGATTCAAGGAAAATGAAGATCACCAAGTTGTACAGGGGAAAGGCTTGCAAACATGGTCCATTTTTGGCTCAGTGGGAGAAAATAGTGGTGGCTGCACAGTAGCAAGGTTTCCCACACGATTCGCCTCCCGTGCCCGAAGTAGTCACCCCATCGGTTCTGGGGTGAGTGATGCAGTTGCGGAGCCCTTGGGAGTCTGGACCAAACCTCCCCCGGCAGCAGACACTGGGACCGCTATCGCAGCCAGCAGCATGTGGGAAGCAGCTATGCCCTAGGAGCCTGCCTCAATTGCCAGAGTGGTCTGCACTGGGGCAGTTGGTGAGTCAGACCTGCTGCTCATGAGGCCCGGCCAAAGGGGCTGCGGAGCACTGGGGGTGACCATCAGTGTTGCAGTGGCAGAATTCAGGCGTGAGTGTGCCTGCCAGGAACACTCCCACATTTGCATTTCACCAGTGTAACATGGTAGCTGTGCTTTGGAGCAGCAGGGCCCGAGGAGGAGGGTGCTGCCAGGCCATCAGTGAAGGCCTGACCAGTAAAGTGCTCACATGGGGCACTGAAGGGCTTGTGGCCCCAGACCTGGGATGCTGGTGGAGCCCAGTGGACACCGCCAGCACAGACCAACCTGCTTGTAGGCTGAAACCTTTTGCTCTCTTGCCCTACCCAACTTGTGTACTACTGGTCGGGGCGCCTCCATTGCTGCTGTCCCTGCTTATTGGATGTGACTGCAGGCTGCTGGGGCAGGAACTACATCCCCAGCAGCCCTGGCTCCAGTGTTTGCTTTCTGACACTGGAGCTCCATAAATCGGACTGAGGCATCCTGTAGCGCAGGTGCCTCGATTGCTGCTGCCCTTGCCCATCCGTGCCTGGACGAGAGTGGGCCCGCTTTCATCTGCCCCTCATCACCCATGGCTATTTTACTGGCGAGTGATTTGCCCCCAAAATGGGCAAGCGAAAAGGGGGATTTACGAATTGCCTGGTCAAACTACCATCATTGATTGCATGCTGGAGAGGGCAATGAGGATTGTGGCAAAGGAAATTACCTTAACCAAAAGGAGATTATCTTTGGAGTGTGGCCTAAATCAAGGATCCCCGAGACTGTTGTGCCACTGTCTGTGGGCTCTCCCGCATGGAGTTCGCCCTGTGACCTGCCGCAGTGGAAGGTTCCTCCCACTATGGTGGGAACGTCAAGTGAAACTGACAGCAGCTTACCTTCCCCAAATTCCAACAGCTTCATAAATGCTCTCATCAGGAACCAGCTCTTAAGAGAAAAGCAGACCGCTAAGCTACCAAAAGTGCCAATGAGAATATAAAGCTAGTCACCAAGGGCAACTTAACTGGTGTTTCAAACAGCCCTTGACACAATCAACGCAAAGACTGCAGATAATTGCATTATGGAGTGTCCAAATTTTAATACACTGAGCGAAAACTGGGTGCTGCCTAAGATGAAAAGCTTCAACCAATTAGGGTGCAATTGTCCAGTATAGAGAAATGTTTGCTTGATACCGTCTCTAAACTATCTGCTCTTGAATTATCTAGATTGCACCATCATTTGCTTACAACTTTCAACCATCCATAAAGGCGATTAATTTTACTCAATGATTTCTAGTTGATATTGTAACCACTCAATGTTGCGGTTTGGGTTATACATGAGAAATCTAGGATGTCTGCTAACTCAGGAAGCTGTGAAACCAAGAAGAATAGTTTCTCACCTGACCAAACTAGACCCTGCCCAGTCAACTAATAATTTAACCGAGTCTAATCAGAATACCTCTCCTGTTCTCCCAAACAAACGGAAACTTGATTTGCCCCCAGCATCATGCCCATGTTTTAGTTCGCTAGTGTCCTTCCCCTTAAGGAGACACAAAAAGAGCTATGGGCAGAGCTGCATAATAAATGTTTTGACTGGCTACAGAAGCATAAACGCCTGAAAAGCTTACACTCAACGAAAATTTGCTGGCCAGAAGGGTAGGTAGGATTGGTCATTCTAGGAGCACTGCAGGAGATATTACAACTGTTCAGAGACCAGCTATAGTAAGGCACCTGCTGGGCATGAAGGAGGCTAGCAACTTTATCAACCCGACCAATACATGTGCTCTCCTACTAGGCTACTTTTATAAACCATCTGCCCATGGGTCCCCTCCCGGAGGCGCTGTCCTAAACAATCCCGGCCCCAAGTTTGCATCTAAAAATCAGTACGCTTTGTTGAGTGACCTAGAAAGTCTAGATTGACTGGGGGGGGGGGGATGATCATACTAAGAGTACAATCCCCTCACCGTTCCAAATAAGTTCTTATCCCCAGCCACAATCACCGAGAGGATATCCCAACTGTTTCCCCTTCTTTTAATATCATGGAGTCCAATGGGGTTGACAGATGCTCAAAATTATGTAGCATAAGTTGGAATGTGGCTGGTCTTGCATCAAAACTATTGGTACCCGAGTGGCTAATGTTTAAACAATTTGACTTGTTTTTGTTTCAGGAAACATGGCTAGTGGATGATTCCAGTTGGTTTCGACTGTTATGTTCCAGCAATACCATCTCACTCGGGGAGGGCTGCAGGGGGGGGGGGGGGGGGAGTTGGCCATTTGAGTGAAATTGGCTTTGGGGGCACATGTTGAACCCTCCCAAGCAATCGCTTTCAAGTGCTAACATTTAAGCAGCCGTTTATATTTATTTTTATAATGACTTTTGTAACACCCAATACAACATTTATACAAGTTTGGGTATATGATGGAATTGCAAAATGTTGAGACAGCCAACAGTCTATCACCAGGGTTTTGTTTGGCAGGAGATTTTAACGCTAAAATGCGGTACAGACAATATCCTTAGTTATTTATAGCACAGTGATGGAGGAAAGTCACAATAGATTTATCTCTGGCATGGATATTAGAGGAACAGAACTAGAGAACCACTTGAATTCCCATAATTTAATTAACGTTATGGATGTTGCTGGCTCTAGTGAGCAAGCGATCCCTACACATGGGGACAGAGGCCACCTTTCCATAATAGACTATTTTTATAACAGACAATTTGGTTAATGTCACATTACTGGGGTGAGTGTTGGCCTCTACTCACAGGGACCACAATCCTCTTGATTGAACTTTTGCTCTGCCCAATAAGGATATTTTAAGTGTGGGGCATCTAGCCTACAAATAGATATTGTCAACTCAAGATTGAAATGAGAGCGACCAGCCCAATTCTTCCATACTATAGTCAGAGAAAACATGGCATTAGTGGTAGCGTGCTTGGATGACGATTGTGCGAATCATCGTGTGATCCTGGCTCACTCGATTGTGCATAAACATTGAGTAAGTTGCTTTATCCCCACAAGCAACAGGCCTTAAACCTAGACGGTTCAATTATGAATGTTCAAAGGCCAATCACAATTTAAGAAAGGCACTTCCATCTATTCCCACAGAACTATAGTAGTGGCCGCATGCCGAAAGATACAAAAAGGCCACTACAAACAGAAAGTGGGTAATGTTGCAGAATCAGTGGGACTTGCTTGCAATATCTGCGGGTACAAAAATTAGCAGCCTTTTTTGGAGCCAAGTATCTGCATTACCCCTCGCTATCAAACATTTCACATTTCTAGTGCCACCTGGGAGGTGCACTTTCTAAAATCTATGCCGCAGTTTGTGATCCTAGTATGGATGTGAAGGACTGCTGCAATGATTTTTCTGTTTCCCTAGAGGAAGTGGAAGACACAATCTTTCAAAGCCTGGGTGGCAAGGCACCCGGACTGGATGGTGTACTAATAGATCTCTAAGCACCGAGTTTTGGATACCAGTTAGTGAACGTTTAAATGGCTTGACTTACTCTCCTGGTCCATGTCCATTGTTAAAAAGTGAGATAGCACTCAACCTAGTTATAGATCCATCTCCCTTATCAACACCACTGCCAAGATTCTTGGAAGAATTTTATATAACCGTATTAAGGATTGGGCCAGAAGCAACGTCATTTTTATATCCCTGCCAATATGGGTTCAGGAGTAATGTTGGTACTGTCGAGCAATGTTTAAATCCATCACTGATTATAGGCAAATATACAATTGCATGTAAATCACCAGTATATCTAGCCTTTATGGATCTAACCCAAGCTTTTGAATGCGTAAAATCGGAGAAAGCTGTGGGAGATCCTCTTGGCGCAGTGATTGGATGTTACACTGGTGCACTTTTTTGCATACAGATGAAGGCTAAAGTCGGATTTAACGCTGAGGGCGAGGTATTGCCCCCAATAAATGTATTTTGAGAAGGCAAGGGTGTGTGCTGGCACCACTTCGTTTATATATTAATAACCTTCACCCATTTAATAAATATGACTCAAGATGTTCCTGTAGTTAATGGCTCTCCTTTCACTACACCTCTGTATGTAGATGATGCAGTTTTAAAGGTGCATACACCAAATGCTTTATGGTGACTGGTGCAGGGCTTTGTTGATTTTACAGCCACTCTACTTACAAACCAATTTTTTAAAATCTTATATCATGGCCTGTGGGCCGAAGAATCAGTTTATCTTCTTTTTCTGCAGGAAAAAAGACAGCACTTTCCTATTAGGAGTGTAATTTGCGGCAAAGCAGGTTCAAATTAAACAAATCTATTGCCACTTCATTTTCTTTACAGCAACCCAGGGGTTGGGGTGCTCTCTTGTGCAGTGCAAATATATAAAAACTAAGTCTGGGCGGTGAACTCCGTTCGCAGAGTTTTCTGCACTCAGGAGTTCTGAAGAACTCCGCTCTGCAGAGCTTTCCTCTCACGTTAGTCAACGCGAAGATGGCGAGCGAGGAAAATCCACCTCCCTGCAAGATTTTCCCTGGTTAGCGATCGTCAAGTTGGCAAGCGCAGAAAAAAAAAAAAAAAAAAACTCCCGGCGAGATTTCAGAGCAGGCGGTCAGATCTCATTGTGAGTGGTCGCGACCGCTCGCGTTGAGAAAGTCCGTTCGCGTTGAGAAAGCTGCTGCTCTAGTAAAAATCTACTTGAAAAGCAGCACCTGCTTGTGCTGTGCATGGTGCTGTTCGCAATGATTGCACAGTGCGAACAGCATTTATCCAACGCACTCTGCTGCTTGCGGAGCTCCACATAGTATGGCAGAGTTTTATCACTTCGGAGAACTCTGCCAACTCCGCCCAGGCGTAATAAAAACATATTTGCTATTGGCCACATGGCGCTCTAGTCTGGGGATTCCAGAATAGAAACCCAGTCCAGCTGGAGGGAAACAGATTTTGTAGAAAAGCAGTCTGCTCCCATCTAATCTTATACCTATATTTGTCAGAGAAATAGGCATCCCATACATCGAGGACTACATCAAGACTCGGCCGCCGTTACTTTGGCTTGCTATTTGGAAAAATGAGAAAGCGTGTTTAGCTAGGGATATCAAACGATTGCCTTAAATGTGAGAAGGGGCTAGAGACTCCCTGGCTTGCCATACATACGATCCACATTTTGTGGAGTTAATCTTGAACTGATTTTTGCCAATCCACTCAATAACTTCGATATTAACAAAACAAGCATTTGCAATGCAATCGTCTCGCCTTTGGGACCTTATATGTATTTAGCTATGCAGCACATTAGCCTGGGTGCTGAAACATCTACTGTTCTTTAACATTGAGGGAAAGTAAGCACCAAACTGACACGCCAGGTATGGGAACACATGGAGAGAAATATTGCCTTTCAGCGGGAAATGGTTTAGTCCAAAGCTCTGTTTTTAAAATAAAATCAGGGCCTTTGGTGGTCATATCACTGAAAATACAAGATATGAAAAAAATATTGTCTATGGGTGCTCGTGGAAAACAATTTCTATGGACTGGAATCTAGAGAATGGTATAGTGATTCTGGTATTTCTGACCCCTACTGGGCGTTTTCTATCGAGACAGTTAAATAGAGGCAGTTGAACGGAAAAAAGTCCCCAAGCGGAGGCAGACAAGTCCTAGGGCTGATCTACAGAGCCCACAAAGTACATATACATATAAGTATATACTAATATATACAAGAGGTCTCGAATGCTCGACCTAAAAAACAGATACGCCTGGTATACGATCAGGGAGCCTCTAAAAGGCTTCACAAGGGATCTGTGAATGTACAGTTGATACATGACCCTCAAACACATCCACAATGCATGCAGCAGATGCAGGGAAGAATGCAATATATACAATGCACATATGGTGGTCCTGTCTGGACATTAAAGTCTACTGGAAAGATGTTTTACACCATTAAGAGGGGGGCGGGATTCTTGATATCTAGGGAGCCCCAAGTTTTGGAAATACACTCAGATTCTCTGGAGGCTATGACATCAGACTGGATACTTATTCCGCAGGTTATTAGCAGCCAAACTAGAGATGGCACTTAACTGGAAGAGGTACAGGCTTCCCAATGTTCTTAGCTTGTCTAGAAGACTGGTTGATGCTCACGATAGACCGTCTGACAAATTTGAGAAAGAAGAATCCACTGTGTACTTAACAGCTGGTTGATCATTTTCATAATGAGGGCATGATATTTCCTTAAACACCAAGGGCACTGGCCATATATTGGCAACTAAATTAAGTTACACAGGACTGAAGCCATGGCGAAATACATGCCCTAGGGACAGTGTGACTGGATAAAAAGCCATAAAGGTATCGTATGATAAGAAATGAATGGCTGATCTTGCTTACTTAGGAGTTCGGTTGTCCATTATGAGCCTGCTTTTGAGCACTGCAGGGAATACAACTTGTAATGTAAAAGTGAAAGTTACATTCGCAAAAAGTAAAGGCTTTCAAAAAGAAATGCCCACGAAATGAAGGTGATTACCAACACAAATCTGTTGTTCAGCTATTAACAAAACCAAGGCTGTGGTATTGATGAACGAGGGGCTACTGTTCCACCTATACCAGAAATATAGCTACAGGGAGGGAGCCAACTGGAAACGTAAGTTTCAGAACCAAATAAGTTTGACCGTATGCCCCCCCACCCCCCAAAATAATATAATACGCTAGCTTTTAAGTGCAGCCTTAGCGTGATGCTTTCCTGACCTTGACTACTTCCATCTAACACGTTTCCAGACCCACACTGTTCCCCAGCAGTGCACAGAAGACCTTCATTTGAACAGGCATCATCCTCATGACAGACTATACTTGGAGTTCTAATCTACACCTGGTGCATTTGTTGTAAAGATTACCTTTTCTTTAGTAGGGCTCTGTGGCACTACACTCCGACAATAGGAACCCTATTATCTATAGGTTTCATTTTCAAAGATTGTCTTCAGGGCAATAAAGTTATCTTTCAAGGTATTGTCCAAAAGAAATATCCATTGAGTATTTATATTTCATTATCCGATTCAGTGGATTAAATACATGAATCTATTTTGAATAATTTCTCCTGCAGCATATAAAGTTAGTACACAGTTCCATTAAGGAGTCACTCATGCATGTATTGGCGCTCTTTGAGAAAAACCCATTCGCTGTTTTTTAAAGAAATACAAAGGATTAATAAAGTTTTGTGAAGAACCCAAGGACTACTGTGATAGAACTGGTCAGGACAAAGTGCCCATAATCGTGAATCTGTTAGTCACACTATTTACTGTCACACCGATTGGCAGGGTCAAAGGACAAGCCAAGGTTACTGGGGAGAAGGAGGGAAAATATTACTGCAAATGTAACGTCAATACACTTCTCATTGAAATGTATGTCCTGTAATGTAGAAATACAAATAAAGATTTTTTTATAAGCCAAGGTTACTGGGCCTCAACTATGGGAGTGAGGGTAATTTGCCTCAGATGTCACGGTCGGTCCCATTATGGCTGTGCAAACTGGGTCAAGTACAACCCCTTCAGCACTTTACTCCATCGTTAGTAAGACAAGTAGTCACAGGCTTCTTATTGAGGTGATGAGGGGGTGCTCGAGCTCCGAGCAAGAGCACAATAAATTGAATTTAAAACCCATTGCTTTACTTAGGAACAAATTACTTTAGTACACAAACTAAATACTACCCATGCAATAAGGGTCAGGTACAATTTGGTAAACTAGGTGCTTTGAGGCCATCTTAATTCCTCACCCTAAGAAATCATTTGTTCTGGTCTAGGCAATTGTCCGCATTGCAGGAATAATTGTAACAGCATGAATTTAGTCTCAGGTGCAGATTACCAGCCCCCTCGTGAATTGTGAATGCGCACAGTCTTTCATAGCTCATGCAGTCTCACCACAGTAAGTCCTGAAGGCTTTCAGCTGTTGGAC
Organism: Calotriton arnoldi; assembly: GCA_963921515.1. Taxonomy (NCBI): domain Eukaryota; kingdom Metazoa; phylum Chordata; class Amphibia; order Caudata; family Salamandridae; genus Calotriton; species Calotriton arnoldi. Next base: position 1,928,505 of record CAWUFW010000977.1, read on the forward strand.
AGCCAGCCAGCAGCACAGGTCATCTCCTGCTTCTGGGAGGGTGTGCACTTCAGTTATGATGCAGTCCGACTCCATTAAGATCGTAGCTGAAGAGTGGTAGAAGGAGCAGACAATGGAGAGCCATTGGAATTGACAAGACAGGTAACATTAGGACAGTGGCACTATGTAGGTGGGTCTGATCATGCCAGTTTGGCCAGCGTCTAGGTGCTAGGATTCTCAGACCCTGATCCAAGGTACTAGACCCCCAAGCGAAAGTGGCTTAGATGGGCCTAGGCACATGGGCAATCTTTAGCCTTCATAGGATTGTAGCAGCATAGGGCAGGCACAATAGTTCTTTGGGTCACAGCAGCACAGGCTCACAATCCTTGTTGCATCAAGTGATTCCATGGTTCCTGTTTAGAACTGTAACTTGTCACTTGCTGACACTAGGGGCACAGATCCTTTTTTGGTTCTTCCTCTAGCAGACGTCAAGCCCCAGACTCATCCAGGGATGGGTAATTCCTATAGTCCGACGCCCAGAACGTATTGTTTGGGGTCAAGGGCAACAAGTTTGTGTATTTTGTCCTTGGGACAAGTAGACCCAACCCCCGGCAGCACAAACCCTTTGGCTGCCAGTTTTCAGTACCACATTATGGTTCAGGGAAGGGCACTTTTGCAGTTAAAGTAATATTTTTGTCCATATGTTAATTCTGTTCAAACTTGTATTTATGGTTCATTAATTGAAAGCCTTTATTATTAGGGTGAGTGCTCCAAGTAAATGTTGTAAGCTCTGACTGCACTGCTGACAGTGGTTCAAGTATAAAAATGTGTACACGTTTTCAAAGTTTAGCAATATGAGGCTATGTATAATGCTCCCAGAATGCTCGGATTTGATGCAAATATTTGCAGAAGCTTGAAAGCAAGATTGACGATTCTTTGCTTTCAAGCTAAAGTGTTGATAAAAAAATTAGAAAAACATTTCGCTAAAATACTGTAAAATTTCAGGTACCATTTCTTTGCAGCATCATTTAGTAACATGAATTGATGCATGCTAGTATTTCCCAAAAATGTACATAATGGAAAATCAGTGTAACCAGCTTCAATAAGATTATGGGAAACAAAAATAAACAAGCAATGGCAAAGCCAGTAGGTCTGAAATCGGTGGTCAGTTTTTTAGTTTTGTCAGTGTGACTTGTTGTGGCATGGCTTTTGTAAAACCTTATTGGTGTGGGAGCTGCTGGGCCCTCACAATTATAACAAACATTGGCAAAAGCGAAAATTGTTTTTTGGTCTAAAAAAAAGCACACTGCCACAGTAGTTACTGGCACTGAACAAAACTGTGTGCCGATATGCTTCTTGTGAAAGAGCAGAATGCCGTCACTCACAGTGAAGCCAGCCAAGAGAGAATTTTAATAAATGCAAAAGGTCATGTCAACGCCAGACCATATTAGGGGCCCAATTATTTAGTCTCAAAAGTGTACCCATGGTATATGTCCTAGCATTAAGTGCAGCTATACAGCTTTCGTGAATTCCCAAGAATTTACAGAAGTAGGACAAGAAATAGTACTCCTAGAAATTATTTGTGAACTGCATTTTAGCATGAGCAAATATGTCTTGTTACTTACCGGTAATCTTCATTACCCCGATTAGGGTCCTCCCCGTCCCAGTCCTTACAACGTGAGGCAGTCCTGCCTCCACCCAGCCAATCACAACGCCAGTATTCAAAAGCTTACATAAGCCCCTCCCACCTACCGCCATGCCTGTTATCAACAAGACTCCGACACAAACACAGCGGGAGGGCAGAGGACTGGGAGGACCCTAATCGGGGTAATGAAGATTACCGGTAAGTAACAAGACATTGCCCCCTCATGGGTCCTCCCAGTCCTTACGTGAGGAACTCACAAACAGAGAACCAAGAAAAAAACAGACACCAGGGATCCATGCAAAGGACAAATCCTTAAAGATCAAGGAACAGCAGCACTCAAGACGCCAACAGAAAAACAGCCAGCAGAGGCATGCAAAATATCAAGCCGATAAAGCAGCACAAATACGCGAAGGGACAGCCAGGTGGCCGCCCAACAAACTCCTGGATAGAAAACCCCCGCCATCCCAGCCCAGGAAACAGACACAGAACGCGCCCAACGACCCAGCACCAGAGACGGGGGAGTCAGATCCAAAGGACCGAAAAGGCAGGCAGACCGCCAAACGCACCCACCGACCAACCGTAGAAACGAAAACCCACATCTCCAGAGTCACACCCCCACAGGAGACAAACAGGGCAGGAGAAAACCGAAAACTCCAGGGAACGATGGAGGGAAAACTGGAGAGTCCAGCGAACAACCAAGGAAGGGGGAACAAGGGAACCCCAGCAGGCAAACCAAGAAGAAACACCTCCAGCTGCCAAAGGAAACAGGAAGAAACCACAAGCAGAAAGGCCGGAACAAGCCGCAAAACAAACCGATCCGGCAGGAACACCCAATAGGGAAAAGAAACGAGCAATGTACCCAACACACCCAACCGACGAGCGGAGGTGAGGGCCAGCAAAAAAGCCACCGTAGCGGACAACCATAACCAGTCCGCTACCAGCAATGGCTGAAAAGGGGGCACCAGCAGACCCCCCCAAAACAGCAGGCAAAACCCAAGATGGCACGAGCAAAGGAGAGACCGGCCGACGAAGCCGAAAGCTCTGAAGAAAACAGACTCAAAGGGGCAAAAATCACCAAGGAGGCCCCAGGACCGCGATAAGCACGAACCTCCGCCCACTGAGCAGACAAAGCGGAAGGGGCAAAGCTCTGTAAAAAAAAACATCCCTGAGAAAATCCAACACAGAAGCAAGATCCCCAGCACAGGATCCACCCAATGGGAAGAACACCAAGAGACAAAAGAACCCCAATGACGACCATAGCACCCAAGGGTCGAAGGCCGACGCGACAACCGGATGTCACGAGCCACCACAGAGGAACAGCCCAAAGACGCCAACGACAGCCGCACAAGAGCCAGGCCGTCAGAAGCAAGCGACAAAGACAGGGCAAAAACCAGCTGCAGACCCAAAAGCGGAGCCAGAGTCAAGGGAGGCCGGCCAAACCCATCCCCCGCCAGCAGCAGCAGGAGCGGAAACCAAAGACAGCGAGGCCAACGATACAGACACCTACACACCCCCCCACATCCCCTGAGTATGCGGGAGGAGAAAACAGGAGAGAAGGCACACAGAAAACCCGAAGGCCAAGGAAATGCGCAGGGGCCATGCAAATCCACACCAAATCGAACCAAACAAAGAAAATGCGCCGCCGAAGCGAGCACCAGATGGCACAAAACCGGACGGGAGGAAACGGCCCAAGCTGCGTCTACGAACGAAAACGCAGACGGTCCCGAACAGAAACGCAAAGCCAACAGAGGAGACACCGTCCAGAGAGAGCCGTGGGAGCCAGTGCCACCAGAGGCACAAGACATACCAATGAGCCATAGCTTCGTGGGAACAAAACACGGAAGCCAGCAGGAACAGAGACATGCAACTGGTCCCCCCAAGAAGGCCCAAGCAACAATGAGCCACCGGAATGCCAGCACGAATCAACAGACTCGTCGGCCACCAAGGAACCCAACGTGGCCCCCAACCCCAAGGACAGGCGTCCGAGGACAACAAGAGGAGAGAAGAGAGCTGAAAACGCACCCCATACACCAAGTTGGGAGAGCAAAGCCACCAGGCCAAAACAGGAACCAGAACAGGGGAGAGAGGAACCAGAGCCACAGAACCTGCATGGAAAAGGACCCAAGGAGTCAAACAGAAGAAACACCAAGGACAAGAGGAGCAGGCAAGCCTAAGGAACCACAGCCGTGGAGGCAGCCACCACCCCCCGGATCCGCAACCAACCCCGAACCGGGTCAGAAGGCCGACCCAGCAGGACCCATAAAGAGTCAACAGGGAAGAGAACCGAGCCGGAGGGAGAACACAACCCCCTGCAAAGTGACAAACAGGCCCCGAGAAACTGAAGGCCCAGAACAGGAACCAGATGAGAAATGGCCAGAACCAATACGAACCCCAGAAACCGGAACAAGGCCAACAACGCCACCATCGCCAGAATAGCCACAAGGAGGGTTGAAGCAGAAAACGGACAAAATCCACACAGGGAAAAACCTACAGCACCTGGCCATCCCAGGCGGTCTCCCATCCAGTGATGGACCAGGCCGGACCCTGTACAACTTCTAAGAACAGAAAAACAGGTGCTTGCAGGGTGGAATTGCCATTCAGCAAAAACCTGCACAGCAGGAGCCAGCACCGCGGAAAAACCCGGGGAGCAGGAGAGAGGCCGAAAGTCAACACGAAAACAGGTAAAGGAACCCATCCAAAGCAAACCGCAGGAACCGCGGATCAGCCGGATGGATGGAACGTGAAAAACAGCCAACTCCCAAATCCAGGGAAGCCAACAAAAAAAAAAAAAAAAAAACACCCACCAGGAAGAGGGGAACGACAGACCGCAAGGGGAACAACCGCCCAGCGGCACCAATCCGTACAAAGCCCCGGGACACAGAACCGTGCTGAAAGGAACCAATGGGCGCCACGACCAGGAACAGAGAGGAAGAGGAACCCTGGCCCCGCCCCCGGAACCAGCACAACAGTGCCCAGAGACAAAAACAGGCCGACGCCCAAAGAAGGAGGAAAAACGCAACACGGGCCAAAGGACAACGGAGCAACCGTGAAAACAGCCCAAAAAGGGGGACGGCCCTGGAAAGGAATCCGGCAACCAAGAGCGAAGACCGACAGGACCCGACCCACCAGTCGGAAAGCAGACCGGACCAACAAGCCAGGAACAATGGATCCGAGCCCCCAAAACCACAACAGCCAGAGACAGGGAACCCACTACCAGACGAACACCAGGAGTGGAACACAGACCCAAAGAAGGAGACGCAACCGCAACCACCAGGTCACGGAGACCCCTCCAGGGCACAACAATTCCCAAAGCCCCGGGCGACCAACACCCAGGGGCAGCCGCAGGCGCATCAGAGGCCGGGAACCAAATGGAATACAGCCCCCCCCCCCCCACCCGACCATGAAAGGGCCGAGAGGAAGACAGGGCACCACCACACAGACTGTCAGTAGAGGGAGCCAAAAAGCCAAGGAGCCACAGATCACGACAGCCGAGGAGAAGACGCAACCCACCGAGTCAAGACAGGAAGGAGCGTCCACCAGAACGCGTAAACAGCCAAACTCCACACAACCGAGAAGGACCAGCGAAGCACAGGCCGAACAAGAGCCAGTACGCACCCCAAAAGGAGAAGCAGCATATGGAAATGCAGGAAAGTCTGAGACAAAGTCCGCCAGGCGAAAACCGCTAAACCAGAAAACGCGGAATACCCTGCGTAACTGCCGTAAGCCATGCATAAGTCAGGATATCCAACAGGACATCTGCCCGGGATGTACCATCCCAAAGGGGAATCGTCCAAGTCCCCAACATCATCCTCAGGACAACGCACCGCAGGCTCCGGCAGCACAGACTGGACAGCCGAAATGAGCAACTGTGTAAAAGCACATATTGAAACATTACCACCCCAGGGCAATATGACAGCATGGGCAGGGTTTGAACCCCTGTACAGCATACAGCGCAGCCCCAGAATCCGCAAAAACGTCATCCACCAGCAGAACCAGGAAATTATGCCGCATGGAAACAGCCCAAGCAGGCACAGGTGAAGAAGCCCCTTCACACATGGTGAGCAAACCCGAGCAAACCAAACAGGAACTCACCACACAACAAAGGAAGAGCCCAGCAACCTCCAAGTAACACTGCCCTCAATCACCAAATCACGCAACGTGAGACCGGTGAAATGAAAGAAAAAGGGCAGCCCTGTAGTCTCCACCCACAGCCCCAGGTCAAAAGACCAAGGCCGAGGGGGCCGGACGCTGCACTAGAGCCACAGCGCCGGAACGACCCGGGGCCAGGACACCACGAAAACTCCCCGCCCCAGCCCAGCACATGAACGGGGAGCGTCCCTGACCCCAGAACAGGAGCGCGGCCGACCGGAGCGGCCGCGCCGAGAGAAAATCTCACAGCAAACAATGCAGAAGTATAAAACTGCAAATGAAATACCCACGTGAAAAACACAGTAAAAATGCAGAAGCATAAAACTGCAAATGAAACACTCACGGCACCGTCCCGAAGAAAATCCGAAACAGAAACAGGAACCGGGAGCACCAGCGTTCCGACCGCCGTCGGAGCAGAAAAAAAAAAAAAAAAAGGCATGGCGGTAGGTGGGAGGGGCTTATGTAAGCTTTTGAATACTGGCGTGATTGGCTGGGTGGAGGCAGGACTGCCTCACGTTGTAAGGACTGGGACGGGGAGGACCCATGAGGGGGTAATATATACCCATGGTATATGTCCTAGCATTAAGTGCAGCTATACAGCTTTCGTGAATTCCCAAGAATTTACAGAAGTAGGACAAGAAATAGTACTCCTAGAAATTATTTGTGAACTGCATTTTAGCATGAGCAAATATGCATGTGTAGATTAGCTCTTGCAAAAATCTGTGTGTTTGAAAGTCTACTTTCCCTCCAACCACTTTTATCCCAACTCTGGAAGGAGGCTTACGTCTGCCATTGTCAGGAGTAAATTTTCAACATCTCAGTATGGGAAAAGATTAGAGAAGAGTTGTTGAAAACCCTTAAAAACATGCAAGTTAGTAGGTTTGCACAGACTCAAAAGGGCATTCTAACCCTGGAACTATTGCTTACCATTAACTTCAGCCGCAGTATGTAGAAATGCGGAAATATGGCAACATAAGGGGATTGCAAGTATTCAAACTACTATGGTACGAGTCCTGGCATAATCAGAGAGGCTGTATCAGAGCTCTTATATAATGAGCTTGCAGCAATAATTTATTGCTGCACTACATGGCACCAAAGGGACAAGTGGATTTTGTTAGAGGACAAGTAGATTTATGAAGCAACCTGCCCCATGGACAAGTAGATATTTTTTTTTTAATTCCACAACCTTGTCATCCTGGACAGTTAGTCTTACACTAGAAAGGCGCCTTCCCTCAGCAGTCAGGCTGCTCCAGGCCAGATGAACAGTTTTACAGCAATGGAAGACTCCAGAAATGTCCCTTCCCATCAGGGAACCCTTGCGTCATGCAGGCACCAGCTCTTGTTGCACAACAATCCTCTTTACTAAGCAGAGGTCTGCAGTTAGCTAAAGATCCTGCAGAACTGAAACAAGTGGGTCATTAGTTCCTACTTTTATACAGTATAAACAGACCGGGATGTGCATTAGCATTCTGCACTTTTATAAAGTTTGGAATGGTTCTCATTTGTCCTCCTAGGCGGTTATACAGCCCAACCCTTTGTGCATAGTGATGCTCCTCAAGGCAGAGTGGTCTCCAGCATTGAGCACACAGATACAAAGAAAATAAATTTCTGCACCTAGCCATCACCAGCCACACTGAAGAGTAAGCACGGGAAAGATCAATTCTGGTCTGCCCTAAAAAAGACCCTTCACTTTGAGCCAGAGAATGCAGACCCACACTTCACCCTCACATTCTACCAAATGTCAGTGCTACAGAACGACTAATCAGCAGCCTGTCAGCAAAAAAGGCCTAGCTGAGTTACTAAAGAAGCCTGGTCTTTCCACACTCCTGTGTCTAACTCTCCATCCAACAGCTTAAGGAATGTCACCAACATACCACTGTCGGGGAAAATAACCTCACTTCCATATTTGGCACAGGGCCCACCCAGGAGCACCCAAAATGGATTCCAGACCTGGGTGACTCTGGCTCACTCAGACAATGCATGTACCAGCAGGCTATGCATAAACAATTGCAACCCACACTGGGATGTTAGTGCTAGGAAATAAGCACAAAAATTGAACTTTAGACAACTAGGCCAGCAGGCCTCCACTCCAGTGAGGTAAAAAAAGGTGCAGTAACTGAATTCACAAAACATGTTGCCACTGCTGCTCTTTGTAATGAGGCCAAGACAGACAGTAGCCAGTTATCTGTGCAACAAGTCCCTTGGTGGGCTCTTCCAAGGGACGAGAGAGGTCCAGAAACCTGCATGTAAAGGGACTGGCAAAGACCTCTAAACACTAGAGTAGTGAGAGGCTGAAGCCAGAAATCATAAACCACGATAGATACATGCAGTTGGGCACTCCAGGCGAGGAAAAACTATACCACGCAGCAGGCACTCATCCCAGAGATGAGTCAGTGAGTGGACAACTTTTCCCATGCAGCTTCACTACATAACTACGTAACAGATGTAGTCAGAGCTACATGAACAGAATGAGGTGTTCAACAACCTTAGCAAATTAGTTTTTAATCTTTGCTAACTCATGAAACGCAGTCTTCCATATAAAGTGCTCAGTGATGAAATGTACCCAACTCACCAAAACTGGATTCGCTGGAAGCAGAAGAGGACTAGGGAAATTTCTGGAAAGTAATGGGTAGTTATCTGGACTAGGATACATGTTTTTAATAAAGAAAAGGGTAAATGTGAGAGTGCAGCAACATTAGCCTTAAAGCCATGCTGGGGTAGAAAGCAGGGGTTTAGATGATTGCTGGAGGGGCTACAATAGAGACTATTCCACACGAGGTGGTCCTGCAATCAAATTTAACATTGTACGATATAATTCTGGGGTTTCTAACAAAAATCCGGATCTTAGACCAGTTGACTCCCATCATTCATGTTCTAAACTATCCGTAGCCAACACAACCTACTAGAACTGGCCAAATTAGAGGGACAACGCTGGTTCACAAATAACACTGTTAAAAGGGATGAAAAAAATAAGCCTCGTAAATGCTAAGCTGTGTGACCTACTTCCATCCTTTTTTTGGAAGAGGGGGTGGGGGGTTGCCTTACAAAATAAATAGATCCTTCAAGTTCTGTGATGGGTCATTGGTCTGCATCTGTAGGTTTACATATGCAATGTTCGAGAACCTCAACTTTTAACACTATGCGCATAGTCTTCGACTGACTGACGTCCCTCTATGGGAAAACTGCTGTAGACAAGTCCATGCATACGATCCCCAAGGCTCCATATTAAAGTGTTCTACGTAATAACGCAACATACACCATCCCAGCACAAAATTAAGCGTGGGTGCCATCATGCCACAGATGCCCACAATAGGTAATGGATTACAATTATGCGAGTTCAATAATACTCTAGTGGGCAGATCACACCCACTCCAAGATTAGATACCTGCTGTTCAGCTGGTCTCCAACTGCTGGATGGCATGTTATGCGCCTACAACAGTTCCTGGTGCATGGCAAGCAGGATCACACAGAGTGCAGGGTCTGATTGTATGCCTGGCGCTTCAGTGTCACACAACCTGCTATCAGTGTTGGAGTGCTGAAATATCACGCAAAAAGTTGCCAGGAACAAATATAAGCTCCCACCTTTCAAACGTGGTACATCAGCACTCTCAACACAACATTCATGTAGGACTGAGTTTGGTGGTCAAACTGAAAAATCAAGAACAAACCACCTCAAAAAGAAATCCACTTGCCTTCTAAACCTTGAAATTCTGGAAATAAAACTGCAACAATAGTTCTCTGGTGTGGCACCATGAATTTGGAATAACCCACCAGAGCCCATTTTATACCATCATCGAACAAAGAACCTACCCATACACACACTGAGCCTAATCAAAGGTAGTAAGTTTGTAGACCGCACCAGGATCTTGTAAGGGAAGTGTAACTGAGCACCAGGAAGCAGCTTCGAATCTTGCTATATTTAGCTGCACTTACACCCCCTTGTCATTGATAGGTACTGTAGCCTTAAGCAAAATAGTCTAACCAGCCTTTAGGCCATGCGTAATTAGTCATGTGCTGCTATCCACACTGTTTAGGCAGATTGGCACATTGTTTGTGAACCTTGTGGGTGGGTAAGATGTGCAGGGTCTGCCTGGAGATCCCGAAACTGGATCTTAGTTGGGAGGGGGGCCCTTGAACTTCCGGATCTCCAACTACATTATTGGGGAACTGTTGCAAGACGCTGCACTATGGTGTGACGGCGGACCCAATTGGGAGAAGGAATTACTCTTCCTCCACTGATTTCCAAGCTGCTCATGAGCGGTAGAAGGCTCCTGCCGGGGCCTCAGTTTGTCACCCAGGTGTCCCATGCATGGGAAAAAGCGGTCATGAAGTTATTAAAGCTGGCGCCCGAAGCCAAGCTCCTGATTCGGTGGTTGTGCCTCTTCTTGCATATCGTCTTCCACCGATGTTTCTAAATGGATGGAGGGTGGTTGCCAGAGAGCGAGAGACCAATTCCTAAATGGCAACTTTATGCCCATAGAGGTTGAAACTCACTACTATGTAGATCGGGGACAGTTCTTGCAATATGCGAGCACGAGTCGCGAGATCTGGACATCATTCCCAGAGGAGCTGGACCAATCCCAAGTTCTACAGGCAATTCTAGATCCAGGCTCCTCCAGGGGCATTACCTCCCGGCTAAAATGCCAGCCCTAAAAAACAATAGGCCGAATATACCTCTGAAGAGTGTCTCCTGGGAAAGAGAACTGGAGACATCACTAACGGATGGAGAATATAGCTTTGGCACATGTGAGAAGTAAGCAGTAATGCCAGATTTAAGCAGGTACAATATTACTTCCTCTATAGATGATATCTGATACCACAGAGCTTAGATAGGGCTTATCCAACACGATTGGTGGGTTGTGCTAGATGTGGTGAAATCCCAGCATACTTTGGACATAGTATGGATCTGTGTGTAGTCAAGACATTTTGAGGTGAGGTACTGCAGGAAGAGCGCAGGGTGACAAAGGTAAAAGTAGCACTGACACTGCCTGCTGGGATTGCTTGCCCTTCTCAGAAAGGGGAAAACAATGTGGCATAGATTCGGTCAACTGTTTAGTACTTGCATGGCAACGCACAGCCATACACTGGACAAGCCCGATCTCATCAACTCTAAGTGTCAGACTGACTTTCTAGAATGGGCGGCAGAGGAACTCATAGCGCAGAGAGATCTCGAGTACTGCGGTGATATGCTAGACAAGTTGAGTGGCCACAACACATTCCTGGGAGACGAGTCCTACTGCCACAGAGGGAGATGACAGCCCCTGATGCGATCGATGAGACAAACTCGATTGGCTGAACCAATGACCCTTCGGCACCCAGATACACCCGCCCCTTCTACTGCTGGTGGGCTCACTTAAGTACAAATAGCTCAGCTGTTTGAGTTATCCCCTCATGTAGCACTTGAATGTATGTGGATGCCTGATGTTGGTCACCCCCCACGTGCCTCACCCTCCCCTGGGAAGTTTGTCCCCAAGGCTACCACTAATACTGTGAAAGTACTCAATGCAATGCTGCAATGATTTGTTTTGCATTGGTCTGAAAAACTGAATTAAAAATGTTCAAAAAAAGCTGCACTTCTAATTATGTGCTAGCCATAAGACTCACCAGCTTCTAATAGTCAACACAATCTACAAATATATTGAGGAACTGCCAACTCCTCACTGGAATTATTCAAGTTATTGCTCTAGATATTTAGAGGAATCAATGTTGATAACGTTCCCCTAGGGACACTACATATACACACTGAGCACCAATTTCGAACAACCCTTAAATAATCCTATTACTTCAAATATAGAAAAAGGTTATTGGGCATGTTATATGCTCAACTAGATGCCTCAAAATTGTGGTCTGATGTCACCGTCACAGGTGCCATAAAATCAAAAAAAAATTGCTTGACTGATGCCTTTGGGGATTAAGACTTCTGCAACAAAAGTCAATAAATCTACTTGAAAGATAAGGGAGTAGGGTGTTTTCTGCAGAGGCCCATCTATGTAGCAGTGCCAACTGCATGAACTATTTGAGAGTTGTCAGACTGTGGTAAGTAGTTATACACGTAATCCGATGGTCACAGGTTTGAATCAAAATACATGCGTTAAGATGCCAACTGCAGAGCACTGCTTATAGCCTACAGCTCATAAGACTTAATACAAAAGTAGTTTCCAGCATTTATCGCAGAGAACTTTGCAGGACCTGTAGCTCAACATCTATTTAAGTATGTGGCATAGTTCTTTAAGGGCCAACTGGAGAATTCTTCTAGAGAATAAAAGGCATTAAGTTGGACAAATATCAGAAGTACCAAAAATACTGGAGTATTGGTGGTTACACAACCTCCACATGATGAATGCCTGCCAAGACTTCCGATTTAGGCAGGAGAATCAATTTAAGGTAAATCTAGCTTTACTTTTCTGTCAGTTTAAACTTCCTCACTTCTTTAGGTTAATGGGCAAATTTAATTCCTGTATTTGTAACTATACCTTATCTTTTTCCAAAAGCTGGTATTTGTTTTGTGGTTGCATTTGTACACTTCGTTCTAGCCCCCCCCCCCCGACGAAACAGCTGCATTTTCAGACGGGTATCAACACCACACCGTAGGGACGTGGGTGGTCTGGTTATAGGTATATAGCAACTGCAGTGTAACCAAAATAAGAAGCATACTATCAGGAGTCGCGGAAGTAGTATCCTCACATTGAATCGGGGCACGGCGCCCAGACATGATAAAGTTTAAGTGCATATTCACTCCAATATGTAGTTGACTATGCCTAGATGTAACAGGCCTCCCTGTATTCAGCATATTAATATAAATACTGAAAAGCCAAATTTGCCCTTGCCTGTATTTAAAACAAGACGTGACATCTTGCGGTAAGCAAGTGCTCTCCTTAGGTCTTCTGGTGTGAAGAAAAAAAAAAAACAATCTATAAAAATATATATATATTTTTTTTTAGGTTGGCTAGTTACTAACCTTTAGTTTTCCTGGACAAACGTTTCGGTAGTACGTAGACCCTAAAGAATTGCCTAGTCTGGAGGCCAGGTTCGTTGACGGCACGGTGCTGCGAGTTATAGCCGATTTACACCAGTCGGAAACTATTAACAATAAGCCATTGCCCATCAAGGTTATTGCCAATTAAGGATCCGTTTTGCAATCAAAATTCGCCCATAATCCAACAACTGACGGAAAGCCAGACAAATTTGAACCCTGGGCGTCCGGATTCAGCAATGTAAATCCGGTTACTCTGCTGTAAATTGGGCCGTGTCGCATTTCTAGTCACGATACATTATCGCAACCAATCCCTACCTGCTTCCGCTGCCAACACTGCAGCAGGCCACATAGCCCCTTCCACTCCTGATGACACCCACTGTCACTGTCCCACGCAGACGGCCTTCGGGCCTCGCGCCGCTGAGCCGCCCATGCGCTCATCTTTTCCTCCCAGCGCGTGCGCAGTCTACAGCGACTAGACAACAGCTGCGCGCGTTAGCACGTGAATGTCTCGAGTTTGGGCACGTGGCGGTCCTTTAGTAGGCAAGCGCGTGACGCTGCTCTTCCGCCCCTCCCTCAGCGTTCCAAAGAGCCTGAAACATTCTAGAACAAGAGGTAGCTCCAAACTGCGGGGCCTAGTAGAAACTACGCATGCCTCAACCATGGTCATGCAGACAATGCAAGGAACAAATGTATGGCCTGAACAGAATTGCAATTAAAATAAAGCCGTACCAGCCAAATGCTGCAGTGCATGCGCGTTTCAGCCATGTAAGTAATGCCAGCTATAGATTCATTTAGTGCTGTACTGCTTCTTAAGAGTGCATGCGTCGTGCACGGTTCAGAGAATACAAATAGAGCGTGGCTCATACTTTAATTCCCGGTAAAAAAAATAGTGCAGGATAAAAAGGCTTGCACGGTGGGTGTTGCAGATGGATTAAAGTCTAAAATTAGTAAAGTCACAGACCAAATGCGCCATTAAAGGCAAAGCAGCTAGTACTAACCGGACTATACCCACATCCGAAGGCAATACCCACAGTCACTTCGCAACTTACTCAATTTATGCAAATACAGATTTAAACAGGGCCCGTAAACTCGTGTTCTGACACTACTCAACTAGTACAACCCAACTGGTGCGCCTGTTACCAAGTACTACAAAAGAAAGTTAAAAAGTAGGATTTGCCGACCCATACGAGGTTTCATTCCCACAACTACATACACGTGTGTGCTGCATGAACATTCAGACTACTTACCCAGCAAGTGCATTATCCACGTGAGCATTTCATGCACCAAAAAAGCAAGAAGCACATGAATAAAATCGTTTAAAAGGCTTTTCAGTCTGTGGCAGTAGGCATTCCACAGGTAAGGCCTCAAATGCACGTACAAACCAGAACTCTCCTCTCGCAGTAAAGTCAATCCATTTCTCAGCATCTTGCTCTAACACCACAGCACGATTGACTCAAATTTTCATCACAAGGTGGATTCATTACGAACCACTGGTTTCAAATACCAATAAAAGCCTCGATTGACTTGGGGACAACAAAACCTTTACAATGGGACAAGCATGTCTTGTTTAATGAGTTAAAGCACAGGAGGTTAGTGTTGTGTTTCACTTTGTTCATTTCGTGTTCTGGCTTACTTCTCAGCTATTAGAGTGCAATGGCTATCCTGGTGCACAGGTAGTAGAATCCTTGTTAGAATGTGGTTTACATGCAGTAAAATGTGTTGGTATTCTTATTGGAATGTGGTTAAGCAGTTCTGACGACGGTTGGATTACAGGCGGTTGTACCTGCCGATGCCAAGGGTTGAGACTGCAATAAAGCCTAGTAACCACTAAGCTTGTATACAGTTATTTACTTAACAGTTTTGGCGATGAGTTGTCTCATAACCCGTGCCGTAACGAGCCCATGCTACCTGCATTCGAGTAAGACTGTTTTTACCTGGGAGGGAGCCCAATGGAGCAGATGGAAAGGGCTATAGTTAACGAGTCTGCCATGCAGTACAGTTCAAATGAAAGGATACATCAACACCGCCAATAGCATGCGATGAAAGGAAATACTACAGTTGGCCGAGTGACTGGCAACCCGTAGGACATTTATCACCATGTTATTAATCACTCACCTAGTGATGTATAGGTCATGGAACGTGTCAAACCAGAGTTGGCAAGTCAACCTGTGCCAGGTGTGATGAACATATACCAGCCATAGACAACCATTACATGAAACCACACTAATCTAGTATGGTTTAGTCTCATTGAATCGTTGATGGGAATCGAGATTACAACTTTGAGGGTCATGCTAAAAAAAAAAAAAAAAAAAAAAAAATTGACCACAGCTGAAGAACTGCATCCTTGGTAACTGAAGTCTGAGAGTGGGCTGTTTCATACCATGAATCTGCCACAATAAGCAATGGTCTGCCTTCTGCTTTTTAGGTCTGGATTGATGGCGCTTTATACCATCCACAGGTAGTGTGTAGATTGTAGGAAATTATCCTTGTGTTGTCACCATATATTTTTTTTACTTTTGCTGGACCCTATATTTACTGGCTTGAGAACTCTACATTTTAATTCTAACAAGTAGTAAAGTGTCTATGCTCCCATTTAAACCTGGTTGAATTGGTATATTACTATTTGGCATATTTAACATACCTATAAGTTTCTAGTAATATGGTACAGAGTGTACTCGGGACTTGAAAGTTTAAGTGTCACTAGGTATGGAGCCAGAGTAATTACCAGTGGTTAAGATTAATTCAAACATTCCATCCATCACCTTTGGTATACTTTCATATGTGGCTTTAAGTGGGACAGGTCCCGTGCACACCGTCTTGGGAACCAAGTTATATTCGGCTGATGAGCCCACAAATGGTGCGAAACCAGTCCTGTATTTTCTTTTGTTACAGTTCAGGAAGGGCCTGGCAGTTCGGGTTGGACTGTTCCCAATGGGGAAAGGTGAAGACTGATTTGTTTATTGCTGGGTCCAAACTGAGGTGGCATGGTGTGCAAAACAATTGACTGGGATGTGGCTCTGAGTAATTACCAGTGGATGAGATTAAATCAAGCATTCCATCCATCACCTTTTGTATACTTTCACTAGTGAACTGCAGCACCTACTGTGCCATCCACTAAAGTGGTAGTGCAAACATCACTTCAGGCTTTCCCCGTGTGGAGGGGGGTGGGACGGGACTATAGCAGTATAAAAACTGCAACTTGACCCGTCAAACCCCTTTGAGAGGTCAAGACCCCCTTTTAAATATTGAGCCACCCTATGTGCACCTTGTAGCACAGAAGGCAGGGTGCATGGTATTTAAAAGTACAACATGTAGAAATGTAATGTTAACATGTCCTTACAATGACTAACACCAAAATGCTATTTTAACCTCAGCAGACCTAGATAACCTATGTAGAAAATAAGTGTACAGTTTAAAATACTAATATTAAGTCTTAGGGAGGGTTAAACCAGTTTTACTAGTTAATACAACAATTCAATTGTGAAGTCAGGATTTGTAATAAATATTAAAATGTAAAGTAATTTTTAGAAAGTTACCTTTTCACTGCATGAAGTTTAGGGGATAGATTTGCACTGGCTCTCCAGCTTCTCCCAGCCAGCTATTAGCCTTGAAAATGTGTGAAATGCCTCCCAGGAGCAAACAATAGGTTGACCTGAATTGGCAGAGATTAATCCTCTGAACTCCACAGATTATGCAGGGCAGGGGCTATGGAAATCCTTTGACACGGTCAAATCCTGCTTGAGTGTTAAAGCCTGACCGATCTGCTGGGCTTTGAAGGGAGGGAAAATTATGTCAAGATAATTTGTGTATCCACTGTCTGGTTGTTTAAAGCCTCTGCTTTTGTCCTACTAGTCTTCTGTCTCTGGTTTTGTTGTGGGTACAGTACTTGCTCCAAACTGAATTTTAGTGTTCAATGTGGGATGACACTAGGATTGCCATAGTACACTCATAGCCCAAGTTTTAGTGTGACCAAAGATTATCAGCATCAAGAAAATGTCCTGAACCATGGCATTTTGGGCCAGTTTGCAGCAAGACAGGAAATGAGCCTTGTGAACTTTTACCCATTGGTTAGGGAGGAGCCGGGAGGCACCCCATCCACTTACTCACGCTAGGGGCATAAAAGTCACATTTCCAGGCACTCCACTTCAGAATACTGTCTGGCACTGGGGGAGATAAGAGAACTGGATCTGCTGTCTGAGTAGAACCCTGAAGGAATGGACCTGCTACTTGTATCCAGGAGGAAGACGTGGCCTGACCAGAGTGGCTACAGGAAGACAACAAGCTACTGTTTCCTCAAGTACCCAGGTGACATGGGGAAACTGGATAAGACACTACTGTTGCCTCTGCCTGATACCCTGTTAGTCCAAGTGCCTTCCCAAAGGTCGTGGGGTATTAGTGTACTCCTGTGGTGGATTGGGACAAAGAATAAGTCAGAAGGTAAACTTTGATCAAGAAGAAACTTGTTGGTATATTCAACCCGCTTTGTTGCAGTCAGCCTGAAATTTCACGTAGGGGACTTCCTGAGCTACTGCAATCAGACTATCAACCGCCCTAGCACTTCTTGGTGTGATTTATACTTAAAGTTTAATAACCCATGTCCCTAGTTCCTTTTGTTGGCTTTGTCATTTTACTCTATTTTGAGAATTTGGTTTAGAATTTTTATTGTTACAGCTTTGTTTTGGTACTGCATGCATACTTTACACATTGCTTTAAGTTAGTGTCTGCTTTGTGCAATACCTACCCAGGGGTAGAGGTCAGGTTGATTAAAAAGACTGATGGTTCACCCCGACGAGGTGAATTTGAGGGTAGTCACCCATCCCTAAAAATACAAGTTCTAACAAATCAAGACAAGTTGGGTTTGGAAAATTGCATTCTTTGTAAATGGTGCATCAAATACTGCGTTGTGATGACAATGGAGTTGGTGGTTGCTGCACTGTGGAATTTGCTAGTTTCAATACAGCATGCTCTTAACATCTGAGCAGGCTTTCTAGGGCTCTGTGCCAACTTAGTTGCAAACATTTATCTATACCAGCAATTCAGATTCTTACATCTCCCTTAATGTCCCATTAAAACTGTATGGAACAAGATATGCACATAGAAACGCAAGTATGGCCATTAAAAATGCAACAAGCAGAGTAAAACTATGTACTCTATCAAGTTTGATTTGTTTCATCCAAGCTGCAGCACATCAGTACAAGACAATCTTTTGAAACAGGAAATCTTAAGTGAGTGGAACTATTTTATTTATTTAAACTTATAAAGCGCACAAATACCCATGGGTGTCTCGGCGCTATGTGCTGCAGAAGGTAAGGCTTAGGATGGGAAGAGCCTGTTACTTTAAGAGCCATGTTTTTATTTGTTTCCTGAAAGACAGTAGAGTAGGGCTGGCCTTAATCTGCGAGGGAAGAGAGTTCCACAGTTTAGCAGTGGCAACTATGAAACTTCTGTCGCCCCAGTTAGCTCGGTTGGTTCTAGGGACGACAAGAAGGTTGGCACCTGCTGAGCGAAGGGATCTGATGGGAGTGTATACCTGAAATGACTTCAGAAATTCTGGCCCTGTATTGTGAATGGCCTTCTAGGCAATACAAAGCTTTAAATTTTGTTCTGCTTCTTATTGGCAGCCAATGGAGCTGTCGTACCACATTGGAATGAACTTCAATTTGGGAGTACCCGACAATATCCTAGCAGCCACATTCTGCGCCAACTGCAGCTTACTAAGAACCATTTCTTCTGCATTGATTAGGCCATTACAGTAATCAACTTTGGACATAACCAGAGCGGAAATTAACTTTCTCCTGGCACCATCCGGAATAAACTGAAGCAATTTCTTCACCATTTTTAGGACAAAAGGATGAGGAGACCTCTGCATTAGCATGATGTTTAAAAGACAGTTTATCGCCAAGAATGACACCTAAGTTCCTGGCTTTAGAGATCGGGAAAGGGGGCGATCCCTATTTATCCGGCCACCAGCCAGCAGACCACCCCGGGGATAAATTTCCCAAAGACCATTGCTTCCGTCTTGGATGAGTTTAATTTAAGGTAATGCCTTGACATCCAGGTACTGATGGCCAACATGCCATCGTGAAGATTAAACAGTCATGTAAAGTACGTAAAGTGAGCATTTTAAAGCAATGGCATGCAGACTGCAATATGGCATGCAAAACTGTTCTAATGCAAGCCAGGCATTTAACAAACATGCATTGTAGAGGTTGTAGTTTTCTTTCCTTTCAGTTGAATCAACTGGATCAACACAATATGCAAACAGGAGAGGAGACCCAACTGCACTACAAACACAGAAGTGCAACAAGACATGCATTGGGTTACATCATTAACTAAGTGGGTTCATTGCAAAGGGCAGTATTGAAAAGACAAGAACGTTCTCTCGGAAGGGACCAAGCAACTGCACTCCCATCTAAGAAACTAAATATATCCAGACAGAAATCCTCCATCTCAATTAAATTACTCTTTTTATAGACATGTGTATAGCCAGAGCAAATTACTTGATCTGGGTACCCTTTCCAGAAGATCTGATAAGGCCATCGTTTGAAACAGAGGGACTATGGGTTTAGAGAGGTTTTGATGGCGCTTGATGTGTAGCGAGAATTTTTTTTTACAGTGTTCAGGTTTTAAAGAGCTGTTAACCACGCCCGTTTTGGGATACCTGTAGGCGTGTTGTCTTCAGTCACGTGTATGGTCGACTAAGTTGTGTTTGCGCATGCACTCTACAAAATCCAAAGGCACTCAATGTAGGTTGTTAAAATTACGAACAAAGTAAAAGACAACCAGCATAAGAAAATACCCAGGAGCAGCACAAATAGCAGATAACAAATGTTGATATTTGCTCAACACCGAGTCCCTCCTTGAGACAGTCGAGACCTCGCATTTAAGCAAAAGGAGCACACGAGCCATCATTCAAAAACATTTAAAAAAAAAAAAAACACACAAGAAAAAGTTTCCTTCGGCAGACACGGCGGCCAGTACGCCATTCCGCTCGCCATCCAAAAGGTGGACATCTTCCGCAATTGAAACTCGGGGGCCCTGTGATCCAGATCCCGCTGGTTATAATAAAAAATGGATATCAGATTGAGGCGTCACCCATTTTTCCAATTTCTGGAGGTAAACGAATTCATTGATGCGAAAACCACAGTTGAAAACAAATGGGAACTGCCATACCCACAAAATAGGGCCGTGTTCACCAAGGATTTGTACACCCCCCGCCCCCAAACACACGCGACACAAAACGGCCACGCACCGCTATTTAAAGATGGCGTTAATACTAATTGCCATTTTTGAGATTTAATAGGATCTTGCGTGCACGAAGCCAGAAAGGTTATGCATTTACACGCTGGTTAACAGGCTAAGTGAAAAGACCATTTCTCGCATCATGGATACATACGCGTGTTAAAATGAGGACTAGTTTTGGACCAGCACTTTGATACACGGAACTTGGTACACAAAAGTTCTGAAACGCCCAGTTACATAAGCACTTAGTCGAACACCGTTGCAGAATGCATAACGTTGCAACATTAAGTGGTTGTTTTCAAAGGATCTACAACCATCATCATGACAAAAATTACTTGTTATTGCATTTTTAACTACACGCTTTGCGATTTTCTACTACATATCCTTGCACAGTATTAAACAAGGCGCCGGTGTAAATTCCTTACCAGCGGAAAAGCCATGTTGGAACTTCTGCGAGGAACGGCACCTGAAAGAGGGACACAAGGGACTAAAAAAACATAAACCGAGATACAGATTGTATTTTTGCAACAATTCTAGACACGCCCGGATCAGGCCTCTTATAAGACGCGCGCGCCCCGCCCCCGCCGTCTCGTGCGCTTTCGGGTCCTCAAAACACCTGCGGGACGTGAGCAGGGAGCGTGAGCAAAGTATTGGCCCCGGCCCTAGCGTGCTCGCTTCACCTCCACCCTAAGGGAGGAAAGGAGATGGGAAAGTACTGCTGGTACGCACACAAGGCTCGATGGCGGAACGTAAGAACGAAGGACAGAGATGTGGATACTCTACTTCAGAGAGGGCCTAAAGTATGCTGCTGACAGTGGTAGAGGGTTCAAAAAAGTGCACATAGGAGCGATTGAATGTCATCGTTCATGCCAATTGACCCAATTCAGAACTGAAATTGACCCTCCTTCAAAAGGAGTTAATGGGGGAAACACAGACTCAGATTTTTTTTTTTTAAATCTCCCCCTTTCCTTTTCTAAGATGTTGTGATGTATGTATCATGGAGCACGTTTTGGTGTTTTCCAGAACAACCACCTCTAAATCGGGCTGCTAACCTCTTTAAGAGAGACAGATCTCTCCAGACGTTGAGTTTCTCAAAGGTAATGACTGAGTTTTAGTTCCTCTTTATGCTTCCTGGCATTAGTCTTGAGTAGGGTGTCCACCTGCCTGTTTTTAACAGGCCTGGCCTGTATTTTTAATCCTAGCTATTAAAAATATCGGAAAAGGCAACGAAATCCAGTTTTTTCCCTCCTGAAACATGAATCTAAAACAGCAAATGCATAAAGAAATTCAATAAAAAAGCATCGGAGACCTGTCTAAATCATTCCAGAATGATCATTTGAGCAAACGGGGACAATTGCCATGTTACAAAAGAATTGTGACAATTTTACAGAAATTCTTTTTCACCTATAATCTATTGACTGTTCCAGAATAGCAAAATGTAAACAAATCTCTGGTATTTATTTTATAAGGAAGGTAACAATCCTATCTTTGACAGCTGACTGTCACATAACTCAAACGTGTGCAAAGGACACACTAAAGAAGTATTTGTTATAGTTTGTCTATTGTTTTCTTGCTTGCTTGCTTTCCAGTCCATGGCCAGTTTCCCAATCACAGACAGTTACCACCTGCTGCAGTCCTAAGCTTCTGTCCTGGTCTTCTTCCTATCCTCCTGGTACTTTCTCATATATATTAAATACATTTCTCCTGAATTCTCTTGACCCTGCAGAAAGCAGGCACCACCTTTTACTTAGCCCTGCACAGAGATCTGTAGGGTTCCTGATGTAATGATCCTGTCTCCTAAGATGAGAAAATGTTGATTAGCTTTCTCAGCCGAAAAAGTATAAATTCTTGTAACAACTGAAGGGCATCTTTCTCATGATCTCAATCTCTGGCACGTTTGTATTCTCTGTATTTTACAATGTTGTGTGGTTGCCATTGGAAACCAGTATATGAAACCCTCTATATTTTTACCTTGTTTTTGTTTAGAGAGCTTGCTTATTATATGGTTGCAGGGAAACACCCACCCAGCCAAATCTGTCTTTCGCAGATAATGCATTTTCTTTTTTTAATACACCTCTCAGACTTAGATTAGCATGTGCACATATTTTCTTTAACACAGTGGTGAGCTGCAATTTGGTTTACAGATGCAGGTCAGGCCTTATTACTGTTACCTTCGGTGGGAGAGCTCATACTGGCCTCTTCTTTGTATTGGTCTGCCAGTTTCACACAAGTCCTTAGCTACATCCATGTGGGACTTGACTGGTGGGTACACATGTACTCTGTCTGTTCGAATTAACATGGATTGTATATGTGTGCATGACTGTATGTATACAGGAATCTATTTTGGGACTCCTGTGTGCAAGTGGGCAACAAGACGGAGGCCAGAACTGATCCTTGCCAGACTTGGATGTAAATTGGAAAGAGCTTTCTAGAATATTCTTGAGGTCCATTTGAAGTGGACCAGGCTCCCTTTAAGAATTACTGTGGATCAGATGATCTTTTCATGTGCAAGATTGCTCATAGTTTATTTCCTGCTTTCTCTCTTCCACAGAACTGTGCAGACAGAGGTGTATAGTGGTCAGGTAGGGAAAGATCATCTTTTCTTTTGTGCTCTTGTTCTTTATCAAGTCACAACTCACTCTTCTCCACTCTTTGTCCTGCCTGACCCCAGATTAAATTTTTTATGATTGACTATTGGATCATTGGAAGGGATGTCGACCCCCCACTTAGAGCATGGTGACGCTTGGCCAGAGCAAAGCACTTCAATCCACATTTTAGGCTGCTAATAAGTTTAAATATTGGGCACATTCCATGGGTCAGAGTTTTAGGGACTTCTCGTTGACCAGTGTCCAAATGTTCTCACCTGTATGCTGAAGAAAGACTTCTGAGTTCCAGGACAGGTGTGTCTTTGACAACCAGTCTCCCTTGCCAGGTCGGGAACAGAGCAGAACTTCTGTAGCAAACCTGCTAGGAACCTTGCGCATAACATTGTTTACAAAACGGGACTTGCAAGCAGCTCCACACTGTAGGCTTTCTTCTAATGCCCCCTTCCTCCCCCATTATCAGCTCAATAGTAAGTTAGACCACTGGACAGCAGAGGCAAAGGAGTCGATTTGACACAGAAAGAGCCCATCAACCCGAAATAGTTCTGATACCCACGCTTCACAAGGGGTAAGTTGCTCTATATATTAGTAAATTAATTGAGAGTGGATGTATGGGAGCCATTTCTTAATGAAATGTTCTTAATGTTTCTTGAGGTGTAGGAGATATTGGGTATAACTCCAGAGCAATTCCAGAAGTATTGGAGGCTGGTAAAAGCTGATAAAGGCAACTTGGACATTTCATAGTGATGCCAAAAGAGTGACATACCCTATCATCACTACTAGATTTAAGGGACTGGGTTAACCCATTTCTGGATTATACATGGCCCTCAGGAAAGATGGCTCCCACAATAAGCAAGGGAGACATGTAATACTGATTGCATTGTGGAACTGACGGATGCTCAAGATGACGGGGTATGATTGCCCAAGAAGAAAATCATGGGTAATATAAGATGGAAATTGATCCAATATAACGTCCTTCTTCAAATATACCAGACAGCTGTCCTGCATAATTGTCAAGAGGCATAATAACATGTGGGTGAACAATATCTCTAATAAAAGTCAGGCAGTTGTGAGCCAATATTATTTCTCTATTCTTTCTTTATTTCAACTTCATTCAGTTCGCCTGACTCAAGATGCGATATCACCATATATTCATGGTATCTTCTCTTCTTCTTTTCTTTAGGAGTTCCTGACAACCCACCAAGAGTCTTGTGAGAACACGGGTATTTGCAACTAAAACAATTATAAATAACTATTTGAGCAAAGTATTAGTGTAGATATCTATATTTTATTTTTTCCATTCTGCCAGACCACAGGGCAGACAGGGGCTACTGTGCTCCAACTGCGGTGGTTTCAGTCATTTGCCACAGATGTCCTGGGGTCTGTCCTACTAGGGTTTTGCAAACTAAGCCAGGTACAGCCCTTTCTGCATTTGCCTAACAGAGTAGTGAGGACGAATCACAGGCTACTTAGGGAGGCAGTGTGATTTGCATGGGAAAAATGACCATATATTTAGAGAATAAACTTATTTACGTTAGAATTGCATTTTTAGAATACGTTTAAATGCTATTGAAATGCTCGCTTTAGAAAATTACTTACAAAAAAGAAACGTGAATGCACTTTGTTAGAATATTAATAAATAAACAGAAAATCTATCACATTAGAACTAATGTAATAGTGAAAAATTGTGAAGGAGGGTGGATGCTGTGAGGTTGACGTCATAGTGTTTGCACTGGGATTGGCTGGTTGGTGTGTTTTGCCCTGGTATTGGTCGGTTGGCGTTTCGTGTCACACTGCATATTGGACATTGTGAGTTTGATTATGGATCACGGATTGGATAAAGGGTAACTGAAATTTAAAACTGTTATTTGATTGGTTATTGAAAATTTAACGAATAGGGAACAAAATCAAAACATTTGGTTTCACAAAAAAGATTCAGTCAATTAAATTGCTAAAATTAAATGTTTAAAGGATTTTAAGAAATTTGTGAGGGAAGAAATTGCTATTCCTGTTAGGAAAGGGGAAGAGTCGCCTCCTGAGGGTACCCCAGCTTACATAATGACTACTGAACACCTATTCAATTTGTGTTTGTGGTTGAAACATTGGATGATACTTACTGAAGATGAGGCTGCATTGGGTTTCCCTAGGTATGGAACCTTTAACACCAGAATTTTAGATAATTTGAGGGTAAAATTGTATGAGATGAAGCCACCACCTCGACCCATGCAATATGAAGCTTTACAGATTCAGGAAAAGGTTGCAAGAGAGAAGGAGAAGGAAAAATATCAAACGAGAGCAGGTAGACCAATGAAGAATTATGCAAACGCCCAATTGGATGAAGAGCAGCATAGATAGAGGAAGGGATTATTGAGGGAACTAGACTGTATCCAGTTCTTACATCAGAAGTTAAGGAGAAAGATGCAATTAAGCAAGAAGTGGAAGAATCAGATACTGATTCAGAAGATGAGATACTGGAAGAAATGTTGTCGTCCCGACCACCTCCTGTGACCTATACTGATCCAATAGAGATAAACATTAGTGTGAGTCAGACTGTGCCTACTGCTCCAGTACAACCAGAACTACCTTCAATTGAATGACCCATACAGGTTCTACAAATTGCCCAATCAGTAATGAGGCGACCGATAACTGTGATACCTATTGACTCTGACCCAGTTGTGCCACAAGTAATCCCTACTGCACCACCCAAATCGTACAAAGCCTAGAGGTTACGACGACCCCAGTTGTCGAAGTACTGACTGCACAGAATACACAGCTAATGTTGTGGAGACCTCAACAAAATTTACAAGCCTTGATAGACGGAGGAGGAATTTTGGTCTTTACGACCCCTTTGTGTTCTAGTGAGTTACCTGGAAGGGGAGATGGTGGATTACCAGCTTGGATTGAGGAACTGACTAGGGAAAGAAGGGCGGAAGCTACAGAGCTTACGAAGGGTGCAGAAATCAAAAAGGATAAACCGTTAGACATTCCAAAATTAAAAATTGATTTGGGGGAATTAATTAAGGAATGTACCTTTTTATGTAAAGAAATGATCTGCAGAGCAGCTACTCCACACATTTATTTAGCAGGAATAGCAAAGACATATGATGTGGATCTTACAAATAGTGTGAATTTGCATCAAAATTATCAAGTTGAATTGGATGACCAAGCTAATGAGAATTTGAGGATTGTAGGGATGCAAGTTCATATCATTGAATTGATAAAATGCATCTGCAGATAGAAGGATGTGTAGAAACTAGAACTTAGGTGGGCAAGAAAGCATGAAAAGAAAAAGAGTGAAATGGAAGGAAGACATGATGAAGTGGGAAAAGCAGCAGAATATCCATTGAGAAAAGTAGTCGGGGGTACTTATGTACATGTTCCATGGAATAGAGGTGATTTGACTGCATTTACAAACAATTTCCCAAAACTGAGAGACAAGCCGGTACAGTGGTATGGTGGGTGGACCAAATATCGAAAACACAAATATCGTCGGACACAATATCGTGTCAAAAATATCGAGGACAAGAATATCGTGATGGTCATTTTCTATGGGTAAGTAAAGTTTTACTATATATAACTCCACATATATGTACTTTGACGATATATATATCTTCAAGGTACGTAGATCTGGAGTTAAGAATAGTAAATTGATACCCATCTATTTGCACTTACCTACTCGATATTCTTGTCCTCGATATTTTGGACACGATATTCTGTCCACACGATATTTTGTTTTCGATATTTTGTCAGTGAACCCAGTGGTATAATCAGGTGGAAAGGTTTATTAAAATTTCGAAGGTATTATGGAAGGACCTGGATACATTTTTTGACATTGTGGTTCCAGCAGATTTGTGGTCTGAGTGGAAAATTTCTGTAAATGATCGAAAGCTGAACCCCAGAGAGAAAAGGGAACAGGTGCCCTGTCTCCTATAGTGATGGAGAAATATGAGATAGTAATAAGTTTCCTACAGGAAAATATGCCTCCTAAAGACGTTGACTGGTTGAAAATTAAAAGAACTCTGTAGCCAAAGGAAACTGTTCATGAATACTATCAAAGGTTGTTTCAGGTTTTTAAACAACATAGTGGAAGTGAATATCCTGAAGAGAAGGATATGGGGATTTTTGTGTCACAGTTTGTTCTGGGATTGAAGCCTGAGATTAGTTCACACATCACACACAATGGCAATCAAAATCGTTAGATGAAATCCTGTGATATGCAAAATATTGCAGTGATGAACTGGACATGAAACAGAGAAAGATCAAGGAGAAATTCATATTGGCTCAGACGAAGTTAGCACAGAAAGGTTTTCAAGGTCTGTCGATGAATGGAGGTCAAGGTATGATGCAAGGAGTTGTTGCTCCACAAGCAGGATTTGTGACAAATCCAAACGGAATGCGAGTGTCTCAGGGAAGAGGTAGAGGTGTTCCTACAGGTGTGTGATCTGGGACCGACATTGCCGCTTTAAAGAAGGTTACTGCCTGTCACATTTGTAATAGGGTGGGGCATTGGAAACGAGAATGTCGATTTAATCCTGAAAATATTGCAGGGCAAGCCCAAAATGAGCAGGGAATGACAGGTCAAAAGATGCAGATACGCCAGTTTCAAAATCAAATGAATGGTCAGAATCAAATGACACCTGTTATGCCAGGTTAAATGGGGAATCCCCGAATGAATTTAAACCAGTTACCGGAATTAAACTCAAATCCACATCAAAATAACATGTCTCAAGTCTAGAATCTGAATCAGGATGTGTTAGGGCAATTTCCTTTGTTTGAAATGGATGAGTTTCATATTTGAAAATTCCCAATGACAATGCCTGAAAGAGGAAAAGGATTGTTTATTTGGTGCAGTCCTAAAGGTAGACCAAATTGGCCCATATGTAGATGCAAATGTCTATGGTCACAATGTATTGTTTTTAATTGATACAGGAGCTACCCGATCCACAGTCAGGAGAGTGTAAGTTCCAGATTTACCTGTCTTGGGAAGAACAATTCAAGTAGTTGGAGTTTCTAATAAACAAATGTCAAATCTAATTTCAGAAGAAGTTCCAATCAGAATAGGGACATTTGAAGAAAAACACCAATTTGTGGTTTGTGATATCAGTCCAGTTAATTTATTAGGAAGGGATTTGTTGTTTAAATTAAACTGTTCAATTTATTGCACACCGGATGGTGTTGCATTTCAGACCCATGATGAGGATGTCAATTGCAAATTAATTAAACAAAATACTGAGGCAAGAATGTTTACCTTGTTGACAGTTGCTGGATTGCCGGAGGATCTCAGAACTACAGTAAATACTGAAGGCTGGGATTTTACCGGGAAAGATATCGGGCTTATAAAAGGTGTGGAACCGGTACATATCCAAATAAAACCAAATGCAGTTTTCCCAAGAACACCACCTTATCTATTGTCCACTGAAACGATTTCTGGATATACAACCTGTAATTGAAGATATGCTTCAGAAAGGCATACTGAGAGAATTAATTAGCAGTCCATGTAATTCTTGTATAATGGGAATTCAAAAACTGAACAAAATTATAGAATTCTACAGGATTTGCGCAAAATAAATGAGATAGTAGTACCTTGTTGTCTTGTTGTGCCGAATCCTGCTACTGTGCTTGTCCAAATTCCATGTTCTGCAAAATGGTTTAAAGTCATTGATTTGTGTCAGGCTTTCTTCTCAGTGCCTCTACATAAGGTTAGCCAGTTCATATTTTCATTTGTGTTGCAACAGAGAACAATCACGTGGTGTTGTGTCCCTCAAGGGTATACTGAGAGCCCTTCCATATTCAATCAGATCCTAAAGAAAAATCTTGAGTCTTTGCAAATGCCCTGTTACTCTGCGCTTGCACAATACATTGATGATTTATTGATAGCTTCAGAAACACGAGAAGCTTGCAAAAATGACACCATTGCATTATTGAATCATTTGGCAGAAAACGGACACAGAGTGTCTCCAGGTAAACTGCACTACTGTAAAAAAAGAAGTTAATTATCTGGTACACATTATTATGAAAGAAGTCAGAAAGGTGTCACCGGAAAGAGTGCAAGCCATCTTGCAGATGAATTTACCTCGAACACAGAGAGAGCTCAGAATGTTTTTGGGCATGGTTGGCTACTGTCGACAATGGATACCAAATCTTTCTTTGACAGCAAAGCCTCTCCTGAGGCTGACACATCGAGTTGTGTCTGATCAAATTCTTTGGGATAAGGAGTGCACCAGGGCCTTCCTACAGCTGAAAGGTAAACTGTGTCAAGTCCCAGCTCTAGAATGCCAGACTATACAAAATAATTTTCTTTATTTTGCAGTGAAAGAGATGGGAGTATACTTTCAGTGTTACCACAGTCTGTAAAAGAGCAAAAACAAAGTGATGGGGCATCCTTTATTAGTGATGGTTCCTCATTCTGTCGAGGTATTGCTTACCAGAACAAAAACACAATATCTGACGCTTAATAGACTCAGTAAATATGAGCAGAGTCTGCTTGCATCAGATAATGTCACTATCAGGCATTGTAATGTGTTAAATGTATCTACTCTGTTGCCTGTGATTGAATCAGAAGACAAGGATGATGATTTTGATCATGCTTACCTAAGTGTCACTGACCTATGCACAAAACCACGTCCAGACATTAACACCCCCGATTGAGCCTGACTATGTCCTATTTGTTGATGGTTCATGCCTGCGAAGTAATAAAGGCACACTGAGGGCAGCATATGCTGTGTGCACTATAAATGAGGTGGTTAAAGCCTCCTCGCTCCAATCAGTTTTCTATGCACAAGTTGCTGAAATAATTGCCCTTACCTGAGCCTGCAGTTTAACTGCACAATTGAGAGTCACCATCTTTACATACAGCCAGTATGGTTTCAGTGTAGTTCATGGTTTTGGGGAATTATGGATGCAAAGAGGTTTTTTAACTTCCACAGGATCGCCTATTAGAAATGGGCAGAATGTTAAGAATCTATTGGAAGTGTTCCAACTGCCCAAGGAAATTGCAGTCGTGAAATGCCCAGGGCATCAAACAGGCAGTGGATACTTTGCCATATATAAGCTGACTCAATAGCTAGGTAGTGTGCCATGCTAGCATACAAAATCAATGGAGGTTCACAGTAAATGATGGTTTCACTTACAAAACTGATGAAGAATGTGCTAATGCAATGATGATGGAAATAACTGACACATGAGAAGAATTGAAGAGTACAGTAAACTGCAACAGAAATTGAATAGAATGGGTGGATCAAAGCAAGCTGTACAAAAAATGCCAATGACATTTGGTTGTCAGAAGATGGAAGACCAATTTTGCCAGACAGCTTGTTATTTCCAATGGCTAGGTATTATCATGCATACACACATTTGGGGAGAGATGCAATGGTAAGGCTTTTCAGACAAAGTTGGTTTAATCCAAGGTTTCGATTAATTGATGACGGAAATTGCAGGAGGTGTGTCACATGCAACAACTGAATGTATGGAAAAAGACACCAGTCAGAAGCACACACCTAGTGAGAGTAGGTGGTCTCTTTAACAATTACAAATGGATTTTAGCGAGATGCCTTGCAAAACGGGCTGAGATATAGCCTTGTGATTATCTGTGTATTCTCACGGTGGGTGGAAGCCTACCCAACGAGGAGAAATGACAGTCTCACTGTAGCTAAACTGTTACTACGCGAGATCATCCTTAGGTTCAGAATGCCAGTCTTTCTTGAGTCAGATAGAGAAACACACTTCATCAACGAAGTGATAAACATGCTATGTGCTTCATTACAGATTGAACAGAAATTACACTACAGCTACAGACCAGAAGCGTCCGGCATAGTTGAGCAAATGAACGGAACAATAAAGTACAGATTGGCAAAAGTTTGTGCTTCAACATCATTGAAATGGCCAGATGCATTACCGTTGGCACTGATGAGTGTCCGATGTATTCCAGATCGAAAGACTGTGTTCTCTCCACATGAGATACTCATAGGGAGGGCCATGAGGTTACCTGCTGTTCCAACTAATACCTTGGTGAACATCACTGATGATTTGATTATAGACTACTGCAAAGCCCTCGCTGATGTGGTTCATTCTATCTCTCATCAGGTATCAGCTGCCACGCCAGATTCCCATCACAAACAGTGCCACAACCTCAATCCTGGAGATTGGGTCGTTATCAAGAAGTACGTTTGGAAGACTTGTCTTGGACCCAGATGGAAAGGTCCCAACCAAATTCTGTTAATAGCAAACACTGCTGTTAAATGTGCTGGAGTCCCAAATTGGATTCATGCCACACACATGGAGAGTGAGCAATCCAGAGAAAGGATCGCTGGTCTATGATCTTGAAAGAAGAGCACTAGTAGTTGCACCACCAGTAGAGACAAAACCGACCAGTGGCACCTGCTAGAGATCAAGCAGGAGAACAAGCAGCAGAACAAGGAGAAGTAAGGGGTGAATACGAAAGAGAAGTGCAGGTTCCTGAAATATCCAGTGATGAAAGCAGGGAGGCTGAAACAGAATTAGGAGAGAAGCAAAATACTGCTGAAGGAACGAGCTCTGGAACTAAAAGACAGTGCTGACAAGCTAAATGGCCAAAGAGTTAGAGTTAGAAAGAGATAAGAAGTCTATCAATAGTTCGTATTCCAGAAATAGTACCTGAAGAAAGTGAGACAGAGGACAACAGTTTACTTGACTCAACTCATCAAGTTGTGAGAAGATCTAAAAGAACTCGATTACCTTGCAGAAGATACTCAGCCCCTGAATAGTCTTACTATGTAAACTTAGCATTGATGTGACTCTGGAAGATTTATGCAAGGTAAATCCTGAACTACTAGAACCTCCCTGAAAATAAAATAATTTTTCTATTAGGAAAGATTTTATTAAGATAAAGAAGTTCAACGGTATACAAGAACAAAATTGAACAAGGTCTATTAGATGGTTATTATTTTGGTTATTTGTTTTACAGAAGACTAACCTAGGTCCGAGAAGAAAGTTACAGAAGAATAGAGATAACATATTAGAAGAACACAGAGTAGGGTTAAGAATTGTCTGACAGGGAACTGTCCAGAAGAAAAGAAGAAAAAAAGAATAGTAAGAAGAAGAAAATAAATATATAAAAGTAAACAATTTCTAATTCCTGACTCAAAAGGATGTGTTGTATTAGAAAGCATCGTAAATGCATTATGTGTGTAGTTTTCATATTAAGTTTTAATGATTTCCATAGTGCTAATAGGATTTTATTTGACATCCGATTCAGAAGCCCATAGAGTTAACATTACTAATGTTTATGCACAAAATGTTAGAGACAACACTTTTACTAAACACTCCACAATTTTTAAGGAAGAGGATTACTCTACGAATGCCTTTTCTAGGTTAGTGCAAGAATACTCAACTGCGTTAGATGTTAAGAATTGTTATGTTTGTGCACAGTTCAGTTTCAGAAGAAGTCACCTACTATCACTTACCTTTATCTTATGCAATCTCATGCAGCATTTTGCTTTCACTAGTGTATACACAAGAACATTTTGAATTTTTATACTCCAATTACGATTTAGTGCTATCACAAGTGCCTCTTAGGGAAAGTAGGAATTTACAACCGCAAAGAAAAACAATGAACAGAGCCTGGTATTTTTTCTTCCCACATTTGCCTATAAACACTATAGAAGCTGACAAAAGAAATTTGACGTGTCTAATGCATCCAGAAGAGAAGGCCTACATTATGACCTTAGAGGAAAGATACATAAACATGACTAAGACTGCTGATCAAAAGGGAGACGTGTTAGAGAATGCGTGGAGAAAGGAGAAAAATGAATTTAGGAAGAAAATTAAATATCCAAAACTCAGATTAGACAGCCAATTTAAAGGGAATGTTTGTTTTTCATAAAAGAAGAACACAGAAACAAACACAATATGTTGGGATTAGTAGTTATGACCATACGTTCAAATTGCTTAGGGGGAATTGGCA
Organism: Calotriton arnoldi; assembly: GCA_963921515.1. Classification (NCBI taxonomy): domain Eukaryota; kingdom Metazoa; phylum Chordata; class Amphibia; order Caudata; family Salamandridae; genus Calotriton; species Calotriton arnoldi. Next base: position 1,961,039 of record CAWUFW010000977.1, read on the forward strand.
AATTTTACAGGGAACTGAAAATGTAATTCCTGGAGTATACTATATTTGCGGATAGAATGCTTACTTTTTATTACCTGCTGATTGGGAAAAGACATGTTATTTAGGTATACTAATTCCAAAAATGTGTCATGTCAATAGCATAGAAGCATTAACTTTAACACTACCACGCAGACATAAGCGAAATGCAGGAAGCTGAGTGGGGATAATATTAAATGATGAAAAGATCAGGAAATTTACATATTTACATTTACAGGAAATTAGCCACGGAAGTGGATAAAAAGGCAACTACTGCATCTAGAGCTTTATTACTATTTAACACAGAATTAATTGCTATAAGGTCTATGGTTTTACAAGACCGTCTCGCACTAGACATCTATCTGGCTGAGAAAGGGGGTGGTTGGGGGTTTGTCACATGCTGAAGCAAACTCATTGCTCGCACATACCAGACGAGAGTAAGAAAATAGAGGAATTTGCAGGAAATATATCAAATAAGAGACCTGTAAAAACCAAGTCTGTATGAAAATTTCGGGAAGGGTTTCAATATAATTGTGAACTGGTTCTCGACTGCTGGGAAAGGAATAATAAAAGCTATATTAAACATCATACTAATTATTGGATTATACCTAATATTCCTATATGTCTTATATTTGACCTGTAACTATTTTCTGCGCAAAAGACATGATGCTTATCAAAACGTTTCCGAAAAGACATGGCTTTAGTGGGAATAATGAATGACGACTACATGAAAACACTACAACAAGAGAAGGATGGGGAACATGGCGGCCGTCCGGTAGTGCCGGTCGCAAGCTCTCTTGCTCACTCGGCAATCTGTCATAAATTTTACCTGTGCGTTTATAATTAGGGTTCCGCAGCGGTCTGGAGACGCCGACAGGGGTTTGCGTGACTCCCGCGAAGGCTTCCTGGAGTCGTGGTCTGCCTCACCTTGCGACGGCGGTGCAGCCGCAGAATAGTGTGTTAGCGGAGGCGGCAGCGTAGCTCGGTAGGGGCTGGCGCGCCACCACCAGGATCGGCTTCCGGGGCAGCGGGAGCAGCGGTTTTGCAGTCTGCGCCCGGGACTGTGTTTGCCTTTCTGGGCAGGGCATATCTCCTTACGGCAGCAGAAAAATCAGCAAGGTCGAGGTGGAGGGTGTCGCTCAGAGCTCCCTGATGACCCCGGTAAGGAAAAGGAATCAGAACTATGTTGGAGTAGGTGGGGCCCTCAAACCCTTTGAAGTTTTCCTTCTAAGAGAGTAAGGAATCAACTGAAGTCTCTGCCTGTTTTACAAACAGCTATACTTTGAGAAGCAGGGACATTTGGGGAAAAGGGCAAAACGTTTTAGCCCCCCCTATAAAAAAGAACCCACCTTTGGCCCCTCAGAAGAATTTAGACAACAGGGCTTCTCGCAGCCTCCTACAAGCTCCCCCACTCTCAGCACTTAAAAGACCAGTTACAGACAAAACTTTATTGGCCGTAGGAAGTAGGCGCTCCAAAAAGAAAACTGATTCTGTGAAAATTACGCCTTCACTCCGTTCTTATTTCAAGGTCCAATCTCAAGGTGCCCAGACTGTCCCCTCCTCCTCAGCTACATGCCCTGTTCTTGTGCATGTTCCTGAAACTAGTGGGTCTCCAGAAGCTATGGAGGATATCGCCACCACTGAAGGTGGGAAAGATATATTATGTTTAGAAAATAGGTTTAGCCCCCTAGCAGCAGTAGACAATGCGATGTCGGATCAGAGAACCCCCAGGCTTACGACCATCTCGAATCAGTCCCATGACCAAAGAGAATCACCTACCGTACCGGGCAGTCAGGCTGAACAGTCCTGTATGGAGAGACTCTTATCTACCCTGTTAACGGAGGTCAGGGAAAGGTTTGCAGTCTCAGAGTTAAACCAACAAAAGATACAGGGTGCATGTGAGGCGTTGGAAGATAAGATTAACAACCTGATGGAAAGAGTTGGGGCAATGGAGGTCTCTATGGAGGATCTTTCCAAAAAGGTCGACACTAATAAAAACGAGATTTTGAAGCTGAAGAACGGTTATAAAGAGCTTCGGGATAAATTAGAAGCTCTCGAAAACAACGCAAGGAGGAACAATATTTGGATTCAGAATGTTCCGGAGGGTCTTGAGGGAGAGGACATCAGGGGTTTTACGATCAGCCTCCTAAAAGAATTTAATATGGACATGGAAGAACGCAGCTTAGAAGACGACATTCAAAGAGTTCACCGTGATCCCTTCTCGAGAAGACCAGGGAAAAAAAATCAGAGAAGGATCTTGGTGAATTTCAATTCGTACTCCATTAAGGAGAAAATTCTTGCCGGGGCCCTTAAAGCAGGAACATATAAGAAAGGAGAGTGGTCTTTCCATATTAGATCAGACATTTCACGCACCACGGTAGACAGACAGTGGGAGTTAGGGACGTTTATTCAAGAGCTGAGGGGGGTGGGTGCTACTGCCAATCTCCGGTTCCCTGCCTCCCTTAAGGTGATGTGGAACAATAAAATGCACAACATTAGAGACCCCATTGAAGTCAGTACCTTGGTTGAACAGATTAAAGCACATCAAAAATAACTTTATTGCCATTGCCGTGTGGTAGCGAGAGAGCTCAATCGGAGGTAATCACTAGTTATTTGGGAGGGTTCCCCGAGGTGGGATGGGTGGCTCACTTGTAAAAGTAAAAAGAAAATACTAAAAATAAGCACAATCTTTTTTTTCACTGGGTGTGGGGGCATGTGGGTAAAAAGTTAAAAAAAATGTCCTCATTAGCTAATATGGCTCAAGTCGATCGATTAGTTATTTTTTGGCTCCCAAACATGTTCAGTAAATTTAGGCCACTGCGTAACTGTTTACTCTTTCTATGATGAGTTTAGATAGATCTAGGCACTTGAAAAGTTTATCCTGGAATGTTAATGGCCTTAGAGCCGTCCCCAGAAGAAAGAAAATCCTGGAGTATCTAAGACTCTCAGATAGTGAGGTCTTTTTTATACAGGGGTCCCATTTGATTAAAGAGGTCTGGGCTGAGATACTCAAAGGGCAGAAGTGGATTGACCATTGTGTGTGTACCACTCAGTCGTGTTCAGTGAAGGGGGTTGCACTCCTCTTTAAAAAAATCTATCCAAGCCACGTTAGGGGATTGTGTAGTTGACCCTCTTGGTCGATGGCCAATAGCCAAGGCCAAAATCCACGGTTCCTGGCTGACTTTCGTGGGGTACTATGGCCCTAACTTAGATGATCCTGCCCCTCTTCGTGCTTTACTCCTTCAGCTGGTCGATATTAATGATTCTATCATTCTGGGAGGGGACTTCAGTGTAGTCATAGATCCAGCCCAAGACACAACATCCAGGAGGGTAGTTGCTGCGACTCTCAATATGAGAATTGCCTTGAAACAGTTGATGGTGGACATTGGTCTCATGGATATTTGGAGACTTATGGGATGTAAGGAAGGGAAGGCAGGGGGAAAGTTTACTTTCCATAACAAAAAATGCGGTCATAGATCCATGCTAGACTTTTTTTCTTGTGGACTCTGTTACGGGCCAGAATACCATCATAGTTACCCACGCCCCGGAACACCTATCTGACCACTCCGCAGTCATTTTAGAGATCTCCCTTAGGAATAGGCCCCTCTCTTGGAGATGGACCTTAAATCGTTCCCTACTTCTTGAGTCACAGGTAGTGGAGAAATTGAAAGCTGCGACTAATGATTTTTTTTCTCCTTAACATAGACTCAGCCTCTTTGCATATTGTATGGGACACTTATAAGGCTAACTGTTGCGCAAAACAGGAAGGTTAGGGAAGACATCAACAAACTTGAAGCTGCAGTATATACCCACCAACTAGCCCTGGAACAAGCTCCCAATAGTCCAAATGTATTACAAGCTGAGCAAAAGTTGCAACTATCAAGGTCAGAGCTCGCCGACTACCTTGAGGCAATAGTTAGGAAGAAATGGGAAGCCAGCAGGTTGTCCCATCATGAATACGGGGAGGACTGTGGTAAACTGCTTGCCTGGAAGACTAAAACTAACCAGACAAGGAATCTGATCAAAGAACTTGGGTGTCAGAATTCAGGCAACATAATCTCCGACGATGTCGAGATTGAGAATGCTTTTGCACATTTTTTTCAAGATCTCTACACAGAGGACTTGACGGTGGGTGGAGATCAAATTGAGAACTTTCTTCAAGACCTAGAACTTCCATCTCTACAGGGAACGCGAGAGACGACCTGAACAGTCCCATTTGTCTTGAAGAAACTCTCCAAATTATCAGTAGCCTAAAAAAGGGGAAAGCTGCAGGGGCCGATTCCATTCCCAATGAGATCTATATGATTTTAAAGGACGAGCTTGCCCCTATATTGTTATAGCTTTTTAACTCTGCTTTCACGTATAGCCAGGATCTTCCATCCTCTTGGGATGTTGCCACTATAACTATACGCCTTAAACAAAATAAGAACCTGAGGGCCTGTGAGTCTTATAGACCCATCTCTCTTCTTAATAGCGATTATAAAATATACACCCAGATCTTAAAACGACTGGACAAGGTGGTGGGAACTTTGATTCATACCGACCAGAAAGGTTTCATGAAAGGGAGACAGCTTTATGAGCTAACCCACGAGTTAATAGGTGCAATCGACCTGGCTAGGGAATATGGGAGCCCTTTAACAGTAATGACCTGTGACGCTGTGAAGGCCTTTGTTAGGGTCGGTTGGCCTTTTTTTGTTTAAGATGATTCAACGTTTCACCTTAGGAGAGGTATTCCTAGCAGCAATTAGGGCCCTATACAAAAATCCCTCGGCCAAGATCCTGGTTAACGGAAACCTTACTAAGTTAATAAACATCGGCAGGGGGACTAGACCGGGATGCCCCCTCTCACCCCTTCTTTTTAACCTTTACATTAAGCCATTGGCGTGCAAATTAAGGGCATGCTGGAACACCTTTCCCTCTGCCTGTAATGGTTGTACGAAAAAAATTGGGTTGTACGCAGATGATCTGATGATCTTTACAGGAGATTTGTCTAAGTGTCTTCTTGCAATCTGGGAGATTTTGGAAGGGTATCAGGGTACTCCATAAACCAGCAAAAAACAGAGTTAATGCAGTGGATCACCCATCATATGTATGTCTTAACAAGACAAGAAACGAGATATTTGGGAGTCCAAGTAGTGCACAATTTAGAGAAATTAGCTCAAGTGAATTTTGAAAATCTATCCACTAGCGTTAGAAAACAACTACAGGCCTGGGGAGCCCTCACACTGTCCTTTTTAGGTAGATCCAATCTCCTGATAATGTCAATCCTCCCGAAGGTTACCTTTTTGTTTAATGCTATCCCTTTAGAATTTAAGAAGGATTGGTTTAAGAAGGTGCAAGGGGAGTTTTCCAGTTTTATCTGGGGAGATAAAAGACCTAGAATTTCCTGGACAAAGCTTCGCAGAAAGAAAGAACACAGTGGTATTGTTAAGTCCAGATCTTTACCAATATTACCATGCTTTCCATTTGAAGAATTTCCGACAGCTTTTGATAGGTAGCTCTTGTCTGTCCCCGCGTTTTAGGGCTCTCACCGCAGGCTCTCCAGATCAAGCAGATTTTTTCCTCCTTAAATTCGGCCACTCCAAATTTAAAAAAAAGTCAGGCTAAAGATTCTTGTGGGTGCATGTAAGATCTGGCACCAAGTAAGACTTTCCCCACAAATACCTTATTACAGCGACGCAGCCCCTATTTGGAATTCCCTTGGCCTTCCAGCTTGCCTTCTTGACTCACTTGCAATTCCTCTGCGGGAGAGCGGTATTCATAGATGGGGACAACTCATAGAGGATAACCAACTAATCTCATGGCAGCGACTGCTGGAGATCTCTGAGGGCTCGGATTCCAAATTCAAATATTACCAACTAGCAAGCAGGGCAAGCACCCTGGGAAAATACGGTAAAGGGAATCGGCTATTGGAGGCTAGGATACGCTCACGGCCGCTTTTGCGGAAAGAAGTCGCAGAATGGTACTGGATGTTAATTCAGGCCGAGGAAGAAGTGCAAACTTTGCTGACGGCAAACTGGAGGAGGGAACTGCCAGACCAAGACCTTGAACTACTATGGCAAGTATCTATGTCTCACATGTGGTCATATGTGAAATCTTCACCACTTAGGAAGAAACATCTCTTTACTGTCCATAAGGCCTACTGGACGCCACAGAAACTTTCGAAGTTGGGAAGTCGGGAGGTGAAGAAGTGCCCCAAGTGTGGAGAAGACAATACGAACGATGTCCATATGTTCTGGCAGTGCCCATCAATCCAGATCTTCTGGCACAAAGTGGGTAAGACCATTTCGGGATTCCTGGTTCAAGAGATCAAGGTGAGCCTGGCTTTGGTAATCTTTGGGGTGGTCCCGGGAGGGGAGGGTTACAGGAGCCTTCTTAAGACTCATAAAGCCTTAATTTCTGTTTTAATTCTCCTTGCACGTAGAGAGCTGTGTATCAAGTGGATCCTCCCCTGTTCCCCTATCGAGGCAGAATGGATCCGATCAGTACAAAAAATATCGATTCTTGACCGGGCCAGTTATCAAGTTAAGAGAACAAAGTTCTGGGAACTCTGGAATGACTGGTTTAAATTACATGTTATTAATTTAATTTCCTGAATCATCTTAACTCTGCCCTTTATCTGGTTCTTCGCCTCTTTCTTACTCTTTTTCTCTCCCATCTCCTGTGATAAACTAATGGTCCAATGATTACTGATATACTTTACAGGTTGCATGGATGGGAATTGTCACCCCCATCCATTAGCTTCCTAAACATCTATTTGCACCTGTACAGAGGAGTCGGCTCTTTCGACCCACAAGAGACTTCATTTTGGCCCGGGATGTTGTTTACATCCCTCCCTTGTGGAGAGACCGGGTACTCCTCATCACAGTCGATTAGATCCTCTCTGACATCTCAGCATAAGTTGATAAATGAGGACAAAAAAAAACACTACAACACTCAAGGGGGATAAAAAGGAAGAGACTGGATACACAGACGGGATACACTGGAAGACGAAACTGCATCTTAGATTCAGTTTTGAAAATGAAACCAAAAATTATATGATGATATACATCATCAAAAGGGAGGGAGTTTGGGAAAAACGACCATGTATTTAGAAAAATTGACTTATTTACTATGTTAGACTTGCATTTTTAGAACACATTTAAATGCTATTGAAATGCTCGCTTTCGAAAATGACTTACAAAAAAAAACGTGAATGCACTTTGGGAGAATATTAATAAATAAACTGAAAATATATTGGATTATAACTAATGTAGAACTGGAAGGTATTTTTAGAAATGCTTCATTTATAAATGCATGTTTTCAACATTTTGCACCAAGCAACTATACTTTAGCCTGTGCACTGACTAGGCCCAAAAGCTTTCCTTTCACCTTTGCTCGTAGTAAAACATTCTGGGCACCTGCCTAATATTGATGTCATCTTTAGAAATGTGCTGATCATGTTCATTTAGTTCCTCACCCCATGTTAAATCATTTCACTAGAATATAATAAACTTACTGAAACTGTAAAGAATAAATGGTGACAGACTTTATAAATGTTGCTTCCAAATAACTTGATATATGCTTTCACATTACTGACTAGTCTTTATCTATGCAATGAGCTTATAATACATCTTTTAGCATAGGTAAGAGGGTTCTCATGGGAACCTTCCCTCATGTAATAATTATGTTAGAAAACTGTATCAACCCTGACAACAAGAGTGCAGACTGTGGGAATCAGAAGAAGATGGATCGTATGACTTATGACACGATCTTGTGGACTGTTCTGATTGGACATCAAGTGGAGATGCCATCAAAGTTGACACTTTTGTGAGAAAGCTATAATAATGAGTGTTCCTAGGTAGTTAGACACACCTCTTTATTTCCTTTGCCCGTTCGGTGGTCCTGCTGCTGGAGTTTTCCTATGCCCCGAGACTCCTCTTTATGGAGAGCGGATTCCTTTTAGATATTCTTGAGGTGACTTGCCTTTATTAATTTATGGTCGATGGTACAGTACACATTGCTATTATAAACACAGTTGGTATAGCAACTGTAGGAAACTCGGCTGAGTTTTCCAGACCTACTCTTTATGAAAAATTCATTCCTCTTTGTACGCTCTTTTCTAATGGGACTCTTCATGGGTTCTTATTTAGAATAGGTCCCTTAGCTAGTTTTTGAGTTTCTTCATGGAACACATGGCTTTCAATGCTGATTTTTAACCACTTCTTTTATTTCTGTAAATTACTAACCTGAATAAAGATAATTAGAAACTCTAACCTTATGATAATATAAAGGTTTTACAACTATCCAAATCTCTTGTCATTGACTCATCGAAAATTCTAAATGTCCATGATGTTTTAATGACTCTCTGTAGGGAAGCTCTAATTTTCCAAATGGTGGAAAAGGTCCGTTGACCTCTCCGAAGCCCTGGCATTGTCCATGGTGTATGGTGTATGTAAAAGAATCTGAACCATCTTGGATAGTCCTTTTTGAGCTCTAGCAGGCACAAGCTCAGAACTCAAATACAACCATATGACCTGATATTTAGGTCCTCCATAGATTACAGGATGCTGGTGGCACCTACAGGGAGAAAGGTGATATTAAGAAAACAGGAAAATAGGTCTAGTGCTGGTGTTGTATACCCATGCAAAATGTGGTGTAACAATGACCATTAATTGCAAGTATCTGAATAGTATACGACTCAATGACATGAGTCGTATACTATTCAGATACTTGCAATTGATGGTCATTGTTACACCACATTTTGCATGGGTATACAACACCAGCACTAGACCTATTGTCCTGTTTTCTTAATATCACCTTACTAGCATCCTGTAATCTACGGAGGACCTAAATATCAGGTCATATGGTTGTATTTGTTCCAACCTGACTTATTTGTTTTGTCATCTGCATTTTATTTCACTACTCAGTAGCAATATCTTATTGTGGTCCTGAGGAAGGCCGGGATTACTTATAATCCATTCGGCTGAAACATGTAGACCCTGTTATTACATCTATGCAGTTATTATGTTAAAACTGCATTTGCACTGTTTTTAATTTGGATATCAAGAGATAACGAATAAATCTTTTTTCTCTTGCTACCCAATTTTATTTTCACCTTACACACCTATGCACTGCGCCCATCACTCACATTCATAATATTTCCTCACATCTGTTGGATCTTAGGAAATCCTAGTAACACTAGATTCTTTTGAAAACATCTGTGAGCTCCCCTCTCTTAGCGAGAGGGTTGTAGCCCTTGGTTACACCAGGTTGCAACCAGGAGGAGATCCCAGATGATGAAGCATGTCACTTCGGTGAGTGATGGGAATCTGTCCTTTTTTAGGATTTTCTTTTTTTAAAAGATTACAGGTTCTTAGGTCTCTGCTTATGCTAGGGTCGGTTACCAAACAGTTGACAGACAAGCTGCCTTTCCCAATAATTCTGACGCCATAAATCAACATGTAGGTTGGTTACAGCACCAACATAAAAAGGAAAAACAAATAGAGCCACTCCCTTATTGGCGCCCCTTAATTATTTCTTGGGAGTGTATGTGAAGTGCAGAAGTGTGGCTGCTATTGCGTCACAGCACACGTGCATCTGTGGCAGAGATGCTGCTGACACTGGACAACTCACTGTCAGGAGCCTCTGCACCCACACCACTTGCAATTTGTGCAGTTTGTATTGCCTCCACTGTAGCAGTTATCATGCCAATGCCCCTTGAGACTTCCCCACTGAAGTGGCCCATCTCCATCTGTAGCGTCACAGTATGCTACAATAGTGTAGTGCTGGCCTCTGCGAGTCTTCCAATGACCCTGGTCATGGCATCCATGCGCACAGAACTGCTCCTCTCCCTGTACCTTCGCGTGCTCCTGTCCTCTGACATCTCAGCGCAGAGTTTTTCAGTGGCAATTGTAAGTTTGTCCATTTTTGTGTCCATGCGGGCCTGATTGTCTGCCATCTGATTGACCACTGTGCTGAACCCTCTATAATGAACTGTTGCATTATTTGCAATTTTCTGTTGACTATTCTCATCTGTTTGTGCTGCAGGAGCTGAACCTGCAGCATCGACGCCTCAATCCCACCATACACTGTCTGTTGTTCGGCAGTCGCCTGAGACCCAGAAGCCTGCGACATGTGACTGCGCCTACGGGCATGCACAGTGGAGTGCTGCTGTCGGGACCTGAGGATTGCCTTCAGGGTTTCAGTGGGCGGCTGTATGGCATCCTCACCCTCTACCGATGGTGGCTGTGGGGAGAAGGACACCTGCTGGAGTGGGCATGAGGTGTAGTGGACAGACTGTCCAGCACTTCTGCTTCTTCTTCCACCATCTGTGCCTGCTCTTCACCCTCATCTATTGGGCCTTCAATGTCTTCCCCAGGTGCACCCAATTTGATAATACCTTTTAAAACATTACATGTGGAACACATTCTCATTAGTTGTACAAACATTTTATTCTCCAAATGTCTGACACTGACTACACTGTTTTTGTCTGTGACTGTGAGTCCCATAATACACCATCTGGGCTATTTTGGACATAGAATAATCCCATCCAGATATGTCTGTTTAAGTTCCTTTTACATGCATGTGGACACCAGGTCCAAGCTCAGAAATCATGCCATAGTTAAAATTTTGCACTTATTTTGCGATGGTATAGGCGAAGATGTGTCCAGGTTGGCTAATCCAATAACAGCTTCTGGCCCCAGGGTGAATTCCACCATTGCCTCCAGTGTAGTGGGTGGGGTGCAGTTGAGTGTCCGCATCCTGTGGCATGGTACTCGTTCAGGCCTATTGAGACATTTTCCTTCATGCATGAACGAAGGTCGTACCACCTCTTGCAAATCTCTTCATTTTGCAAGAGGGCTGTGCCACACCCACAGCATTTATCTTTGCTGCATCACCTTCCATATGTTGCGCTTCTATGTCTCTGACATAGTCATGGAAGCCCGGTCAAACAGGAGGTCTTGGTTGTTGCAACACTCCTCAGTGAGAATCGCAAGTTGCTGCTCTGAGAACTTCAATTGTCTCTTCCTTCCACCTGCGTCCTCCCCCTGCTCCTGGCTGGCCATTCCTGGTGTTGGGTGACTGGTGTTTGGGGTCCCCAGATCACTACCTGTGCTCTGCAGCTCTACAGCTACTCTCTGCCTCCCTTCCTGGCTGCTAGGATCCTGCACTTCCTGTTTCAGGGGTCATCTCCCTGATCCAGGAAGCAGACTTACTATTTTTTCAATACATTCGCTATTTGCGACCTCATTTGCTATTTGTGACGCAATTGGTAATTGCAAATAGTGATTTCCTATTGTGCGAAGCAACTCGTTTCTGAGTCACAATTTGGGCCCAGTCAACTTTCGTACATGCCGTTTTGCGCTTTCCTAATTGTGATTCGCTAACAATTGCAATTATAAAAGGATATTTCAACATCTGGCCCTTAGTCTCTAGTGTTCGACTAATCTGGAGCTTAATCTCTCCCCCCTCGCAGGTGGAGGCCTGCACATTATTGTTCTTGTAATACTAATGCAAGAATTATCAAGAGGAATAATGTGTCCTTTCCCTCCTTTTTGAGAGCATTAACTATGATATGAATGAATGAATTTTGTACTTGTAAAGCGCACTGATACCCTGAGGCTTCCTGGCGCTGAACGCACACCGCTGTGGAACCCTTCCTGGCTTTTCCCTGTGAAATGTCCACTCCTGGGCACCCCCAAGGTGAAGCCAGGCATCCCAGCGCTGGTGGGGCCGTTGTGGAGATTAAGCAAGCTATTGCCCAGAGTTGCAGAGTGGGACCCATGATTAGAATAGGCACCGAGGCGAGAATTATCAGGTCCGAGGAAGTTGAGCCCAAGACCCGCTGAGGCGGGAATTGAACCCTGGTCCCGGGCCAGATCTCTGCATCATGGTCTGCCGCTCTAACCATTGAGCCACACTTCTCCACGTCTTATTACTTTCACAAATTGCAATTCTTATATATGTACATATAATATATTCCCTAATGTGTATGTTCTGGTGTCAGAATAGCTTTGTTTTATTAGTAGGGATCATTATTTCCTTTACATTTATGTATACCTTTTTGTGATGAACCTTTAGAGATTTTTGATTGAGGAACGATTTTTCTCCATTCTTTATGGCACTGTTCAGAGTTTCTGCATGTAGTCTTATCCTATTCGGTACTCTCCATCTGTTCGATATTGGCAGTGGTTAACCTTCTAATATGGTGGCCAGTCTAGGCATTCTTCTGTGTCACGTACATACTAGAACCCGATTTTATTAGTTTTAAGCCAGGACCTCTTAGTGTATTTCAGTTAGCATCCTAGATCTCAGCCCTGGGTGGATCAAGACATCCTTGGGCCTCCCACGATGACGGTCCTACATGTTTAAACCAAGTGACATCACATCACACGCCTTCATTTCCCAAGCACTTTGCACGTTGCATGTGCCATGGCTGATACGCGATACCTTTTGGCGGTCCAGCTCGTTAGTGGTCTTCTGGATTGAGTAATCCCCCTGAGCACACCGGTAGCACATCGCGTATCAGTCATGTCACAAGCTACTGCTTGTAGCTTGTGATACGGCTGATACGAAAAAACATTTGGTGGTCCAGCTCATTAGTGGTCTGCTGGATTGAGGAATCCCCTCGAATCGTGTTATTAAGGTGATGGTTTTGTTCTATGCTGCAATTTCAGATTTGTTTACAACATATCCATTTACTGTGTGCTTTTGCCTTCAACACACAGTTGCACGCCAGCCAGTCTAGCATTGTCTGAAACACTTTCCGTTACAGAGATACCAGGACTAAGAGTGTGTCTCCCAGCACATATATGGCATTAATCAGTGGTTCATAACCTGGGGTCCGAGGCCCACTGGGGGTCCCCGAGGCCTACTTAGGGGGTCCTCAACTGTTTTACAAAATGTAATAGTATTAAAACTAGTACAATAAAATTAATAAAGTATATACAAATAAAGACGCAAAATTGTAAAATGTTTTCTATATTTGATTGTGAATTAAACATAAATATTTCAATATTTGAGAATTTGTTTTGTGTATACATGTTTCTGTATTGCTGTGTATTGTTTTGAGGTTCGGATCATAGAAATTTCTTCGGCTCGAGGTCCCCGGCTTCCAATAATGACTCAGTGGGGGTCCACAGAAGTAAAAATGTTAAAAACCGCTGGCATATCTGGTTGGTGTTGCTGTAAAATAACTTGTAAGCACTTCTCAGTCATTCTACATCATTTTTCTGCAAGCAGACTTTATTGAAACATTGTCAATCTTCATCCAATATTCAAAGTGGAGTGCATCGCATCTCACATCGAGGGGGCCTACGCCACCCCACACTAGTTCCAGAAGTACAGTACAACTCCCTCAAAAAAGATAGCATCCCTCCACCTGAGTTGCTTACTTAGACCTAGCCAAATAAGCAGGCAAGCTTGGAACACATTCTTGCAATTGGAGGAAGGCCCCATGGTCATGTAGAACAATCAAAACACCTTCCTCCCCTCCCTTCCCGAACCCTGCGGTACCCACCTCCCTCCCTATCCTTTCCATGTGCTGCGCCGGGACGTGTGGACTGAGGCGATAATCTTGTCAATCAAGTGGAGGGTGCCATGTGGGGCATTACTCTACCTCACACAACTCGCTGCGTGCACTGGCTGGGACAGCCATGTCCAAATGCCATCTCCCGTTGGCCTCCTGCAGAGCGGTCATTCTATATTATACACATGAGGTCTGGTGAGATCGATTTGTGCAGTAGCGGGTTCCCAATTAATGTAGCCAGCGTTTTATTATGGTATATGTCACCTTAAAAACACTTTTGCTCACCCTGTTATAAACACACAAGGGGGACCTCTGATGACGCCCACTGTTCATCGATTGTCAAGGAATCTTAGGCATGGTCTGGTGCTTGGGGTGTACTCTCTCTGCAGGAGACTATCGCACTGATGGAGTAGGCAATATCCACACATTGGCAGTGGTGACATAATTAAGTACAATTTTTGTAATGACATGTTCTGTAACAAATATAATTTGTCAATAATTTGTTTTAAGTAACAGTTTTGATTTTATTGTTCACTATAGTGTATGGATTTGCACTTAACCTTGTTGTTGTCCTTATAGGCCGAAACGCTTCGACACCTGGTAATAGGAGCACAACAACATACCCATAAGAATACAAAGAACATACCAATATGCAGTTGAATTAAGAGTTTTACGATCAGACACTAGAGAAGTGGTTGTTGTTGCTGTGTCCAGATATTTTCATGCAGCCTGGCTCATTTGTAATCACAATGGCCGCTTGATGGATGAGTGTCAGGATCCCGCTACCACTCCATGACCATGTCATGATCTAGTATTGTAATTCCCCAGCCCAAACGTTTAAAAAAAAATCATAATAGATATGGGGTAGAGGGCTGAGGTTTTGCGGGGCCTAGTTATCTCCCTGAAGCACTTTACTGCTTTGGAAATGTTCTGAGAAACACTGTGCTGATTTGGAAATGTTATTTGCAAAAATGTTTGTTTTATTTCGCTTTTTACTGCAGACGTGAACTTTCACTTTTGATCAATGGCATCATAGTGCAATCATGCTTTTAAAGTTTTGAACTTTACAGAAATGGAGTAGGTGACCAGAGATTTAGCGGGGTTTAGACTCCTTACAAAAGCACCTTATTGATATAGAATGAAAATTGTTCCTAACTATCGTGTAGGAAAGTTTCTATTCTATTTAGGACGAGGAGGCGAGGATTATGCTTCAACTCGCTTCACTTTTATTAAAGCAGCCATTAATAACAACATCTGCTTTAATCTTTTTTCGAAACAACGGAGTGAAGAAAAACCACATCTTTAACCTTTTTTTGAAAAAAAAGAACACAATTAAACTAAAAGTCCCATGAGACCTTGGGAGAAGGCTCCCATTACGGCCAATAGCAACATGCTTGTAGTCCACAGGGCCAGCCAATCCAGGACCCCGATTGCATACATAGTCCTTCCTCGCCTTTGTTCATCCTCTTTCATCGCGCGAGTCAGGTCTTCGTTTCTTTCTGACTGGTCCGACTTGTTGCCTTCGGCACATATGACCAAAGATAAAGTTAGGGATGGATCCATACCTCGCGTATCGTCATAATTCTAAAACATTCGTTTGCACATGAACAAGTCAGCCATAGAGTATACATTAATATCATACATCATCATAAACTTGTACTTACACCCTAGGAAGGGACTCCAAAGAGAATACCTTCTCGCCGGGTGGGATAATCCTCGCCTCCGCGTCCTTAATAGAATTGAAACTTTCCTACACGATAGTTAGGCTCAATTTTCATTCTATGTCAGGACCGGAGGCGAGGATTATGCTGGTTCAAAGCTTGTTCACCACCAAATTAGCCATATCCAGCACCGGCTTGAAGTAGAATCTCTTAAACGTAGAATCTGAGTACCAATCCGCAGCATTCATAATGTCCTCTAGTCTCGCTCCCAGCGAGAACGCCTTAGAAGCCATAGATCCTCTGGCGAAGTGGGCCCCAAAGGCTGACAGGTTGATGCCTGCCTCCTGCATGATCCACCGTACCCACCATGCAATGGTAGGAGAGGACACTGCCATATGTGGTTTTCTCAGGGCAATAAGGAGTTGTCTCTCCCCCGGGGTGCGGAACTCCTCGGACATTAATTCATACGCCTTCAGACATTGAACTACAAGGAGTTTTGGGGAATCTGTAAAAGCCGGATACATGATGGTTTTGGTATGGGATTTTGACCTCCTATAAATTGTGAATGATGCCCCTGAGGGGGAGAAAATCCTTCCCTTTATATCCAGAGCTCAGACGTCTGATACACGCCAGCAAGAGACCAGGCATAACAGCATTGCCAACTTGGCAGACCGCTCTTTCCGAGATAGGAATCTGTTCGGTTGCCAGGAAAGGGATCAAGACCTGGTTGACATCTGAAAGCACAGAGTATCTCGGGCCGGGGGGAATAGAAAGTCTAATTCCTCTGAGGAGGCGGCACACAAAGGGGTGTTCCCCCACCGGAGCGCCGTCCACCGGCGAATGACCTGCAGAAATGGCGAACCTAAAGGCGTTGATAAACCTATTGGCCAAGCCTTCAGTCGCCAGATCTGCTAAAAAGTTCAAAATGTGAACGACTTCCGCGCCCACGGGATCCACACCCCTTCGCAGACACCAAAGTGTCCAGCGGATCCAAGCAGACTTGTACCGCTTGATCGTGCTGTCTGCCCATGCCTTAGAGAGGAGCTCTTTAGCTTGGCACGAAATCCCTGGGATCGACCATCGTTCCCTGTAATCTGCCATACCTTCAAGGGGAGGAATCCTTTCAGCACTAGCTGGTGGGGTGTCCGATCTGAATTGAGAAGAATGTGAGGAAACAGGGGGAGTTGGATTGGAAAATCCCAGCAAAGTTCCAGTAGAACTGAAAACCACACTTGAGACCTCCAAATGGCGTGACCATGACGACTTCCGCCTGTTGGCGCCGGATTTGGGCTGACGCCCGAGTGATCATGGTGAAGGGGGAAAGGCATACCCCTTCTCCACCGACCAATTCTGTAAGAATACATCCGTTGTGGCCGCCAGAGGGTTCGGCCTCCAACTGAAAAACCGGGACAGTTGATGGTCCAGTCGGGACGCAAACAGGTCGACAGAAAAAGGACCCCACGTGGCTTGCAACTGTGCAAAGACCCCCGGGTCTGAAGACAGCAGACCCACTAGGCGGGCTATCTGGCGCAAGGAAGACTGAGACTTCGCTAAGGTGCACCGCAATTTGTGCCGTATCTTGGCAATCTTTCGAGAGGGCAGGCTCAGCGTAGCGGTCAAGGAATTGATTGTTAAACCCCAAAAAGTCGCCGTCTGAGACGGGGTCAGAAGGGATTTCTTCCGGTTTATGACAAAACCCAACCCTTCCATGAGGTGTATTGCTGTCTGCAGCTGGGTCGTCAGTTGCTGGGGACACTGAGCCATGAAAAGCATATCGTCTAAATATACAATGAGGCAGATGCCGCGCACTCGGGGGTGCTCCACCACTGGTTTGAGTACCTTGGTGAAGCACCAGGGAGCGGAGGATAGTCCAAAAGGCAGGCTTGAAAATTCGAACGCCTGCTGACGCCAAAGGAACTGAAGGAAGCGTCGATGTGGCGGAAAAATGGGGACCGCTAAATAAGCGTCTTTGAGATCGAGGCGGACTATCCAATCCGCCGGTCGCAGGACATCCCTCAAGAGGTGAAGGCCATCCATCTTGAAGTGCCTGTATACTAGCCACTCCCGCAGGTTTATCACTGGTCTTTGGCCCCCGTCTGCCTTGTCCACAAGACAAATATTGCTGACAAATCCGTGGGGGTGGATTGAGGTCGGTTAGATAGCTTGTTTGGCCAATATGGCCTAGACCTCGGCATCTGTTAACACCTCTTCCGATGCAGAAAACTGGATCGGACTGGGTCTGGACGCTTGGAAGAGGGTCCCATAAAATTCTATGTGAAAACCTTGGGGGGTCTGTAACACCCATGCGTCCGAGGTGAGAGCTCGCCAGGCCTCTGGAAAGGATGTTAGTCTGCCCCCCACATGTATGCTTGACGAAGGGAGAACACTCACCGGAATTGCTAGTGGCGTTGTATCCTCTGGAGCCTTTCCCACGGAAACGTTGTGCTCTGGTTGGATAGAAGTTTGCGAAGCGGGATTGGTCCTGATAGCCATTGCCTCGCCTGGAGCCTTACCCTCTTGAGTAGGGTTGGGAAGCAAAGCGGCCGGCCTGGTGGCCCCTACCACGGCAGCCCCCTTGGAAAACCCTAGAAGGGAACACCTTCTTAATGGACGTCTGTGATTTGTCCAAAGAAGTGAAAGTATTAACGAACTTCCCAAGTTCTTCAACAAACAAGTCTCCAAAGAGACCCCCTTGGGCCACTGCCCCTGCCTCAGATACGGTCAGGTCCCCAAGTTTGGGGTCCACTTTTATTAGGAGGGACCGCCTGTGTTCATGGGATAGGGCGCAGTTGGCATTACCCAAAAAGATAACTGCCCTCTGCGCCCATCCCGAAAGCATGTCTGGGGGAAATCGCTGAACCCGTGGCCTTGGCATCCTCCGCCATGTCTAATATTTTTGTTAAAGGGCCTACTGCATCTAAGAGCTTATCCTGGCATGCCCGCCAGGAGAGATTGATTCCTTTTTTAGGATCTTTCATAAATTTTGTTAGGAATGTTGCCATTTTGGGGTCGATCTCAGGCGTTTGGGCCACCTTCCCCTCTAAGCTGGGTCTGGGTCATTCTGCTTTCAGGCAGCTGCGCGCTTCTTTTTCTAAGGGGTTGCGTAGGTGGGCGGCCACATACTGCCCTACCTTGTCACAGGGGACCCAATCAGCGGACCGAGGGTGGAGTTGCTGGTCCGGGTCTTGCATGTCGGACTGGGCTGGGGCCAAAGGAACTTCAGTAGAAACTCGACTATACCGACCCTGGAAGGATCGCAGTGCGTCTGCTCTGAAGGAGCCAAGGGGATAAATATTACTGACCCCGAAATGGGGAGTCACTCTCCAGGCGTAAGGAAAGGCTCCGGCAGGCACAGCAGCCGGCGCGCATCGGATCCTGTCAGTTTCAGCACTGACAGGAATCGCGCGTCTAGAGCTGAAGCCGTCGGAGCCACAGCGCCATCTGGCGGGCGGCAGACCGCACCGCGGCACCTCAATTTACAGCTGCGAACGGAGCGGAGAGATGCTCCCGCGGCCCGAGTGGAATCGTAAAAGATTCCCGCTAAGCATACAAAGCCTGAAAAATACTACAAGGCCACAATCAATGTTATAATCAAACAACAATAAACGAGCAGGAAGAAGAAAAAAAACTGACTTATCTTCGGGCTGCAAGCAGCGGAGAAAGAGGGTGAACAAAGGCGAGGAAAGACTATGTATGCAATCGGGGTCCTGGATTGGCTACCCCTGTGGACTACAAGCTTGTTGCTATTGGCAGTAATGGGAGCGTTCCCCAAGGGTCTCATGGGACTTTTAGTTTAATTTTTTTTTTTTTTTTAAAAGGTTAAAGATGTGTTTTTTGTTCGCTCCTTTTTTTTCGAAAAAAAATGAAAGCAGATGTTGTTATTAAGGGCTGCTATAATAAAAGCGAAGAGAGTTGAAGCATAATCCTCGCCTCCGGTCCTGACATAGAATTGTCTGTGCAATAATGATTGTTTTACCTCTTCTTTTTACTGAGCGCTTGCACTTTACAATGTTATTGATGGCACCAGTGTAAATATGTGTGCACTCAGTGTATCTTTTCCTTTTAAACTATTGTCTGCTAGTTTATCCAGGTGGCTAATGCATGGATTATTTTATTGTGGTTTTATGTATTATATAATCAAAAATAAACTGATTGATATATATACAAAGGACATACATCTGTACGATATTAGAACCATTTTTGGACTCTCATATACCTTCAGGCTTAATTGCCGTGCGACCAATAGGTTGGACCACACAGTGAAATACATATGTGGACACCTTGGCTCTAGATAATTGAGCAACAAGGATAAAGTGTGTTTTGTAGACTTTCATAAACAAAATTAATTATTTGACCGATGCAATAAATTATTTCCTTAATGTAAAAAGACATGCCATATATGTATTATAGATAGAACTCCCAGTTTTCAGTTTTTACGGATTTTTACATATAAATACAGACGGAAAACTATATTTCCTTTGTCTGTATTTATATTTATAAACGGCAAAATACTAGTAAATTTTGCCGCGCTGCTATGCTCCAGTGCACAAGACCGTGTACATCACGCGTGACGCCATACACAGAGAATGCGCGCAATGCTGCGATGCCGGTCTTTCACAGAATCATCCCGGAGCGTGCTGTGGTCAAGGGGCTGAGCTGTCTATCCTGGTCGGCGCGCCGCTAGTGCCCAGCCCAGCAGCGCACCAGATCTCACACCAGCCTGTCAGAGAGCTACAGGCTCTGCAGACTTAGTGACGCCGCGGCTGAGTGCTCGGCGCTGAAAGTATTCTTAAAAGTAGATGTTGGACCGGCACCACAGCTGCTCACCCGACTGGACCCAAAACGAGTTAATGCGGCAGACTAATGCGCTTGTCACTGAAAACTCCAGTGAGGTCAGCACAGACTGACTCTGACTGCAATGTGAGACTGCAGAATTCAGCTGTTAAACAGGGCATGCACAGGCAGCTGAAGATGAATGATCGTCATGACCGCAGGGCACTAAAAAAGCTATTTTTTTTAGAAGCAGAGAATACCTCACTCCACCAGGCACTTACTCTTTGCGAGGCGAGTGGCAATTCGGTACAGGCTGCCTCGTGGCCTCAATGACTCTGAATCACCTGCGGCAACGCCTGGAGTGATTCTGAGAGCGGCTCAGCTGTAGAGTGGACCACGGTGTGTTCTGGGCTGCTGAGTGAGGAACCACTTCGGCGATCCCTGCACCCAGCTGATGGCCGACAGTGGGGTGATGGGTCGGGTCCGGTCACAGGATCATTTAATATGATTACCAACCCACGGTGCGAGCAGGGCCGAGCTGCGCTGCCACTGCCAGCAGCCAAAACTAACTTTATTGAACTGCCACCCGCTCTGCTAGTGCCGCGGGCGGCAGGACGTCCCACCAATTAAAGTGTGCATCACAAAAGGCAGCTCTTTACGTTTCAGTGATTAGGCCACTGAGCACAGGGGGTCCTGTAGACACTGCCCGCAGTCTGGTAAGAAGAGGTGAAAAAAAACAACAAAGACTCGTTAACAAGTGAATGGCCTTTTTAAAGACCTGTAAAGTACTCGGGTGCGGCTGGCAGCTTATAAACTGTGTGTGTGTGCCCGGGAAGCTGTCTCAGCCCGGGCTGACACACAGGATGGGTGGGGAGGAAGGGGGGGGGCTTTGAGCCCATTGGGTGTTGCGCGCCTGGTGGGAGAGATGGCCCTACTGTGCAACCGGGAAACCCGTACAATCCATGCTATGCGGTCTGATCACTTGGAAACTAGTCAGCGCAATTTGAGTGCTTGGCATGGATGTTTTGACTGGTTTGTGAAACAATGCAGGGGAGACAGCTACCTACAGATCTGTACATTCATCCTCACAGTTCGACCAAATAGAACACTAATTCCCTCCAGCAGAGCCCTAGCCAAGCAATTGATTGAAATTCCTCAAAATGGATTCCCTCATCCTTGCAAGCAGCTATTGCCCTCTGAGGTCTTCCCTCTCGTACATTGACGGTGGCAGTGCCCTCACATAACCAAGCGCATATGTGCATTGTCAATTTAAATAAATGTGGAAAAATACAGACGGAAATGGCAAAAAAATAAATACCATAAAACCGGGAGCACTAATTATATAATAATAATACAAACACTTGTAAAGCGCGACAGCTACCTCAAACAGAGGTGTCCCGGCGCTAAGCGGAAAATAGTACAGCACTGGACCGCTCAAGGGCCAAGTCATAGTCCCTCAGTCTTCCTTAAAAAGCCAAGTTTTCACCATTTTCCTAAAAAGGGGCTCCGAATCAATAGTGCGGAGATTGCTCGGCAGAGAGTTCCACAGTTTAGCAGCCCCGAGCGTAAAGGATCTACCACCCATCCGTGCCTTTTTAAAACGAGGAATACATAGTAGATTTTGGGAATTGGATCTCAAGGTTCTGGATTGTTGGTAACCACGCAATCTGTGTTTCAAGTAGATAGGGCAGTTACCATGCATAGCACGGAACGCCAAAGTCAAAGCCTTGAATTTGACTCTTTTCCTCACTGGGAGCCAGTGTAATGCTTTTAAATGCATATGTATTAATGCTCAATATATGGTTGAGAAGGGTTGTATGTGGCATCTATTGAAATAATATTTCTGGCTGAATAACACGACAGGTGCAATACACTGGTAGCATTGTGGACTAGAACATTTTTTCAATATATCCTCACAGAGAACGCCTCTTTTGCAGCAGTATTATATGTCCAGGCTCTGGCTGGTTATAAGGGCTTCCCCTTTTTAGGTATAGGTTAATGTGAGATACAGTAAAATGAGAGGCACTGCAGTAGTGATCAGTATCAGAATTACTGATCAGTAATGGTCATACCTAGTGGTTGTATCACATTCCCGATACAACCACTGGGTATGACCATCACTGACTTTGAAGAACCTGCTGCGTGTTTTTACATGGTTTTATCACAAACCTATGTGCCTAGTGTTTGTCCAAATCTGTTGTTATGCCTTATATTACCTTCTTCTTTCCTTCCTTTCAGGTCCTGCATGGTACTGATTGTCTCCCTTTTCAGGAGTTTATCCTTAACATGAAGATGACAAGGTAAGAAATCAACTCTGTCACAATAAGCTATGCTAGATGCAGAGGAGGCGTTCGACTCGCTCGAGTGGCCCTTTCTATGGGCGGTGTTGCGGAAGCTTTGACTCCCCTGCGGATTTACCTCTCTAATCCGACTCCTTTACTTCTGCCCCATGGCCACTATCCGCGTTAATGGCTCTCTAGTGATCCATTTCCGTTATATAGAGGCACAAGGCAGGGTTGCCCCCTCTTCCCACTCCTCTTCATACTGGCAATGGACCCCCTGGTCCGGCACCTATAGGAAAAACATATCAGGCGCTGTTTACAGTTCAGAACCGGCCCACTGCTACTGTCGCTCTACGTAGATGACATATTGCTTTTCCTACGGCACCCCACTGTAAACCTGAACCCAGTGATACAGGAAATCCAACAGTTTGGCGTCTTTTCTGGGCTCCAAATCAACTGGAGTAAGTCAGAACTTTTCCCACTAACTAAATCTACTCAACAGCTCCACAGCATGTTCCTTTTGCGGTGGTGTGCTGATTCTGTCAAATACTTGGGGTCCATGTCCATTGTGACAAAGAGCAGATCCTTCGCCTCAATTATGGCCCCGCTATTGACAAATTAACCTTCCAGGTCGAGCAGTGGATCCGACTGCCGCTATCGCTGGCAGGGCGCATCGCAATAATCAAAATGATTGTCCTGCTCAAATTCCTTTATCTGTTCCTAAATGTACTTATCCCATTTAACTAACGCCTTCTTTGCCACGCTGCAGGGCTCTTGGTGAGATTGACCTGGGCTGGCCGCCAGCCAAGGGTGGGGTGGGATATTCTCACTTTGCCATACGAGAAGGGTGGGTTTGGCGTTCCCTATTTTCACCCTTATTTATGTGATAGCAGAGTGCCAGTATGCATATCACTGGTATCACGGGGATGCAAGGCTCCCATACAGTCAAATCTATAGGGATCTACCTGGCCCTACGTCCCTGGCGGTTTTGCTCCCGCTTAGGCTGCCTTTGGACGCTAGGGACATCCAGCAACTCTCCACGACATGCTGGGCTTGGCGCCGCCTCCGGCACCCCCTAAGGGCAGAGGACCTGTATTCACCCGCGTTGCTGCTTGCGGGCAACCGATGGCTTCTCCCACTGCTAGACTCCATTGTCACACGCACTCTCAATCAATACACACTGTATACCACAGGGGACCTTTTCCCTTGGGATCATGTTGTTTCCTGGACTGAGGACGCCCGTTTCACAGATATGACACCTCTGGACAGATTCAATTTACACCGAGTACATGGGGCCCAGAGGGCACAGGTCCCCACATATCCCATTGCCCCCTGGAGATTTCACCCCCCTCTCCGCCCTTATTGAGGATGACACTGGTGAGCATTTAGTTTCACAATTATATCGCAAGTGCCTAGACTTGCTGCCCATGGCTGACGACCGTCTCAGAGAAACCTGGTCGGAGTACCTACAACGCCCTATACCTGACGATATATGGCACTACTGCTGCACACAGACCAAACTGGTCTCCCCAAACCACAGGGACAAGTTGCTACATTTTAAATTTCTGTGCCACATATATCTGACTCCTAAACTGCTGGCCAGGATCGATTCAACCCGTTCATCGCGTTGCCCCAAGTGCCATACTACTGACGCTGACTTCATGCAACTGGCGTGGCAGTGTCCCCACATACTACAACAAAAAGAGGTAAATGGGGCACTTGTAGGTCCAGCATACGAGCCCCAGAGAACCTGGTTTAGAGGAAGAGGTATGCAGTTCCTATGGGAGGGGGAGGGGTGGGGATTAGAGGCTGGGTCGGTAAACACCCTCACTCTAAGGTGGAGACGGGGTGTTTCCCAATTTGGGAAGTGGGGCCCTCACACACCCGGTTGGGTGTCATGCTTCATCATAGGGCTTGCTCCTCGTCAGGCCAGTGCTGCAATGCCTGATGGGCACCCTATGAGGGGCTCTTTGTCGGAGTTCTTTTTCCCAAGCCGTTAGGTGTGGTGCGGGTATGGGGCCTCGTGGTGTAGATGTGGACAGGGTATGTGAAATGATGGTGTGGGAAGAAATAAAATGGGGTGCAGTGGTGGCCCGAAAACAATTTAATCTGCGAGCCCACTGGTCCCAATTAAAAACAACAATGGTGTCGCCGCTGGTATAATGGTCAGAGGTGGCTACAAGTTAGTGGTCAACATGTTTCTCGCCTTGTGTGTCATGGATCACGTGGCTATTCGTCAAGACCAAAAGGGGTAGACTACACTAGCTACACAGTGGTTGGTTCGGTGATGCTCTCAGGGGTGAACCAAGCACTCAGAAACCTAGTATTGAGCTACCTTTTTATGAGACAGACCGACCTACACAAATAAAATGACAAAAAGTCACAAAAACATAAGTCGTAATTAATCAAATGGAAATAGATAAGGCAGCCTCTTAAAGTAAAAACATGCCAAGTTTCATGCATGGGTGGTTAGTGCAACCCAAACTGTGTTTTAGCCGAGTAACAACAAAAGAACAAAACGTGACAAAAGTGACACACAACAAGGTACTGAGGTGAGGGTGGTGGAAAACCAACCACCGTCTAATTATTGCAGCATAAAACTCACCCGATGCGGGTGGTAATTAGACTCCGTCAAGTTACAGGCATAGGGTGTACGTTACAATAGTTAACGTCCTAATGGTTGAAAAGCAAAGAGAAATTTTTCCAAAGTTGGGAATAACAAGAGAGACGAGTAATAATGGACGTACGCCACACAAGTGCTGAGCGGCGTCCACAGGTGAGGAATAATACTTACAGTTCAGCCGGAAGGCATTGCCGTGAACCTACCCCTCACTCCACCTGCTCTGAAGGGTATGGGGGGTGTGTGCAGGTCCAGCATATGTACCCGGCGAGCTGCTGGATCCAAGGCGAGTAACGGAAGCGGCCCGGTCACCTGTGGAAGGATGTGCAGGCCGTCACGAGAGTACTCCACGCAGTGGCGATGTAGTAGCGTAATAGTGACTCCGGGAACATGGAGAAAATGCTGCATTTACCGGCATACGCTAAAAATAGAAATTACACTGAACAATGTATTACCAACACCTCTAAAACAGTGAGAGCCCAGCTGGAAATCACTCCTGACGGATATGGACATCAGAAAGTTTAGTGAGGGTGAGGCAGGCGGAATGTGTCAATAGATCGCCTATCAATTACAGAGAGGTGAAATGTAATATTTGAAGGGGCCAGGACTGCTCTGGATGCCTACATCACAGAGGAAGTGCTCATTGCGGGGACCCTCAATGTCGCAGGATGGTGGGATAACATAACCTAGGAACTATGTGGGGGGAAGGTTATCTATTGACCTAACTCCATGGGATATCTTCGTTGAGACCATTCCTGTCGCAAGACAGGCGCAAAATCCAGCGCTGTTCTTTTCTGAAGAGTGCCTGCTTATTCAGCTGTGAGTGTGCCTCTATAATGGTCCATCTCAGGCTGTCTGGAGCGTGGCCTTTTTCAGCAAAGTGCTAGCAGAGTTTGGTCTGAAGCTTGTGGCAACAGATGTTGCTACGGTGTTCCATAATTCTAGTTTTTGCCATTCTCGTGGTCATGCCAACGTAACACAAGCCGCAAGGGCAAGTGATGGTGTAAATACACCAGCTACTGGACTGACCTCAGACAGTCGATATAACGCTAGCCCCGGACCCTCTGCTGGCGTTGCTGGGGTATGTCCGCGGTGTTCCAAAAGGAGTCCGAAGCTTTGCTGCAATTGCACTCCTATTCGCCAAACGTGAGGTGGCGATACACTGGGGAGGGGAGTGTACACGGCAACCCACCGTGGAGAGTTGGCTCAGAAGTCTTGTCTTCTGTGACACGAATAGTGAACTATACACCCAGATGCAACCACCCACATCCTGCCCCATGATATGTGGCAGCCACTACGCACATATTTACTACACTCCAACCCGACTGATGATGACTAGGGGCGAGGGGGGGGAACTAGACCCTGCTGTACAAAGGTGCAGGATGCTTCACTTACCCCACTTCTCCTAGGCCGGGAAACAAACGCAGCACCTACGCACTCCAATAGGCATATAGGCACTCCTAAACTACAGATCTTCTCATGCAGATACAACATGGATCATACCACATGTTCACAATGTATTTCCTACCCCTTCATTGCATTGATAATGTTGCATCAACCTTCACTGTACTTGCTATTCTGTTGATCACTCAATATGTGTAATGTGCAAGTTTTATTGTTAAAATCATAAATAAAGTTTAAAAAAAAAACTCTGTCACAATAAGATGAATTTTAGTAGAGCAGGAGATAAACCTAATTGCAACTTACCCAGTGTTGTTTTTTCATGTAGTGTGGAAGAGTCCCCAGTATCATGGTGTCTGGCTCAGTCCTTCCTCCTTGTTCTGATCCCTACAGTCAAGAATGGAATGGTTGAAGAATGTGACATGAGCAGCATTAGAATAGAGCTCTGGCCTGTTGCCCACAAAGTCCTACAGAGATGGTGGCATGGTGGAATGAGAGCTGGCCAACCCTTGATACTGTTGTAGCTGTGACAGGGAAATGACAGAGGAGAGCTAACTGGCTGCTTGTGCTTCCCAATAGGAGCCTGACAGGAGCCATTGGGCTGTGAAGAATGCTGCCGACTGTGCCTTTGAGTGAGCCCGGTGACACTCAGGTGTCAGAAGATAGCCTGCCGAGAATCTGCAGATGATGTGCATTACAGAAAGAGGCAAGAGGAGTGCCCACCAGTGCTCCGAAGGTTAGTACGGGGCTCAGCCCAACATGGTGAACGTGACCTAGGGCAGAGTTGAGTGACAACAGATAGGAGGTGTTCAGCCCCCTGTGAAGCATAGGAAAATTAGAGGACAGTTGTCAGTGGAAGCGGCTCAAACCTTCAGTCATAGAATAGACAGACCTGGAGAAAGGGCTGTTGGAGATAATCAGGTGGAGAGGGTTGCCTAGTGCAGCACCCTGGGCCACAAAAAAGATATGAAGAAGACTGGTGGGCACCGCAGGGTCAAAGGGGAAGAGGCTGGTGTGAGAAACTGGGTTGTTGGTTGACTGGGGTGTGAGCCCTGGTCAAGCAACAATCACAGTCCCTTGCAGGGTGAACCACAAAAAGACACTAAAGTAACCTGTACTTAACTCTGGGTAACTTAGCACAAAAGGCAGACCGTCTTAACTTAGAGACAATGTGTAAAGCTTTTATGCAGCACACAAAGTTCAAAGTGCCACTTGCAGATTTCTAGTCACGTGAGATAGGGTCAAAGACAAAAAATATGGCTGACTGCGATATAGCGTGGTTCGGATACAAGAAGTGGATTGGGTCCAATCAACACTTACCTTCGGACTTAGAAGAAATTCTGAGAAAAAGTCTCTGAGAAGGTAAAGTTCAGCGGGGCAAGGCTGCAGAAGGTGTCCAAGGAGGGAGGGTCGTCATCGGATAGCCTTGAGTCAAAGCCGTGGTGAAGAGTTTTAAGTTTGGACTTAGTCTCTAAAATAGAAGACAAAAATTTCCAGCGGGACAAGGCAGAGGGCTGTAACCGAAGACAATTTCCACACGGATGGATACCTCTTTGAGAAGGACAGCTCAAAAGGATTAGCTTTTGTAAAGAAGAAGGTAACAAGAGAAGCCGCAAAAGCAATCCGACCGGTGATGTACCTCGGGCGGATAGGCGAGCAGATTGGTCCTGGTCTCCTCCTGGTTCTCAGAGCAGTTTTGGGACAACATTTTTCCAAGTCCTCAGTTTTGGGATTTGGCCATCTGGGCACCTTTAGGACCACAACCAAGCGTCTAGGACTGGTGGGACACTTCTTGGGGGTTCAGGACTCACTCAGGCTGGGTCCAGGTTCAAGATGATGGGAGCCTTTTGTGTCCCTGTGGCTCTGAACAGGAGGCCAGCAAACTAGCCCTTGGAGTCACTCGGGTAGTGCTGGGTTCAGATGAAGATGTAGGGCTCAACACCAGGGCTGGCCTCAGGCAGCAAAGTCATCTTCCATGTACAGCATAGCAGTCTTGCAGAGTGCACAGCAGGTCACAGCAGCAGACAGTCCTCTGAAAGTCCTACTGCAGGTCCAGGAGTGAACTCAAGAGTGAGTCTGAAGGTCCTATTTTTTTACCTTTGTGCCTTTCATTCTGGAAGGTGGGAGAAGCTTCTAGAAAGGTTCTTTGAATTGCAGGTAATTTCCTGACTCCCCTGTACTGGCTTTGAATCTGGTGCAATGACAATGTGAGGTCGTTATGCCCTTTGTGTGTAGGCAGAGCACACCCTATTCAGTTGCAAGTGGGGCTGTGCTCAGCTCTGCTCCCTGATCCTGCCAGCAGATGGCCTATTGAGGCACACCTAATCCCTCTATTGTGTGACTGTCTAGGAGGAATTCACAAAGTCTGCCAGCTACACCCAGTCATGTCACCCAAGACAGGCTGCAGGCATAAAGGGATTACGGCAGGAAAATGGCAACTTTCTAAAGTGGCATTTTCAAAATTGGAATGAAAAATCTGACTTTACTATTAAAAAGGTTTTATCATTACAGTTCCATAGTTAGCAGACATGAGCTACCTACTTCCAATTGGAAATTAGAGCTTATTAAATGCAATAAGGAATCCTCAATGTTATTCTATATGAGGGGTAGGCCTCACAGCAGTAATACACAAATGTAGGTGTTTTTCACTACCAGGACATGTAAAACTCTAAAGTACATGTCCAACCTTTTAATTACACAGCACCCTGCCCTTTGGACTACTTTGAGCCTACCTTAGGGGGTGACTTACATGTAAACAAGGGTAGTTTGAGGCATGGCAATGGCGTTTAAATGCCAAGTCGACATGGCAGCTTAACACTGCATTCAGGCTACAATGCCAGGCCTGGGACATGTTTTAAAGGGCTTCTCAAGTGGGTTGTGCAATAAGTGCTGCAGGCCTACTAGTAGCATTTAATTTACTGGCACTGTGTAGATAGTGTACTGCTCTACAAGGGATTTACAAGTAAATTAAATATGCCAATCGGAAGTAAATCAATTCTATAGTGTTTAAAGGAGAGAGCACAAGCACTTTAGCACTGGTTAGCAGTTCTAAAGCCCACATAAATAAATTCAGCAAAAAAATGAAGGCTAAAATGCAAAATGTTTTAGGGGTGACCCTGCAGAGAAGGGCAGGTCCAACAGCGGGCATCTGGGTCAGCATGGTGGCTGGATGTTGGTGGCCTGGGGTCCCGCTGCAGACCAGAGACCACAGAGGCAACTGAGGGTGGTAGAATGGTGCGTCACCTGGATACAGGGATTGGGTATCAGTGAAATACTGACTTGGCAGGTGATATGCCTTATGAGCATTGGCCAGTTAAATGATGCAGGCTGGGGCCTTCAGGAGACTGAATGTCTCGCCAAAGAAGGAACGGGAACAGTGAGACCCCCAGGCAAGGATTCCAGCTGGGAGAAAAGAGAGACCTGCGCCTCCTAGGAAAACCTGACCAGGAAAACCTTAGGAGCAGTGGCTAGTGCTTGCATTCAGTGGGGGCCCGATTGAGGAATGAGCATTGTGAGCTGCCGGGTTTGGGCTTCCTTGGGAACAGTGTGACCCAGAGGTGGAGAGGTTGTATATTTTCATATAGCCACTCTTGTAAAGGACAGGACTGGGCACACATCTCATCAGATTAAATGGACCAATTCACCAAGAGTGGTGGACAGATGTCATGTGTTGAAAGAGGAATGGCTGCCTAGGCCTGAGCTGAAACAGAGCGTTCTGGACTCTTGGCCTCCACAAAAGTGATAGGGATGAATATCCTCATAGCAGCACATACACTGGACCCAACCATGCATGATTCAAACCAGATTATTGATTTATTTATCGGAGGTTTTTATGTAGCACAAACTCGCCCCTAAGGGGTGTCAGAGTGCTTTACATGTACAAGATTATACAGACCAGCAAGTGGTTAGATATATTTAAGACAGAGAGTGTATGAGCTACAGCAGGCTGGAGTACAGCATGCTTAGATCAAGAAAACTGGAGGAGAGAGATACAATATAGCATAGTAAGGGATAATACTAGGGTGATGTACTATTGTGTCGTCTCTGAAACAGTGGACACTGGTGGGCACTGATTGTCTCCCGCTCAGAGCTGGACTGGCCATAGCAGGCATCCGGTGTTTCCCCGGGAGGCTGGAAGGGTGGGGGCTGGTTTTGTTACTGGCGGCTGGTTTTGCAGCGGCGCTTCAATACCGGCCCCCAGTAACAAAAGCAGCAGTGCTTCACACTTGCAACACCTCCACCCCGCCCCGAGGAGGGGGGGATATGGTCCGACAAAATTCCAGGGCTGCTTTGGGTTCCCAGTCTGGCCCTGCTCACGCATAAGCCGTTTTAGCGCTCCGTTCGGCGGCATCCTCCACTCACAAAATGACTTTTGTAGAGGCGAGCCCTGCGGGTCACTTACCTGAAGCCTTATGTTTTCCTACTATATTCTATTGGTCAGTCCAGGAAGCAGGGCTGAGTTCCTCTTCTGTAAACCAACTCAAGATGGCGGAGTGCAATCTTTCTCTGGCACTGTCTGCCTCTCATCATCACTCTTCTGGAGGATTTTGTGCCTTGTGTTTTTTGTTACCTTTTCCGGACTCACTCCAGCGGGCACCCGTTGTCCAGATGTTTATTGCTATGGACGGCACTGGCTACTTGAAGGGATCGCCCATATCTATGGCATTCCCGTTTGAAGAAGTGGGTGACTATGGTTCAACATTCAGCCATTGACAGGTTGAGATGCCAACTGATCTGAATTATTACTGAAAACAACGGAGGAAATTCCACCAAATCCAGTTCAGACCTTGGTTCAAACACTCCAACAACAGAATCAAGAGTTGCAAAAGTTAGGGGATGAGAATGTAGCCTTAAAGCAGGCTTTAGCTACCAGAGCCATTGATCTACCTACAGTGCCTTACACAGCCCAGCATTTTTCAGGCGAGTCTACTAAGTTGAAGGAATTTGTAGATACATTATCAGTGTATTTTACCTTTAAACCAACTCAATTTGCTGAAGACCTAGCCAAGGTGGAATATTTGGTAAGTTCACTTACTGGACCAGCACTCTCCTGGGAAACAGCATTGGTCTCTGACAATGATCCAGTCCTTTCAGATTATGAGGAGTTTCTTAAATCTCTCAAAAACATGTTTGAAAGGCCAGATTTTGAATACTTTGCAGAAGAAGCTCTTTGGGATATTCAGCATGGGGTCTCTGATGTTTTGCCCTGCATCCTGTCCTGTATTAAAGGGTGAAGATGGATGGTCATCAAATTACCTTTGTAGGATCTTTGAAAAAGAAACCTTCCTCTATATTTTTGATTCCCGTCAAACTTTCCTGACCAAGCGCAGAAGAAATCGTGGTACCCTTCTTGTTGGATTCTGGGCTAGCGGATTCTATATCGACAAAGACTGGATTTTTCATACGAAAGTTCCACGGGTCCTTAAGGAAATACCAGAATTAGTTCAAACTGTAGATAGTTCTACTCTGGTCTATGGTCTGGTAGAAGAAAGGACGGTGCCTCTGCAAATAACTTTTTGAAGCCATAGAGAAATAGTGTCTTTTGAAGCCATCAAATCACCTAATCATATAGTTACCTTTGGCATACCCTAGTTTGCCCATCACAATCTCTACATTAATTGAGCAACCAAAACAGTTTCATTGTCTTCTCAGTATTGTAATGAATACTGTTATCCATATGACAATTATTGGTCTCCCAAAGAACTCAGGACAGAAGGGTTATCAGTGAATAAGCTCATCAGTAACATTTCGCCTATACTGGAAAAATACCAAGTTTTTTCCAAAATATTCTTAAAACCCAAATCATTTTTCCTGCCTCCACATTGGAATCTAGACTGTGCCATAGCACTTGATCCTGAGTCTACTGCTTCTTTTGGCAGAATGTACCCTCTTTCAGAAGTAGAAAATAACTCCTTGGTCTGATTACACATTCTAAGTCTCCAGCAGGTTCTGTACTATTATTTGTTCCAAATAAATCTAAGGAATTGACACCTTGTTTAGATTACAGTGGACTGAACAAAGAAACGGTAAAAGACCGTTGACAATGACATTATTGAGTCTATCAGAGGCACACAAATCTTTACTAAGCTAGACCCCCAGGGGGAGAGGGGGGCTCATCATCTTTTCCGAATTCGCTCTGAGATGAATGGAAGATGACTTTATGCACCCCCTTTGGCCACTTCGAATACAAGATTATGCCTTTCAGGCAGTGCAATACCCCTGCAATTTTCCAAAGGTTCATGGATTACATTTTCACTGATATGCAATATCAATCTTTGGTAGTCTGTGCAGATGACACTCTAATCTTTTTGCAAAATCAGAATGAATATGATCTACACATCTCTCAAGTTCTTACCAGATTATACCAAAATCAATTGTTTTGTAAACCAGTTAAAAGCGAATTTGATCAACCAGAAGTTGAATACTTGGGCTTTCGAGTGAATTCACGAGTTTAGATGGGCACTAAAATGTTTGAGTCATAGTAGATTGGCTTTTCCCCACAGGTGTCAAAGAAGGTCATTGTTTCCTAGTACTATTGTCAATTTATTGATGAGGTCACTCAATTAGCGTGTTATATCACACTTCGGATAAAGAAAGACATGCTGAAATATGGTTTCCATTAGGATAGTCAGGCTGAAGAGGCTTTCAGTATATTTAAAAGAGCTTCTACTCAAGCACCTGCATTGTGTCCTCCAGATCCTGCAGATACCTTTGTAGTAGAAACCAACAACCATCTTAAGCTCAACCCCAGCAAAACCAGACTCCTGTTCATCGAACCAAAGGAAAATTCCTTTCCCTTTGAGATTTAGCTACACAACCTCGCTGTATTAAACTGCAAATTTACCATCTCCAACTCTGTAAAATCTGTGGGGATTACACTTGACAAAAACCTGACCATGAAAGAGTTAAATACTCAGTTAAAAGTGCCTTCTACACATTGATACACCTTAAAAATAATCAAACCCTTCATCTACAATGAAGTCTGAAAGACTGTGGTACAATCTTTAGTCCTCACTAAACTGGACTACGGTAATGCAACGATCATGGGCGCCTCAAAAACACACGTAGCCCCTTTGAAAGCTACACTCCATGCAGCAAGCAGACTACTGTCGGGGGAGAGTTGCTTCGACCACATCACTTCCACTCTTAGGAAGCTTAGGTGGCTACCCACATATACCCTATATACAAAACTGCCTGTATAACCCACAAGGCTCTCTATCAGTTTACCTCCAAACAAACGTTCAAAAGTCGGCCAAAAGAGACCATTTCGAAGCTCCAACAGTCTACTGATTCCGTCTAAATTCAGGAAGGGAAAAACCCGCCATCTCAATTTGAGTACCACTACCTTAATCTACATCAGAACTATAGCCTTTGCATACCCTACTGAGCATTGTATACTTCTCTCCATACGGTACTGTGGATTTTTACTTACTTTCTTATGTATTTTGTGTAATTGCTATATCACTCACATATCCTACAGTTAATTACTGTGACTCCACTCGTCCCACTTTCGCAACTCCCTACCATGATCTACCTCAGAGCTATAGCGTTTGCATATCCTACTGGAAATCGTATACTTATCTTTATATATCAACTATGAATTTCCACTTTTTTTATGTAACTCGTGCAATTGCTCCTATATCCCTCACATATGCTACTGTCTATCGTACACTTCCTTTTATACTGTTACTATGTACTGTTACTTACTATTTATGCAACTTGTGTAAGTGCTGCTATATCGTTCACATATCCGGCTGTCTATTGTATACCTCTTCTTACACTTTTACTATGCATTGTTATTTGTTTTTTATATAACACGTGTCATTGCTGCTGTGCTAACCCTGTAAATCGCTCTGATGCCTTCGGGTCAAGTTTGCGCTATACAAAACTTGATAAATAAATCAATTAAAAAATGTTGCTCTTGAAAGATCTGTTGGAGCTATGCTAATGCAAATTCAGTAAAATGGAGCATCCAGTATTTTACTTATAACATGTGTCACAATCTTACTTGGATTTTTTCCACAGGGGCGAGAGGCGGTCACGATGCTAGATCCCAACCTCCCTATCAGTTTGAGACAACCCAACAGAGGCCAAAGTCAATCCCAACCAAAGAGGAAGGGAAGAGAAAACAGTAGACATCGGTTGATAACTGCACTACAGATGTCGTGTCTATTGGGACCCGTGTAGGCTCTCCCTGTGTGATTAAACAAACAGGGCTTTAAAGATAGTCCCTATATGGGTAGTCAGCTACTTCTATCCACTCATTATATCAAATACTGTCATATAACTGTGTGCATAACTGTGTGAGTTATATGTAGGAGATACTGAGGCCAATAGGCAATACCACTAGTCTAGATAATTGAGAAAGAAAAGGGAGAAACGTGAGTAATGTCTTAGTGATACAATTAGGCTTAATCTGACCTATTCCACATATAGTTACACATCATACCTCAAGCGCTTTTTAATGTCCTTAAATGCCGGCTTTATGACATGGCTGAAGAGCATATAAAAGAGCAACATATTACTCCATATGCTTGTAGTGCATTACTTTAAGTGGTATATATGTATATATATATATATATACTCCAAACTGCCCCAGCAGGTAAGCCGCATTCCAACATCAGCATTTCGGCAACAAGCCTTTATTAGGTACAGACAGCGTTCCGCCAGCCGATTCATTTAGGCAGCTCTACCATCATTTGCAGCCTAACGCGTTTCAAAGGTAGTCCTTCTTCATCAGAGGCATGATGGAATGAAGTTTAGTGCATCTCGGGACACAGTTCCTCATATCTTAATGCTTAATTCCACGCCCACAAATGGGCTGCTCCTATGAGTGCTGTGCGTGCATTCTGGGCGCTGTAGTTCCCGGGTCTTCTTCCACGGATGGATGCACTAATTACTGCCAGTTGATCGAAACCCACAGATGGGCCTCAGTCGGCGGTCCTGTCATTAATCCTATGCTGATGCCCCACAAGCACGGCCCGGTAAATACCATGCACCATATATATATATATATATATATATATATATATATATGTATATATATATATATATATATATATATATATATCCTACTGGCGATAGCCAGTAGGTAGTTCTAGTTAGGACCAAAGTTTCCATAGGAAAAGCATTTTTGTTTTGCCAATAACTTAGGCACCGCTTGACGAATCTTCCCGAAATTTTCACAAAACTTCCCCTTTTCGATTCAGCTGCTGTGTTGAAAGGTTCGGGGTGATCTGTCAAGCGGGGGCAGAGGAAAAGGGGGTCCTAAAACGCATTTTCCCCATGTTATGTCTATGGGGATTTTTCATTTTTTTAACAGGACTACAGCCCGAACCGCTCAACGGAATTACACCAAATTTGGCAGAAAGCTAGATGTTGGTCCAGAAAGTGTGCTTTTTGTGATTTGCTCTAAATCTGTTCAGTAGTTTTTGAGATATTTAACTTTAAAAAATATAGATATCTGGGGACGCGCGTCTCGCAGATCCTACTAAAATTTGATTGGCTGCCAGCATTTCAACCAGGAAGTGTTGGCAGCCATCTTTAGGGCTCAGCTTGAAGCAGAGTCCCACTAAAAAAGTAAAAATAAAGAAAAGGGGGCAGGGTAGGAATACCCTGACCCCCCGATATGGTGGAGGGGGTCCCACAGGGACCTCGCCGGGCTTTAAAAACATTTTTTTCTAATTTTGCTGCAAATTCGCAGGTGGAACAGCGAATCCGTGGCAAAATAAAAAAAAAAGATGCTTGCGCTCACACGCGTCTTTTAAAAGAAGTCCCCGGTTGGACCAAATCCCGGGGCATGTTTTTATGCCAAATCCCGGGGGCATGTAATTATGCAGGGGGGGCTGCACGGCCCCCTGCAGCCCCGGGGACCGCCACCTGCCTGGAGCTAATTATTAAAAAAGTGCGGGGGAGGCCTGTATGGCTTCCCCACAGCCTTGGGTACCGCCATCTCCCCAGGGCTAATGCACTGGGGGGCCTCGCGGAACCCACCTGCCCCAGGGACCACCACCTCCCCGGGGCTTTTTATTTTTGATATGGGGGGGCTCACAGACCCCCCGGCCCCGGGGACCACAACCTCCCTGGGGCCAAAGTGTTTTTTTTAAAAATGGGAGGGGGGCTGCGTGGTCCCCCTGCCATGCCGTGTTTGGCCCCGGGGACCGCCACCTCCCTGGGGTAGGCCCTTCGTCAAGGAAGGAGGGGGGGCACACGGCCCCCACCTCCTGGAGCCGTACATGGCCCTGGGAAACGCTACCCCCCAGGGCCAGCTCCTACAATGTCCCGGGGTACCCTCCCCCGGGACATTGCACTTTGCTATGGCTTGGCGGGAGCATTACTGCTCCCACCAAGCCATAGCAAATGCTGCTTCTCTTTCAGCAAGCGAGAGCACAAAAAATGCTCTTGCTTGCTGAATGCAGAGCAGAATTGCTTTTGGACAGAGGGAGCTGCATGTTTAGCACCTCCCTCTGTCCAAAAGCAAGATGCAGGATGGGGGAGGCGGCAGCTCCCCTGCGGTCCCCAACAAAGTGTCTGGGTACCTTGGGTGGGACCAGGGCACCGAGGCTAGAGGCCCGGGAGGGGGGGCCGCGCTGCTGGTTGGGGAATGAAGTCCCATTGGCTCAAGAGGGTCTTTGGGGGCCAGCCAGCCCTACTGTTACCTCCAGTAAGTCCCACGCAGCGGGATTTCTGAGAGGTCTTTGGAGACCATGCCCCCTTTCTCCACCACTCTACAAGCGCACCTCCTAGCGCGCTGCTGGTTGAGGTATGAAGTCTCCTTGGCTCCAGAGGGTCCTTGGGGGCCCAACAAGCACTCTTGTTACCTCCAGTAAGTCCCACACAGTGGGAGTGCTGACAGGTCTTTGGAGGCCACGGCCCCTTTCTGCACTACTCTGCAAACACACCTCCTGGCGCACTGCTGGTTGGGGGATGATGTCCCCTTGGCTCTAGAGGGTCCTTGGGGGCCAACAAGCCCTTTTGTTACCTCCAGTAAGTCCCACACAGCGGGATTGCTGAGATGTCTTCAGAGGCCATGCCCCCTTTTTCCACCACACTGCAAACGTGCCTCCTGGCACTTCTGGTTGGGGGATGAAGTCCCCTTGGCTCCACAGTGTCTTTGGGGGCTAACAATCTCTCCTTTTACCTCCAGTAAGTCCCACACAGCGGGATTGCTGAGAGTTTATCTGAAGCCACGCCCCTTTCTCCACCACTCTGCAAAAGCACCTCCTGGAGCACTGCTTGTTGGGGGATGAAGTCCCCTTGGTTCCAAAGGGTCCTTGGGAGCTGACTACCCATCCTGTTACCTCCAGTAAGTTCCACGGAGCACGATTGCTGTAAGGACTTCGGAGGCCATAACCCCTTTCTCCACCACTCTGCAAATGCGCCTCCTGACGCACTGCTGCTTGGGGATGAAGTGCCCTTGGCTGCTAAGGGACCTTGGGGGCCAAGAAGCCCTTTTGTTTCCTCCAGTAAGTCCCTGACAACGGGTTTCCTAAGATCTCGTCGGAGGTACTGCCCCCTTTCTCCACCACTTTGCAAATGCGACTCCTAGTTAAAAAAAATAGAAATTCGCCTAAAAACCAAAGGTTACAAGAACGTTATAGTTAGGAAATAGAATTTGAAAAACCTTAAAATTCACTGGAAAAAACAAAGGTTACAGGGACATTATAGTTAGGAAATAGAATTTAAAAAAACTTAGAAATTCACACAAAAAAAGGTTAGTGGGACGTTATAGTTAGGTTGAGATTTCACTCGTACAAAACCAGTGAAATTCAGCAGTTACAGTTACCTGAGCTAACTATAACTTACACCCCCAAAATGCACTTCTTATGACCTCACATATTACATCACTCATGACATGGTCAGTGACATCACTGATGACATCTCAAATGACATCACTGATGACATCATCCACAGAACCACTCACACCCCCATAGAACCTCTCGCACGCCCACTGACACACCCTCACAACCACTTACATACCCATTCACAGACCCATACCAGTTCTCATATACCCACTCACTCCTCCATAGAGGCAGTTACACACCCACTCACTCACTTGTACAACCACTCACACAAATATTCACTCACCCAAACAGCCACTCACATAGCCAACACTCACCCGTACAGCTACTGACACACCCACATATTTACCTATACAGTTACTCACACACCCACTCACTCACCCATACAGCCTCTAAACATAGCCACTCGCTCACCCATACAAACACTCACACACCCACACAACCACTTACATACCAATTCACACATCCATACAAGTACTCGCTCATCTGTTCACTCACCCAAACAGCCTTTCACACACACACTCTCCAATACAGCCACTCACACACCAAATTACTTAACCAAACACCCACTTAAACAGCCACTCACTCATCCACACAGCCCCTTACACACCAAGTCACTCACTCATACAGCCATTTAGACACACCCACTTACTCACCAATACTACCACTCAGACAGCATGTCACTCACCCACACAGCTACTCACACACTCACTTATACACCCATACTGTCACTTACACACCCATACACGCAAGGATACATACAGTCATACAACCACTCACATAATATACATTAGAAGTAGTATCACTCAGCAGTAGTGCTTTTAGTATACTATATGTTTAACACCCATAAACTCTTGAAAACACTTACAATCTCTTAATCTCATCGGTGATGTCATTTGAGATGTTATCAGTGATGTTACTTACCATGTCATGAGTGTTGTAATATGTGAGGTCGTAAGCAGTGCATTGCGGAGGCGTACGTTATAGTTAGTTTAGGTAACTATAACTGCTGAATTTCACTGGTTTCTTACGAGTGAAATCTCAGCCTAACTATAATGTCCCTGTAACCTTTGTTTTTTTCAGTGAATATATATACTTCTTTCACCATCTCTTTGGGCAATATGAGAATATTTAACTGTTTGGCTAATGTTATATCCATGAAATTTCCGGTGGCACTGGAATCAATTAATATACGCAGGTTCATGGAATGTTCCCCCCCAAATAACCGGAGTATGAACAAAGAAATGTTGAAAAGACTGCAGGGAAGTGACTTGAGCTAATGTGTGTGAGACTGAAAAACTAGAATCACCCAAAAGACTTGTCTCAACAGGTTTCAGGGCAGCTAGTTTAATGACTCCCTCTTCTTTTGTGCTTCAGAGTACATTCACGTAAAAAGTTACCCTTTTTGCCACAATATAAGCACAACTTCATTCCCGACGTCTCTACCATTCTTCATCACTTAATGGTCCTCCCATACTACCTATTTGCATAGGATCGGACTCTTCGGAGTATTTTATCTGGTTCTGTTTTTTTGTCCTGTTCGACATATATTCTGGCATCAGTATGTCCTCGATCTCTATGTATTCAGTAAGACAATGATCCAGTTTTAACGCTAGATCAATCATAGCACTGCATGATTCGTGTGGATCAACTACCTGAGATAAAAGATATTTTAGCTCATCTTTCAAGCACCTGTGAAACAACTAACTACGCTTATTTTCCATCCAACTAGCTCCAGCAACCAACCTATTGAAATTGGACACATACGTCATGAGGTCTTTATTACCCTGACGTAGATTCAATAGCTCTGTGTCCACAGATTGCATAAAATTGTGACGAACAAACAGCCGTTTTAATTCGGATTTGAAAGCATCATAATCATACAGCAATGGGTCATTCCGTTCCACCAATGGAATAGACCATGTGGCCCCCGTGCTTCCCAAGTAAGATAACACAAACGCCACCTTTGACTGTTCATTGGAAAAATAAGATGCTTTGCAAGTGAAATGCAATTGACATTGGTTAACGAAAGAAGCAAACTTCATGGGATCTCCTGTGATCATTCTGGAGGAGCTAATGGAATTGTAGGGTGGTGGTAACATTTATAGCGGGTGCCCCTGAACCCTGACCTAGACCCGCTGTGGTAGGTGATCTAGGAAATGTACATACTGTAGCCCTGGCACCTGGTCCTAATGTCTGTATACTAAGTCCTGCAGCCCCTAACCCCTGTAGTGTATCTACTTTTGGGTCAATGCCTGTGTTTCTTTTTGTAAATTGCCTATCATATGGGCCAAGTCCTCTATGGCGATATCAGGTGCTTCCATATCGCTCAGGCGTAAAGTCCGCGTGGGCTTGTCGTTCTGTCATAAATCTCACCTGGATCTTTTCTGCAGGAGCGAGAAGAGGTCACGATGCTATGTCCCAACCTCCCTATCAATTTGAGACGACCCAATAGAGGTCAAAATTAATCCCAACCGAAGGGGAAGAGGGAAAGGGAAGTGAAAACAGTAGACGTCTGTTAATAACTGCACTACAGGTGTCGTGTCTATCGGGACCTGTCTAGGCTCACCCTGTGTGAATAAAGAAACAGTGTATTAGAGAGATTCCCTGTATGGGTAATCAGGTACTTCTATCCGCTTGTTATCTCAAATACTGCCATATACCTGTATGCATCCCCTCTTCCGTCAGGTGTAGGAGATATTAAGGTCAGGATCATCAAAGTACAAAACAAAAATAAAGAAATCAAGTGTGCTTGAGATATTTCACAGTGGCATATAGACTGGTTACCAAACAGCTAAACAGTTCTTAATTCTTGTTTCTCTTTTAGGGAATGAAACTGGAGAGCATCAGAACATTCAAGGCTGAACGAATAAGTAATCAATCAGATAAGTATTGCATGGATTATATGATAGGAACAGAAAGTTAGTATGCCTGCACACTACCGCATTTACCGGCCAAGTTCGTGGATTGAAGCTTGTTCCTCCAGGAGCGCGAAGGATGGCAGCGAAGCAGGAGACTGTGTTCCCCCGAGACTGAACACGATGAGGTAATACCGAAATACCCGCCTGATGCGAGGAGGCCGCAAGGACGCCGAGAGCAATGAGGAGGGACATGTAAATGGAGAGGTAAGTGATGCGTCGGCAGGAGGCTGCTGTCTTAACAACTAGAACGACCAGCAGCTTCCTGCCTGCTGATGCCACATTTATTGATGTGATTCTCCCACCTCACCGCCCCGACCAATGACGCTGTAGGCGGCATGCCTGACAATGTTCGTACAGATTGTGAAAAGAACTACTCTGTATTGGAGAGGGAATTATTGACTATTAAATACGTTTGTTCAGAATGGAGAGATTACCTAACGGGAGCACAGGAACCTTTTGAGAGTCACCGAAATTTACAATGTCTCAAAGATTTTCAGTGTGGGAACAGTCGGTAAGCTAGGTGGGCATATTTCTTTAGCCAGCATGACTTCCACATCACCAATATTCCAGGCTCAAAGAACATCATAGCTGACGCTCTTTACCAAAGGTATCCTGAGAAACAGTTAATTGAATTCCACCAAAACTAATCACTGGATTTGTACAATCTTTTCTTGAAAGTGTTCAGTCTAGTCATAGCAAGAAATCTAATGAGAATTTTAAAGAACAGGGAGTTCCTCTTGTGAAAAAGGGTAAGCTCTATTTTAAAGAGCAAGGTGTCCTTCAAAAGGTCTGAATGTGGGAGTGCTTCAGATGTGTCATGATTCATCATTTTGAGGCCATTGTGTTATTAAAGGTACTCTTGACTCAATTTGTCAATTTGTTTGGAGGCTATCTTTGGGCGAAGACGTAGAAACATATGTGACAATTTGCCCAGTATGTGCTCAAAGAAAAACCTTACACACCAGGCCTTTTGGTCATCTTCCACCGTTGCCAGTTTCTCAGAGCCCTGGCGTACCATATTAACTGATTTAATTGCTAACTTACCTCTCTCTGAAAGTAATCGAGTAATTAAGGTTAATGTGGATGCATTTACTAGGATGGCTCATTTTTCACCTTTGAAGAAAAGACAGTCAGCTAAAACAATTGCTCAAGTATTTCTAAGAGATACATTTTACAGACTGTAATTTCTGATCGAGGTTCACAGTTTGTTTTTAATTTTTGGAAAGCTTTTTACAAAGTTCTTTGGGTAAAGGTAGCCCTATCTTCAGGTTATCACTCCCAGTCTAACAGTCAGACAAAATGACTAAATCAAGTACTGGAAGTATTCCTTTGTTGCTTTTGTAACTCGACCCAAGAAGACTAGTTTTCTTATTTGGCATTAGCCAAGTTTTCTTATAAGAACTCTACTCATAGTGGCACTAAGAATACACAATTTTATTGCTTACAAGGTTTTCATTGTAAGGCATTTCCAACAATTTCTCACATGAAAGCTTGAGTGCAGGTGGCTAATGAATTTGTGGTACAACTTCAAAGATTAAGGAACCAGATCCAAGATAATTTGCATCAAGCCTAGGAAAGAATGAAACTACATGCTGATTCTCTTCAAAGTCCTTCTCCTGACTACAAGCCTTTGTTTATTAGCCCATTTTCTACCATTCTATTTATCTTCGAACAAATTCAAACCTCGATTTTATGGGTCATTCAAAATTATCAAAAAAAT
Organism: Calotriton arnoldi; assembly: GCA_963921515.1. NCBI lineage: Eukaryota > Metazoa > Chordata > Amphibia > Caudata > Salamandridae > Calotriton > Calotriton arnoldi. The sequence goes on from CAWUFW010000977.1 coordinate 2,003,743, forward strand.
AAATTCATCAGCTTTTAGATTTCAATTGCCTTCCATGTGGCAGATTCATCCAGTTTTTTACATCTCCTAGTTTAAACCTTATTGTCCTGGTCTTTACCAACGCATCTTTCCTTTGCTACCTCCTGTTTTGGTTAATGATGAACTCGAATATGAAGTCCAAGACATCAGTGACTCCTAAAAGGTTTGTAGAAAACTGCAATTCTTGATCCAGTGGAAAAGATATCCTCCTATTAAACAATTCTGGGAAGACACTTCATCTGTTCATGCTCAAGGTCTTATTTGCCGCATTTATACACAGCATCCAGATAAACCAGGAGTTTCTAAGAGGGGGTATACTCTTGTGCTACCTCAGACATGGCGGACATGTACTCTAGAACCGTGGAGCTGATTATCTCCGGCTCACACATAAGGAGTTTCTGACACTCTGGTTGGCGGTGTCCTCTGCTTATGAAAGGACTTTTGTTGAGACGAGCCCTGCTGAGCACTTACCTGTTGCCTCATGTTTTTCTACCATGTTGTCTTGGTCAGTCCAGGAAACAGGGTGGGGTTCCTTTTCTGTAAACCAATTCAAGATGGCAAAGTGCAATCTTTCTCTCATAATGCCTTCCCAATCCAAGATGGCCGACAGGAAGTTGGGAGTTTGTTTCTTGTTCTACCAGGTATATAATGCATGCCCTGAGACTGAACCAGTGCATCACAAATGTTTTGTTGGGTTTACTTCTGAACTGCATATTTATAAAGCCTTCTCCTGTTTCCTGGATCTTGTCCTTCTTCCCAGCTCATTCTCGTTGCTCCTTTCATGTCTCCTGAAATTCCCCTGTTCTTCTCTCTCCTTGTTTGTCTCTGGTTTTGGTTCTGCCTCCTGGGAAGAGTTCTGCTCCATCTGCTCATGATCAACTTCGAAGCCTCTCATCATCTTTTCTCTGGAAGGCTTCGTGCCTTTTACATTTTCCTTCCATTTTAGGACTCACTCTAGCAAGCACCAGTTGTCCAGTTGTTCATTGCTTTGGATGGCACTGTGGCTACTGGAAGGGGTCGACTCTATCTTTGACTGTCCCATTGGGAGAAGAGGGTGGCTCCAGTTCAGCGTCTAGCCATTGACATGTACACCTGTAAACAAAGTCCAGAGGAATGAGCCATAGTTTTACATCTGCAAACATATGATTGGCGACTATGTATAAGGTAAATTAAGAGGTGGTGTGGGGAACATGGCGACTAGCTAGACCTACCAGTCGCGAGCTCCGTAGTCTTCCTCTGGCGCTGCACACGATGATTTAATTCCAGGTGCCTTTCAGCTGCTCTCCGTGTCCGCGTACCATTTGCTCCCTCCCTGGGTCTTCTCCTTTGCTTCCGCCGTCCTGGGTACCTGCAGTGGTGTACGAAGGGATCTAGACGGCTTCGAGCCTCCACATCTCCGTGTTTGGCTGTCGGCTGATGCCGGCTGGGGCCTGCCGTACACCCTTGTGCCTCATCGCGGGAGGGGGGGCGGATTTGGTGGCTGCCGGGATTCACCGTGATAGGCGAGCTGCGTCGCGGGTCTCCTTCCAGGGCACCCTGAGCAGGGTCAGCTCCTGCTGGGTGCCCCTTCGTCAATCTAAAGCGCAGAACCCCTGGCAGGGGGTACATCAAGTAACCAGTTCACCCAGGGCTGCGACGGTGATTCGGACCTACTCCTGCTCATGAGTCTGACAAGAGCAAATCGTATAGGGGGTAAGAAGTCTGGAGCCTTCCCCAAATCTTCAATGGTTGGTGGGAAGAAGAGACCGCCTAAGGAGAGGCCGGTGCAAGAGGTACAAGTAAGGGAGGGGGGCTATTTGGAGTGAATAGTGAGAAGCAGCCAAATGGGTATGCACTAAGAAATAAAAATATCAGCCCAGTGGAAGTTCTCTCACTCCCTCAGGGCCCTATACCTATATTAGAGAAAATTGAGTGTAGGCAGAGAGGTTGGAATACAGACGGTTTGAGCAGAGTAAATATAGATTCTACTGCCCTGCCCATACCAGCCCCATCCTCTGTAAAAGATCCATTAGCTTCTAGTCTACTGTTTAAAAAAGCAGAACGAGTTAAGATAACCCCCTCACTAAGAACCTTCTTTAAGGTACAGGCTAAGGCACAGTTCTAAAGGGCCCGTCATAATAAATCCCCCCTCCCCCGTTGTTGATAAAATAAACAAACTTACTAACGACAAAGGGGAAAGCATAACTATAATGGAGCCAGATAGACAAGGAATAGAAGCTCTATTCTTGGACCTCAAGACCATTAATAGATATCAGGTGTTGGGCGACAGTGAAGATATCATCATAGAGGGGGGGCCGCAGGACAGTCATCGTTCAGTTATAACAAACATTCCTAGGAGAAACGAAGGTAGTGGCAGAGATGCCTGGCTTGGCAGTGATGTTTGACACCTTAACCACAGAAATCAGAAGTAAGTTCGCCATATCCGAGAGAAACCAACTCAAAATCCAAGAGGCCTGTGAGACTCTAGAAGCAAGAATGTCTTCCATAACCGATAGAATTTGTACAATGGAACCTCTTTAGAGGCCCTTAACAAGGAGGCGGAGGTTAATCAAGTTGAAATCCAAGACCTAAAAAATGGGGAGAAGGGTATGCTAGATGAAATAGTCACTGGAGAACAATGCCAGATGTAATAATATCAGAGTACTCAATATCCCAGAGGGCCTTGAGGGGGATAATATCAAGGGCTTTATTATAAGTTTATTTAAGGAATTCATCCCTTCTATAGATGCTGCGGAGCTTGAGGCAGATATTCAGATGATTAACCGAGACCCTTTTTTAAAGAATCTAAATAGGATATCCATGGAAAATCTTGATTAACTTTAAGTAATACACATTAAAAGAACAAATTATTTCAGAGGCCCTAAAAGCAGGAAGCTTCACTAAAGGGGAGTGGTTGTTTCGAGTTCGATCTGATATCTCCAAGATTACACAGCATAGACAGTGGGAGCTGGGGAAATTTATACCAGAGTTAAGATCATTAGGAGCCACCGCCCATATAAGATTCCCAGCTTTACTGAAAATGATGTGGAATAATAGGCTGCACAGTATCAGGGACCCCAAGGATGCAGGAACTTTGGTTGAACAGATAAGGGAGCAGCAGAAGCATAAAGGATAAATGCCAGAGGAAGCTGAGAATTCTAATGGGTCTCAGAACAAACATGCCCGTCTTATTTTTAGGGAGGGTTCCCCGGGGTGGGTGGGGTTCACTCAATGAGATAATAGGTTTAGAAATTCACTGGGTGGGGTGGAAATTGGAAAAAAGAAAAAAAAGATAAAAGCCCTCAATCATAGGAACCTAGGATTAAGGGGTAGAGGTATGAGACAAGTGAAAGGATGCCCTTTAAAAAATAATGTCTAGGATTCCAGATTCTCTAGAATGTGTCTCACTTAACATCCTAAGTAGGAATGTAAATGGGCTCAGAGTAGCTAGTCGAAGGAGAAGAATTTTGAAATATTTGAAACAGGCTAACCACTATATTATAATGTTAAAAGAGACTCATTTGATGCAGGACGAATGGAAGGTTATCCTGGCTAAACAGAAGTGGATTGTAGAATCAATCCACACTAACCAATCATGTTGTACTAAGGGAGTGGTTTTACTTATTAAAAAATCTGTTAAAGCCATTCTAGGGGAGTGCAAGGTAAATGATGGGGGGCGTTGGAGTATCGCCAATATTAAAATACAGAACGCATGGTATGCCCTGGGAGGATATTATGGGCCAAACATCGATGATATTGCGCCTCTGAATTCCCTATATAATCAGCTTCTGGAGGTTAGAGTCCCAATAATTCTGGGAGGTGATTTATACCATAGGGAAATGTATTAGTTCACCAAATATGAGAAGGTTTATCAAGACAATGGTGGAAGATCTAGGGTTAACAGACATATGGAGGGTCAAAACCAAGGGGGTAAGCGGAAATCACAATTTTACTTTCCACAATAGAAGGCACGGACATGCTTCTAGAATTGACTTCTTTCTGGTCGATACTAGGTTGGTTGGTAGAGTTAAGAAAGTAGAACATATCCCTGAGCACCTTTCAGACCACTCAGCAGTTCACTTAGAGTTACAACTAGAAAAGGGCTTAGCCCTAGCAGGTGGACATTTGGTAGAACTTTACTACTGGACTCAACAGTAAAAGCTCAGCTGAAAAGCGATACAGTGTTATGTTTTGAAGTAAATAATTCCTTAGCTCCAAAACACATAATAAAATGGGATGCTTACAAGGCCTACATCAGGCATAGGGTTCTAAGCCTTGTAGCAAAAAAACATAAGGAGACAAGATACAAGATGAAAGAACTGGACGGCGACATCCTAAGGGGCTTTAGAGAGAGAGACTTGTATCAAGAAGATCAGGATTTGGTTAAGAAAGCTATCGAAATTAAAAGTGCAAGACAGGCCCTAGTAGACTATCTAGACGGCATATTAAGGAAAAAGTGGGAGGCCAGTAAATTAGCTCACCATGAATATGGGGAAGGGTGTGGGAAGCTTCTTGCCTGGAAGTCAAGAACTGAATGAGTGAGAAACATAATTAAAGAAATAGCATCTAAAGAAACTGGGATGCGCTGTTCTGAGAATGCAGAAATAGAACAAGCATTTACGAGCTTCTTTCAAGAGTTATACACAGATGATCTCTCAACCTCTGAGACACAGTTAAAAGATTACATTAATGGGATAGCTCTGCAATCGCTCAACGACGATCTAGCACAGTCGCTCAACCAGGAAAACACTTAAGAGGAGGTTAAGGCGGCAGTTAACAAACTAAAAAGAGGTATCGCTGCTGGGCTGGACGGTATACCCAATTAACTCTATAAAATCCTCTCCAAAGAACTTTCGCCTGTCTTGGCAAAGTTGATGGGCAGTTTATTTTCAGAGGACTTGCAGAGCCCGAAGTCTGGGGATGAAGCGACTGTCAGCCTAATCTTGAAACCAAATAAAGACCCTAAAAATTGCGAGTCATATAGACCAATTTCATTGCTATATTGTGACTATAAAATCTACGCGCAAATCTTAGCAAAGCGGTTGGAGCAAGTAATCAGTTCCCTGGTTCAGGAAGATCAGAAGGGCTTTATTGAAGGCCAACAGCTACATAACATAACCTATGATTTGATAGGCACAATTGATTTGGCAACTCTGGATAATTTACCTCTGCCTGTTCTTACATTTGACACCACAAAGGCCTTTGATAGAGTAAGTTGCCCTTATTACAAATGATCCATAAATTTGGTCTGGGCGAGACATTTGCTAAAGCTTTTAGGGCCATATGTAAGAAGCCTACAGCTAGGATACTAGTTAATGGGTCCCTCACTAAGTCAATGTAGATAGAGCGAGGGTCAAGACAGGGGTGTCCATTATCTCCTCGGCTCTTTGACCTATATAATGAACCATTAGCATGTAAAATTAGGGCAAAGCAAAAAATCCTGCCAGTTGAGAGAAATGGGTGGGTGAAAAAAGTGGCACTATACGCCGACGATTTGATGGTCTTTACAAGGGACTTTGCCCGCTCCTTCCCTGTGTTAGAGCAAATTTTACCTGATTTTGGGGAGGTCTCCGGATACCAAATTAAGCAACAAAAAACCGAGATCATGTCATGGAATACCCAATTAATTAATCCTTTCATAAAACAAGAGATATGATATCTTGGGATACAGGTCAGACAGGATCTCGCTAAGATTGCCCAGGTCAATTTGGATAAGAAAATGTTGGAGACTAGAGCTTTGCTAAAGTCTTGGGGTTGTCTTCCGCTTTCAATGATAGGTAGATCTAATTTGGTGAAAATCTCAATTTTACCAAAATTCACCTTTATTTTTGATACGATCCCTCTATCTTTTGATTTGAAAGCGATAAAAGCTTTGCAAGAAGAAATTACAAGTTTTATTTGGTCTTGTAAGGGAGTGAGGATCGCCTGGAAGAAACTTAGAAGATCGAAATCAGAGAGCAGCATTACAAGGCCCAATTTTCACTTACACTGTTGGGCCTTCCAGCCAAAAAATATAAGATCACTCTTGTTTAACTCGGCTTGTTTCCCTCCTTGTTGTCAAGCAATGACAAAAAACCTACCTTTCGGCAGTGATTTCTATCTTTTTAAATTTTAAATTTTTCAAGAAAGTTAAACTAAAGATTTTCATAGCGGCAAATGAGATCTGGTACTAGACCAGAAGAATTTTGAGGATACCCTATTACAGCATCGGTGCACCTATTTGGAATTCCCCAGGGACCCCCAACTGCCTGCAGGACAAACTGGCTGTCCCACTAATGGAAGCAGGAATAAATAAATGGGGGCAACTATTGCAGGATAACAAATTATTCCCTTGGGAGACCTTAAACAGTATCACAAATCAAAGCCTATCCAAGTTTAAGTTTTACCAATTATCGAGCTGGGCCTGCAGCCTCGGCAAAGACGGTGAAGAAAACGAAGAGTGGGAAAATAAACTACAGGGGCCCTTCACAACGTAAAGAAGTCTCCAAATGGTACTGGATACTGGCAAGGGTTGGAGGATATGGCTTTAGCACCACCGGAGGAGACCCGGAGGAGAGACCTGCTGACGATCGTTGTAACATACTTATGGCAAGTATCAATGCTCACTTTATAGTCGGTTGTAAAAGCTGCACCACTTAGAAGAAATCATATTTTTACAGTTCACAGAGCGTACTGGAACCCAAAAAGACTATCAAAGCTGGGAGGCGAAGAATCCAAAGTCTGCCTAAAGTAGTCCATGGGGAATGCAGATGACATACATATGTTCGGTAGTGTCCTCAGATTCAGGTCTTCTGGCAGGATATCGGTAAGGCTATCTCAGAAATTCTGGGGAAAGAGATCGAGGTAAGCCTTGCTTTGGTTATCTATGGGGTTCTGCCAGGTGAGGAGGTTAATATTGTTAGCAGGAAGGGAAATCTGCCTGAAATGGGTATCCCCCTCACCACCAGACTATCTGGGTTGAGTCAGGTCTGTAAATAGAGTAAAAGTCTAGATCGCGCCTATCTAAAAAAAGAGCAGGAATATGGGTGGCCTGGGAAGAGTGGGTAAACAATAATCATTAGATAATATTATTAAAGGTCCAATGATTAAGAAATAAGTAAAACCTTGACAGTGAGGAGGAGCCATTTCCAGGTCGATAAAAATCCTCAGTTCGACTGGTTCATTTGAGGTTGGCCCTTAATGAAGTTCGAAGATGGTCAGAATCCCCCCGAGCTATTAAGTACCTCTCTCTTCTCCGGAATTCTCTCAGAGCTCATACCTCTCAAAAAATTACTTATTTATGAATGAGGACAAATAAAAAAACCAAATAAGGTAAATTAAGATGAACAAGTATGTGGATCACAACGGGTTGTAGTATTGCATGTCCATATCAAGAGAACTAGATAAGAGAGATACATTATAGTATAGTAGAGGATAATACTAGGGTTGTGACATCTGTAAACAAATAGTTAATTTACTGGACTTTACGCATCAGTTACATCTGCTTAGGAAATCATTTGATGGTGTAAGGTAGAAGCTTATGGGCATAGGAATGCGTTAAATGCTCCTCTACCTGGCAAAGATAAAAGTAATTTTTCAGGCTCTTTTTTTCAATACATGGGAGGTGGCATCGGACTGGGCGGACGAGTGGAAAGTCCTCAGTTTCAGGTTGAAGGGCAGACAAAGCGGCTAGGCAATATTTTGGCACCAGCAGAGAGCATGCTAAAGAGAGAGAGAGGGAAACTTTCCAGTAAGAGATGTAGCTCAATGCTGATGGGCAGGAGGCCCCACGAGATCAACTAAGATTCTGGCCATCAGAATCAGACATGACTGAGGTAGATTAGATGACACCTGGAGACCACCTTTGCCTGACATGTATTAAAAGGCAATAAAAGTGGGACAGACACAGACTGAAGGGAGCGGCCCACGCATCTGAAGTGTTGCTAAATACTGGGAGTGAAGGGGATATTGTAGGGAAGGCGGAAACACAATAGGCATGGCAGTTATCACTGAGTCTAGACTCTCCCTGAAGATTCTATGGGAGGCCTCTAAATCTTCAATGAGAGGAAAAGCTATAGACGTCATCTCCAGAATTAAGGTGAATAGGTGGAAGAGATTGGCCACAATCAAGACTGAGATATTGGAACCAGAGACTGTTGGCATGACCCACAGTCAAAAGTTCTAGAGGTGGTAGAAATGTCCATAGCATGTTAGCTGCAAGTCTTACTGAATGAAGCTGAATGAAGCCAGACAGATGAGGCTGGCATACATGAGAAGAGTATGAGCAAAGGAAAAAATAAAGGAAGCTATTGCACTGATCATAGCGAGACTCAGAATAGGTACATGGGCGGCCTCTGGCCTCCGATACACCTTAGGTCTCCTAACGGAGAACACATTGGAGACAGCGCAAATGTTTGCACAATACTACCATAAATTACATGGCCCACAGACACAGGATCATGTGGAAACAGTCTGTGGCTTTGTGTGTGGCTTCCCGCTAAGCCTCGTAGCAGAGAAAGAGAAGGAAACCCTATATCATGACATTACAGTTGAATACATTTAAGAGGCAACAGGGGAAACCACCATAGTTCAACTGATTCCCAGCAGGGTTTTTTAAATGCTATTCAGGCTTATTAGCTCCCCTTCTATTGGCAATTTCCACTTCATCAATGGAGGAAGGAGATATGCTTACTGAGTTATGACAGGCAGTTATCTGTGCAATTCCTAAACAAAAATAAGCTGCTGGATCTTTGTGGATCTCACAGGCCAATTTCATTAATGAATGGTGAGGTGAGCAAAGTATTAGCCAATATTCTCATCACAGTCATCCACTCATTGGTCCACAGGGACCAAAGCGGATTTATGCCTACTAGAGCCACTGTTAATAACATTTGAAGGGTATTTAATGTTCTGGGATTGGCACACAAGGTTAATTAGTCTTTGGCACTCCTCATAGTTGATACAGAAAACGTTTGAAAATCTCAATTGAGATGACCTCTTTGCAGTTTTTTTGCCAGCTATATATTGGCCCTGTTTTAATTTCATGGGTTAGCCTGTTATTTTGCAAGCCGAGAGCTACAGTATGGGTCTATGGCCCCCTGTCAGCACCTTCTGGACACAGGTCAGGACACCCATGAAGGATGCCCCCTTTTTCCATTGCTCCTTGTATTGGCAATGAAACCATTTAGATGAGCAAGAAATATCTCAGGATTGCTTTAACAGCTTTGTAACATTTCAAAGCGATCCAACTGCTTTGGGCCCTAGAGTCATGAGTTACTTAGACAAGACTGAGGGTGAACTGGATTACGTCTATTGTTTTCCCAGTAGAGGGACAGATGGAGGTGTTGAAGTGCACTCTGGAATCAGGATTATCATTAGCCAGGGGAGGTTTCCTTTACCTGGGAATCTAGGTAGTAAAGATCAAAACTCAAGGATGGGAGGGAAACATTGACCTGTTGCTTGGCAGAGTGAGAAGGGATCTTCAGCACTGGACTCTCTCGCCCCTGTGTCTGATGGGCTTGGCAGCATTGTTGAATATCCTATATATTGTGCAAAACTTTCCATATACGTTCCCCTGTCTCCTCATTCAAAAGATTAACTCTCTACTTAAAACTTTCATTTGGAATAACAGGATGCCAAGGGTGTCCATAACCAAATGCTGAAAATCAACAAGTGATGGTGGGCTGGGCATGACTGACATACTTGCATACTAACAGACCTCCCACTTGCTTGTGATAAATGATTGACTGTTCAGCTCGAACTCTGACCTTGTTTACCAAGGTGAGCTATTGAGCCTTCTCATAGCGAATAAGATGGTGCAAGTGGCCTGGAGAAGCACCCTGCGCACAGTGGGATGTACTGGGAAATTGACCAGTAGGACACCTTTGTATGGAGGAACTAGACTTCCCCAGTTGACTTCCCTGACTGAATTCGAGGGTTGGGACACGCTAGGAGGCTCCACACTTAAATTGTGTAGTTTTAGCTGTGGGAATTAATTTGTTTGCGGACATGTAGGATGAGTTTAGGCTTTTCTCTTTCCAATTTTTTAAATGCTTCAAATTATACCATGCGTTGCTGCTATATATTACCACAATGGTACCTATGCCATAGTTTAATGGCCTGCAGGGCAAACTCACTCTTGTGGGATTGCAGAACGAGTTGATTCCCAGAGGTTATAGATCTTTAACAGTACATACATGAGACACACTAACTCCTTCAGGGGAAGCATAAGAGACTTAGCAACGTGGATTGGCCGACAACTCTTTTGGACCTGAGGGTGGTAGCCATTTCCATGAGACAGAGACTCACACAAAGTCATTACCTGGGTCGTATTTACCTCCCTAAACTTCAAGTATGGTATTACTGAAAGGATTCATCCCTCATTTGTTTGAGATAAGAGACTGAGGAGGGAGAGTCTATACACATAGCATGGGGGGGGGGTGAACGGTCATAGAAGCGTTCTGGGAAAAGACAGTGACGTTTTGGAGCAAAATAATCATAACACCTCAGGCGGCACTGCACAATATCCTTGATGCTCTTCATACAGGCAGATATAAGCGCATGTTTTTGAGATGCGGTAAAGTGATTGTGATGAGAGACATGACAGTATCATGGCAAACATCGAAGGATCTAGCGAGATGAAATGGGAGGCAGGACTACATTCCTGCCAGACTATGGAGAATCCAATATAAAAAGGCTTGCGAAAGCGGCTGAAAATCTGGGAGGGTGGTGTACTGTAGATGTGAATGAGAGTAGTATGATTGATAAAGCAACACATAGGAGAGAAAAGGGCGGTGGTTCTTCTGGGGTTACCGATATTCATATGCAGTATTGGAAATGATGCACAAAGTTGTGGATCAAATGTAGGCCGTCTTGGTATCAGTGTTTATGTTTTGTGGATGTCAGTAGATGTTTTCTCAGTGTTTCCCAAAGAATTTGAAATCGGGTCTTATCAGTATTTATTCAGCTGTGTAACACTCCTAATAGAAAAAAACTGCGTTTTTCCAATGTTTACAAAACATATTTTTGTAGTGATTGTTATAAAGCACATATTTATTTTAAAGAAGAAGTAATGCAGGGTATGTAGCATCTTCCCACTGGCAGCATGTCCAAGGGACTTGTAGTAGACCTTTTTAAGCATACGAAGTCTGTATATTGCTCTCTCACATCTCGTTACCTTCTCTACAGAGTAAAATTTTTATTAGATCTGACCTAAAACATGTATCTAGCTTCCAAAACTAAAAGAAACAAAAGGAACAAGAGACAATATTTTAGTGTCATCCCAAAGCAACAGAACTGAAGCAGAATAATCTTAGACCAGTCTTTATTGCTGCTACACTGTGTAGTTTATTTTACTGGTCTGCTGTTGTTTGTGGCAGCCAAATACTGAGACAATCAATACTGATTTCCTGTTCCGGCACAGTGAGAGGAACTTCCTGAGGAGACGAGACACGACGTCAACCGAGGAGGCTGCACTTCACAAGGCTCTCAGGCAGGCTTGGAGCTATCAGACAGAGTAGCCCAGTGGAAGCAGGAGAGAGGTACCGCCAGGTGCGGCTGAGCGGCAAACCCGGTTTGGCATTTTGAAGCGGACATCGGATGTGCAGTGTGACCAGTGGGCCTAGGTAGCGCTGCATTAGGGTCAAGCTCCATGCCTGCAAAAGCAGCCCGACTAGGCTCGGGTGTGGCTTTCGGGTCGGGTGAGCTCCCACCCCTGGACACTCACACACACACACCGCTCCATATGGCGAGGGAAGAGTGAAGGTGCCGGAGGCCTTCAAACTGCTCAACGCCTGCCCACCCTACGAATGGTGCACCACTCTGTTCCCCTTCCATGGCTCACACACATCAGATCCAATGCTCTCCCCTGAGGCCAGATAAGAGCCCGACAAGAGCAGGAGCAGTTCTGGTGGCTCCAGTGGCCACTGGACGGCTAGAGAGCTCACTGGTGTAAAAGAGTAGGCCCCCAGAGAGGAGCCACAGAGAGAGTTATAGGCCCAGCCCCGCATCTCCATCTCTACCTCCCTCCAGGTCTGAAGCAGAACAAGGCTCGGGGGATATGGAATGCTGATCAAAGCGCATTGTGAGCGCATTAAGAGAGGCGAGAGGTCACCTCATAGCGTGCCACGCTTCACTACTTGAACGGAGGGGGTATCGGGAGGCAATGCAGAGGCGAGGTCTTTGGCCAGTGTAGACTTGTGCAGGCTGGTGCATGCCGTCCTTCTCTGCCCCCCCAGTCTCACATCTAGCCACTCACTTAGCACTGATATCATCATTAGCGACACTACGGACAAAGCAGCAAAGTAATCAAAACAAAGTAAAGAGAAGTGAGTAAAATAAGGCTAAAAAGAAAGTAACCTAAGCTACACAGTCTTAACATCAGTGGCACAAAGCTTACCTGCTGCCTGCTACTGCATGAGAAGTGATAAAGTAAGGGGGATTGGAAAAGCCCCCCCATTGAACACAAGAAAAGTAGCATATTCCAAGAGAACTGGAAGCTATTACAGAGGGTGTATAACCTGAGGCGGGTCTTCACGATGACCAAAAGAAGAGTAAGGCATAATGGAAGCCCTAATACAAGATCACTAGCAAATGAGGATGACCACGATGCTGAGAACTAAACAAATTCTAGAATTGGGCCAATGCCAATTCCAATAAGTAAATCCTTCACTAGTGCAGTAAGTTCCCAAAAGGAAAGAACTGAGAAATAAACACATACTTCCCTTGACAACACGGCTGAACCCGCTTTAGCACTGCAGGAGCGTAGTATAGAACTGTGTGGAAGGCCGGTGACACCATCCAATCAATGTGACCCTGGGAGAAGGCTTGTCAACTCCTGTCCAAAAACTAAGGGAGCAACTCTGAGTAATTGAACTAATTGAGTTATTTTCCACATCCATGACTATTCCAATTGACAACGACCAACCACCCGGTGGGTGATACACAGTAAACTCGCCTGAAGTTTTAATGCCTGCACTAACCCACATTATTCCAAGAAATAGCTTTGCTTACATTTGCACATCTTAGTAGGCACATAATCAGAAGCCTTGAACATTCTGTACGAAAGCTAAAGTTCACTGCGCAAAATCTTGTTGTTTATTAGTGTTCACTTGGTGACAGCTTTGTCAGGGTAGAATCAATAATGACAGCCTGACTGGGGCTTCGGCATGGCAACATGGGTGATGTTTATTATATAAATGACATCACTCCTTTGTTTAGTTAGAGGAGCATTTCGCTTGCACTGCGAGGTCGACCCATGCCGGAATTCTAGCCCAGCTGATACCTGTTTACCTTCTGAGAGGGATGAAGCCCAGCTCTCCACTAAGATGGGCTTCCTGACAACACTTACCCACAGGTTAAGGGGAGTTAGATCACCCTACAGGGATTCTGGCAGATTCACCCACCCTAGGCACACAAGGATAAGTAGCGATAGGTAGGAGCAAAATATAACAGTATTTAAATGTTTGCATATATTCTCTATAAACAGTACAATGGTTAAATTACTTGTCTTCTTCACCATTCTTGTATTGCTGATCACACTCTTCTGTTTCCTTCTGTTGATTATTGCAGTGCACTTATTTTGTGCAAGAATCATAATGCTTCAATAAATATTGAAACGCCATGTTGCGTACTTCTTGTATAACTCTTTGGATATGTGTGAGTCACCAAACAAAAAGGTTCTAGATCGGTTACCACAATTTCCTTGGGGAGTCAGGGTTGTCATGTTCTGAGGTTGCATATTCCACCTGTTATCTAACCTGGTTAGGGGTACAGCTGGTGCACTGTGAGCTAGCAGGACCAAGGCCAACATATTCTGATGGTGTGTGTAGAATCAGTCTTACACAGTTTAGATGTTTATGTTATCCAACAAATGCACAGTTTTTACTGAGAAAGTATAAGCCATACGATACAAGTTAGTCACCTCATAAAGATGCATTATTAGCATCAATAATCTAAGTCAAACGTAAGCATACATGGGCGGTTATCAACTCGTACCAGCCAGCTTCTCCATCTTCATGCCTTGCATGTACATACTCTAATCACTTGAAGCTAAGATTCGTGGCTCTCAGGCTGAGTGAGTGGCTTCTTTTTGCAGCACTTAGCCTGCTGGCGCCCCTCAAGGGAAGAAATCTAATGCATGGGCTGTGACCAGTCTGGCGAATCCCTTAAGCACGTTCTGTGCATCTCTCCAGCCATGTTGGACAAGCGTTAAACAAGTTTCCGGGCTGAGTGGAACAGGCTGGGAGTTCGATGCTGCCGGCATAGCATCATAGCAGCGCTGAACACAGGTGACTCTGTAATTCAGTCTTTAAAGCTCTCTGGTAGCATGCTGTCAGCTGGCTAACCCTAAATGCCTCAATTAACTTGCCACAGGTCTCTCCTACGAGGAAGGGGTGCGGGTAGGTGTTACCTGCTTGGTTACTTGCTGTTAGGAGGCGGGCTTTGTGCGAAGGAGCTAGACACAGTCAGCATGCGGGCCCTTCGAAACTTTTTGCCAATAAAGGTACCATCCGTATTACCAGTGAACAATTATCTGCTACATTTAAACTTTTGTTCTTTCTTGCAGCTGTTAGATGTAATTAGATCGCTGCTAGTACTTGAAGGCACTTGGAAATCGATTTTGTGTTTTATGTATTTATTCACTTTTAACTGGACTTTATATCATCTCAAGATTTGTCTATTTTTATTATATGGATTGGTTTTTATCACATTGTATATTGTAAAGGTTTTAATTAACCATACACAATAAAGATTATATTTATAGCATCGATAAACACGACTCTGGCCACTGCGATTAACGTGCTCACACGGCAAACACTTAAGTTGAAGTTATAAATAGATACCATGCAGACTATTGCCAATGGCAATCGCAGACATGGCAATGAAAATAATCAGGCTAGATGCAAAGCTTAAACCACAAGGTGACACCTGTCAATGTCTGCCAATCATTGAGAAACTGAGCTCACTACTGGAAGTGTTCTCCTTGCAGGTCACTGATCTGAAGAACATCCAGGCATTACCACCCAGACCAACTGGCCAGTCAACAAGGAAGCAGCAACAAACCGTAAGATACACTAAATGTGACACCTGAAGCTGTAGAGGGAAACAATAGCATCATCTTTATCAGAACAGTGAGCTCTGATCCATCAGCTGCAGGAAAACACAGCACATGCCCCAGTCACTGTAACAAACTAGCCGCAGCCACAAAGCTCCCCAACAGGCTCATGTGGTAGCACAAAAGACAACACCAGGAATCAGAATGGCTCCATGTTTTAAACCTCCTGAAACAACACAATCAGGTCGAATTCAGGCAGTATATTAACAACCTAAATGGTCCTATCCGAGACAAACGCAATGGCGTAACCATTGACTCTTGAGTCAAACAAGCAAAAGCATGAGACGCAAGACAGCTCAGAGCATAATCAAACGGATCTTAAACAAAAGGGTCTGTTCGAGTCCAGCCTTGCACCCAGCATGACTCAGAGGGACAGCAGCCGGGGTACTAAAATCTTGATGAACATAAGGCAAGACAAGGCCTCAGGACCCAATGGGCTGCCTGGAATTCTATTCAGGGAGGATTATGCTTTCTGGGCATCCCTTCTTTCCGCACTTTACCATCATTGCTTTTCAACAGCCACAGTTCCGGATTCCTGGAGAGGATCAGTCCTCCAACCAATACTTAAAAATGGTGACAACAGACACTCAAACAACTATAGAATGATTGCTCTGTTGGACATCGAAGCAAAGGCTTTTCCTAGCGCAATATTACAAGATTTGGGAAGTTGGGTCCGAGAAGAGGGTATCCTGCCATTTTACCAATCCGGATTCCGGGAAGGGGCCTCCACCACCGATGACATTGTGGCATTAGCATATCTGGTAGAGCAGGCAACCCAGCCCAACAATCCTCCACTCTTCACATGCTTCGTTGATTACACCACTGCATTCAATGGTGTAGTTGGGAATACCTAAAAAACTGCTACATGCAGTCATTGCGCTCTATTCTCAAACTTGGGTGAGAATGAAGCTCATGCAAAGTTTACACTGACCAATACCTAAAACAAAGATGCGTCCTTGTACCTATGCTTTCGACTTGTGCACTGCTGACCTTGGTCAATCTCTACAAGCAGCAAATCTGCTAGTTCCCAAAATATGTCAAACGTGCTTATTTTTAGTGTGGTAAAGTGGGAATGCAGAAAGCTCTGGACACTCTAAATATATATATGCATATATAACATTAAGAACAAACTGGTGGTGAGCTGTTCTAAAACAAAGGTGGTCATATTTGGGCGATACACCAACAAGATCAAGCAGCAATGGAGAGTAGGAAATCTGAAAATTAGTGTAACTACCTGGGCGTATGGTTTGCATCCAAAGAAAAGCCAAAATTGCACATTACCCACATGAAAGAAAAGGGAATGGCAGTTACCTATGCTTTGTGCAAACTCTAGACAAGTCTGCACAGCCCGTCTACTGAAGAATATGCAGGGCAATAAGAGCTAAACTCCTACCAACCATCTGTTACGCCCAATCTGCTTTCCCCGGGGCCTTAGTGGCGAGTATGGAGAAGGTGCAATGGGCAAGCCTACAAGCGCACCTTTCCAATCCCTTCATAACCTCGAAACTCCTTAGTGCGTCTGGAGTTTGGCTTGAATAAACAATCTTTTGAAAACATGGCCGGCTTTGTCAGGTACTATCACAGAGTACTCGCTTTGGCCCCAAGCACAATGAAAGAGGTTCTGAAGGGTTTATTCACAGCCGTAAAGAATACTTGGACAGACTATCTGACTGAAGCTTGCAAACAACTGAATCTGGCTCTGGAAAATTAGGAACACACCCCAGTTCGCCCTGCAACACTAAAAACGGCCCTGAAAAAACAAATAATGCTTCTGTCAAGTCAATTAAGACAAAACCACAGAAGAATCTAAATATAACATCCAGCATATATTAAATTCGCACAGGGAAAACCCCTTCCAGCCATACACTGCCTTATGGAAGATAGCGCTCGAGCATATCCTCTACGCAAGACTCGTGGCGCTCCCAATTAAAGAACTAAATGGAAGCTGGAAGTCACTTGCGAATGCTGGGTAATGCAGATTATGCCACACAAGAGAGTAAACATTAGAGCGCCCAATATGTATTTGCCCGGCTCTTTTAAATGCACTCCGCACTTTTATTAAGCCAGTATTTCTAACTACTTTATCGCTCAGTAAACCCGGTTCAGTTGGCAGGATTTGGGAAATACATTGATTTAACCCAAAGACTGTTAACTGGTCAATCTTTATCAAATCATGGCATATTACACAAACTATAAGACTGAAGTAAATCCACTGTAGAAAAATGTAACTCCAAAGCCCGGTCTCTGTACTAAGGGGGTGATTATGATGCCAGGTGGTGGCGATCCGCCCGCCATCTCTACCTGAGTTAACCCCCGCCATATTACAATGGCGGGGGGTACCGCGGCGGACGCAAAGTGCGTCTGCCGCTTTCCCGCCGGTCGGCAATCGTTCCGATTGCCGGCCGGGCGGAATTGGGCCTTAATATGGTGGCGGTGCCTAGCAGGCACCGCCATCCATATTAGGATGTGTGTCACGAAAGACCTTTCCATGGCGGCGATGCCGCCATGGAAAGGCTGGCGGAGATGTGCTTTGGGGGCCCGTTGCGGGCCCCCAGGGGGGTGGGGGGTGCACTTGGGGGGTACCCATGGTACCCCCCTGCAGTTCCATGTACAAGGTGGCAGGCACTGCGCGGTGCCTGCCACGTTGTGCATGGGAATGCACATCATGCTCATTTGGCATTGCGGCGGGTGCTGCTGTAAGCAGCACCCGCCGCAATGTCAAATATGCAGAATGCGACCGCCAGGGTGGCAGTCCCATCCTAATCAGGGCTGCGGGACAGCCGCATGTCCGTCGGCCGGTCCCGTTTCCACTGGGATGGCGGGCGGACTAAAGTCCGCTCGCCATCCTAATCAGCCCCTAAGACACCATTCGCACCTTCTAAAGGATGGTGTGCTTTTCAGATGAGGCCCCAACTCCGCAAGAAGACTTTTTATGATCACTAAAAAGACTAATAAGTGTAGTAAGCTGCCCACGATCACTTACAATTCAAAAGGCGTCAACAAGAAGACACTGTGCACTATAAATGAAAGAATCGGTAAAACCAGCAGCTGACTCACGACATGCCTGACATCCAGTCTGTACTATTTTTTTTCCTTGTGCTGCTAATATTTTACTATCAACCATGATTTACTGTTCAAAGATTTTAACAAGAATAGCGGGTATATGAATGCAAGTTTAACCGTGTTTTATGTACTTTAGTGCTAATTTTATTACCACCTATGATATACTGTTTGAAGTTTTAACAAGAATAGTGGGTATATGAATTAAACTTTAACCGTGTTTTATGGCATGTGCTGTTCTTTCTGTAACAATTTAAATTAATTGAATCAATAAATGATTACTACTACTGTATAACAAAGTTACATTGGGCTTTCATCAGTTATTATAGGTTTAAATCTAAAACAGGACAGCTTAATCAAATGGGATGATGTGCTTGATTGAGCTGCTATCAATAGAATTGATAAAAATAGAAAAGTTAATAAAATGTTTTCTATAAAGAATGGGGAATGATTAAGATCCAGTTTGTAGCCTTCCTATTGACTGAAGACAAGTGATGCATAATTATACTGAGGTTTACCTAGCAAGGCCCCACCTTGGAAACTTAGGCATAGACTGGCGAAAGCTCAGCTATTAAGTCTACCTCTTAAGCGTACCTACCTAAAGAACAGTTATCAATCTGGCTGGTGTATGGGAACACTTTACTTTTTCCCCAACTAAATAGAAACTGCCTTTGTAAGAATTGAATGTTTTTGCATTCCCCTACTTCCATGACTGGATTGGCTGGTGGTTTGGTCTCTGAGAAATTGGTGCTTGCTAAACAACTTACAGTGCATAGTCTGCCAACGTTTACACATGGTAACAAGGGTGCAATTCATACTGGTATATCTGACTCTAAAATAAGGCCACAGTAATATGGCAGAGGAAATGCAGCTGTGGCACACTAATGTTTTTTTTTTTAATATTCTTTATTGATTTTTGGTAACATGAGCAAAAAAAAACATGGCAACAATTCAGTCATAAACTTATGCCAAGAAATAACCATTCATCGGGAGGTACAGGTCCAGATCCACAATACAATGTGAAAATATACAATACAGAACATGTAATAGCCAGTCCCATGAGCCCACAGGTAATCACTAAGAAATATGATGAATATCAGAGGTAGCCCCAAGTAACGTGGGGCTTGGCATGGATGAGAAGTAAGTGTTAGAGCTTAAAAGCCATTTTCTGTCCCTTAGTGCAGCAAATGTTCCCCAGGAGACGTAATTGGGTCTGCTGGGCAGGGGATCGGGACTACTGCTGCTACTCTCTCAACCACCCACTCCCAAAAAGCACGAACCAAGGGGCAGTGCCATTTGGTGGCACACCAATGTTACATGTGGGATACATTATAGGTTTACACCACCCACACAAGCATCTTTAAAAGCATGACTTTAGGCGTGCACTTGCCATACTGAATTTCTAGAGTTAGAAACTGCAGCAAGCGCATGCCAAAAGTAAACTGTTTTGACATGATTACTACATCCATTTTTGTTGTTTAGGTCTTCTTTTAATAATGAAAGTATTCTTCACCTTACTAAATAGGTCTGGGAGTTATACCAATAGGTTTCATGATTTTAATGTTGTTTTGGTAGTGCTTAAATACACATTTCACTCAAGAAAATACATTTCCTCTGTGCCTTTGCTACCAAAGGCTCAGGTGTTCTCAATTAAATTGTATTTTACCCAACAAGGCACTAGATACTACTTTGGAGGGAGCCTCCCTCCCATAATACTTATATAGTACCGTACAACGTTGAATACAGAGATAGTGTTTCTTTAATGTCAGCAACGATGAACAGAAATTAATTCTTGATTGTGAAATATATGGTATCATAATGTAAACTCTTTTGGACTAAATGTGTATTACTTTGTATTGTTATGGCACTGTAACTGTTAATGCCATGATGCTGCAAATGTGTGACTCATGGCACCTATGTTCCAGTGAAATAAGCTACATGCATAAGTCCATAAGGCACTAAAGGGATTGGGAACATTATGACATGGGGCCTAGATTAGAAACAGGGTGGAAACAGTAAATTTGCTGAAAAGAGATGGGGGTCATTGTGCCACCGTCTGGGCCCACTAGTGGGAAAACCCATGAGGGAACCCAGCACCTATGCAAACGGTATCAAAGTGTCTGCCCTATTTAGCGCATCCTCTCTTATGCCATTCCCACTGGATGTTTTTCCAGATCAGGAATACATTGTCAAACAAGATTGTGGAGCGAAATAGAAAAATTCAACAAATTCTTCACACTCACTAGGAGAAGTCTTTCAGTGGGCAAGAGGCATTAGTTTTATTTTCTGTTGACAGACCCCTACTGCAGGAGACTATTTTTAGAAAAAGCAGAAGTGCCAACAGGTATGCCAAGCCATCATTTTTTTCTTCCCACGAAAAAAAGACCAACGACGGAGCAGCAAACGAAATTTTTCTGTCTGGTCGCGAATTAGCTTGCAGAAGAAATGCCTCCACCACCCCATCTGTGTGACACTGAGCCTGCAGATCCTTAAATGACCGGTATACACAAGACTGTCAACTGCTCCACACTGTATGTCAACCAATGTAGTTTATGGATTAAATCTTTTTATTGTTTTGAAAGAAATGCCAAGCATATGTAGTATACATCATTACCCGTGTCGCTAATGGACAGCGTTGCTAAAGCTCATGGCAATAATCGAAAAAGGATAATAAAAGAAAAGCATAGAGAAAACAGTTCCACTTAAAAACGAAAATAAGGAGAGAAAAAAACATTCCCATCCCTCCCCCACCCACTAACTTTGGTTCACATCGCTGCTCATGTTTAATAACTGAGTAAACCACATCTCAATTAGTTGCAACATCTTATACCTTAGGATTCACTTCTGTAAGCCGTAAAAGCCTTAAATATTTAGGGCATGTCAATTCTCTGAAATCTTGCGATAGAATAGATAAATATGGGCGCCACAGTTTCTCAAAGGCCTCGCCTTGGTTGGTGAGTGTCAGAGATATTCTCTCCATGCCTAGTATGTTCCATAACTTATATAACCATCCTGTGTGAGTTGGCAATTGCGACGTGCCCCAATGTGCTAGTACATTCTGTGTAGCCGCACCCAGTGCTAGACCTATCTGTCTGCCCCGTCTGGACTTCAGTGGATATGTTAAAGGGTTTGGCAGCCCTAGTAAGACATAAGCTGGAAATCTAGGTATTTGCGTTTCTAGGTGATTATCAATCTCGTCAATTATTTTAGTCCAGTATGACTGGAGTTGGGGGCAATCCCATAACACATGCGTCAGCGTCCCTTGAGCTCCACAGCCCCTCCAACATCTGTCTCTACGATTTGGGTACATTTTGCGCAATCTGGATGGAGTGAGGTACCAATACGTGGTGATTTTGACAAGAGGTTCGGTAAGGGAAGTGTTTGTGGCCGTGTGTCTTGCTCTGAAATATATCTCGCCCCATTCTTTCTCCGTTAGCTCTCTCCCCAGTTCCAACTCCCATCTATGTTGACTGGCTTTGTATGTCTGTTTATTACGTTGGATCAGGAATGTGTATTTCTCTGAGATGAGACGTTTACCTGAAGTATGGGTGACCAACCAGCATTCGTATGCCGTGAGAGATCTCTGTATGGAGGGTTTAATACTGGGATGTGTTAACTAGTGATGGAGCTGTAAATAGTGTAGCCTTTCTGTTTCAGGAAGGGCAAAATCCCTGCTCAGTTGCTGGAAGGGGATCACTCCTTCTTTGTCTATCATGTGCCCCATGGAGCGACATTCAGATCATCTCCACTCCATGAATGCCCCGGGGTCAAGCCCTGGAGTAAAGTCTGAGTTATCAAATAGTGGCGTCAAAGAGGAGGGGAAAGAAGTCAGGCAGCATTTGATGCTTGTTTGATCCCATGCCTCCATTGTCCCTTGTGTGATGGGGGAAAGATATAGGTTCCTAGGTCTGTGGGATTTCTTAAGAAATTGAATCTTCCACAAAGAGGTGCCCGCCACTGCTTTGTCTTGGAAGAGCCAGTGTTTCTCTGACTTGGTCTGGTGCCATTCTACTAGGTATCGTAGCTCTGCCGCTCTGAAGTACATTTGTAAATCTGGGATACCCATGCCTCCATCTTTAGGTGATAAATAGCATAGCTCCTTCTTCATGCGTGGCTTCTTCCGGGACCAGACGTACTGGAAGATTTTGGTCTGTAAGGCCTTAAGCATTCCTTGTGGTGGCTCCAGGGGCAGTGTCTGAAACAGATAAAGAATCTTGGGGAGAATAGTCATCTTAACCGCTGCTATATTTGTCTTAATAAAGTTTGATAATTTATTGATGAGATCTGTTGGAGGGTAGGTGCTAACTTAATCCCCAAATAAGGGAGTGTGGTAGATTGCCACTGGATGGGGTATTGCATTTGTAAACTTGTCACCAATTCCCGGGGTATTGATAGGCTTAGTGCTTGTGATATCTCTACATTAACCTTAAACACTGACGTCCGTCCAAATGTTTCCAGTTCTTCCAGGAGTGTCGGTAGTGTGGATGCTGGACTACCCAGTTTGAACAGGATATCCTCTGCGTATAAGCTCAGCTTATGCTGTTCACCCCGAAGGTGGCACCAACAATCTGGGTGTTGTCTCTTACTCTTTGGGAGAGAGGCTCCATACATAGAGCAAAGAGGAGAGGGGCTAGCGGACAGCCCTGTCTCGTGCCTCTACCTATTTGAAAGGGTTCTGAGGTGTGGCCATTCACCCTCACTGTCGCTGTAGGGAAATGGTAACAGTTCATAATTTGTGTCCAAAGTGTGCTATAACTTGTTCTAGATAGGGCCAATGCACCCTATTGAACGCCTTTTCAGCATCTATGGCTAGCAGCATTGTCTCCCCTGGGGTCCTCGCTGGTTTTTCTACTATATGTAAAATGCGTTTGGTGTTGTCACTGGTTTGTCTATGCGGTATAAATCCCGCCTGGTCCGGGTCTATGATAGCGGGTAAAAGCGGACTTAGTCTATGTGCTAAAATACCAGAAAATAGTTTAAAATCTACATTCAGTAGAGAAATAGGCCTATAGGAGCTATACTGCTGTCTATTTGTCCCCGGTTTGGGCACCACCGCAATAGAGGCAGTTAGCAAAGATGCAGGAATTGCACCAGGTCGTGTGAAAGTGCTGAAGAGCCATGTTAGAGTGGGGACTAAAGCGTTGCAGAATGTCTTATAAAAAATAGGATGGTAGCCATCAGGGCCTGGTGATTTGGAAAGTTTTAAACTGGAGATGGCTGAGATTATTTCCTCCGGTCTTATGTCCTCTTCTAATGTCTCTGCTTGCTCCGAGGTAATGCGGGTTGTGTTCGCTCCCTGTAGATAGGTGTCACTAGCTAGGGGGTCTAGGTCTTGTTTCGTGTATAGCTGTGCATAAAATTCTTTGAATTCGTCTGCTATAGCTTTGTTGCTAGTAACAAGGCCTTTCCTCTGGGTCTGTAGTGATGAAATTCCTGTCTCTTGGCGCCTCATACGCAATTTGTTGGCTGAGAGTCGGCCACATTTGTTCCCCCATGTGTAGTATGAGTGTCATAGGCAGAGTGCTGCATATTCAGCTCAGTCAAGGTCTAGTCCTGCCAGTTGTGCACGTAGTGCGGTTAACTGACGCCATACCCTTGGAGTCCCTGTGCGTTGGTGGATACGTTCTAATTCCTTAACCTGCGTTGAAAGACTGTCCCTTTTTTCCCTTCTTAATTTGTTAGCAGCCGCAATTGAGAGGAATTCCCTTCTGATTACAGCTTTCAGTGCTTCCCATAATGTCGCTATGGTTACCTCAGGGGTATCATTGAGTGTGAGATAATTTTGGATAGCCGTTTGTATCTGGGCTATTACTGCAGGACGTTGTAGCATCGTTTAACGTAGGCACCATGTCCGATGGGGAGGCTGTATTGGGGGTAGAGACAGTGAGAGAATCACCACTGAGTGATACGACAGGGCCATTGGGAGAATTTCAATCTCTGTGGTGGAGCTATGTATCTCTCTTGTGCCAAGGAAGTGATCTAATCTTGCAAACGTTTTATGCGCATGTGAATAGTAAGTATATTCCCGTGCTGTTGGATGGGAGTCTCTCCATATATCACTGAGTCCTAAGTCTCTGATCCATTTATAACCACCTTTCGATAATGCACCGGTCTGTCCGTGTCGTTGTGTCGATCTATCTAGATCTGTATTAAAAACGAAGTTAAGGTCTCCCCCTATTAAAACCTCTGTGTCTGCTGTGCTTTCCGCAGAAAGGCTTCTTGGCCTTCATTTGGAGCATATAGTGATCCTACAATAAATGTCTTGTTCCCTAATGTGAACTGGTAGGCAAGTAATCTGCGCCTTAGCTCCGTTTTCCTGCAGCCAATTGTCCTCTTAAAGGAGCGCGCCATCAGTATGGCTACTCCAGCCTTTTTAGAAGAGGTGGAGGAGAAGAATTGATGTGGGAATGCTCGTGAACGGAGTCGATAACAATACCCGGGTAGGAGGTGTGTTTCCTGAATCAAGCATATGTCAGCTCCCGAGTTCTCGAGGTAAGACAAGATTGCCGTTCGTTTGACTGGACTATTGAGGCCCTTAACATTCAAAGTTAATATTTTAAGAGTTGTGTCAGACATCGGTATGTAAAGAAGGGGTGGTTAGCTTTCTCTGTGGCCGTGAAGTGTAGTGACACAAAGTAGCCCTCAGTGTAAAAGTGTTGTGTGAGATGCGGTGCATAACTGTGGTGAACCCAAGAGCAAGCCCCGAACCCCAAAGCCCAAACATTATACAACTTAGGACAGACAAAAGATGAAATTTAAGTCCCTGAGATAGACCTTGGTCTCCCAGTCTTGAAAGTCGAAGTAAGGGGTAACCAATGTAGTTTAAAGGATACCATCATCCTCTGTAAGTTGACTGCTATTATCACCATCCCACAGAAGCAAACAAGCAACATCTCACCCTGACCAACTACCCCACTGCATCCCAATTGTCTCTAGGTCCACAAACGGCACACTTATGAGATGCAACCTTAATTCAGACACAAATTGACTAATCACAAGTATGTAAGGGAGGATGTATCCTTCACCAACAAGCCTGTCTTCTTGAAAAGAGCCGCTCCATGACAACTGTATAGGGTAAGGGGATGGCATCCATCGTACCCTGTAAACCATCCTCACAATCAACAACCATGAGTGGACTCCTCCTGAAACAGCCCAACCCTGTAGTGGCAGTGTCTGGCTGTGATTCCCTCCCATGTAAAAACGTCCCTCCAATAAACCCACCAAACCCTTCTTTGAGACCCCAGCAACCCTGTACAGGTCTTTTGGGGTCAAGGATCCAGGTTGCTAAATCCCCATATATGCACACACCCCTGTGCGACTACTCACTAAACTTTCACAGTTTCAAAACATGACTGGTAGGCACCTGCCCAGCAAAACTCCTTAATAAATCACACTGCCACCAGTAACCCCACCCCTAAGTAGCTTCCACCAGACTGTCCTGTACTCCTGTGGGGCAGGGAGTCAGGGCCAGTAGCGGCCCGTGGTGAGAGTGCTGCCGGGCGGTGACGTGGGGCGGGGGAGGGCAGGGTGGGGGGTAGTAAAGTACGGAATATGGCCAAATAGAGGTAAGTAAACATATAAATAAATAAAACGGATTTCATTGTGCGCGCTGCATCGCCAAATGCGATGCAGCGCGCGCAACGAAATTCGTTTTATTTATTTATATGTTTACTTACCTCTATTCGGCCGTATTCCGTACTTTACTACCCCCACCCTGCCCCTCCCCCGCCCCACGTCACCGCCCGGCAGCACTCCCACCACGGGCCGCTACAAGTCAGGGCTCCAGTAATATGATTCTCTGGCCCGTAATGGTTTCCTCTAAAACCTCACCAACAAACAAACCCCACTTCGATATACTACTGCCTGCTCATATGGCATCTGGGGCCAGAGATCAGGAGGACAGTACACCTGATCCCCACCCCAGTGTGATTGCTCACATATTTAAGGTAGGTCGGAGTGAGGCAAACCTGTGCTATTGAAGACTCCTCAAAGAATCCCTTAAAGGCCCTACCTAGCACACCCCAGGTCACTTCAGGACATTTATCTTGTGGGCATTACTTTTGGCCTTTGCCTCCAGGACACCACACATTAAATCCTATCTCGTGCGCAGTGCTCACTGTCTAGTGATCCCTTCCACCTTTCCCACCGCGTCCTTGAAATAGCTGAAGTCCGAGTTTTTATTTACTAGAGATGTGCACAACCCCTTGTGAGACATGACCTGAGCCAAAACAGGTCAATTTATTAGCTGTTTTAAAGGACGGCGGGTGCACAACTAAATGTACGTTGTGTTACGCAAGTGCCTGCACAACCTGTAGTAAATAAGTGTCAAAGTATTCTCTACTGATCGTTTCAAGTACTTACATGCTCTTCTGTTTGCCCACAAACACAGCCTCTGCACTGTCACGAAAATCCATGCATAATGTTTCAGCCCTCTTTTCTGCCCACTTCATAGCCCTTCTTCCTTCCACAATATCTAATTGGTGCTGCTAGGGTTACTCAGCCATATGGCTTCCTCACTTGATAAAAATTGGACTCATAATGATGCTCCGAATTACGTGTGTCATGATTATAGCCCTAGGTTGTTTTCTCAGAAAATGTATGGTATTTAAAGCTTTACTGAGGCGCAGAACTCTCACAGGATAGAAACTTTGAGGTTCTTCCTTCGGAAAGATAGACATGAAGCATCCCAAGAAAATCACACTGAATATGCCTCCATTTTTGGCTGTGCTTTATCCCCTGTAGTATACATCCAACTACACAGTTTTGGCAACACTTGTATCGGCAGGCGTCTAGGAACAAATGATCAAAAATGAACAGTTGCAGACTCCTTTCCTAAAAGTTTTGACTCAACTGCAGTGCAAACCATTTTAGGGCATCTAGTCCTTACAGGGAGGAAAAAATGATGAGATCAGTGTTAGTCACCGCCTGCTGGATTTCTCAAGATGTCATCTTTCCAGAAGTAAATGGTGTTTATATGTATTTGTGATGGAGGGATGCCACAGGGAACCACCATAGTGTATGTGTCTTTGGAAAATTGTACTCAAAATATTCCTAGAATCTGACAGTGACTGTGGTTCAGTCTCTCTCCAGACCAGATCAGTAACATATGTTAACCAACACTACATGTGTGGTATTGTATTACCTGGCGGAGTCTTGAAACATGGGATTGTGCAGAATGCAATGGCGGCAGAAGGGTGGTCTATGGTTATGGACCTCTTGTAAAACGTTGAACAACCAACGAAAGTCATCCAACTTTGGATTTCCCAAGATGACTACTATTGCGTGGTTTAACGACTTGCAGGCCTACCCCAGGGCAGTATGTATTCCCATCAGGAATAACGGATAAAAGTATTCACATAACATCACACTGGATATGTCTGCAGATTTGGTTTCCCCTTCTCCCATGACATATGCCCACCTACAAACTACTTTAACTGGGGACACTTTGGGGTTGAGCAGTGAAAAGATTTTGTAAAAAATTGACAGCTGTCCTGTGTGTCCACCCTTCACTACTCTGCTTCATTTAGAGGTCTGGGGAATACTTTGTCTGCATTGCAGCTGCTGCAGCCAGCTCCCCCATCACAAACACCCTGCTTGATTCACCACTCCAGATGCCAATGGTGTTGCAGGGGGGCGCCTTATTTAGGGCAGCCCATACAACACCATTCTCTCCCACTTCCTTCCTCTCAGGGATTGCTATGCATAGCATCCTAAAAACCCCTGCATGTCAGTGACATTCTTTTTTTTTATTTTACGGAGACAAGCCCAACTCTTTGGGAAACTGGTTCGCTTTGCCTCCATTGCATGGCTGAACGTCCATTTCTTATCTTTTACCAAAGTGGCCACCATCTTGGCATCTGGATCACTTTTGGCAAGAAAAGCTGTTGGGAAGATGGAATCCTTTAAAATATGGATATGGATGGGCCAGCAGAGGCACTACCTCTGACGCCCAGCCCCAGTAGTTTGGTCTCTGTATTGATCATGCTAACACTGTAAGGTGGGAAATTCATTTTTTGGAGAGAAAAAAATGTAGACATTTTGTGTTTTTTAGCAATTTCCAAGAATCTCATATAAGTATGGGGAAACGTACAAAGAGCACATCACCCCAGTTTAGATTATGCTGCATGCATATCTGCCAGAATTGTATCTTATTTCGAGGCTTTCTAAGATGCTCAATCAAAAGAAAAGGCTGCATTATGTCGCTTTAGAAAAGTCGACACAATTCACACCGAATATGCCTCCAGTTTTGGGTTGGCAATCAACCGAAATATGTTCAGTTTCACATGAAGTACCTTATTAGCATAAAGCTGGGGGGGGTAATGATTATTAAAGTGGCTGGCAATTTTTGGGACTAAAAGTAAAATAAGTGTTTATGCAATACAGTAGCATTATGCATAACAACCCCTAGAGTGGTGACTGACGCTATCTTACTTTAGAAGCCATTTCACACCTGCTTTTCAGAAATGCATGTTTTTAAAGGTTACCTTGGATGGAGGGCGCCTCATAGGTGAGAGTGAGTAAACATGGATAATCAGACCGCACCATTCCAAGAGTATTATGCTGACCATGCTGCTGGTTTTGGTTTCTTTAGCCTCTTACTATGTATGTTAACGTTTTGATGGGTAAGAGTTTAGAAAGAGTGGGGCGACTGAGGTGTCTTGTTTCAGCTATTTCATCTACAGTTTTAAAAATGCCTTTATATGTAAATGTAAACAAAATATTTTTTACGAATTTCACGTCCTCAGAGGCCATTCTGGGTAATCCTAATTTTTGAGAAGCAAATTATTGACCTTTCACTGAATTCACAGCTTTGTCCAGCTGTTCAAAAATATATCTGTGTCCTATATGTCAAAGTATTTCACACTTATTTTATCTTTCCAAATAAAATATGTTCATTATGCAGTTAACATTGAGTATGAAGCCTGGCTCAGTTGTTGGCTCTGAATAGTCCAAGATTCTCACACAAGCTATGTAAAGGAAGTGTCTTGCGGACTAGAACTGTTGAGAAACTTAGGGGGATATGTACAAGAACTGGCGAAAAATATCGCTAATGTTAGTTAGCAGCAAATTTTGTATCGCCGGGCACCGCCGCAAACTATCGCCACGTTAGCGACGTATGTACAAGCCGACGCTACGTGGCGATAGTTTCTCATGTCAGCGGAAATTGTCAACGTTAACAACAGCGTCACGGCGATAAAAATCTTGCCGCTAATGTGAAAAAAGTGGCAGCAGGCCAGCGGCCAGAAACTGCGCGCAAATTAGCGTGACGCCACTTTTTTTCACGTTAGGTCGGAAAAGCGACTACAAAACGCCCGCAAAGTATCACAAACTGAAGAAAAGAAAAAAAAGTGAAGAACCATGGACCCAGTACTGCAGGAGAAAACAACCCCCCAAACAGCCAGGAGGACCAGCCAGAGAGCCAGGAGAAGGGCAAGGGGAAGAGGAAGAGTAAAACTAGATTCAGCCAGCAGGAAAACCAGGTCCTGATTGCGGAGGTGACAGAAAAACAACACCAGCTGTTTGTCAGCTCCACTGCGTCATTGGGGACCAAGAATGCAATATGGCAGTCCATCGCAGCCAAGGTGAATGCTGTCGGAGAGGTGAGGAGGACAGTGAACGACTGCAAGAAGCGCTGGCATGATGCTAAGCGCAAGACCAAGGAGAAACTGGCGGCCAATCGCAATGCAGCACTACAGACCGGAGGTGGGAGTCCAGCGCCACAGGAGGAGCTGGATGCGTTGGAGGAACAGGTGTCCGCAGTCATCTGCGAGGAGTCGGTGGTTGGAGTCCAGGGACAGGATACTGCTGAACATGACCAGCAACACGGTGAGTAACAACCAGGGACTGGGGGACGGGGGTGAATGGGCCCAATGTCACTCATGCACAATTAAATATCTACCAGTGCACATCCACAATGACTGCAGATCTTGTCACAGATACTCTTGTCCCTGAGGGTATAGACATATATCACCCTAGTCAACAAATATATTGCAAGACACATATTGGTGGGGTGATAGACTTGGAAATCTGCACAGAAAAGTAATTCAAAACATAGCCAAAGATTCATATCAGACCACAATATAAGGGAAACATGAAAGAGCAAAGGGGCACATTGCCTGGAGATGCGGCAGGCTGGCAAAATGCCACCCTTGCCTCAACACCACGCACATACAATTTGTCTGCACAGGGCTGCATCTCTTTGACGACAAAATGAGGATGCACTGTGAATGCGACAGATGATGTGCGCAATTGAGCATGCCACCACCGATGTCAGCACACATGCACCATTGTGCACGTCTGTCTGAGTTGTGTGCAAGAATGTGTCTGTGCAGTAAGGTCCCCCTTCATGCACATATACAATCTGCAAATCAAGTCAGACACCCTTGCACAATGGTGCATGTGTGCTGACATTTATGGTGGCATGCTCACTTGTGCACATCATCTGTCGCATTCACAGTGCATCCTCATTTTGTCGTCAAAAGATGCAGCTCAGTGCAGACAAATTGTATGTGCGTGGTGTTGAGGCAAGGGGACATTTTGCCAGCCTGCCGCATCTCCAGGCAATGTGCCACTTTCCTTGTTCATTAGATGCAGCCCTGTGTACACCAAGTGAGAAAGCATGGAGTGAGCCTGCATATCATGAACACATGCATTGTCGCAACATAGTGATCATGCAGCCTTCTGTCTAAAAGGTGCACATCCCACAATGCACACATTCAGCACAGTTGAGTCAAAATGTTATGTCATACCATAAGCAGGGTGGACATGCCTTCAACAGTACAGTGCATGGACTACGCATATCAGGAATGTGTCACCATAATGTTTTACTACGTGTCTTGTCTGTGTACCATACTCACAGAAGTAAAAAGTCCCTGTAAAGAAGTATGACAAGTCAAGTATGACACCAAGCAAGAATAGCAATTTAGCAACAAAGAATGTCTAATAGAAAAATGGCACCATCACTCCTTAGCTCAAAAAGCACACCTATACTCTCAAGTGCACACATGTGCCATACCTAAAACTGTACTATACATTAGTCCTGGTGTGACTTGCCCATTACACATTGATGTGCATGTAAACAAGTATTTTGGGAAAGTCAACAGTGTCAATGAACAAATATGCAGTCATGACTGTTATCATCTGCACACAAACACTAGCAGCAATTTCCAATTTTGGAAATAGTACAGCATGTATAATCCATGTTAGCATCTGCGTGCAATATTCACAAACTCACATCACCCTGCCAATCGCACATGATGTCATGTGGGTGCGGGGTGATAGGGCCTGAGCAGCACTAATAAGTCTTCTGGAATCCACAGCCCTGAAATCTAGGCCCACTTACACACTACACGTGGTGTCAACGTTGAGGGTAATGGGTGTTGTAACTGTCTGTTCAACCTGCAACAACAATAGAAAGTCACGCTGCACCAGTCTCACAACGGTTAAGCCAACAGGAGGGCAGCAAGCAATGCATGCATGGAAAAACATGCAGGACGCCATGCACACAAGAGAAATCACAAGAGCCAATGCTATTTGTATGTACATGTGCACTGCATTGAGCAGCACACATGGAAAAAGCAAATTCGAGGATATATAATGCATTTCTCCTTGTTTCGCCATCTTAAGAACAGTTTTTACCTGGTCTCAATTTTTGCGCGGCCTCCTATGTATGCCACCCTTGTACATAGGGGGCAGCGTCAAAATGAATTGGTGTTGCGGTGGATCGCCCACCGCAACACCCACTGCCCACCCTTTTCACGCTAAGCATAACGTGAAAGGGGGCCTTATGTACAAGGCAAAATTAAGACACATTAAGTGGCTTAACGCTGCCTTGTACATAAGGCGCAGCCCCAATCGCCACCACAACGTCAATATAGGTGATGTTGTTGTGGCGATAGGGGCTTGTACATATGCCCCAATGAATGTACATTGTCATGCTATCTGCTTGTACAGTAATCCAATGCATGATCAGAGTATAAACACACATACAAATGCATCTCCCCTTTACATTGCAGAGGGAGAAACATCACCTCCTGTACAGCAGCCTGTCCCACTCTTCAATGATGAAGAGGAAGACCTAGCAACCATCGACCAGGACATACTCCAACATCTGCTCGAATCAATTAGCACCCCATCTCCGGAAGCAGGGCCATCCAGCAGCGTTGTGGAAACTACAGCCCCTGCACAAACAACCCAGCAACAAGCACCGACCACCACAGCTGTCCCCCAGGACCTTGAGGTCCCACATCTGGCATTTCAACGTCGTGCGGTAGAGGTCCAGCAGGAGATGGCTGGTCAGGTGCAGGTGGGGTTTGACAGCCTGGCTGCCAAATTAGATGGGTTACGTGGGTGCCTCAGTTCCATTCGGGATCACCTACAGACCATCACAGACACCCACAGTCCGCTCCATGCTCTACAGCATTCCATGGCTGACATCGCTGGAGTACTGACTCAGAGACAAGAACAACTGTCCAGTCCGAGTGGCTCCAACAATGTCAGCAAGGAGTTGCGTATCATGCGAATGAGTATGGAGAACATGGAGCGGATGCAAGCCTCGCTAATGGCAGCCACGGTTGAACACCACAGACACGTTGCTGGAATCTTTCATGCCCTGCAGCCGCTCATCACAGCAGTGCTGCATCAAGGTTTGGCACAGATGAATGCTGCTGCTGCTTCAACATCCACATCTCCACCCTCTGATGTGTCAGTGCTTCACAGTGCCGCTGACAATCTACCACCATGCACACCGGAGGCACATGATACATCAGAGGACGAAGATGTGGAAGATTCTGCAATATTGCTAAGAAGAAAGCGGTAGAATTCATCTATTCCAAATGGTCAGTTTTGCCTTGGATCGGTGCTTAGCATCATGCTCAGGAACATCATCTTGCAATGTCCTCTGCAACACACTGACACTCACCTTGGACCTCAATATGGACTGCCATAATTTGTGTTGTTCCCAAACACACTGCAATCAGCCTGCTGACTGAACTCTGCCTCTTCCTCTGGACATGTTCTATCCAAAGGACTCGGTCAGGCCCTCCACTGGGCATCTATGTAATGTGGGGGTTGTTTGACCAAGTACTGTGGCAGTCTTCACCAAAGCCAATGCACATGCAAATTAAAACCTTTAATTTACACAGATGTGTGTTTATCATGACCATTCAGGCATAGAAGTCTTCAATAATGTTTGAGCAGTGAATCCATCCAAATGTACTCCGAGTGACATATGAAAAATGTTCATGCTCAACTGTGTCACAGATAGGCAGTGAGATGACTGGGCATGTGAGATCTAGCCGTGCCTTCATCTAACAAATATAACCTACTAGCAATATCCCAACAGTGCCCTCTGTACATGATGGCAATAGGCATGTGTGGAAATAGGTCCAAGTCTGTTGCATGCCACAAGTAGTGTCTCCATTTAGCATTGAAAACAAGTCTCACTTGGCAGATCTACTCACACTCTACGGGGTGGACAAAGATTGTTGTGATGGTGGTCATTGCATGTCACATTCCAAGATAGAGCACACCATATGCACATAGATGACGATTCGTTATGGCACATCTCGCCCACCTGCTATTGGAATCACAATGTCTGTTTCAGTGAAGCTGTGTCGGCAATAGGGACTTAGCCTAAAATGCAAGTCCTCAGTCAGACACTCACTGTGGCTTAACAATGCCTTGGAAACAAGGAACCCTCTCATGATGTGCTCACTGTGAAAGGAGAGGGCAATGTGTCCAGGGATGTGTAGTGCACTGCACTTAGCACATAGTCAGATGCTGTACCACCATTTCAAGTGTGGCATCACTATGAGGCAATGACAAAAGTAACAGCTGGGAAAAGTGGGTATGACACTGGCACTACAGGGAGCAATGCTACATTTCCCCTCCTGTTTGCTGCAGAACTGTGTTCTGCCTTGTACCATGCACATTTGATCTGCAAATTTACAACATTGTGCATGGGCAGGAGGGTGAGCCTCCAGGCACAGGAACAACCAATTTCCATAATGATGACACACTTGCACTACGCAGCAAGTGTGCCTATGTCTGTGCATGTTAGATGGACTCAGCGCCAGGCTCTTGTGATATGCAGGCTATGGACGTAATCTGTGGAACACAGTGCATACATCCATCATCATGATGGACAAGAGTTGCAATGTCAATGTCTGTTCAAGGCCATGTTCCTACATTGTGTTGTAAATGTGCAACAATGTGCAGTCCAACTCTGTGAGTCACACATAAGATGTTAAACTTCACAAAAGAGTGTCCCTAGCCTAGGCCATAACTCCAACTTGCCACACAGTAATGCATGCAAGTTTACTCTGCTCAAATCAAAAGGATCCTGACACTATCCGTCCAGCTAAGTAACATGTCATGACCACACATACACATTCAAATGATTGCCCTGAGATTGAATAAGTTGGAAACAAGGTAAAAAGCAACACTCCACCAAACCACTTCAGACATAAGTGCAAACAGAATTCCAAAAAAGTATAAATTTATTAACATGTAACAAAATTAACTACCCTAAACTGACACTAAGCAATACTACAACTAACCTAATCTTAACTAACTATGACTAAGTGAATAATAACCTAAACTATCTAACGTACCCAATACTAAACACGCAGCAACATATCTGAGACATCAACCTCCCTCCCACCCTTAAAGCACATCAGAAGACAGGACAAATACATCTTATCTAAACATAAACTAACTACACAGATATCATATACAAATATATATATTTTTAATTTTTTTATTAGAACAAATACACCAACCCCCCACCCAAAGGAAAAGGAAACTTATCCACAAATACTACAAGACAATAAATAAAAAACTATGCTAAAATCTAACACTACCTATTACTACACTACAACTACACTACCTAACAATTAAAAAACTTACCTAAAACTAACTAATAGGAATAAATAACATTGGGGGAACGTAGAAAAGGGGGATGGGTCTCCATTGGCCAGTTCAAAATGGGAGACCCAGGGCAGCCTTTATGTCCTGCAGGTGGGTGGTCTGCTCCGATATCTCACGTTCTAAATGTGCCAACCTGATATTAATGTCCATGATTGTACGACGGTCCCGCATGGCGACATGTTGTCTGTCAAATAAGAGCAATGACCGAATGTGAGTCATGAAGACTATGTCAAATCTCTCCATTTAACACAGAAACACTAGGTCAGTGAAACATGGGAGCCTACACTCTAACAAAAGATTGTGAAGTTTGAAAATAACATGTACAATGCAATGTAGAATCAATGATCAGTTACAACATGCGGGCAACACTGACATGACAGTGCATGGCATGTGACTGGTAGTGTCACAACCCAATGACACTGTCAGGGGCATATGTACAAGCGCCTATCGCCACCATAACGTCACTTTCAGTGACATTATTGTGAAAAAAGGGGCTGCACCTTATGTACAAGGCAGCGTTAAGACTCTTAACGTGGCTTAACGCTGCCTTGTACATCAGGCACCCTTTCACGCTATGGTTAGTGTGAAAGGGGCGTCCAGTGGGTGTTGTGTGGGTCTTTCCAGCGCAACACCCATTGTATTTGATGCTGCCCCCTATGTACAAGGGTGGCCTACATATGAGGCAGCACCAGTAATAAGACCTTGATAATCCTGGTCCAAAATTGTCAAGAGCAGGGGAACCAATGTATTTCTCATCGTTGTTGATTTTTCCATGTGTGCTGCCTTGTGCAGCACACATGCAAAAATCAAAATGCCATGTTTTGTAAATGTACATGAAGGTGTGCCTTCCTGTACATAAATGAAGGGGAATATGTACTAGGAAGTGGCAGAGCGTATCGTTAACCTCCTTGGCTTAACCACACTCACTTTTGAAACGCAAGGCTGCCCCATATTCACAATAATATGGTGCAGCCTTGTGTTTCCCCCTGCGATGGTGCTAGGTTTAACAACTTTGTGCCAACGCAGGCACCCTTGCACCAGAGTGCAAGGGTGTCTGTGTGCATGTGAGGATTGTTTATGGGTAGGAAGGTGTACCTTCATGCACATGACAATCCTGGAAAAGCCCTACTGTCACTTTCACTGATGCTGCATCAAGCATCACACATGGCAAAACAACATTCGGTGTCTGAACACTGACTTGTACATGAGGCGCAGCCCCTCTCGCCACAACAACTTCAAAATAGGTGACGTAGTGGTGGTGATCGGGACCAACGTGGTTTAATCCACATCTTTGACTCTGCTGAAAATTTTGAAACACAGGACTGTACACCGCAAAATGTTACAACACATTCCCAAAAGTAATGCCCCCCTGGAGTTAGAATAGTAATTGAGATTTAATGGGGAATGTGTTGTAACGAATTGCGTTGTAAAGCCATGCGTTGTAAAAGGTATTGTGTAGTAAAACGTGGATTAAAGGCATGCGTGGAAAATGCATGTTGGGTAACGTCACATATTCTGCGAGAGGGGCTTGTACAATTGACCTTTAGTCAAATAAGGGGAATGAGCCCAAGGAGACAGCTTGACAACACCATTGCTGTGACAAAACATGCCAATTACATACATAGGCCCATCTTTGCTAGTTGGTGGGTGAACGTGCCATTGGAAACCTTGGCCTAAAGCTACGCCCTGGTAATTTTTTTAAGCTGTTATGCAACATACATACGATAGTACTGTGCAGACCTGTGTCTGACACCGCACGGCCAGAAAAACACTACCTACTTGTGCATAATCTGACACACTTGTACAGTCCTCTCAGTCAAGGATGTACACGCATTCCATGTCTGGTCATACTCATCAACAACACCACTCACATGTCTCCTCTCCTGTCTTTACACTCTGGAATCACCATGCATGTGCTGCATTGACAGAACACATTGATATGTATTGCATGGGCATCACTGACTGGGGATGTGCAAACATACATCAGGAAGACATATGCATTCCTCCATCTTCACTTACTGATTTGTACACCCTTCACACTTCCACAAAACCTCATCACACTGGAGTCAAGGTACATGTGATACACACACATACTGCATAGTACTAAGAACATGATTTGATCCAGACATTCATCACATCTCAAATTCACAACATTTAATGGGTGTACTCTCCAGTGGCGTGTGGGTCCCTGAAGGCGTCGATATCGCTCTGTGTGATGAGTGGTCTTCCAGCTGTGAGACATAAAACAAAACGTGTGTTGGTAACCGATAAATTAATTCACACATGTGTCCTATTCATCATCAGATTTATCACCATCATTGTAAATGTTCTGTAACTGTACTTTTGCAGTACATGTTGCATACATGATTGTGTTGAGTTTGCCTGTAATTCCCACAAAACATGATAATGCAGAGTTAGGCCAAACAAGACAATCATGCTTGCACATTCACACATTTTGCACAGACGACTTGTGTGACACATTCCCAAGGCCCTGTTTCCCCAAACAACATCATGTTCTCCATGCTCTTTTGACAATAGCATCTATGGAGATTGCACAAGGGTGTGTCAAAACTATTGATGGTGTATGTCACTCTTGAGATCTCATATGATACATTTTTTAAGTTTCATATCTCATACAACGTTACTCGAAACAGAGGTACAAGGGCAGCGTACATGGTAGGCTTCACCAATATGGAATGTTAGTGAAAAGCTTATCCTATCTTAGCAAAACTCAGAGAAAAGCATTATTCCTCATATTTTTTGCTTTTTGCATGTGTGGTGCCTTGTGCAGCACACATGGTATGATCAAAATGCATTGGATTGTTTATGTACTGTAAGATCACACTTCATGTACATGAACAATCTTTTCCCTGCACGCAGACACACTTGCACTATGGTGCAAGGGTGCCTGGGTTGGCACTACACTGCAATTTTTTGCACCAGCCCGGGTGGACACGCAAGCCTGCACCATATGCTTGTAAACATGGTGCAGCGTTGCGTTTCTGCAGTGGAAAAGTTAGGCCTGAAGGCAGTGGCGGCTGGTGGATTTTCAAAGTGGTGGGGCGGAAATGTTATACCCGAGTATGAGCGAGAGAGTAGAGTGAGAATGCCTAAAGTGCAAAAGGAGGGTATTGGGGGGGATGGGGCTCTCCTCTCCCACAAGAAAATGGTAAAAAAAAAATAGAACAAATGATGGATTTTACACCACATTTTACTGCAAATTGTCTGTCTCCGGCACCAGTTATAGGGTGTACATCTGTCTCCGCACCAGTTATAGGGTGTACATCACTTCCGCCTCCTGTCTCTGGCACCAGTTATAAGGTGTACATCGTCACCTCTGCCTTCTGTCTCTGGCACCAGTTATATGGTGCACATCACTTCCAACTCCTGTCTCTGACACCAGTTATAGGGTGCACATCACTTCCAACTCCCGTCTCTGACACCAGTCATAAGGTGCACATCACTTCCGCCTCCTGTCTCTGACACTGGTGTCACACAATCAGAGCTCAATGACATCAGCGCGCCTCATATGTCATGCTAAATGTGTCCTCTTTTCCCCTGTTGCATTCCAGCAGCTTTGATGTAACAAAGGATGCAGTCTCTATTGCTCTAGTAATTACCCCGTGCAGTAAACTCCTCAAATCTGAGAATCTAGCCCCAGGGGTCGGACGACTCCATTCCTCTCATAAGCAGGGCCACAGAGGGAGGCCGGGAGGCTCGGAGCTCACAAAGAAGCCCATCGAGAAACAGCGAAAAGAAAAGAAAGAAAGCCGGGAAAGCATTACGTTTTATCATGGAATAAAGGCACATGTCAAAACTATGGAAGCAGCAAGTTCTCAGCGTGAAGACAGGACCAGAACCTGAAAGGCAGAAGGAGCAGCAAATAATGAGAGTGAAAGGGGAGGCGGGATGAAAGCAGGAGCAGAAGTTGGAGAGAGCGGGGGGAGGAGCTGCCGGAGGAGGGGCTGACGGGGTATGAGCTGCATGTGATTAAAATACAATATGAATAATGTGCAGAATCGGTTCCAAGGTATAACAATACCGACTCCCTGTGCCAGCCTCAGTTAGGCCTTTCTCTGGTTGACAGCTAATTAACATAAGGCAAACGTACTATTTGCATTTATAACAAACAAATAGCCTAGCAGTATCAGCCATTTGTGCTCTTAGGAACTGCCCAGCACGTGATGAAAAATTACAGTTCTAAAAAACCCAGACTTTTTTCGCTTAGATTCTATAACCCTCTTTAATATCGCGTTTTTGAGGCACTTGAAGGGGCCTCTGCGAAGGGGCAGGCAGGGAGCGGGCTACGACGGACGGTAATTCGGCCTTGCACACATTTCCACTGAGGAAATACATTGTAAAAGTTATTGTTTTGTTATAATTTGACCTACTCGCACAGAATAATCCGCCACGTGCGAGGAGGGATGGTATTCTGATGTCTTCAGTTTATATCGCTTTGTTTTCGGCCGCGGCCGGCATGTTCGCCAGGGGGGGAGGGAGGGGCGGGTGTTCACGGTAGGGTGGGGGAATAACAATTTTAAAAAAACCTACCTTACCGCCAGCGCCGCCTCCGCCTTCGCTCCTGGCCGGTGTTGCAATGGTGCAGCCCGGTCCGGGGGTCCTGCGTGTTCCCGCTGCTTTCCTGCAGGTCAGGAAGCACTGGCAGCCACAGGTAGCCTCCTTCCCCAGCCCTAAGCCAATAACAACGCTGCAATAGCAGCGTTGTCATTGGTGAGGCGCAGCGGGAAAGCGCCCCAGCCGGGTCATTTTTCTCTATGTAGGCTGCATGCAGCAGCCTACATAGAGAAACCGGGAGTGCGCATGACTGGGTTGGTCAGCCCTGCCGACCAAACAGTCAGTGCCCACAACAGTGGGCAAAGCCACTCCCCCCCCCCAGCCCTCAAGCAGGACCGCCCACCCTCCAGCCCACAACCAGGCACTTCTGCTTCCTCGCAGTGCGAGAAGCAGAAACATAAATGGTAGTTTTTACCGTTTATGTTTCTGCCTTCTCGCACTGCCAGAAAGCAGTGGGGCGTCGCCCCGACGCCCCTATGGAGGAGCCGCCACTGCCTGAAGGCATGATGTAGAACGCCTCACTCCGCAAATTTCTTGTACATATACCCCATTGTGTTACAGAC
This sequence comes from Calotriton arnoldi, assembly GCA_963921515.1. NCBI lineage: Eukaryota > Metazoa > Chordata > Amphibia > Caudata > Salamandridae > Calotriton > Calotriton arnoldi. The sequence continues at coordinate 2,043,961 of CAWUFW010000977.1, forward strand.
AGCATTTTTTATTAGCAACAAAAGTGTTCATTTGACTAATTTGAGGTTGTACTTACCACCTTGTTGGCCAATGAGGACTCCAAGGTGGTCCAACATGTCACCCTCACGGCCAACTCAATCCTGCCATCGATGCTTCCATTGTCAGACAGTCCTGTCCACACCGAAGACCCGCAGCATCTGGCTCCTCACATTCTCCCACCTCACCTTCCTCACACGTACCGCATAGCCCTGCAGGATCCGACCCCCACTTTCAATCATCAAGGGCAGGTAGTGCTTCACTAGCTAGAGGAAGCCCCCCCAATGCCCCCTCCGACATCCTACCCTCCCTACCCACACCCACCATCTCCCAGCACACACCTAAACCCACTCCTAAAAAATTAAAACCCAAATATATACCCCAACAACTAGTGATAATTTAAAATACCCCTTGGACAACCACCTGACAACAAATAGTACTAGACACAAAAACAAGTAATTACAACTACACAAGACTTCACAGGGACTCTAGGGACAGTTCACAGGACATAACCACACTCTCAGAAACAAATTCAGCAGCACCCAACACCAAAAACCTCCAACACTCTCCACAATCACAAGAAGTATGCTCAAAAGTGAAAGTGCACAGTACTCCTCCAGGTAACAGGATGCATGCTGACATCACTTCCTGTGTGTTTTCCTGCCCGTTTTTTGTCTTTGCGATAATTTTCTGCATGCAAATTGGCTTTTGCGGTAATATTTCGTGTTTTCACATGTATTTAGCTATATTTTTCTATCGCGGTTATGAAAAAAATATCGCCTTAGCGTTAATGCGGCAAACATCTGGACGCTAACTGCAAGTTTACCTCAGATGAACTGTATTTGCTGTAATTTCCTCTCTGACCCCAAAACACACCATAAAATTCATCTCTGACCCCAAAACACACCCCAAAATCCATCTCTGAGCCCAAAACACATACCCACCCACAAACATACAATTCAACATTAATAACCTTACTTTGTTTAACTTTCACTTGTCAGATGGATGTACTCATGCAGAGTTGAACATGCACACAAGGTTTTTGTGTTGCGATGTTTTATTGCAAAAACTATGCCGATGTGCATTTTGCACAGTCAAAACAAAGAAAGTGTTATCATATTTTTACTCAGTCATGTGAAGAAATTGTGGATAATTCTGCCCCTTCGTGCTGTTCCTGCAGCCATAACTGGGGTGTGTGCAGCATCGGCCTCTTCTTCGTCATCCTCAGGATTGTCCGGTTCATCCGGTACTTCAATCCATGGTGCATTTGTGCGGACACATATGTTGTGCAGCACACAACATGCCACGATGATCTTGTAGACTATTTCAGGGCTGTACAGCAGTCTGCCGCCTGAGATGTCGAGGCACCTGAACCGTGACTTGAGCACGCCAAATGTTCTCTCCACAATGGACCTGGTGCGTCCAAGTGCGACATTGTAATGTCTCTGTGCCTGGGTGTTTGTGGCTCAGAGGGGTGTCATCAGCCATGGAGATAGTGCAAATCCTTGATCAACTGTAACATAAAATGAAGAGATGTGTCCATTAGTATTTGTGCATGCTGTGTTTGTAGAGATTCTATTTTTGTGTGTGTGATTTGTGCTACTTATGTAATTTAGCTTTGCCATGTGTAGCTTCAGACGATTGTCCAGCATCAATGCAAATTACATTGCCTCCCAGCTGCTTGTCCATCCCCTTACCCTATGTTATGGCGGCGGCGGCGCATTCGCACCGCTGGTGCAACGAAGGCACACAAAATGCAAACACGTCTGCGTCCGTTCGCAACCCAACCGCAACCGGCGCCAGGGACCCTGGATCTCATAACGTATACCTCTACGACTCATCTGCCATCCTCGCTCCCAACCCCAGAAGTAAGTACAACTGCCAACAGGCCAGACTGAAGACGACCCACGGCCAGTTCTCCTGCCTCCACTGCCACAAGACCTTCACCACCGCCACGGCTGCCAACACCGCCAATGCACTGAGCTGCATCCTCATCACCATGCGCTCCCTGCACAGACACACCGTGTACATCTGGTACCTCCGGGACACACTCTCACCCAACATTGCCTACTTTATGGTCAGCTGGACCACCAACTCCTCTGCCCCTGACATCGCCCTCACAATCCCGGACGGATACAAGATCCAGAGGGAGGACTGCCCCAAACACCCGGCAGGAGTCCTCACCATCGCGCATGAAAAAGTCCCTCTGCCTCTCCACCTCCAGCAACACATTTGCCACCACGGAAGACATGCACTTCCAGGTCCAGTCCAGCCCCAACTCCACACTCTGCGGCACACTTGCCTACATACCCACTGGACACATGGACTGCTTTGCCAACACCATCAATGACCTCTTCGCACCCCACGAAATCACCTCCATGGACTACATACTCATCGGAGACCTGGACTTCCACCTCAATAACACCAACGACACCAACTCCACTACCCTCCGGATGAAGAGCTCGCCAACATGTGACTGAAACAACTGTTAACCACACCGACCCACAAGGCAGGACACACCCTCGATCCCTTCTTTGCAGGAGGAAACAGCATACACGTCAGCCACACCACACATCACCCATGGACCGACCACCACTGTATACACTTCCTCACAAACATAACCAAGCCGGCTAAACCCGCACCTCGCGCCACGCAAAGGAACTGGAGCTGAGTCACCGATGAGCAGATGAAATCAACCCTCAACTGCAACACCCCTAACGCTGCAGCAGACGCCAAACACGCTGCCAGGGAATCCCACACATGGATCTCCAACTGCGCAGACAAACTCACCCCGCCACACAACTCCGACAGACAGAGCAGCAGCAAAGCCACATCGTTCACCACCAAACTCAAAGATATACAAGAACACCATGTCCAAATACCACCAATGCATCGGGTGCACTGAAAGGAGCTTCACCCACAACATAATAGTTGCATACTCCACCAACTCAAAAGACCTCTTCAACGTCATCCATGAATTCACCAAGACCACCAGATGAGCCACGGTAAACGCCATCCTGGACACGTCTCAATCTGGATTTCCAAGCAACCACAGCACCGACTTGCTGCCACAGACAACATCCACACCCTCCTCGACCAAGGCCACACCGCAGCCCTGATTCTACTTGACCTGTCAGCAGCATTCCACACCGTCTCCACCGCACACTAGCGGGCAGACTACATGACGCAGGCATACAAGGAACCACCCATGACTGTATCCGATCATTCATCACCGGCAGAAGCCAAGGGACCCGACTGCCACCCTTCCTCTCAGAACCCACAAATATTCACATGCGGCGTGCCCCAGGGATCATTGCTCAGCCCAACACTCTTCAACGTCCACATGGCCCCCCTTGCCGCCATCGTCCAACAGCACAGCCTCAGCATAGTATCCTACGCCAAGGACAACCAGCTCATCCGCTCCCTCACCAAGGAGCCCACCACAACCAGACTCAACTTCAAGAAAGGAATGCAGGAAGTTGCAAACTGGATGAGCAACATCTGCATGAGACTGTACGCAGAGAGGACATAAGTTGTCATCCTTGGAAACCCCCCAGCGGCATGTAACAGCACCTGATGGCACACCGCCCTCGGCAGACCCACAACCCACACAGACTGGGCATCGTACTCAAATCCTCCCTCTCCATTTAACAACAGGTCACCGCCGTCACATCCAGCTACTTCAACACCCTCCTCATCCTCTGTAAGAGCTTCAAATAGATCCCCCCAATCCAAAAATACAGTCACCAATGCACTAATTCACATCAGACTGGGCTACAGACACGCACTCTGCGCCGGCATGGGACAATCTCTGCTCCGCAGGCTCTTGACTATGCAGAATACTGCTCCCACACTTGGGCTTGTGTTCACACTTTCCTCATAGGTCCTGACCCTCCATCACACCTACTTGGTTCCTACCTCTCCCAGCATTTGCAGTTGTGTGACGGAGGGGCAGGACCTTGGATGGAAGTTTGTCTACAAGGCTACCTCCAGTGACCGCAGTCCCTTGGGTTCTTGTGTATGGTGGGTGGACATATTTCAAGGCATGTTGTATGACATTTGCTACATGTGCATTCTCACATTTGTGTGCTACATGATTGTGGACTTGATGTGTGTGGTGTGTTCAGTTGGTACTTTCCAACAAGCAGTCCATTTCCATATGTGCCATACTCAAACCGCTGGTTGATGATGGACTGCCGGAAGATGTAGGAGTCATGCACACTCCCTGGAAACTTGGCTACGACATTGGTGAACAAGCCACGTTGGTCCACGATTGCCTGCACGTTCATGGAGTGTGTGTTCTTCCTGTTCCGGTAAATGTGTGCAGTGTCCACAGGAGGCACTAGTAGGACATGGGTGCAGTCAATTGCCCCCAACACATGGGGAAAGCCAGCAATGGCATAGAATCCTTGTTTGGTGTCAAGCTGTTCTTGAGCAGTGTTGGGGAAGCGTAGGTGCTGTGGCGTCAGGCTGATGATGGCATCCAAGACATTTGGGAGGAACCTTGAAAAGGAAGACTGGGAGACTCCCCCAACTCTGGCAGTGGTTGGTTGGAAGCTACCTGAGGCCAACATGTGCAGCACTGCTAGAAGCTTCGTCTGCGGAGGGATGTTGGTACAATGCTGTGATGGTGCCTGCAGCCTGGGGGCTATCTGGGTAAATATGAGGAGGATGGAGGACCTTTTCAACCTGTAGTGGGCTATCACATCCTCTGGTGTTAGGTCTATCAGGGTGATGCGTTGACGATAGACCCGCTGTCTTCTTTGGCGCTGCCTCTGTGGTGGTCCTGGGGGCAGGGGCGGTGGCAGTGGTTGTTGTGGTCTTCTTGGTGCTCCAAGCTGCATGAGTAGTACCTCCATGCCATCAGTAGGTTGTCAAATGTGGTTCTGGGCTACTCTCCCTTATATCCTGTTTTGTTTTCTCCATTTTTAAGACCACCTTTTTTCTGGTCTTAGAAACCAGCCGCTAACAGGCCTTAGTGGCTGTTTTGTTAACGTATCGCCAGCCCCGGTGATCTTTGTACATATCGCGAAGTGGGGTTAGTGGCGGTTTTTACACGGGAACGCCTACCTTGCATCTCATTTTCGTTAGCTATCGCTAACAGAAGTGACAAACGGAAAAACGGACGATATCGCCAGTAAACTGTCACTAACCGCGGTTAGCAGCAACTTGTACATACGACGATAAAAAAAAAGCCGCCATAGCGTCAGAAAACTGACGCTACGGCGGCGTTAACTCCTTGTACATATGCCCCTTAGAGACATATAGGTGTTAAAGCTTATATATATATTGCTTGGGTAAAAAAAAGACTGGGTCCTAGACTTAGGCATGCTAACCCTGCAACCATGAGCAAACTGTTTTTTAATTATATTTTTATTGGCAGTACAATAGAAGCACTGTTATAATGTGAGCTTAGCTCATAAAGGCATGTGTTCTTTCTGCCATGCAGCCTTATGATGTGATGGTATTCCTTCAGGACAATATATTGGTGTTTGGAGGAAGCATTGCTACTCACAATGGCACATTGCAAGAAGTCCTGAATCGCATATCTGAGGCAGGAATGACTTTGCAAAAGGAGAAATGCAAGTTTTTGGTGAAAGCGGTCGAGTACTTGGGGTATCTCATTACTGGAGAAGGAGTTCAACCCAAGTTAAATTTGGTCAGTGCCATAATGAATGCAGAAGTACCGGATGACAAAGACAAGCTACGATCTTTTATGGAACTAGTGGAGTACTATGAGAAGTTCATGAAGAATTTTGAATTCAAATCAGATCCCTTAAAAGAACTATTGAAAAAGGAAATAAAGTTCACAAGGGGTCAAATCCATCAAGTAGCATTTGACCAAATCAAGAACAACATTGCTGATACTAGTATGTTAGTCCCATCCCAGTTTGACTTGATAACTGTTCTCACAGTACATGCCAGCATGATTGGAATATGGGCAGTTCTTACACAAATGCATGGAAAGACTGAGAAGACAGTGACTTTCGCTTCTCGCTTTTTGAATAATGCAGACGGGAACTACTCAGTTATTGAGCGAGAGCCGTTACCTTCTGCGTGGGCAATAAACTACTTTCGCACTTTCATTTTGGGTGCCAGAATAACTCTCAGGAAGATCACAAACCTCTACTCAAGGTGTTGGGGCCAAATGGAACGGTAATTGCACAGAGCGTTCGACGAGGTTGGCAGTCAAACTCCAAGACTGTGATTGCGAGGTGGAATACCTTCCAGGTTGGAAGAACAAAGTGGCTGACTGCCTATCGAGGTTGCCTGATAAAACAGCAGATGAATGTGTTCTGGACCCTGAGGAAGTGGTGGCTAGTGTGGAGGATGCGACAGAAGGGTGACAAGGCTGTGTGTCCATGGAAGATTGGATGTGTGCTATGGAAAGTGATCCAGTTCTCAAGACCGTAGTGGAAATGCTCAAAGGTGGGGTGAGATAGGAAAGTAGTTTTCCTGATGCAGTGAAACCATTTGATAAAGTGGTTGGAGAGTTGTCATTGGTTGGGGATAGACTCATAATGAGGAATGAAAAGTTTGTGCCTCCTGAGGGAGTCAGGGACAAACTTATACGAATGACTTATGGAGGACATTTGGGTCAAACGCTCACGCTTAAGAGACTCAAAGAGATATTTTGGTGGCCTGCTATGGATGGTCAGGTGAAGGAATGGGTGGAAGAATGTAAGGTGTGCAGAGATTCAGAGAAAAGGTTGAGAGTGGGGTTGGGCGTGACAGACAATGATCAACATGTATTGGAAGCTAATTATGTCTGGGAAAAAGTGTGCATAGACTTCATAGAACCGTTTGGGTTCCGGCCGGAACATGAGAAGTATGCAACAGTTTTGGTTGATGCTAAGTCCAAATGTTTTGAAGAGGTCTTCATGAGATGCATAAACACAAAGTCGACTATTGCAATATTGGGAGAGATTTTCAGGAGGGAAGTGATACCTTCTAAGTTGATAACAGACAATGGCACACAACTCACTTCTGCTGAAATCTAGACGGTTTAGAGTGATATTGGTTTTAAACATGTGTGTACCTCCTTGTACAACCCCCAGGGGAATGGTCAAGTTGAGAGAGTAAATCGTTTGCTAAAGGGGACCATGGAGTTGGCAAGTAAAGCTGGTTTGGATGCTCAGCGTACTGTTAAGTTCATGTTGTGGGCACATCGCACAACAGTGAATATTAGCACCAGAAAAACACCATTTGTAATGATATGAGGCAGGGAACCTGGGACCCAGTTGGTTATTTCGTGGTTGCAGGAGAAACGCTTCAAGACACCGGTTGAGAAAAAAGTGGAAGGCAGGGGTGAGCGCAGGATCGACGTTGGTGTTTGGGTGAAGGTAAGACCTGATAGTGTGAGTGTTGGTTTCTCCAAGTTCAGGGGTCCTTACAGAGTGAAAGTTGTAGGTGGTAATTGGGTGAAGTTGGAGAATGGTCAAACTTAGAACTTGAGGAGAGTTGCTTTGTTCCAGAAAGAAGGGCGATCGTGGTGGAACCAAGAAAAGCAAGTGAGAGGTGTACCGGTTGGTTGGTGATGGAAGATACAGACTTTCAATAGAGTGCTGCATTTGATAGAGGAGATGCGTTGGGTACTCGTGTTGGCGGGTAAGGCCACGCCGTTACGTATGCAGTTCGGTCTCGTAGACCTCTAGGGTGGTTGGGTGATTTTGTATGGGGTGAATTTGTGCTGTTATAGAGTTTGTTGTTCTTACCTGGTTCTATTATAAGGGGAGTTAAATGTCTTGTTCAGTGTGGTCTTGTTATCTCGTCAATGTTGAATGCATATTTCCTTTCATCAAGTGTCTCTGTGTGTGTTATTTGAGTTTGAATTTTATGTTGGGGTCATTGGTGTTTGGGAACGAAAGGGGATATGTTATAATGTGGGTGTAGCTATCAAGTCATGTGTTCTTTCTGCCATGCAGCCTTGTGATGTAGCCCTGAAATGTTGTAGATGTAATGGGGATGACATGGGAGTGTTCCGGGGTGGTTTAGAAGAGAAAAAGGCTGTTGGCATCTGGCTTGCCAGGCACAGACTTTTCCTGCCACTAAACTCGAAGAAACACAACTCTGCTGTGTCTGCGTGGTCGAGTTAACAACAAGCACATAGCAGTATGCCAGTTTCCATACAAGGTACGATGAAAGTACCTGGGGTGAAAAGTTACATTGCAGAAACATTGGCTCGCATTCAGCGGTCGAGGTTCCCATAAGCTTAGACTGAAGGTGATTCGGGATGGAGTGTCCATCCGAAGGAGCTGTGGACACTAGGTTGCTGAGAGTGGTGGTAATGATTGAAAAGTCATTGAAAAACTTGATATGGAAGACGTGCTGACAGGGATGATTGAGTTCCTAGCAAGAAAGATGACTCAAGGTGTGAGACGTAACAGATGAATGATGTAGTGAATTATTTTGTGTGGTGATCGGGAAGGGTTTGCCGGCTGTAACTATTACAGGACAGTTGGCAGGGTGTGTTTTTATTTAAAACTACTATGGATTAATGGGATGAATGGGGGAGGGTAGGTGCATTTTGGAGGGATGGTCAAGAGAGAGAACAGCGACTAGCAGGGTTAAACGGCCCATTACAGTGGCACTGTTGGGTAGGATAGCAGGGGTTTTGTCTGTGCTATGTTTTGTTTTTATTGACAGTGTCTTGGCTATGCTACAGAACATTTAGAATATCAGAATTAGTTGGAGTGAGAGATGAGAAAGTATTGGCAAAGGGTGACATGTAGGTTGGCAGGAACAATGTTATAATGAGACTATAAAAGTTTAAGACGGATCAGAGAGGGTATGGTAAGAAAGTCTAGATGAACAGGTATCCAGTGAAAGACGTATGTCCAGTGGTAGTTTGGCAGGGATATTTTCAGGCAGGTTTAGGGGATGAAAGTTGAAACATTTGAGGGGCTAGGGGTTCTGCGGTAATGAGTTTTCAAGTGCTGAATGTTTATGGATGGCCTTGAAACAGAGTTAGGATTACCGACAATTTCTCATTGGGACAATGACAGAAACTTGTGCCAGGTGTGGTTCAAAGGAAGCCATTAGGAGGCTGGGTAGGTGGAGATCAGATTGTTACAGATGTTATGTGAGACCACTTTGGGCATTAACAGATCAGTGACATCATGTTATTGTTTCTTCTAGGTTGCGTTGCCAGTCCAGAGACCGCAGTAATTTTGGTGTGGATTCGTCGCCATTCATTTATAAAGTGAGCAGCGAAATAAGCAGAATGGAGACAATGTGGAAGACAGTTGGGGTTTGATGATACCAAAGCATAGATACACTAGTGGGTAGAGAGGGCATGCGCTGGAGAGAGGTGTTGCCTTTGTTGGCAGATTTGTTAAAGGGTGGAAGGTCGCCTTATGTGTTGGTCATCCATTTGGGTAAAAATTACTTGGTGCAGTTGAAGAATTTGGCATTGCTCAAGAAAATAAAAAGAGACTTGGAGGAGATAAAGGCCTTATGGACAGGAACTTTTATTGTGTGTACTGAATATGTTTCAATGAGTATCTGGGGAGGGCATTTAAACATGCGGCTATTGATGCAGCATGATGTAAGGTTAATAGAGAGATGGAGAACTTTTGTAGGAAAGAAAACAAAGGCTGGACGAGAAATGCACAGATCTATTTTGAAGAGAAGCGGAATTTCTGGAATGGAGATATGGGACACATTAGCAACATTGTTGGGAATTAAGGGGTGGTAGTGAGGCAAAAGGGATGGGGTGGGACAGAAAAACTCTTTCAAGAAGGAGGGCTTTTCTAAGTAGCAGATATTATGGTTTCAGATTGAGGATGCAGTCATGGTTGGCGCTGGATCAGCTCGAGGGGGACAGGGTGTGTGTGGGCTATTTAGACGAGTGGTGGTTGCCCAGGAAACGCAAGGGTATGAAATGGTTGTCCTTAGTGGGGGTGGGGCTTACGTGACACTTAGGGACAGGGAGGAGTTAGAGGGATCCTCTTGCGTTAGGCATCTTGTCCCTCCTATCCACCCCACTGTTGAAGAGATAAATGGTATATGTAGTTTTGTTCAACTTTCAGTGTTGCAGTGGATGTAAAGGAATAACAGTTGATAAACATGGGAAAGATTGCTTTGATGGTACAGCTGCTTAAAAAATCTGGAGTGTTGTTGTGTAGTAGCTGATGAATATGTGCGTGGTTAAGTAGATGGTATGGTTTCAGATTGAGGATGCAATCAAGGTTGATCTCGTTACTGGTCAGGAAGATCAGCTCAAGGGGGGAAGAGGATGTAGGGGTCTGTGGGGAGTTGTGAAATATTTATGAAGTCAAGATGAGGTTTGCTTAAAAAGGTGTTGGCTCTGTGTCCTCCGGCAGGGAGTAGTTTGAAGTGAAACTTGTTGGTAAAGGAGGGTGTACATAAATACATAGTGAGATTAATTGGTAAGCCTGTAAGGCATTTGCCAGGGTTGTATGTAAATGCAATGCGCACCTGATTCATTAAGGCAACCTTTTAACGATAGCGAGGTGGCTTTCTTGAGTTTGCGCTGTCTCACCCCAGGGCTCCTTGGGGAGATCCATGAAGAGGCCATACTTAATTAAAAAGAACAAAACTCAGATCTACGCCCTTCCCCTTTCTTCTTACATGATGGTGTTGGTGCTGTGGTCTATGGTGAGGTCTTAGAGTCTGCTGGTCTGCTGGCAGGAGCGTCTAGGTAAGCAGGTAACAGACAGGGCTTGCTTGGGACCGGCCCGCACCGGCTGCACACTTATCACTGGTACCAGCGCATGGCACATCCGACAAACCAAGTGGAGACTCTTGGAGCAGAGGAAGGCTGCAGGGGCAAAGAGCATAGTGAGTGCAACTCAGACTGGTGTCGCTGACAGAGGTGCAAAGCAAGAAAATAGGATGAAGCCGGGCTTTTAGGATTTGCCTTCTGAGCAAGTGACAAGCTGCGGGATGCCAGAGCTGTGGTAGAGCAGAACACGTGGGGCCTTAAGGTGCCTTGGCAGGTGGCAGTAAGCCTGGGGTGGACACGAAGGACAGATACCTGAGAGGTGTTACACTGAGCCCTACATGGGGGCGGCTAGTCGCGTTCCAGAGAAGATGGCCTTGGACCTTGACTTAAAAGAGATTGGGGGATTCGTCTGTAAGGACCCCTTCACTGACTCTGGAGACAGGGTAAGAAAGCTGATGTGAGAGGCATTGAGCCATACATCATGAGGGGTGGATACTATTGCTCCTGATGGGACATTGTGCCTGGCCTCAAAAACTACAATAAGTGACGTGTTGGACTATTTCTCTGACTGCAGTGAGGTGCAGTGAGGTAGTAGGTGTAAGCTGCCAGATTCTGGGTCATTTAGTCCAGGAGAACAGACTGGGCAAATACAAAAATGTTTTTTGAAAGGCCCTTGAATGCATATAGAAAGAGATACCAGTCCTGAAGGAAGACACTTTGGGTCAGATTTACAAGCCCCTTGTGCCACCAATGCGTCACTTTTCGTGACGCATCGGTGTGTTTTTTTTTAACGCAAAATTTACAAGGTGACGCATCTACGGAGATGCGTCACGTAAACGGAGATGCGATGGAATGGAGCTGCGCGAGATTCGTCTGCGTTGCGTAAGTATTAATATATGCAAGGTAGGCGTTCCCACTCAAAAACCAACGCATTTCCGACGCAGGCATATTTACATCAATCCCCCTTGTCGACGCATCTAAAAAATGCGTCACGCAAATCTGAAAATGCGCTCGCAAGCCTACGCCTCATAAACCCATGCGCAGGAAATGACGCAAGTACCACATAAATTGAAAAAAAGTGCAGCAGAGCAGTTTTGCAGCAGGGCAAGCAACATGGACCTCCTAATCCTGCAGCTGGGAGTTGCACCAAGAAGACGACAACCACCCCCACAACAAATCCCACAACCTCACCCTCCATCATTACCACAAAGGCAGCGCAGGAGAAGGGAGCGCATCTACCATCAAAGGACCACCCTCTCCGGGATGAACAAGTCATTCAAATGTACCGCCTTAGGAAAGCGTCTATTGTGACCCTGCTGCGGCAGATCACACCACAGCTACAGACTCCAAATGAAAGGGTCAGCAACATCCCACCGCTGACCAAGCTACTGGCAGTTTTACACATGTTGGCCTCCGGATCTTTTCAAACAACAGCAGCACGAGTGGCAGGGGTCTCACAGGCATCTTTCTCCGCCTTCCTCCCTTCTGTCTTGGATGCCATCATTCAGCTCACACCACAGCACATCCATTTCCCAAACACACCCCAGCAGCAGATGGACATTAAACAAGGATTCTATGCCATTGCTGGCTTCCCACATGTGCTTGGTGCAATGGACTGCACGCATGTTCAGCTTGTACCACCGGCAGCAACTTCACACCTATACCGCAACCAAAAGCACACACACTCCATCAAGTCCAGGCTATTGTGGACCATCGGGGACTATACATCAATGTACTTGCCAAATATCCTGGGAGTGTGCATGATTCATATATATTCAGAAACAGCATCATCAATGACCGTTTACAAAATGGACAATATGGCAATGGGCTCCTTATAGGTAGGCATTAATAAATTTACATACAAATATACTCTGCAACAATAGCTGGCCCTCTGCCACATTACATGCCTTTGTGTCCGAATGATGCAAGAAGTCAATGTGAAAATGCAGAACCACATATACACGCTAACCACATAACATACAGTCCAAAGATGCATACATACATAGCAGCATAACCTAAAGTTCCAAGGGACACCAGATAGGAATGCATGCCAATATCCTACAGAAAGTTGTGTAGATCAATAAGTCACACTGTCGACATATGCACACATGGCATCTAACACAAATTAACTATTGAAAGGTGCAATGCATTGTAAGGCATGCATGGAAATAGCAAAAAAATCCAAATAGAATGTGCATGTGCATTCATGTGTATATAAGTGTACATATCAATTCTATGTCAGGACTGGAGGCGAGGATTATGCCTTCTTTCTTCACTTTATTCTCATTAGCAGCGTTGAGATTAACAAAGACTACGTTTCCCATGAACCACAGGGAAAGGTAGCAAAGAAAACAACATAGCAACAACCAATCACAAACAGGTATCAGTGTCCAATCAGGGGCCATTGAGCCCATCATAGTCCTTTGCTAGTGTCCCCTCTTCCTCTTTCTTCACTGCTACGCAGCTAGATAAGTGCTCTTCAGTTATTTTACTGTTTAGTGCTTTGTGTGCGATTTGACTCTGTTTTATGCTTTGTCTATGTTTATCCTAATTGCCATTTGTGCGCACTTGTTGGGTTTTTACCCGCTGTGTTGAGTTCAATTAGGCGCGACCGCGATGTCATCTGTTTGATTTTTTTCTAGACCTGTTTTCAGGATCGCGCCGTTTCCTTTTGTTTCTGTTTTCCTTTACAGCGCGTATCTGCGCTTACAATCTGTGTGGCGCCTCGGGAACAGGGTTTTCCCGTCCCTACGCGGCGCCTTGCTGGCTTGTGCTCTGCGAACCTCCCGCCGCCAGGAGGCGCGGGAGGCCGTTTCCAGCGCGTCGCGGTGTTTGATCTTCTCAGGAATTCAAACACCGCGCGCGCTTGCAGCAGAGCCCTGGTCTGAGGACAACGCCCAGTTTGGGTCGGTAGACGGCGGCGGCGGATATAATACCCTGCGGACTGCCGGTTTACATATTTACGCTCTGTTTCCCTGCCAGACCGTTTTTAGAAAGGGGATTCAGAGTCCGTATTTGTTTTGTGAACGCCTCATGGAGGTCTTGTATGTGCCTGTGACGGCCTTAAAGGGGACGCGGCCCAGACCAGCTATATTCCCTCAAGATTGGGGTTTTGAAGTTCTTTGTATTTGCCTATACAGCCAGCAGTTTGTCCCTTGGGGCTAGAACCCCGTATAATTTGTGGTTTATCCGCCCAAAGTGTAGGCTAACACCCAGCCCTTAACATTTTAGGCCCTATTGTCGGCCTGGTGGGTCTCCACTTAGACAATCAGTTTCTCCATTTCGCTGGTGTCATGGAGTACTATGATGACTTCCAAGAGGAGGAGGACCCCCTCGCAGAGATGCCTTGGGGGGATGCCTTTTACGAGGCAGTAGATTCTTCTATCTACCAGGCGGTGGGCCAAGCTGTCACCCCCTTGGAGGATAGGCTCTCACGCCAGATCAATCAGGCATTTGCACGTCTTGAGCAGCGGATGGCTGCGACCCCTGCAACCACGGTCCCTTCAGACCCCAATACCATTGGCTCCCCGCCACCTAAACGCCCCTGGGTACCTGGGGTAGATTTGGACGCTTTTGAGCGTTTGAGGCAGGCTTTTGTGGATAGCCAAGCTGCGCTGCCTGCAGGGAATCCTCCACCCCTCCCTCCGGCCCTCCCGTCTACCGACCCGGACGCAGCTGGTGATCCTGACTCCGACCCCAGTCCTTTGAGGCCTTGGCTCCCCTCCCGCCCTAACGTCCCTTCCCAAATCACGTCTGATATGCTGGACCCTAATGATATCATCCATCCTCGCTCCTCGGAGTGGGTCCCGGCGGAGAAGGTCGCTGCGTATGTGGCGGAACACATCCGTCGTCCTCTAGAGAAGGAGGCCCGCAACTGCCTATGCGCTGAGTGTCCCCGAACTTCTTTGGAGGGGAAGGTGGCCCTTACCCCAGAAATTGACCCCCGCATGTCCACCTTCCTCCAGAAGTTTATTCGAGATCCCAAAAAAGGGATCGATAGGTCCTGGAGGGCTTGCCAGGACAAGCTCCTGGATGCCCTCGGTCCCGTTACAAAAATCTTCGATATGGCCAAGGAGGCCAAACAATCTGGCTCCATTTTTTCCCCGGAAGCCCTATCCAGCTGGGCGCAGAGGGTGGTTATATTTTTGGGCAATGCAAACTATGCCCTCTCCACTGAGCGCCGCCGGTCCCTCCTCATAAAAATCGACCCAAAACTAGGGGACCTGGCGGACTCGGAAGCGGGCGCCATTGCACAAGGGGGTTTGTTTGGCGAGCCGTTTGTGAAGGAGCTCGGCAAATTCGTGAATACTTTCACGTCCCTGGGCAGGGCTCAGTCCATGAAAAAAAAGGTTTTGTCCCGTGTTTTTCGCGGGGCTGGCCGAGGCAGTGGCCGCTCGGCCTGTCGACAACACCATCAGGGTAACCAGAGAGGCTCCGGTCAGTACCGGGACCAGTCCCGTTTCAGGAACTTTTACCCCACCAGAGGACCCCGCGGCAAAGGAAGAGGATTCAGAGGAGGATCCTCCGCCTCAAACACCGGTGAGTGTTCACTCTTCTTCCCCGTTAAAAATAGGGGGGCGACTGGCAAGTTGTTACCAGGCTTGGTTGTCTCTAACGCACGATGCATGGATTCTCCAAACAGTGCAAGGGTTTCACATAGAGTTCGTGGGACACCCAGTTCAAAGATCCAAACCCCGGCCCATTCAGTTTTCCGCGCAAGACGCGTCCCTAGTGGACGAGGAAGTCGCATCCCTCCTCCGCAAGGGCGCTATCTCCCTTACCTCTCTCCACCCCAAGGGCTTTTTAAGCAATATTTTCTTGGTGGACAAGACAGACGGCGGTAAGAGGCCCGTCATAAATTTAAGCGAATTCAACGAATGGCTAGTTTATCGCCATTTCAAAATGGAAGGAATTCATCTCCTTCGGGACGTTCTTCGCCCTCAGGATTGGATGGTCCGCTTAGACCTCAAGTTCGCCTATTTGGTGATCCCGATTTTTCCCCCTCACAGACGATTTCTTCAGTTTGCCTGGAGTCACCTCATTTACGAGTTTACGGCTCTTCCGTTCGGCCTCTCCTCGGCCCCCTGGTGCTTCACCAAGGTGCTCAAGCCGGTGGTGTAGTTTTTGAGAGCTCGGGGGGTCAGGATGATCGTATATTTAGACGATCTTCTCCTGATGGCTTCATGCCCCCGTCAGCTGACTGCTCAGCTTCGGATGGCTGTGTCTCTCCTTCAGGACCTCGGCTTTGTGATCAACGAGAGCAAATCTCTATTGCAGCCGGCCCAGTCAGTTACCTTTTTGGGGTTCGTAATCGACTCCACGACCTCCACTCTCAGTCTTCCCTCCAGAAAGGTCACCTAAATCCGTCACGAGTTACGTCGCGTCCTTTCCAAACCGCAGGTCTCTCTCCGTCAGCTGGCCCGGGTGGTGGGCCTCCTGTCAGCTTCAATTCAGGCCATCTTCCCGGGCCCGCTTCACTACAGGGCCCTTCAGCGCCTCAAGGCGTACTTCCTCCGCAAAGGGTATCCATACTCTCACAAGGTCTCCCTGTCGACCGAAGCAAAGGCCGAGATTCAATGGTGGTTGGACCACATGGAGGCCTGGAACGGCCGAGCGATCTTCGGTTCAGCCCCAGATCTGGTGATCGAATCAGACGCCAGCAGACTTGGCTGGGGTGCCAGGTGCGGGGATCTGTCTACAGGAGGGTTGTGGTCACCCGACGAACAAAAATTACATATAAATTGTCTGGAACTTTTGGCGGGCTCTTTTGCCGTACGTTGCTGGATGAGAGACTCGGTGCAGTTGTGCATTTTTCTCAAAATGGACAACGTCTCCGCGGTCCGGTATGTGAATCACCTGGGAGGCTCCAGGTCGAAAGCCCTCTCGGATCTGGCAGCGAGCTTCTGGCGGTATTGCCTGGACAGCCAGATCTCGGTCACAGCAGAGTACCTGCCGGGACGAGACAACTTGGAAGCGGATTTTCAATCACGCCACTTCCGAGATTCCAGTCTATGGAAATTGGACCAGTCCATTTTTGCGATACTGAACGACCACTGGGGTCCCTTCTCAGCAGACCTGTACGCGTCCAGACTGGATCATCAGATCCCTCGGTTCTTCAGTTGGAGGCCGGATCCCTTGGCGGCGGCCACAGATGCATTGCGCGAGGACTGGAGTTTGGAGCAGGGATACGCGTTCCCTCCCTTCGCGATGATCACGCGGACTACGGCTGAAGTCCGCAGGCAGTCAGCGGACCTGGTACTGGTTACTCCGCTTTGGAAGTCGCAAGTCTGGTTTCCGGTTCTTCTGGAACTTTCTAGGGATTTTCCAATCCTACTCCCCCACTTTCCGACCCTCCTCACCAATCCCGAGGGGACTCCTCATCCGCTAGTGTTGACTGGCTTACTGTTTCTCATGGCGTGGTGGATTTCAGGGGTAGATGGGAAGCCCCAGGACTTTTGCGGGAAGCTGAGAGGCTCATCTCCAAAGCTTGGGCAGACAGTACTGTCAAGAGATACAAGTCCGCGCGGGGTAGATGGGCCCGTTGGTGTCTGCGACGGGGTTTCGATCCCTTGGTCGCAGACGTCGTTCACGTTGTGAATTTTCTGGCGCAACTCGCCTCCGACGGACTAGCATACAGGTCCATCAACACCTTCAGGTCGGCTATTTCATCTGGTCATGTTCCGGTTAATGGAGCGCCTATGGGCGAGCACCCCTTGGTTTGCAGGTTGCTTCTGGGCATTCGACTTTCTTTGCCTCCAGAGGCACGCTACTCCGCGCTTTGGGATGTTAATCGGGTTCTCAACCTCTTTCTATCCTGGCAACCTAACAGGTTCCTCTCCAGAAAGGAGCTTTCTGCGAAGCTGGCCATGCTCCTCTGCCTAATGTCTTGCTGACGGGTCTCGGATGCCCGGGCCCTGGATATCTCCGGGAGGATGTTTACCCCAGAGGGAGTGACTTTCACACTACTACGTCGTACAAAATGCCATACCAGGGGTATCTCATATCCGGAGTTTCCTCATTCCCCGAAACTGTGTGTGGTCAGATGTCTCAAGGCATATGAAGAGATGACGGAAGAGTTCCGCCCCCCAGGAGAACGTCAACTCCTTATTGCGCTCCGTAAACCCTTTAAAGCGGTGTCCTCGCCGACCATCGCTAGATGGGTTCGTTGGGTGATGCAAGAGGCTGGCATAAGCCTTCGTCACTTTGGGGCGCATTCAGCTCGTGGGGCTATGGCCTCTAAAGCGTTTGGCTTGGGTGCTCGTTAGAGGATATCCTCAACGCGGCTGATTAGTCTTCGGACTCCACCTTTAAAAGGTTCTACTTTAAGCCAGTGCTTAATATGGCTCAGCTGGTTGTGGGCAAGCTTTAAACAAGCATAATCCTCGCCTCCAGTCCTGACAGAATGAAAAATTTCCTAGCTAACGTAACGGAAAGTTTCAATTCTATTAAGGACTCGGAGGCGAGGATTATCCCGCCCTATACTCCAGGAGGAGAACCCTCCCCGTACTGCAGTAAGTAGTTGGCTTTGCGTTTGATTGTATGGATTACTATGCTGAGTTTTAAGTAACTGCACCATGCTCTTTTTACAGGCTGTAGCAGTTTATTTCCTTTGGGTAATGTGTCCCAGTCCTTTTCAGGTTCTGATGCTCAAAAACAAGATGTCTGAAGAATACAAGACGGTTGACTTTGCGCTCCAAAAGAGGAAGAGGGGACACTAGCAAAGGATTATGTTGGGCTCAATGGCCCCTGATTGGACACTGATACCTGTTTGTGATTGGTTGTTGCTATGTTGTTTTCTTTGCTGCCTTTCCCTGTGGTTCATGGGAAACGTAGTCTTTGTTAATCTCAACGCTGCTAATGAGAATAAAGTGAAGGCATAATCCTCGCCTCCGAGTCCTTAATAGAATTGAAACTTTCCGTTACGTTAACTAGGAAATTTTTCATTACACACAGGATGCAGGTATTGGTGCACCATGTGACAAAGGTACCTGTTCAGGGTCATGTTAAGCCAAATGAGTGATAATGCAGCGCCAAAGACATCAAACCATAATGTCAACAAAATAGATAGGACCACTATGCCATGCAACGGACTCTCTTTTGCACAGAATAAGCTTTTGTCGTACTCACATATTGAAATGTGCCCAGATGTGCAATGCACAATGTTGGAAAGTGTGCAACCAACCAAAACGTTACGAGGCAGATTTACAAGGAAGTGCTGCAGTGTAGCTCTTCCAATGCGTGCTGTAGAATGCAGCATGCATTGAAAGAGTAAAGAACAAGGAGAAATGAAAACATTTCTCCTCGTTGCGCCTCGCTACGCCACCCCTAGGGTGGTGCACCATTCAGACGCATTTCCAGATTTACGATTCCTCGTAAGTCTGGAAATGTGTCTGGTTCCATGGGTGTTGCGTGGGAACACCCACAGCAACACCCATGGAACCCCATTTCACGCAAAGTGCTGCGTGTAAAGGGGCCATATTTACAAGGACAGGAAAAGTCACGTAGGGTGGCTTTTCCTGTCCTTGTAAATATGGAGCAGTAACAAGCGCCACCAGTACGTCACAAAAAGTGACATACTGGTGGCGCAGGGGGCTGGTAAATCTGCCCCAACATGTAATTGGCACCAACGGAATTCACTATTACAATCTTCACAAACATGCCGTACAACACATGCCATGTATGCTGATGTCACCCCAAAGTAACACTTTTTACTTACTTTCCACTTACAGCTGATCAAGGATATGGTCTACAGAAGTGGTTGATGACACCATTTGGAAATCCACAGACTGATCCGCAAAAGGCATACAACCATGCCCATTGTAGAACTCGAAACATCATCGAAAGAAGCTTCGGAATGCTCAAGTCCAGGTTCTGTTGCCTAGATTTATCAGGCGGAAGGCTACTCTATTCTCCAGAAACTGTGTGCAAGATGATACTGACATGTGCAATACTCCATAACATATGTGTCAAAACTAATGTGCCCTGAAATGAAGAGGAACAGGCCCCTGAACAAATGGATGATGGTGATGATGAAGCTGAAGCAGAAGGACGAGACATACGCCACACTGCAGCAGGGATAAGACGTCGCACACACATTGTCACACAATTCTTCACATGATGTAGCAAATCTAAGTTTGTAACAATATGCACCAATATCACAATAAAAAATTAAGTAGGAGCATCAACTTTGTGTTCATTTGCTTCACAGGTCATCTGATACAAATTTATATGTGCAGATTAACAGGAAACTGCCGCTACATGCGAGTGCAAGCACTTTGGCTGTGACAAGCTGTGGCACTCTTGGAGCACAGGAATGCTACATTATCACAATGATATGTTGCATGGTTGTGTACTACTCTGCAATTGTGCACAAACAGCTGACATGCGCTGGTTCTGGCACCCTTGCACCATGATCTAAGGATGTCTGTGTGGTGTGGCTGACATGCATAGCTGCAGAAAGTGGCACCGCCCATCACTCATTAAAACACAGGGGTAAAATCAAAAGTCCCTCGTGCTGCTGATGTGTCACGTTTTGACATGTGAAAAGTGGTGCACCTGTGCCACATGGTTTCTCGCTGTGACATGGTAACAAATGTACTGCAGGTAGTGCCAACGATGCGTGATGCAATGTTATCCACCTGCTGTGCAAGTGCAACTTAAAAGTACCACAAACAAACTAATCAATTTTCCCAATAATATGTACACATATCCCATGATGTATGTGAATGTTGGTGACAGAAAATAACAAAACTCACCATCAAACCATGCAACATGTTGATAAGGAATACACACATGTACTTTACGTGACACATCCCTTGCACAACACCACATATATCCATCTATTCACTAACAAATCTGGGTTGAGTCACTCAGACCACTGAAACGTGTTGCTTCCAACCGTAAAGTGTCGCAAAGTCTCAAGAGTAAAGCATCTGCAAATCTGCCTTGACTCACTCAGACCCCCTGAAACGTGTCGCATCCGACCGTAAAGTGTTGCAAACTCCCAAGCGTAAAGCATCTGCAAATCTGCCTTGACTCACTCAGCCCCCCTGAAACGTGTCGCATCCGCCCGTAAATGCATGTTAACGCATGATGCCAAACGCAACAAACACACGCAAAACAGAGAAACGTCACGCATGCAGATGTGAAATGAAATGGCAATTGAGTCAAAAACATGACGCATCGTCTGAAATATGACGCAAAACGTCAAAACGTGTCGCATCTAAGCAGGAAATGATGCAATGATTCTAGAATGTTGTAAACCAGGAAGTACACAGTTACTTTCACTTTCTATTACTATCTCTAGGAGTGTTCTTGGTGGAGGAGGCTGGTGTGGATTGCTGAGTTGGAGATTGTATTTTGGAGTGTGTTTTGTCAGTCCTGTGTGTAGTTTTAACATTTGTTGGTCTGTCTATTGTCACTTGTAAGTCTTGTGTGTGGTATAAATAGTTGTATTTTGGGGTGTGTGTGTTTAATAGGGGTAGTTAGGTGTAGGGTTAATATACGGGTGGGGTAAATTCATTTTTCTGTTTTTTCTCCTTATATAAGTTTCCTTTCTAACTATTTATAAGTTTCATTTACTATAACTACACAGAACTGAGTATGTCCGGCAGGTCCAAGAACCTGTCCAACAGGCAGTTTGGTGGCCTCCTCTGGCTGATTTATCATTTTCTCCCGCGAATGATCAGCACAGGGGGCTGGGTGAGCAAGGGCTGCCAAGCAGCTGAACGCAAGCAGAGGTGGGGCAGGGTCCAGCACCATCTTGCCAGGATTTTCGACGTGACACGCACACCCCACTAAATCAAACACCGCTGGCAGGATGTGATCAACCGCGAGGGCGACTTGCTGGACCATCTTGGCCTGGAGGTCGGTGGGCCAACTGGTAAGTAAATTTATAATATTAGTCATATTGGTTTTGTAAGAGGTGCACAGCAATGCCATACATTGCACTGTCCATAGTTTCAGATAGATTCAGTGGTGTTGCAATGGTCTCGGAGAAAATACATCTGACCTCAAGGAAATAATTGCATGTTGTGTGGTCACAGACACATATGGTGTAACCAATTTATCTGATGTTGACTTTTAAATGGTATATTTGCACACACACAAGCACCAGTGCCAAAGGTGGAAATATTTATGTGATGCTATAAACTATGGGGCAGATATACAAGAAACTAAAGCAGTGCAGTGCAGCAAGTCATTTTTCTGGGCAAAGCAGCGTTATTTTCGAAGCGCAGGGATGCAATATATTTACAACAATATGTCGCATCTCTGTGCTTACCCCTGCGCTGGCACACAAACTGCTGCCATGTGTCGGCGCAGGCAACCTTGCACCAAGGTGCAAGGCTGCCTGCGTTGTGGGGAGATTGTGTTTGTGCAGGAAGGGGCACCTTCCTGCACCAAAAATAAACAATTGAGGTGATTTCCTCTGCCAATGTGTGCTGTAGAATGCAGCACGCATTCAGCGATGATAAAAACAAGGAAAAATGAATACATTTCTCCTCGTTGCACCCCGCTACGCCACCCCTAGGGTGGGGTCGCATTCTGACGCATTTCCAGATTTAGGATTCATTGTAAGTCTGGCAATGCATCAGTGGATATGGGTGTTGCGTGGGAACACCCACAGCAACACCCATGGAACATCCCTTCCACACAAACTAATGCGTGTAAAGGTGGCATATTCACAAGGGCAGGAAAGTCACGCAGGCTGTATTTTCATTTCATTGTAAATATTGAGCATGACACGGCACCACCAGTACGTCAACAAAAGTGAAGTACTGGTGGCACAGGGGTTTAGGAAATTGGCCCCGTTGTATTCAAGTGCTCAGAAAGTTACACAGTATGGTGCAGACAAAGGGCTTGTGGTGCCTCACTGCGGCACACTCTTGGAAATCTGGCCCTATCCTGTGTAAATCTCATTATATACATAAGTCTGGATGTGTATATAAGCATGAGGCATCAATCAACCAACCAAACAATCATTGAAATTATAAGTGCGCTACTCACATGTAAGGGTCTGAATGCGTGGGGGGAGCATCTGCGTGCAGTTGAAGAGTCATGTCTTTACAGTTGCAATAAAGATGTGCAGGGTGTGTTTGGCGCAGGCTGATGATTGTTAGCTCATTGAATGTGGGTCAGAGTTATGCGCACTTCCACTTGACGTTGAAAAAGCCACTTTTGACGCTGGTGTTGATCGTAATCTTTTAATGCTAGAGTGATGGCTGCAGCAGCTTTGTGTAGGAGGGGTGGGACAGGGGTCCGTTTGTGATCATGAGTGGATGCCTCTCATGGTAGATGCGTTGTCTTGGGTGCTGATTGTTGTCCGGGATGAGATGGAGGGGTAGCTGGGGTTGCTTGAAGATTGTGTGGTTTCATAGACCTGTGTCTGGTCTTCGAACTTGTCATAGAGGCACATGACATCCGTGTGGAAGTATGAGCAGAGCTTGTTGTAGTGGTCCTGGGAGGGGGAGATGTCTGTATTATCCATGTGAGTTTTGCAAAAATACTGATGATGCTGAATTGTTACTTTGCTTTTCTGGAGTTTGTGCGGATCGAGTGTGGGATTAAGTTCCTTTTTTGTAAGTCTGATGTGTAGGTGGAATTCTGATATGGTGTTCTTGCAGTTGGATCCGTCTTCAGGGGATTTGCTGTTGCTCTGCTTCTCCACAAGGCGTCTGCATGTGCGTCACGATTGATGTGGGTTGGCCTGGAACCATGTTGGCTTCCTGTGCTGCTGTGTGTTGGTGTTACATACTGGTGCAAGTTCATCTACACATTTTGAGAACCATCTGTGGGGTCCATTTTGAGCAAAGTTTGTGTTGTGCAAGGTGTTGGTTGCATTTTGGTTCGTGTCTGATTATAGTTGTTCTATGTTCATATTGTGTCAGTTCCTTTGTGGAGTGCATTTTCGCTTTTCATATGCAGATGCTTTGTTGACGTTGAGGTGTACGCCGTGCTGGTCAGTCCATGGGGGTTACGTGGTCTGGCTGTAGTGGATGTGGTGATGTTCTGCCCTGGCTTGTGGTTGTGGGTGGTGACAAGTTGTTACTGTCAGACGTTTGCAAGGTTGTCCATGCGGCTGGCAAATTTGTTGTCACTGAGTTTGTCAAGCTGTAAGTTAAGGTATGTTACAAGTATGTAGTACATGTATGCGACGGCATGTTGTGCAATAATGTTTGCGATGTAGGTGGTGTACACCGTTCAAGGCCTGGATGGTCTGTGTCCAAGGGTCCCTCGCAGGGTTGTCCTTGGGCTGGCCTGGATCTGGAAGTGTAGGTGTTTGGTGTTGAGCGGGCTGTTGCTTGAGCTTGAGTTTGTGATTCGGAGGTAGCTCTTAAGTGCAATGGTAAGGCCTCATACAGGGCGGTTGTTGCAGGCCCTTCCTCATATTTTTATATCGTTCGGTGATGCAGTTGGCAATGTTGTTGGCAAAGGTGGCGTTTTCCATGGTTGCTGCGAGTAACGCTACATCTGGTGCAAGGTTGTCGATGACGATCCAGATCTCCATGGCTAGTTTGTGCAGGGAGGACGCTTTGAGGAGAATGCATTTCAGGGATCACGAGTTGGTGCAGTTTGGTGTGTACGTAGTGTGTGTGTGTGTGCAGTTGGTGGTGAAGGTCTGGGGGCAGTGTAGTCAGGATTACTGTCCATGGTTGTTGCTCTGTGTGTATAGGTTGCATTTCTGAAATGTTTCACTGGTACAGTGCAAGGACATTTTCTGAGTCATAGCTGAGGGATTTTGTAGATTCAATACCTCTGGCGCTGGTTGTGTTTCGGTTTTTGACGGCTGCAGAGGGGTTCGGGTGTTGAGCAAATACTGTGCATGGCTGCTGTGTGGACATGCATCAAACAACACCAATTGGGAAGGGGTTATGGATGCGCAGCTGGAACTCTGGAATCATCAGGGTGGAGGCACTGTGGGTGCATCAGCATCAGGAACGGAGGGGGAAACCGGGCAGCCAAAAGAACAACAAGACATGTGCAATAAACAATGCAAACGTCACAAGCAAGGTCCAATCAGTGTGCAATCAGGCAACAAGATATAGTTTAACATGCTGCAAGCATGTAGAGAGTCAAAGAAGTATTGTGAGTCCTCACATCAAAAAACTGTGAACACATGTACATGCACAGACAAATTTTTGGGACCAGACATCCTTACAGCATTGTGCAATTGTGTCTGCGTAAGGGCATGTCTGATGAATCTGTCAAAGCACATGCAAACTCACAGGGATGCTACACATGTATATTTTTAACACTCAGTGAACTCTGATGTGGAATTGATCCAGCATTTACAATGTCCAGGTGTGGGTGACACAACATTGCTGTACTTAATGTGAAAGGAGTTACATGGTCTGGTAATTACATGCATGTGTCACACTAACATATTTTTTTCCATAGAATGTACATATGTCCGGAATTCAAACATGATTGTACATCTGTTCATGTTTCTTAGGTGGACCACAGCCATATACACAGGGGGAGGTCGACACATTTGAAGACCCCAACGCTACCAGTGAGTATCATTCATCATTGATTGTTATGTTGGTGATGTGCAAGGTTGGAAGCTTGACTCTGTATGTGGGCAACTATAGTATGATCACTACATCCAGCTGCAGTCTCAACTTGTTGAACGCTATCAAAGTTCATAGACCATGATGAAACACATTGTGAATGTTGTACTGCGTGGAGACATGCGTGGAAACATTAAAAGCCATGAAAGTGTCAGACAGGCCTTCCCTCAATCCACAATGCAAAATGGAGTGCCCATTGCCACTTAGACTGGAGTAGCAGAAGCCAACTGGAGACAGTCGCATCAGATGGATGATGTTTGGAGAGGAAGGCATGCTTAACACAGTCCTCACTACATGTGGGTAGTGGTGTTGTGCCCAATCGTTGGACAGGATGTTGTTCCTGGGTTGCAGGGTGGGTGCAAGGTCAGAGTCAGCTGGTCTAGGGAAGTACATGGGTTGCAATGCTTTTTCGCATAGAGTCAATGTAATAACACAGACAACAACCTAGCACAAACTGCCCATGCTCAGTGTCCATCATTGTCATATGTCTCTTCCAGATTTAGACATTTTAAGTGTGAACAAGTTTAGTTATGTGACTGTTATTTGTCATCCATGCCTCAAATGTCTGATGTATCATACTAGGAATACCTGATCAATGCACTTTCAAACAACATCCATAGACCATACTCATTTGTATGCAAATGAGCTATAGGAATGGCAGTCTGCCTTATGTATTTGGATGGGGTAATCCTTGTGCTGTGTCAAGAACAATATTTAATTGTGTCATCACACAAGTGTGGCACATCTTGTACTCCAAAATTGCCTTCACAGTCATGACTCCGCAAGACTTATGTCATGATGCTGTAATGAATCCTTGGTCCATTATCATGAGGACTAAGTAGCTGTGGTCAAACTGTAGCTATGTTTTGTGTGTCGTAGATTGAACAATGTACACAAAAGCTAGAGTCAACGTTTTGAAGGTAGGTGCATGTTTGCTTGATAAACAAGCTGAGGTGCAGTTCACCCTGCTAGTACTACATGGCATGCTGCATGCCAGTCAACATGAGTTGTGTCATCAATCGTGAGTTTAATTGTTGTTGAGACAGCAACCACATATCTGTTTCCAAAAATGTAATTTGCTACTACAGTGCCTTACTCTGTGGATGTGTGAAATGAACGGTCAAGCGGCATAGATGTCTAGAGAAGATGATCTTCATCCACGACACACTGTGACACTGTCTGATCTCAGCTGTTGTTGCAGATTAAGGATCACATGACTCCATGATTTGTACATGGGGAGCCAGATAATGTGATTTTTTTGCGGAAAGGATCAAATGCCATGATGTATGTTAACTGGTTAGTCGTTACTCTGGCTCTTCATAAATTTATTAGTTTTTAAGTGTGAAAATGATTTACGTAAAATCATGACATTCAGCAGACTGCACAGTATGTGATGAACCAACTGAGTGGTATTGTATTGGGTTGTTTGGGCCACACAGTGACCGGATGATTGGCCCTAAAGTTGGAATCATCGCACATGATAGCATTTACTAACTACATTTGTCCGTCATGTACTGATTGACTGACACATGTGTACTTCTGTTCATACAGATAACATGAGTGCGGAAGAGGAAAGGGTTTTCTGCATACGGAAGACCCGATACACACACATCTGCGAGGTAGCAAAGTGGTTCAGATGAACCTCCCGGCTGTATGACAAGCAGAAGGCAGCCAATACATGGAACACCAACGCCCCAGCCAAGAATGGCAAGGTTTAAAGCCAGCATCCTGGAGCATCGAAAGCCCCAACCCTAGCCCCAGGAGCTGTCAGTACCCACCCCTCCACGTCAGGACAGTCTGTCAGACATGGCACGTCAAGCCAGGATGTGGACTATTTAAAAAAAAGAATGGATGGACTGGAGCAACAGATGGACAAAATGTCTCAAAAAATGGACAAAATGCAGCAGTCCCTGAACCATCTCATCAGCCTGATCTGAGGGCTGATTGTACATATTGTTATATATATTGTGTATTTTTTGATAATTAGGATTCATTTTATTGTAGAGTTAGGATTGTTAATATAGGTACCCATAGTTAGTTTAGTTAGGTTAGTTAGGTGTTTCTTATTAATAACTTTATTTTTTTATCATAGAGTATTTTTATAATATTTA
This sequence comes from Calotriton arnoldi, assembly GCA_963921515.1. Lineage (NCBI taxonomy): Eukaryota > Metazoa > Chordata > Amphibia > Caudata > Salamandridae > Calotriton > Calotriton arnoldi. Next base: position 2,071,345 of record CAWUFW010000977.1, read on the forward strand.
GGGGTGGGTGGGTCCTTTAGTGTGTGTTTACGTGTTTTTAAAAAAAAGAAAAAAAAGAACCAAACAAATCTATTTGTGTTTTAATACATTTCTAGTTTGTTTATGTATAGGATAAGTATGTGTATGTCTATTGTGCATTGATGTGTTAAGGGGGGTGGAGGATGATGTTTAGTGGTCTCACGTGATTCTTGTTTAGCTTAGGATAAGTTAAGTTAAGTTAGGTAGGTTAGGCATAGTTAGTATAGATAGGTTTTAAGATTTTACATTAGTTTATAAGATATTTTAGTCAGAGTGATTTAAATTATTGATGATTTTAGTTTCAAATTTTATTTGTATAAAAATAATATTACATTTCATAAGCTTTGACTATATTCTTTGATGGTCAGCATTTAGTATGTTGTATGTGTGAGTAAGTGGGCACATGGACTGTGAACACAGATTACTGTTTGAGTGTATCATATTTGTTCATTCGAGCAGGTTGGTGCTCCATGTATGAATCTTTGTACATGTTAATCCAACACAGGGGGCGCTAGGAGGCGCATGACCAACATGGCCGCACTGCCGTGAGGCTCTGGCAGCCCAGCAGCAACATCCTCGCAAATATCCTGCCCAAGACTACCTGCATCAACAGAGACCCGAGTCGCGTGCCTGTGAATCCTGCTGCATCGCATCACGACCGGAGTTGCGGACCCACGGAGCTCCGGGACTGTGCAGGCGCCCGCGGTTCTGGCGCTGCGAGATTGCGGCTGTGCACAGTGGAACGCCATACCGGCTCCCGCTGCCAATTGAGCCCCCGGCGCCCACATGGAGACTGGGCCACATCGGCGGGGCCGCGCTGCTCCGCACCGCACCAGCACGCGAGTAAGTTCGGGGCCTTTATCCCCTATATTGATGCATGATAAGACTCCCATGTGCTAGTGACGTGAAGAGGCTGCCGAACGTCGGGCACTGGAGGAGCTCCCGCTGCGTTGGCCCGCGTCCGTTCCAGCTCCCGCGAACCTGCCGTGCACTACCGCGGCCGCTGGCAAATGGCGGACCGAGAGGCACCCGGCGCTGTAAATTGAACGCGCGCTGCTGGACGCTGAGTTGAGGGGGATAAACGCAGCGTGACCCCAGCGGCTCCTGAGGGCACATTTAATCAGAAGGGCCCCAACAAATGGACACGACCTCCCAGACTGCTACCTGACCTACATACCGTGGCACTGGATATCTCCACAATGGCATGTCTCCCCACACGGTGCTGATTGTTGCACATTAACGCGGGCGAAATACCCTTTTTTCATGCCCACAGCTCAGGGACAACGCTTGTGCAGAAAATATATTGTGCCCCAGAGCCTGTGCACTTACTCCTGGCCCATCAATACAATCTGGGCGTTCCCAGCCAATGGCACACTTGTTCAAGCGGTGCACCCCAAAGTACCCACAGGACCAGGCTGAAATACGAACACCTGATAGTGTGGAAAGCAGCACATGTTGAAACGCACTCGCCTGGAAGTATAGGAAGACTGCTCAATGCTGGACTCGCAGGTAGTTCTACGCCCCTGAAGCACACCGTCTCCTTGAGTGCCTGGGGTAGTGGCGCCTGAAGTCACGACACGTCCATTACCATTCTGAGTGAGATCCACCATGGGGAAAATGGACGGCAAGCAATCGAAATTGCCTTTCATTCGCTCTGGGGCTGACGAACCGGATAATGTGGGGGCGGAAAGGCTACAGGATCCCGAGACCTCCAGAGAAGATGATGTCAAAACCCTCCTTCTTGTAATGCAACAAAGCCTCACCTCTATAGAGTCCAAAATGGATTCCATGAACACTCACATGGACTCCATCGTCCACAAGCTGGACAAGCATGAAGAGAGCATAGTGGAGGCGGAGAAGCGCATTTCGGACGGCGAAGACAACGCGACCCAACTGCAAAAACACGTCGCTCAAATGAATAAGGTCCTGTAGGTCATCGCCGCAAAAAATGAAGACTTGGAGGCACGCAGTAGGCGTAATAATGTACGCATTATAGGTTTGCCAGAAAGTACCAACACTGGTAGGATGGAGGACTTCATCGAACGCCTACTGCGTGACACCTTTGGAGCTGAGGCCTTCTCACAATACTTGACCATAGAACGAGCACATCGCTCCTTGGGCCCCAGACCTTCCCCGGGAACTCAGCCGCTCCCGATCATCGCTCGGTTCCTTAATTATCGGGACCGCGATGTGGCCCTGAAGCTGGCCCGGGAGAAACGACGCTTGAATTTTGAGGGAAATGACTTCACGATATACCCTGACTTCACCCTAGCTGTGCAAGAGGCGCGAAGGAAATTTGTCCCAGTCAAGTTGAAATTACGCAACGCACAAATTGACTATGCCCTACTATACCCTGCACGTCTGCGCATCATGCATCAGGACAAGCAACACTTCTGCACTACTGTGCAACAGGTGGAAGGTTTCCTAAAGCGTGTTAAACGACAGCCGTCTCCACGCTTATATCACCAGATGCTCCGTCCGGATCGACCTCACCAGCACGGGAATGAAAAGGGAGAGTTACCTCCCATGGATTCATCACAAGATGGCGCAAATGACTACACTCCTTACTCGTTATGTGGGCCAAGATATTTTTCAATGTTTCAGGCCTGCTTGCGGGCTGCAAGCCCAACATCCACTGACTTGGGACAACATTGCTGTGATCCTGCACTCAGATAAGTGGGTGGTGTGGTTGGGAGGCGGAAAGAAACGACCACATATTGTAGGTAATGGGATCACATATGGACTAAGCTGGGCTACACTCTCCCCCCACTCCGGACTAAGTTTGGTCCAGCTACCAGCTGGTGGGAGGAGGGAACCTCGTGTGCCCCCTATAATACCCCCCAAGGGTGTTCCCCTCGCAACTTGGGACTTTAAGAGTTTTATGCTTTGCTATGTACTATGGGAGGTGGGAGGGCGTATAGCTACCAGCATGTTGGGGTTGCTGTTGTGGGTGGGGGGGGATAGGAACTGGGGAAGTTTGCAAAAAAAAAAAAAAATGTTAATCTAACACCTGTGCTTCAACATTTTGGGGTACCCACTCTTGGGTCTTCACATACATATGGGTCTGATTCAAATCATGAGTCTGTTGACAACCTCTGCATGTGTTTCTATCACGAATCTGTGTCAGCTATGTATGATGTTGCTATATGTGAGTGAAATATGGGTTGTCTCATACACAGATGTATAGAACGTACACACCACACATTATCTCTCTTGGTGTTGTCATAGCTATAACATGTTAATGGACAAGTAGTCATTGTGCTACAAGTGGCTAATTCATACGACTGGACAACCCAATGTCTGTATACAGGCGGAGTTGAGTGGCATGGCTGGTGTATGAAGTACCCTGGTCAAACTTTGACCACGTTTTGTTTGCTGGGATGTTTAATTTCATGGGCTGTACAAGTTCAATATTTTGACACTAGATCATTGATGTTTTATGTGCAGATTTATAATCCACTTGCGCTGCCAGTACGTGACTTTTTGTGACCCACTGGCAGCGCTTTCCTCTGCCCCATATTTACAAGGACTTAACTAGCCACCCTGCCTGGCCTTTCATGTCCTTGTAACTACAGCCACTTTACACACAGCTTTATTTGTGAAAGAGGCGATCCATGTGGGTTGCTGTGGGTGTTCACAATTCACACCCATGGAACTAGACACATTTCCAGCTTTACGAGGAATCGTAAACCTGGCAATACGTCAGTATGCTACGCCACACTAGGGGTGGCATAGAGAGGCGCATTGAGGAGCAATCTTTTCATTTCTCCACATTTCTGAAACTTTGAAGGTGTGCTGCAGTCTACAGCACGCATTAATTTTGGAATAAGCCTGTTGTGACCGTTTTTGTGCAGGAAGGTGCCCCTTCATGCACAACAAATAATCTCACCATGACGCAGGCATCCTTGCCCCATGGTGCAAGGGTGCATGCACAGGTGCATGGCAGCTGTTTCATCGCCAGCGCAGGGGAGAGCACAGGAATGCCACATTTGATTGTATATATGTGGCATTCCTGTGCTCCGAAAGTAACACAGTGTGGCACAGACAAAGGGCTTGTTGTGCTGCGCTGCGGCACATTCATGTAAATCCGCCCCTTAAATCTCCATATGAGAACATGTATTTTCACATTTGCATAGTCATACTAACAGACATTGATCAAGTACTTACACACTCTTTCAAATGTGTCTGGATTTTACAACAAACATTATACCCAGTGATATTGTGGAATGGTACAAACCTGAAGCAAGGGCACATTGTTCTTGACACACAAGTAGTGAAGCAGCACTCATGTTGACATGTTTGTGAGTGTTGAAACAAAGAGATTTTATTTGTATTTTGCTTTGTGATTAATACATTGTTGTTGTCACAATGTATTCTACTTCAGTGAGTGAGGAAAAAAAAGATGTGTGGCACAGGTGTTCCCGTTTTTGAAATGATATTGTCTGTCCGACATTTTTCTCATCAAAGTCAAATTGTTTCTGTTGTCATACGACACCTGTGACTGTGTGTCAATTTAGTGATTAGTCTTCCTCCTGAACTGTGTTGCTGACTCGTCCTCCTCCTCCGAGTCGTCAGATTGGGCCTTTGTTGGCTCTGTAGCTGCAGGGCGTGTTGTACCACTGCTACCACCAGCAGTGGCAGAGGAGGTGTGAGGGAACACATATTCTTGTGACATAAAGTTTGCCATTAGGGCATTCAACATCACTTGCTGATTTCTAACTTCAGTCAGCAATTCCCCATGAAAGGCAGTCATAGTTGCCATGTACATGTCTTGCCGTTGCTGCATGTATCTCATTGTATCATCGATGTTTTGGAGGTGCTGAGCAACATCCTGGTGCCACTTTGTGGTGGCATTTGTACATGCCTCTGACTCATTATGTTGGATATGTTAGCCAGAGATTGGGCAAGTCCTGGTGTTTGGGTGTTGCTGGCTTGTTCTGTACCAATGTTCGCCAAATCAGGATTCAGGCTTCGCAGTATTGCTTGCAGGATGCCACCCACTCTCCACAGCCACATGAGCCTCTCTGAGGAGTTGCCGTTGTAGAGCTACAGCGTTTTTTTGGAACTCTACCTGTGTGTTCTCCAAGTCCGGGCTTACATTTGTTGTGGCAGATTCTGTTGTTGGTGGTGGTTGGGGTTCAGCTGGAGCAGCTAACACACCGTTGTCATTCTCAAGAGGTGCTGTAGGTGACCGTATGGTGGTAATGAGGTCCTCCAGTGTGTCACTGTCAATGGAGGGCAGGATGTTGTCCATTTCCTCAACAAGATTGGTGTCATCCACCGTTGTGATGTTGAAGGTGCATCCTCTGAAAAATAAGGGGCAAATGTGTTAGTTGTGTTTGCATGTTCAATTGTAGTGAGGTTTAGTAAGAGGCATCACATGTGGCTTATCAAAGCTGATCTCTGTGTCACATCCAAGCGATCTATGTCCTGATGCAGACTGATGCTCAAGACTCATACCCACTTGCATGGACATTGCACCACTTATTGTTACTGTAGTGGTGCTGGTCATTGGTATTCATTGTTACTGACCTGTGGACATACACTGCATTGGAAATGTTGCTCTTAGTGGTAGATGCACTTTTCTGGCAACACTGCAACGGCAATTGTAAGTTAGTGTGTGATACCAGTGTGTTGGCCTCCTTTCAAGCACAACATACTGCCAAACTAAAGATATGTTTCCATGCACATTTTGGAGACATTATGGCCCATATGTACAAGTACTCACTCAAACTACCACCAACACTAGTTAGCGGAAGTTTGCGATGTGCCGGCCTATCGCCCACAAAGAACGCACTGTTAGTGATGTTATTACAATACGTTGTGACATGGCGAGATTTGCAGTTGGCTGCAATGATGACTGCCAGAAACACTGCTGTAAAAGCGTTAGTAATTCCACTGTTAGCAAGCAATGACTGACAAAAGGCACATTAGCGCCAAAGGAAATCAAATTCGTCAGCCCTATTTTTTATGGCATCAACAGTGGAAAAAAGCCTATGAGTCAACCTACCATGAGAACTAGGTAACTGAAAATATTTATCATGCAGAATGGATTAGCCTGGCCCCAGTACATCGCAGATCAACAACTCCCCCAACCCCCCCCAACAGCCATGATGGCCGTCCAGAGACCCAGGGAAAGAAGAAAATCTGGGCTACACAACTGAGTACAAGCGCTTTGCTGAGCAATACCAGTGTGCATCACTTCTCATTGGGCACTCCTGCTACACAATGGCATCCAAACCCATTTAAGCACCAATGAGTTCCCGGCTCAGGGTGGCATTGGTGGCCCGCCATTTGTGAGCCGACCTGGGATGCGGAGGTGCAGTGTAGTTGGTGGTCTGTGGTGGTAGGCATTGAGGCATTGGTGATCACCCTTTCCTGGTGGTGTAGTCAGCCAGGTCGCATGGAGGCATGTTGCAGACTTGTGTGAGAATACACCCTGGTCCCCCTTGTAGTTTGTGAATGGTACATGTCCTCCTGAGTAACTACGTAGGGAGGTACACATTGCAAACCATGCCCCAACAGTACACTGGGCTGCACAAAGGATATTGCCAATTGTGAGAAGTTGGCCTGGTATATGCTGTTCACTAATTAAAGTGGACACCTTGCACCAGAACAATTCGACTCTTATGGTAGATAGGTTTAAGACAACCTTTAAAGAAAGCTATCCTAGTGGTAGCTGTGGAGAGCAGCCTTCAGGCTAAGTCTTGAAGGAATGTAAAGCATCTTGTTTTACCAAACAATCTCTTGAATCACCAAATGAAAAGACACCACACAGGTATATATATCAAATATATATGTATTTATTAATAAACAACTCTCTACTAATCTCTTTATGAGATTAGAAGTCAGGAACATATGTACAAGTCAAATATTATCAAAATAAGTTTAGCACAATCGAATATCACAATCTTAGTTTGGCTAGACCTAGGTCTAGGGCATCTAGAATCGAGGGACCCCCAAGAACCACCCCAGTTAGTTGTAGGAGACCCACAGGGGACGGACGCGGTGTCCTGGCACCGGTGCGAGTCCTGTACGAGTCTATGCGAACAGACGCGATTGAGATTTCAATGTTAAAGGTCCCTTGCGTGTTCGAGGCGAACACACCGATCGGTCCTTGTACGAGTCGAAGGACGCGGTTACAGATAGAGTTGCAAGGGAGTTGGACGCGGTGTGTCTAACACAGACGCGAACCATGTACGAGTCAGCGCGATAGTCGCACTTGGAAAGTAAGAGTTTTAGGGCACTTCTAGGGTAGCTACAAGCAAGTCACTTACAGGGTAAGTAGTTCTAGGGCCCACACCCACAGGAGCACCGTAGTGCTGAAGTTACCTCACCCAGGGGAGCCGGGTGCATAGGTGTTCTTTGGTGTTGGGTCGCGGCGACAGGAGAAGTGTCCGGAGGAATCCAGGCCTGGATTCAGAAGATGGAGGACCTGAAAGCAGAGGGGACAGTGTTCAAAGTCACTTGGCAGTGACTCGGGGCAAGGAAGATGGATGCCCACCGTCTTTGCAAGATTCAGGTCGTTCATGGGTGCCTTGACTCTTCAGCCACGAGGTCCAGGAGGTGTCGACGATGACCAGGAGCTGGATTCGGCGTGTCCCACGATGTCTGCAGCTTACTGCGGTGTCGGCGACTCGATTGGAGCCAACAAGCCTTGGTAACAGCAAGTCTGGGGGAAAGTATAAAAAGTCAATGGTGCAGACCAGCAAGGTCTGAGGGACTCACCCAGCGAGGGTAGGTCAGGGCAGGCCTGGAGCAACCAGGGGAGCCCTTTGGTTCTGTAGGAAAGCCTTCAGGGGACCCACAAGCCAGCTGGCAAGGGATCACAAAGACGCCTCGGGAGCATTCGCTCAACAGGGGCCAACGGTCACTCGGGACGTGGTAGGCCTCTGATCTTCGGAGGGATTCCTGCTGGAAGCTAGGACCACACGTGGTCCAAAGCACAAGTTCGTAGAATGTTGTGAAGGGGTTGCACTTGACAATAGTGCACGGTACCCAGGGGTCGCGGTTCCTCGTCATTCTTGGGGTCCACTGGCCTCAGCTTCGCTGGGGACTCACGATGGCCTTTGAGAAGTCAGGAAATCTACTTCTGGGGCTGCAGGGACTTCGGACTCCGGCGGGAGCGGCATAGTTTGCGACCGTTGTTTGTAGTTTTTGGTGCCTGCCAAGCAGGGGAGTCACTCCTTGACTCCAAGGGAGATTCTTCAGTCTTCCAAAGGTAGTGGAACGTCGAAGGTCCAGGATTCTTCTTCAGAGCGTCATCCAGGGATATCTAGTTTACAATGCACAGGTTCCCCCTCTTATACTAAAAGAAAGGGAGGGACTAGCTCTATGACCCCACCTTTGGGAGGGTCAGGGGAGTGGGTGGTTACACCTACTTCCCTTTGTCCAGTTTCGCGCCAGAGCAGGGGCAGGTAGCCCCTGAGCCGGTTTGAACTGGGGTATGCACAGAGGAGCCTTCTGCTCCCCCAGTGCAGGACTTCAAAGCACGCTAAGAGTGCACCCACCCAGCCCCAATACACTAAACCCTGTCTGGGAGATGGTCACACCCCCTTGGGACAGGATATCTATTGTTGGGCTTCCTCCACTGCGAGTGTTGGTCATCAGCAGGAGGGCAGCCCAGTGTCTGTGACTGGTGGCATCCATTTTGTGATGCCAGGGCTCTGCAGGATTCTACCGCGTTTCCACAGTAGGTACATGTCTATCCCTCTAGAAGGGTGGAATGCTACCCCCGCCGCCAGAACTGGCGGGGGGTAGTATTCCAAGATGTTTGACACCAAACACGACATGTTTTGATGCAGCCATTCCAAAGTTAGCATTTTACCGCGAGGATATAATGCACTTAAGAGTATATGGTTTAACCGCATCCACAAACAGCCCCAGAGAATGGACTCTGGGAGCTGCAGAGGGGCCCTGCTCAGGCAGAGGCACCCTCTCACATAGGAACCAAGCACCCTGCCCTCAGGATTGATAGAGCCTGCCTTAGGGGTGACTGATAGGTTTAAATGTGTGTGCAGGAGAGATATAGGAAACCTATATCTCAGTGAGGAGTGCTAGCACCACCTCACCCAGGCTGCAGTAGCAGGCCTGTGGTGTCAGATTTAGTCTGCTTCCCAGGGGTGGCATAATACATGCTTCAGCCCCTGGTAGGCCTGTGAAGTACCTATGCCCTTAGTACCTAAGGTACCATATACTAGGGACTCATAAGGTACCACAGTATCCAATCACTAGTGCACCTAGAGTGCACTCCAAGTCATTTAGAGAGAACAGAGAGGCTGGGGCCCTGGTTGGCAGGGACCCAGCCAGACTATAGCCAGAAACCAGTGTAAACATCAGAAAAAAAGTGGGGGCAACATAAGAGGCAGATCCTACTCTCCTACACAACCCCCCCCCCCCAAACGCAGGGACAGTAAACTAACCTTGACCAGTTGAGTCTTCGTGTTCTAAGTGGAAATACCTTGAGAGTCCATCTGCATTGGCATGTTGGGTCCCAGGTCTATGTTCCACTGTATAGTCCATCCCCTGTAGGGAAATGGACCACCTCAAAAGTTTTGGGTTTTCACCTTTCATCTGTTTAAGCCATAGGAGGGGCTTGTGGTCAGTCTGAACTATGAAGTGAGTGCCAAACAAGTATGGCCTCAGCTTCTTCAGGGCCCACACCACAGCAAAGGCCTCCCTCTCTATAGCTGACCAACGTTTCTCTCTAGGGGTCAGCCTTCTGCTAATAAAAGCTACTGGCTGGTCTTGACCTTCATCATTCAGTTGAGACAGTACAGCTCCCACACCCAGCTCAGAAGCATCTGTTTGGACAATGAACTTTTTGGTGTAGTCTGGACTCTGTAAGATGGGGGCAGTGCACATGGCCTGCTTTAGGTCTTCAAATGCCTTCTGACAGCTAGCTGTCCACTGAACCTTTTTGGCATTTTCTTTGAGGTCAGATCATTCAAGGGGGTCACTATAGATCCATATCCCTTGACAAACCTCCTATAGTACCCAGTCAGGCCTAAGAAGGCTCTCACCTGCGTCTGGGTGGTTGGAGCAACCCATTCCATTATGGTTTGGATTTTGCTCTGTAAAGGCTGAACCTGGCCTCCACCTACAAGGTGGCCCAGGTAGACAACCTGACTCTGCCCTATCTGGCACTTAGTGGCCTTGATAGTGAGGCCTGCTTTCTGCAGAGCCTCCAAAACATTTCTGAGGTGGACCAGGTGATCCTGCCAGGAGGAACTAAAGACAGCAATATCATCTAGATAAGCTGAGCAATAAGTTTCCATCCATGCCAGAACTTTATTCACCAACCTCTGAAAAGTGGCAGGTGCATTTTTCAATCCAAAGGGCATCACCACAAAGTGGTAGTGCCCACTAGGGGTCGAAAATGCTGTTTTGGCTTTTGCATCATCAGCTAATCTTATCTGCCAGTAGCCAGCTGTTTGGTCAAATGTACTTAGATACTTGGCTGAGGCCAAAGTATCAATCAGCTCATCTGCCCTTGGTATGGGATAGGCATCAGTCCTAGTGACTGCATTGAGGCCTCTGTAGTCTACACAAAACCTCATTTCTTTCTTACCACCCTGGGTATGAGGCTTGGGTACCAGGACTACTGGGCTAGCCCAAGGGCTATCTGAAGGCTCAATTACACCTAGCGCCAACATTTTCTGGACTTCAGTCCTGATACAGTACCTGACATGGTCAGGTTGCCTGTAGATTTTACTCTTGACAGGCAGACTGTCTCCAGTGTCCACCTCATGGGTGCACCAGGTAGTCTGACTAGGGGTCAGGCTAAACATATGTCTATACTGTTGCAGAACCTGTCTGCATTCAGTTTGCTGATGGTCAGTGAGGCTGCTTGCCAAAGCAACACCATCTACTGACCCATCATCAGGGTTCTGAGAGAGCAGGTCAGGGAGAGGGTCACTCTCCTCCTCCTGGTCCTCATCAGTTGCCATGAGCAAGCCCATGTCAGCCCTGTCAACATATGGCTTTAATCTGTTGACATGGAGCACCCTCAGGGGGCTCCTGGGAGTTCCAAGATTCACCAGATAGGTGACTTCTCCCTTCTGTTCAACTATTGTATGGGGGCCACTCCACTTGTCTTGGAGGGCTGCTGGGGCCACAGGCTCCAACACCCACACTTTCTGTCCTGGCTGGTATACAGTCAGTACAGCCTTTTGGTCATGCCAAGCTTTTGTAATTCTTGGCTGGCCTCCAGGTTTTTGGTTGCCTTTTTCATGTACTCAGCCATCCGGGAGCGGAGACCAAGTACATAGTCCATCACATCTTGTTTGGGGGCTTGAGAGGTAACTCCCAGCCCTCTTTACCAAACACAATGGACCTCTCACAGGATTCCCAAACAGAAGCTCAAATGGGCTGTAACCAACCCCCTTCTGTGGAACCTCTCTGTATGCAAACAACAGGCAGGGAAGAAGAAGGTCCCATTTCCGCCTAAGCTTCTCTGGGAGTCCTTTAATCATTCCCTTCAGGGTTTTGTTGAAGCGTTCAACTAACCCATTGCATTGTGGGTGATAGGGGGTGGTGAACTTATAAGTTACACCACACTCCTTCCACATTGCCTTCAAATATCCTGACATGAAGTTGGTACCTCTGTCAGAAATGACCTCCTTTGGGAAACCCACTCTGGAGAAGACTCCAATGAGGGCTCTTGCCACCACAGGGGCAGTGGTGGTCCTCAGGGGAATTGCCTCTGGGGACCTGGTGGCATGATCCACTACCACCAGGATAAATCTGTGCCCAGATGCAGTTTGAGGGTCAAGGGGGCCAACAATTTCAATCCCTACCCTCTCAAAGGGTACCCCCACCACAGGTAGTGGTATCAGGGGGGCCTTTGTGGTGCCACCTGCCTTGCCACTGGCTTGGCATGTGACACAGGAGCGACAAAACTCCTTTGTGTCCTCTGACATATGTGGCCAATGAAAATGTGGAACAAGCCTGTCCCAGTTCTTGTTTTGGCCCAAGTGACCTGCCAAAGGGATATCATGTGCTAGGGTCAACAGGAACCCCCTAAACTTCTGAGGGATTACCATCCTCCTGGTGGCTCCAGGGGCTGGATCTCTACCCTCAGAATATAGGAGTCCCTCATCCCAATAAACTTTATGGGACCCACTAGCACTCCCAGCAGCCTCAGCAGCAGCCTGCTGTCTGAGGGGTTCAAGAGAGGGGCAGCACTGTTGCTCCTTTCTCAGATCTTCCCTAGAAGGGCCCCCTGCCCCCAAGAACTCAACCTGATCAGGCTCAAGTCCCTCTGGGGCAGTTCCTTCTTCAGGGTCTGCTTCACCTCCCTCTGGAGGTGAATCTGTGATCTGAGACAGAGGGGAAGGCACTGCCTTTACCCTACTGCTCCTCCTCTTGAGAAGCATCTGGTCCATTGTTCCAGGATCCAGAGCTGGTTCAGTGTTATGCATTCTTGCTTGTGACCTGGTCACAGCAAATACCTCTGCAGGGATGCCCAACATCTCAGCATGAGTCCTTAACTCTACTTCAGACCAGGCTGAAGTCTCTAGATCATTGCCCAATAGACATTCGACAGGGAGGTCTGCACTGACTACAACCTTCTTGAGGCCAGTTACCCCTCCCCAGGAGAAATTCACAACTGCCAGACTATGGTTGGTCCTGACATTGCTTGCATTGGTCACCTGGTACATTTCGCCCAGGATGATCTGTCCAGGGTCCACAAGATCCTCTGCCACCATGGTGACACTAGCACCTGTGTCCCTAAATGCCAAAGCCTGTTTGCCATTTATTACAGGCTGCTGTTTGTATTTGCCCAGATTACTGGGGCTTACTAGGAAGGACATATCAAGGTCTCCATCACAAATCAGCATTGCCTGAGTTGGCACTCTGACTAGGTCAGAGTCCACTTCAGAACCCAGGGTCAACCCTACTACACCCTTATTCTGAGTACCACCTCCACCAGTAGCTGAGCTAGGGGGAACAGTTGCCTTAGGGGCAGGAGTGGTGGTGGTTTGGTCTTTGGACTTGTTACAATCAGAAGTCCAGTGCCCTTTCTGTTTACAGAATTTGCAACAGGGCTTCTTTTGGCCTTTTCCCTTGTTGGATTGTGACTCCCCACCAGATGCAGATTTTTGGGGCCCTTGTGAAGACTTCTGGTCTTTTGACTTATCCCCACCTTTCTCTGAGCCCTTAGGATCTTGCTTCTTGCTGTCACCCCCTTGGTTCTGGGATTTCTGCCTTACCCTGGTTCTGACCCATTTGTCTGCCTTCTTTCCCAATTCTTGGGGAGAGGTCAGATCTGAGTCCACCAGGTTTTGATGCAACAACTGGTTCTGGCAATTATTAAGGATCTGTTCTCTCATCATCAGATTATACAATCCCTTGAAATCAGTAACCCTACTGCCAACCAGCCAACCCTCCAGAGCCTTGGTTGCACAATCTACAAAGTCAGTCCAGTCCTGAGTCTGTGCCTTCTGGGTGTCTCTGAACTTCAACCTGTACTGCTCAGTGGTTAAGCCAAACCCATCTATCAGTGCACTCTTCAGGACTTCATAATCATCAGCATCCTCTTCTCTAACAGTGAGGAGCTTGTCTCTACCTTTGTCTGAAAAGGAGAGCCACAAGATTGCTGCCCACTGCTTTTGGGGGACCTGCTGTACTCTACAGGCCCTCTCCATAGCAGTTATCCACTTGTGGATATCATCCCCACTCTGGTAGGGAGGAACAACCTTGCTCAGGTTCCTATGGTCTGGAATATATTCTCTGCCTCTAGGGACACTGTTGCTGCCACCAAGGGATTCTAACCCCTCTCTTCTAGAAGCTCTCTGGATCTCCAGGGCTTCTCTATCCAGTGCCAACTGCTTGGTTCTGAGGGCAACTCTTGCTTCCTCATACTGCAGCAGTTTGCACATTCTGTCAGAGGAGCTCTCTCTTATGGGAAAGTATGAGTTCCTCTGCTGGACAAATTCTCTGCCAGAGTGATAAGAGTGGTCAGATTCCCTGGAAGGGGACCTATGCCTCTCATCCACTCTGTCAGTTCTCTTAGGGAGAATTCCTCTGTCCTTTTCAGGCCCCTTGGAGCCTGGCCCTTCAATCACAGAGTCTTGGTCATTCTGATTTTCATCATCTGACCCAGACACTGTAATTGACCCACCCCCTGATTCAGACCCATTAGCTCCTAGAGCCAATCTAAGATCATCTGCTGTCAGCAGATCTATCAGGTGTAGTGTGGAGGGACTCTGTCCTAGCTTCAGGTGTCTTTCAACACACATGGCTCTCAAGTCAGAGAAAGCCATGTCCTTATACTGAGGCTGAGTGGATCCACTGGTTCCACCCTTTAAGGACATTCTAGTGTTGTGCAGTGTTGTACTACCTACACTAGTTTGTGGCCTACTGATACTAGCTTGAGCTGTAGAAAGGGTGTGCTATCCCTTGGCACACAGCTCTAAGTTCAGTAGAACTTATTGATACTAAGCTTGACTTTATATGTACCTTAAGTACCTATAGTGGTTTTCAGTTAGTAATTCAAATAGAGATTTTCTAGTAAAACAATAGCAAGCTGGAATCCCACCCGCTGCCCACCAATGTGAGAAGTTGGCCTGGTATATGCTGTTCACTAATTAAAGTGGACACCTTGCACCAGAACAATTCGACTCTTATGGTAGATAGGTTTAAGACAACCTTTAAAGAAAGCTATCCTAGTGGTAGCTGTGGAGAGCAGCCTTCAGGCTAAGTCTTGAAGGAATGTAAAGCAGCTTGTTTTACCACACAATCTCTTGAATCACCAAATGAAAAGACACCACACAGGTATATATATCAAATATATATGTATTTATTAATAAACAACTCTCTACTAATCTCTTTATGAGATTAGAAGTCAGGAACATATGTACAAGTCAAATATTATCAAAATAAGTTTAGCACAATCGAATATTACAATCTTAGTTTGGCTAGACCTAGGTCTAGGGCATCTAGAATCGAGGGACCCCCAAGAACCACCCCAGGTAGTTGTAGGAGACCCACAGGGGACGGACGCGGTGTCCTGGCACCGGTGCGAGTCCTGTACGAGTCTATGCGAACAGACGCGATTGAGATTTCAATGTTAAAGGTCCCTTGCGTGTTCGAGGCGAACACACCGATCGGTCCTTGTACGAGTCGAAGGACGCGGTTACAGATAGAGTTGCAAGGGAGTTGGACGCGGTGTGTCTAACACAGACGCGAACCATGTACGAGTCAGCGCGATAGTCGCACTTGGAAAGTAAGAGTTTTAGGGCACTTCTAGGGTAGCTACAAGCAAGTCACTTACAGGGTAAGTAGTTCTAGGGCCAACACCCACAGGAGCACCGTAGTGCTGAAGTTACCTCACCCAGGGGAGCCGGGTGCATAGGTGTTCTTTGGTGTCGGGTCGCGGCGACAGGAGAAGTGTCCGGAGGAATCCAAGCCTGGATTCAGAAGATGGAGGATCTGAAAGCAGAGGGGACAGTGTTCAAAGTCACTTGGCAGTGACTCGGGGCAAGGAAGATGGATGCCCACCGTCTTTGCAAGATTCAGGTCGTTCATGGGTGCTTTGACTCTTCAGCCACGAGGTCCAGGAGGCGTCGACGATGACCAGGAGCTGGATTCGGCGTGTCCCATGATGTTTGCAGCTTACTGCGGTGTCGGCGACTCGATTGGAGCCAACAAGCCTTGGTAACAGCAAGTCTGGGGGAAAGTGTAAAAAGTCAATGGTGCAGACCAGCAAGGTCTGAGGGACTCACCCAACGAAGGTAAGTCAAGGTAGGCCTGGAGCAACCAGGGGAGCCCTTTGGTTCTGTAGGAAAGCCTTCAGGGGACCCACAAGCCAGCTGGCAAGGGATCGCAAAGACGCCTCGGGAGGATTCGCTCAACAGGGGCCCACGGTCACTCGGGACGTGGTAGGCCTCTGATCTTCGGAGGGATTCCTGCTGGAGGCTAGGACCACACGTGGTCCAAAGCACAAGTTCGTAGAATGTTGTGAAGGGGTTGCACTTGACAATAGTGCACGGTACCCAGGGGTCGCGGTTCCTCGTCATTCTTGGGGTCCACTGGCCTCAGCTTCGCTGGGGACTCACGATGGCCTTTGAGAAGTCAGGAAATCCACTTCTGGGGCTGCAGGGACTTCGGACTCCGGCGGGAGCGGCATAGTTTGCAACCGTTGTTTGTAGTTTTTGGTGCCTGCCAAGCAGGGGAGTCACTCCTTGACTCCAAGGGAGATTCTTCAGTCTTCCAAAGGTAGTGGAACGTCGAAGGTCCAGGATTCTTCTTCAGAGCGTCATCCAGGGCTATCTAGTTTGCAATGCACAGGTTCCCCCTCTTATACCAAAAGAAAGGGAGGGACTAGCTCTAGGACCCCACCTTTGGGAGGGTCAGGGGAGTGGGTGGTTACACCTACTTCCCTTTGTCCAGTTTCGCGCCAGAGCAGGGGCAGGTAGCCCCTGAGCCGGTTTGAACTGGGGTATGCACAGAGGAGCCTTCTGCTCCCCCAGTGCAGGACTTCAAAGCACGCTAAGAGTGCACCCACCCAGCCCCAATACACTAAACCCTGTCTGGGAGATGGTCACACCCCCTTGGGACAGGATATCTATTGTTGGGCTTCCTCCACTGCGAGTGTTGGTCATCAGCAGGAGGGCAGCCCAGTGTCTGTGACTGGTGGCATCCATTTTGTGATGCCAGGGCTCTGCAGGATTCTACCGCGTTTCCACAGTAGGTACATGTCTATCCCTCTAGAAGGGTGGAATGCTACCCCCGCCGCCAGAACTGGCGGGGGGGTAGTATTCCAAGATGTTTGACACCAAACACAACATGTTTTGATGCAGCCATTCCAAAGTTAGCATTTTACCGCGAGGATATAATGCACTTAAGAGTATATGGTTTAACCGCATCCACAAACAGCCCCAGAGAATGGACTCTGGGAGCTGCAGAGGGGCCCTGCTCAGGCAGAGGCACCCTCTCACATAGGAACCAAGCACCCTGCCCTCAGGATTGATAGAGCCTGCCTTAGGGGTGACTGATAGGTTTAAATGTGTGTGCAGGAGAGATATAGGAAACCTATATCTCAGTGAGGAGTGCTAGCACCACCTCACCCAGGCTGCAGTAGCAGGCCTGTGGTGTCAGATTTAGTCTGCTTCCCAGGGGTGGCATAATACATGCTTCAGCCCCTGGTAGGCCTGTGAAGTACCTATGCCCTTAGTACCTAAGGTACCATATACTAGGGACTCATAAGGTACCACAGTATCCAATCACTAGTGCACCTAGAGTGCACTCCAAGTCATTTAGAGAGAACAGAGAGGCTGGGGCCCTGGTTGGCAGGGACCCAGCCAGACTATAGCCAGAAACCAGTGTAAACATCAGAAAAAAAGTGGGGGCAACATAAGAGGCAGATCCTACTCTCCTACACAACCCCCCCAAACGCAGGGACAGTAAACTAACCTTGACCAGTTGAGTCTTCGTGTTCTAAGTGGAAATACCTTGAGAGTCCATCTGCATTGGCATGTTGGGTCCCAGGTCTATGTTCCACTGTATAGTCCATCCCCTGTAGGGAAATGGACCACCTCAAAAGTTTTGGGTTTTCACCTTTCATCTGTTTAAGCCATAGGAGGGGCTTGTGGTCAGTCTGAACTATGAAGTGAGTGCCAAACAAGTATGGCCTCAGCTTCTTCAGGGCCCACACCACAGCAAAGGCCTCCCTCTCTATAGCTGACCAACGTTTCTCTCTAGGGGTCAGCCTTCTGCTAATAAAAGCTACTGGCTGGTCTTGACCTTCATCATTCAGTTGAGACAGTACAGCTCCCACACCCAGCTCAGAAGCATCTGTTTGGACAATGAACTTTTTGGTGTAGTCTGGACTCTGTAAGATGGGGGCAGTGCACATGGCCTGCTTTAGGTCTTCAAATGCCTTCTGACAGCTAGCTGTCCACTGAACCTTTTTTGGCATTTTCTTTGAGGTCAGATCATTCAAGGGGGTCACTATAGATCCATATCCCTTGACAAACCTCCTATAGTACCCAGTCAGGCCTAAGAAGGCTCTCACCTGCGTCTGGGTGGTTGGAGCAACCCATTCCATTATGGTTTGGATTTTGCTCTGTAAAGGCTGAACCTGGCCTCCACCTACAAGTTGGCCCAGGTAGACAACCTGACTCTGCCCTATCTGGCACTTAGTGGCCTTGATAGTGAGGCCTGCTTTCTGCAGAGCCTCCAAAACATTTCTGAGGTGGACCAGGTGATCCTGCCAGGAGGAACTAAAGACAGCAATATCATCTAGATAAGCTGAGCAATAAGTTTCCATCCATGCCAGAACTTTATTCACCAACCTCTGAAAAGTGGCAGGTGCATTTTTCAATCCAAAGGGCATCACCACAAAGTGGTAGTGCCCACTAGGGGTCGAAATATGCTGTTTTGGCTTTTGCATCATCAGCTAATCTGATCTGCCAGTAGCCAGCTGTTAGGTCAAATGTACTTAGATACTTGGCTGAGGCCAAAGTATCAATCAGCTCATCTGCCCTTGGTATGGGATAGGCATCAGTCCTAGTGACTGCATTGAGGCCTCTGTAGTCTACACAAAACCTCATTTCTTTCTTACCACCCTGGGTATGAGGCTTGGGTACCAGGACTACTGGGCTAGCCCAAGGGCTATCTGAAGGCTCAATTACACCTAGCGCCAACATTTTCTGGACTTCAGTCCTGATACAGTACCTGACATGGTCAGGTTGCCTGTAGATTTTACTCTTGACAGGCAGACTGTCTCCAGTGTCCACCTCATGGGTGCACCAGGTAGTCTGACTAGGGGTCAGGCTAAACATATGTCTATACTGTTGCAGAACCTGTCTGCATTCAGTTTGCTGATGGTCAGTGAGGCTGCTTGCCAAAGCAACACCATCTACTGACCCATCATCAGGGTTCTGAGAGAGCAGGTCAGGGAGAGGGTCACTCTCCTCCTCCTGGTCCTCATCAGTTGCCATGAGCAAGCCCATGTCAGCCCTGTCAACATATGGCTTTAATCTGTTGACATGGAGCACCCTCAGGGGGCTCCTGGGAGTTCCAAGATTCACCAGATAGGTGACTTCTCCCTTCTGTTCAACTATTGTATGGGGGCCACTCCACTTGTCTTGGAGGGCTGCTGGGGCCACAGGCTCCAACACCCACACTTTCTGTCCTGGCTGGTATACAGTCAGTACAGCCTTTGGTCATGCCAAGCTTTTTGTAATTCTTGGCTGGCCTCCAGGTTTTTGGTTGCCTTTTTCATGTACTCAGCCATCCGGGAGCGGAGACCAAGTACATAGTCCATCACATCTTGTTTGGGGGCTTGAGAGGTAACTCCCAGCCCTCTTTTACCAAACACAATGGACCTCTCACAGGATTCCCAAACAGAAGCTCAAATGGGCTGTAACCAACCCCCTTCTGTGGAACCTCTCTGTATGCAAACAACAGGCAGGGAAGAAGAAGGTCCCATTTCCGCCTAAGCTTCTCTGGGAGTCCTTTAATCATTCCCTTCAGGGTTTTGTTGAAGCGTTCAACTAACCCATTGCATTGTGGGTGATAGGGGGTGGTGAACTTATAAGTTACACCACACTCCTTCCACATTGCCTTCAAATATCCTGACATGAAGTTGGTACCTCTGTCAGAAATGACCTCCTTTGGGAAACCCACTCTGGAGAAGACTCCAATGAGGGCTCTTGCCACCACAGGGGCTGTGGTGGTCCTCAGGGAATTGCTTCTGGGGACCTGGTGGCATGATCCACTACCACCAGGATAAATCTGTGCCCAGATGCAGTTTGAGGGTCAAGGGGACCAACAATGTCAATCCCTACCCTCTCAAAGGGTACCCCCACCACAGGTAGTGGTATCAGGGGGGCCTTTGTGGTGCCACCTGCCTTGCCACTGGCTTGGCATGTGACACAGGAGCGACAAAACTCCTTTGTGTCCTCTGACATATGTGGCCAATGAAAATGTGGGACAAGCCTGTCCCAGTTCTTGTTTTGGCCCAAGTGACCTGCCAAAGGGATATCATGTGCTAGGGTCAACAGGAACCCCCTAAACTTCTTAGGGATTACCATCCTCCTGGTGGCTCCAGGGGCTGGATCTCTACCCTCAGAATATAGGAGTCCCTCATCCCAATAAACTTTATGGGACCCACTAGCACTCCCAGCAGCCTCAGCAGCAGCCTGCTGTCTGAGGGGTTCAAGAGAGGGGCAGCACTGTTGCTCCTTTCTCAGATCTTCCCTAGAAGGGCCCCCTGCCCCCAAGAACTCAACCTGATCAGGCTCAAGTCCCTCTGGGGCAGTTCCTTCTTCAGGGTCTGCTTCACCTCCCTCTGGAGGTGAATCTGTGATCTGAGACAGAGGGGAAGGCACTGCCTTTACCCTACTGCTCCTCCTCTTGAGAAGCATCTGGTCCATTGTTCCAGGATCCAGAGCTGGTTCAGTGTTATGCATTCTTGCTTGTGACCTGGTCACAGCAAATACCTCTGCAGGGATGCCCAACATCTCAGCATGAGTCCATAACTCTACTTCAGACCAGGCTGAAGTCTCTAGATCATTGCCCAATAGACATTCGACAGGGAGGTCTGCACTGACTACAACCTTCTTGAGGCCAGTTACCCCTCCCCAGGAGAAATTCACAACTGCCAGACTATGGTTGGTCCTGACATTGCTTGCATTGGTCACCTGGTACATTTCGCCCAGGATGATCTGTCCAGGGTCCACAAGATCCTCTGCCACCATGGTGACACTAGCACCTGTGTCCCTAAATGCCAAAGCCTGTTTGCCATTTATTACAGGCTGCTGTTTGTATTTGCCCAGATTACTGGGGCTTACTAGGAAGGACATATCAAGGTCTCCATCACAAATCAGCATTGCCTGAGTGGGCACTCTGACTAGGTCAGAGTCCACTTCAGAACCCAGGGTCAACCCTACTACACCCTTATTCTGAGTACCACCTCCACCAGTAGCTGAGCTAGGGGGAACAGTTGCCTTAGGGGCAGGAGTGGTGGTGGTTTGGTCTTTGGACTTGTTACAATCAGAAGTCCAGTGCCCTTTCTGTTTACAGAATTTGCACCAGGGCTTCTTTTGGCCTTTTCCCTTGTTGGATTGTGACTCCCCACCAGATGCAGATTTTTGGGGCCCTTGTGAAGACTTCTGGTCTTTTGACTTATCCCCACCTTTCTCTGAGCCCTTAGGATCTTGCTTCTTGCTGTCACCCCCTTGGTTCTGGGGTTTCTGCCTTACCCTGGTTCTGACCCATTTGTCTGCCTTCTTTCCCAATTCTTGGGGAGAGGTCAGATCTGAGTCCACCAGGTATTGATGCAACAACTGGTTCTGGCAATTATTAAGGATCTGTTCTCTCATCATCAGATTATACAATCCCTTGAAATCAGTAACCCTACTGCCAACCAGCCAACCCTCCAGAGCCTTGGTTGCACAATCTACAAAGTCAGTCCAGTCCTGAGTCTGTGCCTTCTGGGTGTCTCTGAACTTCAACCTGTACTGCTCAGTGGTTAAGCCAAACCCATCTATCAGTGCACTCTTCAGGACTTCATAATCATCAGCATCCTCTTCTCTAACAGTGAGGAGCTTGTCTCTACCTTTGTCTGAAAAGGAGAGCCACAAGATTGCTGCCCACTGCTTTTGGGGGACCTGCTGTACTCTACAGGCCCTCTCCATAGCAGTTATCCACTTGTGGATATCATCCCCACTCTGGTAGGGAGGAACAACCTTGCTCAGGTTCCTATGGTCTGGAATATATTCTCTGCCTCTAGGGACACTGTTGCTGCCACCAAGGGGTTCTAACCCCTCTCTTCTAGAAGCTCTCTGGATCTCCAGGGCTTCTCTATCCAGTGCCAACTGCTTGGTTCTGAGGGCAACTCTTGCTTCCTCATACTGCAGCAGTTTGCACATTCTGTCAGAGGAGCTCTCTCTTATGGGAAAGTATGAGTTCCTCTGCTGGACAAATTCTCTGCCAGAGTGATAAGAGTGGTCAGATTCCCTGGAAGGGGACCTATGCCTCTCATCCACTCTGTCAGTTCTCTTAGGGAGAATTCCTCTGTCCTTTTCAGGCCCCTTGGAGCCTGGCCCTTCAATCACAGAGTCTTGGTCATTCTGATTTTCATCATCTGACCCAGACACTGTAATTGACCCACCCCCTGATTCAGACCCATTAGCTCCTAGAGCCAATCTAAGATCATCTGCTGTCAGCAGATCTATCAGGTGTAGTGTGGAGGGACTCTGTCCTAGCTTCAGGTGTCTTTCAACACACATGGCTCTCAAGTCAGAGAAAGCCATGTCCTTATACTGAGGCTGAGTGGATCCACTGGTTCCACCCTTTAAGGACATTCTAGTGTTGTGCAGTGTTGTACTACCTACACTAGTTTGTGGCCTACTGATACTAGCTTGAGCTGTAGAAAGGGTGTGCTATCCCTTGGCACACAGCTCTAAGTTCAGTAGAACTTATTGATACTAAGCTTGACTTTATATGTACCTTAAGTACCTATAGTGGTTTTCAGTTAGTAATTCAAATAGAGATTTTCTGGTAAAACAATAGCAAGCTGGAATCCCACACGCTGCCCACCAATGTGAGAAGTTGGCCTGGTATATGCTGTTCACTAATTAAAGTGGACACCTTGCACCAGAACAATTCGACTCTTATGGTAGATAGGTTTAAGACAACCTTTAAAGAAAGCTATCCTAGTGGTAGCTGTGGAGAGCAGCCTTCAGGCTAAGTCTTGAAGGAATGTAAAGCAGCTTGTTTTACCACACAATCTCTTGAATCACCAAATGAAAAGACACCACACAGGTATATATATCAAATATATATGTATTTATTAATAAACAACTCTTTACTAATCTCTTTATGAGATTAGAAGTCAGGAACATATGTACAAGTCAAATATTATCAAAATAAGTTTAGCACAATCGAATATTACAATCTTAGTTTGGCTAGACCTAGGTCTAGGGCATCTAGAATCGAGGGACCCCCAAGAACCACCCCAGGTAGTTGTAGGAGACCCACAGGGGACGGATGCGGTGTCCTGGCACCGGTGCGAGTCCTGTACGAGTCTATGCGAACAGACGCGATTGAGATTTCAATGTTAAAGGTCCCTTGCGTGTTCGAGGCGAACACACCGATCGGTCCTTGTACGAGTCGAAGGACGCGGTTACAGATAGAGTTGCAAGGGAGTTGGACGCGGTGTGTCTAACACAGACGCGAACCATGTACGAGTCAGCGCGATAGTCGCACTTGGAAAGTAAGAGTTTTAGGGCACTTCTTGGGTAGCTGCAAGCAAGTCACTTACAGGGTAAGTAGTTCTAGGGCCCACACCCACAGGAGCACCGTAGTGCTGAAGTTACCTCACCCAGGGGAGCCGGGTGCATAGGTGTTCTTTGGTGTCGGGTCGCGGCGTCGTTTTCAATGGGAGCCAGTGAAGACTTGCTGCTTGCGGTGACAGGAGAAGTGTCCGGAGGAATCCAAGCTTGGATTCAGAAGATGGAGGACCTGAAAGCAGAGGGGACAGTGTTCAAAGTCACTTGGCAGTGACTCGGGGCAAGGAAGATGGATGCCCACCGTCGTCGCAAGATTCAGGTCGTTCACGGGTGCCTTGACTCTTCAGCCACGAGGTCCAGGAGGCGTCGACGATGACCAGGAGCTGGATTCTGCCTGTCCCACGATGTCTGCAGCTTACTGCGGTGTCGGCGACTCGATTGGAGCCAACAAGCCTTGGTAACAGCAAGTCTTGGGGAAAGTGTAAAAAGTCAATGGCGCAGACCAGCAAGGTCTGAGGGACTCATCCAGCAAGGGTAAGTCAGGGAAGGCCTGGAGCAACCAGGGGAGCCCTTTGGTTCTGTAGGAAAGCCTTCAGGGGACCCACAAGCCGGCTGGCAAGGGATCGCGAAGACGCCTCGGGAGGATTCGCTCAACAGGGGCCCACGGTCACTCGGGATGTGGTAGGCCTCTGATCTTCAGAGGGATTCCTGCTGGAGGCTAGGACCACACGTGGTCCAAAGGGGTTGCACTCGACAATAGTGCACGGTACCCAGGGGTCGTGGTCCCTCGTCACTCTTGGGGTCCACTGGCCTCAGCTTCGCTGGGGACTCATGATGGTCAATGAGAAGTCAGGAAATCCACTTCTGGGGCTGCAGGGACTTCGGACTCCAGCGGGAGCGGCGTAGTTTGCGACCGTCATTTGTAGTTTTTGGTGCCTGCCAAGCAGGGGAGTCACTCCTTGACTCCAAGGGAGATTCTTCAGTCTTCCAAAGGTAGTGGAACGTCGAAGGTCCAGGATTCTTCTTCAGAGCGTCGTCCAGGGATATCTAGTTTGCAATGCACAGTTTCCCCCTCTTATACTAAAAGAAAGGGAGGGACAAGCTCTATGACCCCACCTATGGGAGGGTCAGGGGAGTGGGTGGTTACACCTACTTCCCTTTGTCCAGTTTCGTGCCAGAGCAGGGGCAGGTAGCCCCTGAGCCGGTTTGAACTGGGGTATGCACAGAGGAGCCTTCTGCTCCCCCAGTGCAGGACTTCAAAGCACGCTAAGAGTGCACCCACCCAGCCCCAATACACTAAACCCTGTCTGGGAGGTGGTCACACCCCTTGGGACAGGATATCTATTGTTGGGCTTCCTCCACTGCGAGTGTTGGTCATCAGCAGGAGGGCAGCCCAGTGTCTGTGACTGGTGGCATCCATTTTGTGATGCCAGGGCTCTGCAGGATTCTATCGCGTTTCCACAGTAGGTACATGTCTATCCCTCTAGAAGGGTGGAATGCTACCCCCGCCGCCAGAACTGGCGGGGGGGGGTAGTATTCCAAGATGTTTGACACCAAACACGACATGTTTTTATGCAGCCATTCCAAAGTTAGCATTTTACCGCGAGGATATAATGCACTTAAGAGTATATGGTTTAACCGCATCCACAAACAGCCCCAGAGAATGGACTCTGGGAGCTGCAGAGGGGCCCTGCTCAGGCAGAGGCACCCTCTCACATAGGAACCAAGCACCCTGCCCTCAGGATTGATAGGCCCTGTGTTAGGGGTGACTGATAGGTTTAAATGTGTGTGCAGGAGAGATATAGGAAACCTATATCTCAGTGAGGAGTGCTAGCACCACCTCACCCAGGCTGCAGTAGCAGGCCTTTGGTGTCAGATTTAGTCTGCTTCCCAGGGGTGACATAATACATGCTTCAGCCCCTGGTAGGCCTGTGAAGTACCTATGCCCTTAGTACCTAAGGTACCATATACTAGGGACTCATAAGGTACCACAGTATCCAATCACTAGTGCACCTAGAGTGCACTCCAAGTCATTTAGAGAGAACAGAGAGGCTGGGGCCCTGGTTGGCAGGGACCCAGCCAGACTATAGCCAGAAACCAGTGTAAACATCAGAAAAAAAGTGGGGGCAACATAAGAGGCAGATCCTACTCTCCTACACCAATGGTGGCCAACGCATATCTGCATCAGAGGCCAGAGGATGGGTCGCTGGCCATACGCTGTGGAGGGTGCGGACCCTGAGATGATACAAACTTATGTTGCACAAGCACTGAAACTACACACCTAAAAGAGCGTGTTGCATCACCTTCATCGTGTGATTATCCAGCTGTCTTGGCAGTGAATGCTGTACCCAGGCTTGTGTAAGCCCACATGGCTGAGGATCATGCTGGCTGAGTCACAGACTTTGAGAGAGTGCATCAGATAACACCACTGTGTCGATGTCTAAGTGAGTGGAAGGTGTGATGTGTAGCGGAGGATGCCTAGGGTATAGTGGGGCGCAGGGGTAGCACCTGTGGATGAGGGACCCCCAGTGGCAGATGATCCACTATGGTGCTGGAGCATTGGGCCCATGAATTTGAGCAGTGCTAGACGGTGAAACAAATACCATGAAGGTCATTTTTCGATGTACTAATGCTATGTTTCCTTTCTGGGTGGGAGGGTGATTGGGCTGCTCTACTCACAAGTAGGCCCAGGGCTCAGTGGTATGCCCACTAAGGTGCACAATGACTGTTTCTTTGGCCCTCTCAGTCCGCCCGGAACAGTCATGTGCACTTCCCTGTTTGCAATGCAGGCAGCATTACAGCGTGCATGGAGAACATGCCCACCCGTCAAGCCCCTGTCTGAACGCACTGTCCCTGCACGCATGAGCAATCACAACACCACATTGCAGCCTTGTGATTGACTTAGGTGAGGGAGCCTGGGGGGCTGCTTCCTGTCCCTTGAAGCAGACTCAGAGGCGCAGGAGCACAGAATACGCAGGACCAAGCCTTGTTGCAAATTTCCTTTTGTAATGTGATGCCAAACCCCGCTCACACAACCCCCTCCCCCGCATCCATGCCCCCTCCAGTGTTTTTGCAGGCTTTTACCACCTCTCTGCTGTCCAGTGCCCCTACATCATTTCTCAATGCCAGATGCTGTGCAGCCATGCGCAGCAGGCAGACCAGTAGTAAACCAAAGGAATACCTTTGTTAGCAAGGCATACCATTACATTGCATTCCAATACGATGCATACCAATAGGTCTCACATTGCAACAGTGGAGAAATAGCTGGATAGGGTAGCATTGTAAATTACAGTTCCGACTACAGTGAGTGCAACCCTGAAGGAACACTTGTAACACATAACAACCCCAGATCCCTGAGATTCATCTCAGACCCCCACAACCACCTTAAATGTCACATTTGAGGGCAGACGACACACTAATTTAATTTCTGACCCCAACAGACACCCTATTTTCTTTTTTTTTTGCCCACAAAAGACACCCTAATTTCATATTTTGCCCCCAAAAGACACCCTGTTTTCATTTTTTTGCCCCCAAAAGACACCCTAATTTCATATTTTGCCCCCAAAAGACACCCCAATTTCATTTTTTGACCCCAAAAGACACCCTAATTTCATATTTTGCCCCCAAAAGACACCCTAATTTCATTGTTTGCCCCCAAGAGACACTCTATTTTCATTTGGTGCCCCCAAAAGACACCCTATTTTCCAATTTCGACCCCAAAAGACACCCAAATTGCAATTTATGACCCCGGAAGACACACTAATTTTCATTTTTTACTCCTAAAGAAATCCATTTTTGATTTTATCCAACCAAAAATAACACTATATTTCATTATTTGGCCCGAGACAGCCTACATTTTATATTTGATCACAAAGAAACTCCCTTACATTTTTATCTGACACCAGAACGCATTACCTAACCTGGAACTGATGAAACTCAATTACTTGCATCACAATGCGTTGATATGACATGCAATGTGAAGTCAACTGCGTGCCTGAAGTTACTTTGAATTGGCATTCCAATGTGATAACTGTGTTGTAATGTACATCCCCCATGACGAAGGCAAGCCATGGATAAGACCGTCTGCGTCCATTTGCCCCTGGATCACACTCACCAGCAAGGACCATTCCTCTCATACACTCCTCCGCTGCAACACAAGCACCCTCCTCACCATCTACCCTGGACACAACACCACCTGCCATCTTGCAAGACTGTATGCTTATCTTGCACCCTGTGCCAGTCGAATCTCCAAACAAACCTTCTGCCACATCAACACACCAGTGCCTCGTGCCACCCAGCCAAACAACACTCCACACAACCAGCTCAACTCCATCTTCCACAACGTGCAGGCCCTACACATGCACACTACAGAAATGTCGCACCACCTTGCTGCAAACTCTTCATATGTCACCTACTTCACAAACACATGCACCAACCTCAGTTCTGGACCAGAAATCACCATCACCATCAGTGACAGTTACTTAATTACCCGCAAGGCCCACCACGTCCATCGTGGAGGAGGCATTGCCATCTCCTACAAGAAAGGAAAACACTCCACTAACCACGCACTCTAATGACCCAGCGGTGACCATGGTACTACACAACTTAAAAAGCCGGACCAAGCAGAACAACATCCACTTTGGCACCTTCATTTGCAGGCCCCCTGGTCCATGGACACCCATTCACCAATGCCATTGTAGCCATCATTGCACACCAGGCTCTCCCATCCGCCAGCGACATTCCTACTTTGAGAACTCTAGTTCAACCTGGACAACCCCAGTGACCAGAACACCACCGCCTCCTGGGTGAACTTGCTGATATCAAACTGAAGCAGCTATTGGCCACACCAAGCCACATTGCAGGAGACACAGCCTCCACCAGTAGACAGATTCAACTACAGCCACACCACCAGATTCACCTGGACCAACCATCATTGTAAATGTCACATATTCACCATGCCCACCAACACCATCACCATCATTGATCCACATCACAAATGGATTCAGGCCATCTACTCAGTTATCATTGAGTCCCTTGGCCCCACCACTCCGCCAACTCTTACATACAATGACCCCGCTGCACACGTCCTCCAACCATTGATCTCAAACTGCCCGAACACACTGGCACACCTCAAGAAAGACCAGGCAAGATGTAGCACCACGTTGCACCGTATTACCTAAGTTACGCATGTAGGCATATGCGTGACCTTGTGAACGTCTTTTATGTAGTCCTTGCACCAACTGGTCTTCACTTTGGACATTCACAAAAGTGAGGTACCGGTGGTGCAAGGCCCTTCATAAATGAGGTCCAGTATATCTGCTCCATCAGGGATGGACATGGCAGTGCGGTATTGACATTTTCTATATGTGATTGTCATATGTGATTAACTTACATTGAGAATAGTTGTGATTGTGGACAAGTATAAGGACAACAAGATGCACACATCAGACTGTGGCACAGGGACATTTCTAGCTGCAATCACCACCATGACCCATTACTGACATCTGTGCACTTATTGTGACTTACCCGTTGTCTGCTCTTCAGTTTCTCGGGCGGCACTGTCCTGTCCGGATATTCCCGTTACAATTTCCTCTGGATGACAGCTGCCACCCGCTCCTCCAGGTCATCCAGGACCTCCTGGTCTGCTGGGCTGCCTCCTCCAGTTTGTGAGGCTGCCTTATGGTTTGCTGCAAGCTTTTCTTTGGTCCGGTGCTTACAGTCATGCCACCTTTTTTTGCAGTCATTGACAGTCCTCTTGGACTGGCCTACACTGTTGATCTTTTGGACGATTCTCTGCCATATTGCCTCTTTTTTAGCGTGAGGCAGCTTGGAACTGACAAACAGCTGGTAGTTGGTGACCTCCGTCACCAGTATTTCATTTTCCTCGCAACTGAAATTGGACTTCCGTTTTCTTTTTGCTCCAGGGTCAGCCTGTGCATCAGGGCTTCTGCTACTGGTGTTTGCCAGAGGGTCCTGGCTACTGGGGTTACCTTCCTGGTCCATTGTTAGGTCCTCTGTGGTCCACAAATGTCTTTTTGGGGATTTGCGTTGTTTCCCGGGTGCCTTTTGCCGCTTCACGCAGTGTGAACTGTTGCAGGGTTGTCGGAATGGCGTTGCGTGTCGCAAATCGGACTTACGTGACTTTTTCTGCAGTTGCGTCAGGCTGACTTGCGGCAGTTTTGCGGCACCTAAGTCAGTTTTCCTGACGCAGGCTACCGCATTGCGCCACGGTCCGTCACCTTGACGATTTGACGCATCTGTGTTGACTTACGTTGTTGCAGCGGCGACGCAAGATTTTTGACGCATCGCTGCATTGCGGAGGCGATGCGTCACTTTTTGTAAATCTGCCCCTTTGTACTTTGCCACGCCAGCTAAGAATGCAGAAGCGTACTCCTGTAAGAACAATGTTCGCATAGTAGGAGTCCCGGAAAGGGAAAAGGGACCTCCTTTGGCACTATTTGTGGAGTCACTTGTCCTTAATACTCTGAAGCCCAATGAACTATTAAACCTCTTCTCAGTGAAAGAGAGCTCATGGGTCCTCTGCCTCGACCACTGGATAAACTTAGTTCAATAATCACTTGTGTCATCAAGTTTAAACACAAAGGCAATATTGGAGGCTGCACGATTGAAAAGACCACAACTATATGATAATGCTAGCTTTCTCTTTTTCCCAGACTTCATCAAGGCTGTGAAAGACTGCTGCAGAACCTTTGATGCCATTAACCGGATATGGAAGAATAGGGAGTTGAAATGCATTGTGCTATTTCCTGATACACTTCAGATTTTGCTAGAGGGGCAATTCTGGCACTTAACCTCGCCAGACGGCCAGGATGTATGATCTGCAATAGGGATGGAGAGTGTCTGGTGGACCTGAGGGGAGATCAGCGCTGGAATGCTCTTCTCAGGGACCTAATGGCAAACAATATCTACAAAAACTGATTGTGTGAATGTAAAAGACAGGCCAGAGGAATACTGGCACATACAGCCTGGAGCCGAGGATGGCCTGGTGGAGACCACACCACTTGGGCATTTACTAATGTCTGCTGATGTGTGTGTAATGTATATTACCTAAAGAGGAAAAGTGTAATGCCATTTCTCTAACGCAAGCTAGGTGGCATCAGAAAGTACCAAGGGAGAGGAGGCCTTGAGATGCTGGGATGATTTCACAGATGGCTCTCCCTGTGTATTGGGAATGTGAGTGGTTCTAAACACATGGCATGAATATATAGGGTAGGAGGGGTTGGGGGTTGTCATGATTAGTTGACAAAGTTTCAAATTATCTTCCTTTAGGGTGAGAGATTCCACAGTCCTACTGTCCACGCTAGAGAATGATTGATCACAAAAGTGACTCTAGACTTTTTGCAATTAAATTAATTTAATTGAATGTCAGTAAAATAGGCAACAGCGTAGCGTCCAACATTCTTCATAACAATGGACTGGATGTAGTGTTTCTCCAAGAGATGCATCTTATGGAATCGAATGGCTGGGTTCTTGATAGTGGGAGATATAAAACCACAATGCAAGCAGAGTTTACTTCTGCATCTAGGGAAATTGACATATTGAATCATAATAAATTAGCACTGTTTTTGGTAGGTGACACATGGGTGGACTCACAGGGCTGTCTGGTGGCAGTAAGGGGCAACTGGAATGGAGAACAGATTAACTTAATGTTGGAGATCTCCCGCTTGGACTACAATCTGCTATCCTGGAGGCAGTGCATAGATAGATAAATTGGTTCATAATGATCAGCCCGGTTTTATGCCCTGCTTGATCACTAAAATGGCCTTATGGGTATAAGGATTATACATATATAGCTGACGAACTGATGGGGTCCTATCCTTGGATGTCTCCAAGGTCTTTAACTCAGCCACTTTTAACAGTCATCTCTTCCAAGTTATTACCAACCATCACCTATGCTAGCATGGCGATGCGAGGCCTGGATGTGGCAACAGTGGACAAAATACAGACCAATACATTCAGGCAAGTGTTTACCCTACCCCAGAACTTATCACCAGCACAAATCTGCCTCGAATTTGGCCTTTTAAAGCAAGATCTAGTCAGAAGAGCAACATCGATAAAAAACTGGTAGAAGATCAGTCGTGCCCAAGCCACTCTAAATAGTGCCTTATGGTCAGCTCTCCAAAGCAATTGGCAATTGGAACATTTCAAATACTTGTACACCTCCATCAGACAATTGAGTCTTACAGAATTATGGACATCAGGCATGCCTATGACGCTTTCAAAAAGGGAACCAGCAGGGCCATAAAACTATTACATTCTCTCTCGCAGAAAAAGTCCAATTTAGAACCTGCTCGCACGCATGGATGGTAATCAAACATTACAACATGCTGTCCTCCGCACCATACCTGACAATTCCATTTCCAGCACCCATAAAACGCAGCCTCATGCCTTTACACATGGGGAACATACCGGCCCTAGCAAAGAAACCAGTATGGACACACTCCGGTCGCACATTATGTAGGACTGCAAAGAGAAAGAAGAGGACCTCATTCATTTGATTTGCCTCTGTCCTCAGCTGTGCAAGCCTCAGCTGCAACTATTGAAAAGAAGCTTCAATGACAGAGCCATTCATACGTGCAGGGAAGCCATAATAGCATGCCTTAATCCCAGCAACCCGCAGTTAAACTGCAAATTCATTAAATTCCTGGCAATAGCTCTCTGTGAAAGGCCTGATGTCACCTAATTTTATAACATTAGATCGGGCCACATCTATGGTGAAAAGAAGTCCACCGCGGTTCGGCTTCTCTCCACAAACTTGGGGCCTCATTTACTACAAAATGACTCAGACCGTCACTGTTAGTCATTTTGCTGCGCCGAACGGCGTCATTTTAAAAGCATAGGAATACGTCGTATTAACATCAATACGACACATCCGTGTGCTTTCCCCAGCACTGGTGCCCAATTGGCCTTGATGTGCCAGTGCAGGAACCCTTGCCTCATGTTGCAAGGGTGCCTGGGTTGCAGGGATGATTGTTTTTGTGAAAGAAGGTGTCCCTTCCTGCACAAAAAAAAATCAAAAACAATCATTGGTGTCATTTTCCTCTTTCTATGTGCACACAGAAAGAGGAAAAAATTAGGAGAAATAAAAGTATTTCACCTCGTTGCGCTACTCCCACTCCTCTCCTGGGGAGGCGTAGGATTCTAATCCATTCCCAGCTTTAGAAAACGTTGTTAATCTGGAAATGTGTCAGGTTCCATGGATGCTGCATGGGAACACCCACAGCAACACCCATGGAACTCCCCTTTCACGCAGAGTAATGCGTGAAAGGGGCCTTTAATAGCCGATATAGCCCGCTACGGCGGGCTATAAGGCTATATTAGAACATTGGAATGTTGGGAGCTCCATTGAAGACAATGGAGTAGCTCTGGGCTTATAATGGCTGGTATAAGCCCAGCACTCCAACATTCCAATGTTTGTATTTTTGTTTCTCCATTTTTAATATAGAACATTCTACCCTTAGTGGGTGGAATGTTCTAATAGCCTTATAGCCCTTCTGCCTCAGGCTATACCAGTTCTTAAAGGCCCTCTCCCTTGTTATAGGCCCTCGCCTGCGGCTCGGGCCTCTAACTCGGGATCAGGGCCTTTAACAACTGGTATAGCCCTCGGCAGCGGGCTATAAAGCTATAATCATGCGCCTTTCTTCTTCACATGGTTTCGGTGAGGCACAAAAAGAAGCAAAGTTTGAAACTTTTTCTCCAATTCTGAACTCACCATTGCTCTTCGTTCTTGAGGCACCTTGCATGTTGCGGAGCACTCCTCTAGGTGACCATGACTGCGGAAATACTGGGATGGTCAACCCTGTGATGACTCCAAGTTATCAGCTAAGTCCTGCAACGTGCTATCTGGTTGCCCAAAAAGTGCAGCATCTTCCCCTCTTTGTTTGCCAACTTAAGTAAGTTCCTGGGAAAAAAATTTGATGAATCAACTAGAGAGCATGAACAGAAGAAGCATCTTCCCAAGAACATGCATTGGATGGATAATCTTTCCAATGAATCAAGAATTGAAGATGGCTTTGACATATCTGAGAATCACAGATTCTGGTACCTCATAGTCTGGTTGTCCCTGTACCATGATTGGCCGAGGCTCAGCCGGAACAGGTTGGATCTTCCAAGTACTTACTAAATTAAAGCAAAAAGCCACAGGATTGCTCTGATGAGTGATGATGAATGAACCGAAATAGTGTGGTTGAATTTTTGACTGGCAGTGAATGAACAAGAAGAAGACAGCCAACCCTTAACTCCAGGAACAAAAGGGGAAGTTGATATTGACTTGTCAGCATATTCCAGCAGTGGAATTACATCCTGGTGATCGGTGCTCGTATGCTGATCAACATTTGGTCTCATCTCTTTTCTCGCCCACCCAGGGTCAGAGTAAATTATTTACCCCGATAGTGGGAAACTTCGCTATGCAAGATCTTACTCTATATTGCCTGTTCATTGACTCAGCATTTAACTTATCCATCATGAACTCCCTCCACTTCCTGCCTGATTGTCAGTCAGCACACTAGTCCCCTAGTGTATGTCACTTCAGATCACGAATTCCAGACAACAGCGCTCCACAGCAAGCACTCCTGTGTTTTCTCTTCCCTGTTTGCCCCTTCATTCTCTTGTGATGTGGTCAATGCCTTAATACATCTAGATACTTTATGGAATGACAGGAGTTCTCAGTGAATCCACATCTTTGACTGAAGCTCGACAGTTTGCCAAGCCTGTAATTCTGACATAGATGTAGCTAAAATGGCTCGAGCTAGTGCTAAGATTCCTGCTGACTTTGTAAGGGCTAGTAAGGAGAGGGTGTTCGTCTTAAACCCTACAAAAATAAATTATATCTCCTCTATGAGTTGGGCAGTTCTAACAGACTACAATCCAGTTACTGGGAGTAACAATGGGGGAAGGTCAGATAACAGTAGCCCCTTCAGTAGCAGGGAAGTTCAGACCCCCAAAACCATGGTAGCTCGGCATGAAAAGTATTCGGGAACCCGTTGTATCTTCTGTCATTTTTGGCCCACTGACATTTATGTTCCTTGTCAAGACTCAATGACACTGCAAAGGGAACCTTCATTCAGTCCTGCCTCACAAAGGAAGCAATGGCCTGGGAGACTCCTTTGATCATTAACAAGAGTCTCTGGCTTTCAAAGTAAGATCAGCACAATGTAAGCCAATTTTTGGAAAATGGCAAACAGCCCATTTGGGCTCCTCAATTTAAAACAAGGAAATAAAGACCTCGTTCCATATGTTTGTCAGTTCCAACAATGAACGGCTGAGGCAAGGTGGACTGATGAGGGACGGCTCCTGCCTTTTTTCAAAGACTCAGAGAGGAATTGAACGATGCTCTCACTGTGGGGATTAATCAACCTGCTGAAACCCCGGCTCATATATTTAACACTGCAGATTGATGCCCAGCTGAATCTACCAGCAGTCTATGAGCAGGCCCTGTTGCCTCTTTGCTACCGTCAACTGAGGGCCTCATTTGGCGTTCGGAGAGAGGGAGGCCCACTAAAAATGAGTTACTGCCTGTTTTTTACAGGCGAGGTAACTGCTAGGTTTCGATGGCCCGGTGGACCAAACACCACCGGCCGGAACGCCAGCCATATTTAGGGCGGGCCTTCTGACGCATATTTTTCTTGTCTGGTATCCCCATGTGAGGCAATGTGCACCCAGGCAAGACAAATTACAGTGGCCCCATATGGAAGGAGAAAACGTACTGCCTCAGGGCTATTTAATTTTTTGCATTTCAGAAATAAGCACCAGGCATGGAGGTTTGTTTATGAAATGCAAAAAAATGGCGACCGATTGCCAACATGAAATGCACCAAGCTGGCAGGAATCTTTAGATCTGGTGAGCGGTTCTGTGCTGGGGGCTAGGGCCTCTGCTGCATAAGTTGATCTGTGTGCTGCCCACCCTACACCCAATGACCCTTTAGGATCCCATACAGATGTCCTGAACCCACCCATGCTTTTGGCAGTTTTAGAGGTGACTAATTTAGCATTACTCACTTACTGCCTGCTCAAAGGATTCAGTGGGTCCGACATCTCTTCTCCAACCTCTTTGCCTCTCTGTTCATCATGCGAATGAGCTGCTAATGACGAGAGCATCAGGGATTCTGTTTTTTTGGTTAATCAACAATATCCAGTGTTTGGTTGCCCTGCCCTTGGGCCCACCTATGACTTAGTCCTTCCTCTAGATAGAGATCCTGAGCCTATCATGGTATCCCCCAAATGCAGTCATGGCTTTCAATGACTCCTTGGACTAGTTTTGCAACATAGAGGCCCTGCACGGTTGCCCCATGGGCACCCTCCAAAAGAGCATGACATTTTCTCCACGGAGACTCATGGCTAATTCTGGAACTTTCTGCTCACATCAAATATGCTGGCACATGCACCAGCAACTAGTCAGACCTCAGCAGCCTGCATTATTCTTACTGGAGTCAGTTAAGTTACTACCACTTGCATCATCTTCCCTTCTTAAATGAGATGTACTGTCAGTGTCGGCCCACGGCTTCCAAACACATGGCTTACCCTGTGCTCTACTTAATAGTTCACATTTTGCAGACTCACAGCTCCCTCCTTGCAATTTAATGGACAGACAATAAGTGCTTAACCTATGTGAAGATTTCAGGAAAGCTGGTTGCAATAGGACGTAATGGCTGGTAATGTTCTCCACCTTTGGCCTCCACGTTTGAGGATTTGATAGATACGTGCAAGGCAGCCACTGACTCATTGTGTCACAAAAGCCCTTTTTCATCATTCCTCATATTAAAAATGTTGGGCCAGCCAGTGCCCTTTCATGCATTGAAGCGCAAATGCAAAGAACTAAAAATATGGACATAAGAGTTGCAAAGTGTAAAAAGCTTTGGCAAAGCCAAAAGGTCTCGCCAATGCGAGTGCTATTGGCTTTGTCAATGTCTTTTAGCCATGTTGTATAGCAGCACGGCTGCTGTTAGGCATGCCTGAAAATCAGGGGCAAAATGTGCTATGACGCAGCCAGTGCTTTTTTGTCTGGCAGGAAGGGCGGAACAAGCAACACAACACAAGGGGCCAAGCAACACAATCAACCAGATCAGACGAAGGGTTAAAACAACGAGAGTGTGTGGGTCACTGCCAGAGATGCTGAATTTGGACAGGGGATCCAGGTTTGAGTCTCGGTGTCAGCTCAAAATCCTGTGATTCTGGGCACATCATTGAATCTCCCAGTGCCTACAAAATAAGGGGCATATTTACTAGAAAATGACACAGCGCGGTGCTGCAATCCATCTTGCTGCGCTGAGCTGCATCATTAGGAAAGTGCAGGATGCGTCGTATTTACAGCAATAGGACCCATTCCTGTGCTTTCCTCTGCACTGGCACACAATTGGCTGCCTAGCGCCAATGCAGGCACCCTTGCACCATGGTGCAAGGATGCCTGCATTGCTAGGATAATTATTTTTGTGGAGGAAGGGACACCTTCTTTCACAAAAATAATAATTGATGGAGTTTTCCTCCTTCCATGTGTGCTGCAGAATGCAGCACACATAGAAAGAACAAAAAACGAGGAGAAATAAAGGCATTTCTCCTTGTTGTGCCACTTTAATGCCTCCCATTGGGAGGCATTAGAATCTGACGCATTCCCAGGCTTATAAAACCTTGTAAGTCTGGGAATGCGGCAGAATACATGGGTGTTGCGTGGAAACACCCACTGCAACACCCATGGAACACCCCTTTCACCCAGAGTAATGCGTGAAAGGGGGCCATATTTACAAGGCCATGAAAAACCACACAGGGTGGCTTTGCGTGGCCTTGTAAATATGGCTCAGTATTGTGCACCCCCGGAGTGTCAAAGAAAGTGATGCTCCGGTGGTGCAGGAGCCTTTGTAAATATGCCCCTAACTGTAACCTTTTGTAATGCCATCAGTGTTCATGTAAACACTCTGATACCTAGTTCGCGCTATACCAAAGTGCCAAAACTCCCCAAAACAAACGGTAGAAAGAAAAAGAAGGAGGTATTGGACAGCAATGGCGGCGAGAGGGAAAAAAACAAGAGGGAAAAAAAGAAGGAGGAATACAGAGAGAGAGGGGGCAAGCGATAGCAGTATAGGTGCAGGTGAGGGGTTTCACAGAAGAACACAGCAGCGCTGAGAAAGAAGTTGCCTCAAAATCCTGTGATTCTAGACTAATCACTGAATCTTCCCGTGCCTACAAAAAAATTTGACCTTGTGTAAGGCAACTGGTGTTCATGTAAAGCGCTAGGATACCTATTTCACGCTATACCAAAGTGCATAAAAAAACGTAGGGAGAATAAGAAAAAGGAATGTGGAGAGAGAGCTGGTCGAGCGGGCAAACACAGGAGGGAAAAAAAGAATGAGGAATACGGACAGGGAGGGGACGAAAGAGAGGGGACAGAAGCACATAGCAGC
Source organism: Calotriton arnoldi (assembly GCA_963921515.1). Lineage (NCBI taxonomy): Eukaryota > Metazoa > Chordata > Amphibia > Caudata > Salamandridae > Calotriton > Calotriton arnoldi. The sequence goes on from CAWUFW010000977.1 coordinate 2,109,019, forward strand.
GATGGGAGGGAAAAGAAGCAACATGGATGGGGATATGGGAGACGGCCTGAAAACATAAGCACTCATATGAGTGGTTGCATGCAAAAATAAAAGTAGCTTCAAAAACGGGAACAGTGGATACACACAAGTACTTGTTCCATACTCCAGGGGACTAACTAACACAAGAAGATTGATTACAACCTCATTCCCTGCACTTGCCTGCTCATTGGCGTCCATTTTCCTTCCCCCCAGACAACTTGTTGTTTCTCTTCCACCTCTACAGTTATGTGCTCCTTCCCTTTGGTGTCCTGGGGCTAACGATTCCTGATAGGACTGGAACTCGTTACTGCCTTCCTATGCTGAGTGAGGGGTAAGCCACCAGATCACAGATTTAAAAAAAAAAAAAGTTTTTATCAATTTTTCCTTAATTCAGTCAGACAAGTATCACAGTGCAAATATGGAACATTTTCAGTGCAATTGCATGTACAGTTTTGCTGATTACTACAGTAATACAACACCAACTTTTCATGTCTTTACATTTGTACATTGATATTTCATGCATTTCAATATGCGAGGGACAAAAGCAAATCTATAAACCATCGCTTGAAGTAGTATGTTTCTACTATATTTATGCAGCTTGTGAAACCTCTATCCCACTCCCTCTCTGTCATGTTCTGACACGTCATTTTAGTTTTGTACCATGAATGACCTGTACGGGCCCCATATGTCTTTTGGTCTGCATCTTTTAGGTAGTAGGGCATTGTAGTTGTCTGATTGCGTAGAGCAAAAAGCCAAATCTGTATACCATTCAGACATCTTCGAGAGCAGATCGCGCATCCAGCACATCCAGCGCATAGCTATTCTGCGCTTAGCTGATAGTAGTCCCATGGCTGCCAGTTTTCGTCCTGCTTTCTTGATGTCTCTATCATAACCCAAGAGTGCAACAAGTGGGGTTTCTGGGACAGGGATCTCCAACATTTTCGTTAGCGCTCGGTATACCCTCTTCCAAAACTCGTATTCCGGGGCCCTCCCATGACAAATGCAAGAACCCCGCGCCCCCACCCCTGCATCTAGGACAACTGTCATCATCTGCAAGTCCATATTTTTGTAGACGGGAAGGGGTGTAATATGCTCTGTGGAGATATTTATAATGTATAAGCCTGTGGCGTCCGTTCTGTGATATGGACCTAGTGTTCGCAAAGCATATTGCCCATTGAGCTTCAGTGATCTCGACTCCCAGCTCTTCTTGCCATTCCATTTGTGCTTTGTGCACTGTAGGTGTAGCCCTGGCTCGGCTAAGTGCATACAGTGTGGTAATGCCATTCTTAGGAGAGTTGGCCGTCGCCAAATATGTTAGTGCCTTCATCTCTTGTGGCTCCGCCATGTCGTCCCCCAATACAGCGCGGAGCGCCCGACGAGCTCTGTGGAAATGATAAGCATCCAGTGTCGTTGGATGTGTTATCTGCTCTTGTATCTGCTCCCAAGTTTTCACCACCCCGTTATGAAATAAATCACCCATACGGTCAAGTTGTAACTTATAAAGGGATTTTAGCCCCCCTTTGTCATTACACAAAGGGAACCAGTCACACCATTCTATGGGCCAGACAGGTGAGTATATGAGTGTAAGGCGCTGCGATTGTGCCATCTTTTTCATTTGAGTGCTCGTACAGCCTGTCAGATCTATAGTCCCTGTGGACCCGCGGGCCCCCCACGTCAATGCCCGCGGTAATGGATATGGATTAACTGAGTTTCTTTCCGTGTATAGCTGAGGGAGGTCTTTGGGACCGTGAATCCAGTAGTAGGAATGTAGTATCTGCGCTACCCTGCGCTATCAGGGGCATTGAGGCCTCCCTCTGAGTAGGGTCGTGTTAATGTCTCCCATTTAATCCGGCGCTGTTTGCCAGCCCATATGAGGCGTATCATTAATGAGAGGAGGGTCTGAAAGAGTGTTCTAGGTAGTGTGATTGGGATGTTGTTGAACAAAAATTAAAACGGGGAAGCACTATCATTTTTATTAAGGCTACGTGGCCGGTTAGCGACAGTGGGAGTTTGATCCATTTTTCTATGAGCTCTTTCAGTTTTTGTATTGCACGTCCGTAGTTGTCGCGTATTATAATTTCAGGGTCCGTGTGCACCTGAATCCCCAGGTACCGCACTGGTTCCGTTGTCCACTCTATTTGGTAGTCTGTCTGGGCGGGGAGGGTGACACTGGTTAATGGGAACAGAAGGGACTTATGCCGATTGATTTTCAATCCAGAGTGCTGTCCAAACAGCGTGACTTCTTGCAGCATTGGGTTTAGGTTCTGTTCTGGGTTACGGATATAAAGTAAAGTGTTGTCTGCATATGCCGCTATGACCAGATTATGCTGTGGGGGACCGAATGCCCCTATGTGCATGATACTCACGCATGGCGCAGGCTAATGGTTCTGCAACCAGGGCATACAATAGCGGCGACAGTGTGCACCCCTGTCTGGTACCACATGTTATTGGCGCTGAAATTTGCCCGTTTACTCTAATGCGTGCGGTAGGGTCTTTATACAATACTTGGACTAGTTGTAAGAACATGTCTCCAACCCCAACCTTTTGGAGAACAGCATATAGGAACCGCCACTCGACGGAGTCGAAGGCTTTTTCTATATCAATAAAGAGGGCCGCCGCTTTAATCTGTGGGTCAATGTGTGCTATTGTACCAAAAAGTGTTCGCAGATTGCAAGCAAGTGAGCGGCCAGGCACAAATCCAGTTTGCTCTTGTCCTATCAATTTTGGCAGCAGAGGGGCCAGTCTATTAGATAAAATTTTGGCATAAAGTTTTGCATCTGTATTAAGTAGTGAGAGGGGCCTGTAGGAGGAACAATGTTCCGGGGACTTCCCTGGCTTGAGTAGAGTAATTAGAGTGGCATCACGCATGGAGGGGAGCATATGACCATCCTTCGCCATTTCCTCAAACAGAGCCATCAGATATGGCAGCAGTCGATCTTGATAGGCCTTATAAAATGCCACTTACAGGCCACCTGATCCTGGGGATTTTTCGTTGGGCATACTCTTAAGGGCCGCCGCTATCTCAGTGTGTCGGAGCGGGGTCAGTAGTCTCTCCCTGTCTGAGTTGTCGAGCCACTTCATCGCTATATGAGCTAGATATTCCTCGTTAGTGTCAACAGTATTCGATTAACTTGTGATGTATAATGTTTTGTAATTTTCTTTGAACGTCTCGACTATTTCGGGTGTGTTGCAGACTATGTTGCCGCCATCCTAATACATTTGTGCTATTTCGTTTGCACCTCTAGGAGGGCGTGCTAGTTTAGCTAGCACTGAACTAGGCCTGTCACCTTCGGCGCAGGTTCTGGCTGTGGCATATTTCCCTTAGTGTTTGACCTCATCGGCCGCCAGGTTGTTAAATTCATCTATTTGTGACCTACTTTAAGCTAACAATTTTGCGTCGCCTGATTCTTGGAATTGCTTCTTTATCGTTTTTAATTTAACTTCTACCTTAACCAGTTGTGCTCTGATTGACTTAAGTACACCAGCGTGCTTCGCAATGGCCATACCTCTAATATACACCTTGAATGTTTCCCAGATGATGGACATCTCAATCAATCAATCAATCAGGGAATTGTAAGCGCGCTACTCACCCGTGAAGGTCTCAAGGTGCTGGGGGGGTGGTCCGCAGATCTGTTTAGCCGAAGAGCCAGGTCTTGAGGGTCTTCCTGAAGGTGTTCAGGGAGGGGGCGCGTCTGATGTCTGCTGGAAGCTCGTTCCAGGTCTTAGCTGCAATGTGAGAGAAGGATCTTCCGCCTGCTCTGGCTCTGTGGATGCGCGGGGTTTCGGCCAGTGCGAGGTTGGAAGATCGGAGGTTTCTTTTGGGTACGTGGAAGTTGATTCTGTCGTTGAGGTATTTGGGTCCGTTGTTGTGTAGGCATTTGTAGGCGTGAGTGAGGATTTTGAAAGTGACTCTTTTCTCCACGGGGAGCCAGTGGAGACTTCGTAGGTGTTGGCTGATGTGTTCGTGTCGGGGGATGCCAAGGACGAGTCTGGCGGCGGTGTTCTGTATTGTTTGGAGTTTGCGGAGTAGGGACTTGTTGATGCCGGCATAGAGTGCGTTTCCATAGTCCAGTCTGCTGGTGATGAGTGCGTGGGTGACTGTCTTCCTTGACTCAGGGGGGATCCACTTGAAGGTCTTGCGGAGGATGCGGAGGGTGTTGAAGCAGCTGGAGGTGACGGCGTTGACCTGTCGGTTCATGGTGAGTGATGAGTCGAGTACGATGCCGAGGTTCTTGGCGTGGTCTGAGGGGGTAGGTGGGCTTCCAAGGGCGGTCGGCCACCAGGTGCTGTCCCATGCAGAAGGGGTGGTACCGAGGACGAGGACTTCTGTCTTCTCAGCATTGAGCTTCAGGCAGCTGTTGGTCATCCAGACTGCGACGTCTTGCATTCCTTTCTGGAAGTTGAGTTTGGCAGTGGTGGGGTCTTTGGTGAGGGAGAGGATGAGCTGGGTGTCGTCGGCGTAGGATACGATATTGAGGCCGTGTTGTCAGACAATGGCTGCGAGGGGGGCCATGTAGATGTTGAAGAGGGTGGGGCTCAGTGATGAACCCTGTGGGACTCCGCAGGTGATTTTCGTGGGGTCGGAGAGGAAGGGTGAGAGTCTGATCCTTTGGCTTCTTCCGGTGAGAAATGATCGGATCCAGTCCAGGGCTGTTCCTTGTATGCCTGCGTCGTGTAGTCTGGCGACTAGTGTGCAGTGGGAGACGGTGTCGAAGGCCGCTGATAGGTCGAGTAGGATGAGGGCTGCGGAGTGGCCTTGGTCCAGGAGGGTGCGGATGTCGTCTGTGGCGGCGAGTAGGGCGGTCTCTGTGCTGTGGTTGCTTCGGAATCCGGATTGGGACGGGTCGAGGACGGCGTTCTCTTCAATGAATCATGTCAGTTTCCTGTTGACTGTTTTCTCTGCAACTTTGGCTGCGAAGGGGAGGAGCGAGATGGGCCGATAGTTCTTGAGGTCGGTGGGGTCAGCTGTGGACTTCTTGAGCAGGGGTCTGACTTCTGCGTGCTTCCAGTCATCTGGGAAGGTGCCTGTTTTGAAGGTGGTGTTGATGGTGCGTTGTAGTTCGGGTGCGATGGCGGCCGCAGCTCTGTGGTAGATGTGAGGGGAGCAGGGGTCGGTGGGGGTCGGTGGGGGCCCCCGAGTGGATGCTTTTCATGGTCGAGGGGGTGTCTTCGGCCGTGATCGGTGTCCAGTTGGAGATGGTGGGCTGGCTGGTGTTTCTGGGGGGCGGGGGGCCATCTGTGGCACCTGGTGGATGGTCGATGAAGTTGTCATAGAGGTTTTTGATCTTGAGGTGGAAATAGGTTCCAAGCTATTCGCAGAGGTCTTGGGATGGTGTGATGTCTGTGTCTTCGCTGCGTGGGTTGGTGAATTCCTGAATGACACTGAAGAGTTCCTTGGAGTTGGTGGAGTTCGCCAGGATTTTGTTGTGGATGAAGTTCCTCTTGGTGGCTCTGATCTGGTTATGGTAGTCCGTCAAGGCGTCCTTGTAGGTGGTGTGGTTTTCGGTTGTCTTGGTGTTCCTCCAGTTCTTCTCCAGGCGTCTGCAGGTGCGTCTGGCTTCTTGGAGAGCGGTGGTGAACCAGGCGGCTTTCCTGGGTCGTTGTCTGTCGGGGTTGCGTAGCGGGGCGAGCTCGTCTGCGCAGTTGAAGATCCAGGTGTGGAGTTCTCTGGCTGCGTTGTTTGCATCGGGTGCCCAGGTGTGGTTGTCTCGGGTGAGGGTGGAGTTAAGTTGCTCGTCGGTAACCTTGCTCCAGTTCCTTCGTGGTGGGCGTGGGGCTGGTTTGGGTGCCTTGGGTTTGTTGATGGCGAAGTGTACGCAGTGGTGGTCGGTCCATGGCGGCTGCGTTGTGTGGCTGAATTGGACGCTGTTTCCTGCCGCGAAGATGGGGTCGAGGGTGTGTCCTGCTCTGTGGGTCGGTGTGTTGACGAGTTGTTTAAGTCCGATGCTGGCGAGGTTGTCACGAAGGATAGTGGAGTTGGGGTCGCTGGGGTTGTAGAGGTGGAAGTTCAGGTCTCCAATGAGTATGTAGTTTGCTGAGGCGATGGCGTGGGGTGCGATGAAGTCGGTGATGGTGGTGGCGAAGGGTGTTCGGGGGCCGGGGGTCTGTAGATGAGGGTTCCTTGGAGTGTGGCGTTGGGGCTGGTCTGGATCTGGAAGGGCAGGTGTTCGGCGGAGGGGGAGGTTTCGCTGGAGGTGGTGAGGCGGAGGGTGCTCTTGTGGGCGATGGCGAGGCCCCCTCCTGGGTGGTTGGGGCGGTCTTTCCTCTGGATCTTTTATCCGTCTGGGATGGCGGTGCTGATGTCGGGGGCGGAGGATGCGTTGGTCCAGGTCTCTGTGAAGAAGGCGATGTCGGGCGAGAGAGAGTCGAGTAGGTTCCAAATTTCCATGGCGTGTTTGTGTACGGAGCGTACGTTGAGGAGGATGCATTTTAGGGTGTCCCCGGTACTGGCGTCGGCGGTGTTGGAGGCCGGGGTGGCGGTGAGCGTCTGGCGGCAGTGGAGGCAGGAGAACTGGCCGTGGGTCGTGTTCGGCGAGGCCTGTTGGCATTCTCTAAGTCTTCCAGGATTGAGTGCGAGGAGGGTGGTGGTGTCGTAGCGATGGGTAGTGGGAGGTCCAGAGTTCCTGGTGCTGGCCGCGGTCGGGAGCGGACGGGCGCAGATGGGCTTGCCTTTGGCGCGCCTTCGGCACGCCAGCGGCGTGACCGCGTAGCGGCCGCCATTAAGTAGGGGAGGTGGGAGGGAGGAGAAGCTGGGAGGCGGGAGTGGGGGAATTCCGGAGGGGAATTCCGGGGGGGAATTCTGGGGGGGAGGCGCAGCGGCGAAAGGAACAGGCAGGCACGAGAAAATACAAAACACACAAGATGATGGACGGAATGTTGCACATTGGCAAACATTCACCCCCAGTCACAGATCTGGGTTTAATCCATCGTTATTTTGCTTCACCACGCCACCCCAGTTCAGACATAGCCATATGCAAATCAGTCTTGACCCTGTGCCTCATGGGAACAGTCCAGACCGAACTGCCAAGCCATGTCTTCCCTGGACCGGAATCAAGCATCCTAGGACCGGTTTCAGGCTTTCAGCCCTCATCAGCCAGGATAGCTTGACTCCAGTGGCGCAGTGAGCACGGGACCCACGTATGGGCATACCCTTCCCACTTAGGGCGAAATGCAAAACACACAAGATGATGGACGGAATGTTGCACATTGGCAAACATTCACCCCCAGTCACAGATCTGGGTTTAATCCATCGTTATTTTGCTTCACCACGCCACCCCAGTTCAGACATAGCCATATGCAAATCAGTCTTGACCCTGTGCCTCATGGGAACAGTCCAGACCGAACTGCCAAGCCATGTCTTCCCTGGACCGGAATCAAGCATCCTAGGACCGGTTTCAGGCTTTCAGCCCTCATCAGCCAGGATAGCTTGACTCCAGTGGCGCAGTGAGCACGGGACCCACGTCTGGGCATACCCTTCCCACTTAGGGCGAAATGCAAAACACACAAGATGATGGACGGAATGTTGCACATTGGCAAACATTCACCCCCAGTCACAGATCTGGGTTTAATCCATCGTTATTTTGCTTCACCACGCCACCCCAGTTCAGACATAGCCATATGCAAATCAGTCTTGACCCTGTGCCTCATGGGAACAGTCCAGACTGAACTGCCAAGCCATGTCTTCCCTGGACCGGAATCAAGCATCCTAGGACTGGTAGAAAATAAACACAGTGGTGGAATTAGAGCAAGACACAGATGGGCACAATAACAGTGGCACAACAGGGAAAACTTAAAATTAAGAAAAAAAACGGCTGAGAAAGGTTACTGTGGTTGCAGGCAGTCTGGTCCCAGTTGGAGCGGGCAGCAGGCGCAGGAACGGGCAGCAGCCTCGAACCTCCCAAGGAGGAGGTCGGGGTCTGGAGGCAAGAGACTGCACAGCGGAGCTGCGGGGAGAGAGTGGACCTAGACCGAGGGTCTACCTGGGGGACACTACCAACATTGGTTATAAAGAACTCGTCTATTGCTACTCCTAGCTCTTTATAGAAAACTGGGTCCAGTAATGAGTATTGTGGGAAACGCCAACTAAACGCAGTGTGTCGGGCTCCAATGGAGGCCAAGGTCAGAACCACCGGGGAATGGTCAGATAGGGTGCGCGCCAAATGCATACAATCCTTTATTTGTGATAACAGCTCTTTTGTAGCATACCAGTAATCTATCCTGGTATGTGTATCATACTTTGAAGAGTAATGTGTATATTCTCTGCCTAACGGCGAGCGGCTGCGCCAGACATCTACTAGTCCCTCTGCTGTTGCCATTTCCTTAATTGCCCTGGCTGCCCTGCATGGGCGCCTCGGCGGGCCATGTGATCTGTCAAGATCTGGGTCCTGTATGCAGTTCAAGTCTCCCCCCCAAAGTTGCAGCATATGTGAATGTTGTGCAAGTTTCCTGTGTAAGGTATAGTAGAATTGGGGGTCATCATTATTGGGCCCATAAATACCCACTAACAGGATATGTAGATTATCTTTCCTGCATTTCGCAATAACAAACCTGCCCTGAGTGTCTATCTCAATCTCCTGCACATGCAATCCGGCCTTCCTATGCGTCCAGATCAGTACTCCTCTGAAGTGTGAGGTAAACCCCGCAGCTATACAGGTGCCCTTCCATCTGTTAGCTGACAGTGCCATTGACCCTTGGGGGAGATGAGTTTCCTGCAAGATTGCTACGTCTACTTGATGTCTTTGCAAATAAGCTACCACTTTACGCAGTTTCCTTTGATCGTTTAAGCCCCTTACGTTCATTGACATGAATTTTAATATGTGGTTATCTCTGGTGCTACGCTCTTCTTGCATTATGTTTCCTTTTAATCATTATTAAATTACATCTTCTACAAAACATAGTGCTAAAACCATACATCTCTCGCACATATAGACCTGTGTTGCTTACTGACACATAAACTATGATTGCCCCCCACCCCCACCCCCACCTACGCCACAGTCTGGTTTGTAACGCCAGTCTAGGCTTAATTGCTAACATCCTGCCCTTCCCAACAATAACAAACGTTGCTTCCCAATGTGTCTTACACCTTAGGGGCGGCAGCTGCCCAACTAGCTATGTCCAAGAATGGCCTCCGTCCGCTTTAATATTACTAGACAATCCAATACAGAATTCCTGCTAATATTACAACTTCTGTCAAATGCTGCAGTCAGCCAGTAATCAAATCTATATACCTGTACGTTCTTGTTGTACCGCTTCAGTTTACTTATCTAACCTGATCCCAGTCTAGATCATTTGAAGACATTTATGCATTTTAATACATCACCCGGGAAGTAGCTGCAGTACACATTGCGTCAATAAAAGTACTGCTAATAACTGCTGGTTATTCCGTAGATTCTTGCTCAGCAACTCCCCCTTCAACGGATTTCTGTGGCTGGCTTCTTCTGCGCTCCTTATCTAACTTTTTTAGTTCTTGTTGTAAAGTTTGCTGGTCTGAGTAGATTTTATTTTTCCCATTAACTGACACTCTTAATCTGGCCGGGTACAGCATTGCATAGTCAATCTGTAGCTCTCGTAGTTTCCTTTTCACAGGTGTGAACTGTCTGCGCGTCTCTTGCACTTGAGGCGTGAAATCTGGGTAAAGAGCCAGCTCAAAGCCTTCGTATAGTAGTACACGCAATTCCCTTGTGCGACGGAGTGCTGAGTCTCTGTCCCTATAGTTTAGTAATCTCGCCACTATGGGCCTGGGAGGAGCTCCCAGAGGTGGTCTAGGGGCCAACGACCGGTGTGCACGCTCCACTATGAACGTAGATGAGAATGTTTCGCGGCCCAGAAGTGACACCAGTAGTTGCTCAGTGAACGATTCCATATTTCCCGTCGCTGTGGATTCAGGCAGGCCTAGAATTCGTACATTGTTGCGCCGGGAGCGCGCGTCCAAATCCTCCGTCTTGTCACGCAATGCCATTAGGGATTATTCCATTTATTTTTGCGCTGCCCCCATCGCAGACTGTGCATCTTCTGTTTCAGATATGCGACGCTCTGCCATGTCTAATCTTTCAGCGAGCTTGTCCACGCGTCTGACATCCTATCCATTCGAAAGGATAAAGAGTCAATTTTACTGTCAATTGATGTCAGGCTTTGTTGCATAGCCGCTAATAAATGGCATATATCCTCCCCTGTATCCATGTCGGTGCTGGTTTGATTAGCGGGAGGGACAGGAATGTCATCTTCGTGCGTACCAGTGGTTTTACGTTTTTCAAATGTTAGCCTGGGCTGCCTTATCTGTTTTTCCCATATCTCTGGTTGCCTCTTAGCGCCTCCGATAATAATTACACCAATGCGGATTGATTGCAGGGACCCAGCACCACCCTCTCCGGTCCTGTCCTGTTTATTAGTACTGGCAGTGCACGCTGTCTGTGGAGAACAGCTCGACTGACACCCCGCGCGCAACTGTAGCGCCGACGCCGAAAGGCAAACGCTAGCACTGGAAGGTCCACAGAAAGTTATGTGGCGGGGGGGGGGGAGCAAGGCAAATTCACGAGGTGAGGCTCTCTGTATCTGCTTTACTCTGCTTTGTTACAGTGAGAACCCGGTCTCTCCTCCCCTGGTGCACTCACTATATTCTGTGATTAGCACCGCAGCTCAATCAGTGCCTCTAGGCCCCCGCCAGATCCACACAGTCGATCCTGGCCTCCACGCATATGTTGTCACTAGCTGGAGCGCGCACAGTACAGGCCTTACTTTGCAGCTCACCTCCGCATTCAGCCCCGCAGGGCCCATGGCACGATTGTCCACAAGAAGGTCCGTCAGCGCCTCTGCGCACCGCAGGATCAGCAATACTAATGTCCGCACCCCGCCAGGTGATTTTTCATGTGGAGGCCCGCAACAGGTCGCAGCCACTTCAAGCGCCAGACGAGTCCAGGCCGTAATTCAAAGCATGTACTTGCTAATCACGCCCCCGGGCCTCAGCTGTTTTTCGGGGGGGCTGACACCGCCCTAGGATTCGAGGTAGTCACAGTCCAGTCCAGGGCGTCTCCCGGGCTTACGCCATATGCTGCTGCTCCTCTCGTCACTGTAGGCCGCGCGGCAGGTGCTGGAAACGCAGTTTGCTGAGTTACAGCCGCTCCAGAAGTTCCGTTATCAAGTGCCTGGGTAGGTAAGGATTCCCCAGCACCGAACCAGGCGGATGCTTTTCGCGGATTTATGCTGATTCCTGCAGTATTTTGTTGGTGGCTCCCGGAGCGACTTCAAGCTGCGGCCATCTTGCTTCGCGGCTAGCCACGCCCCCCCCACCAGATCACAGATTTGTGTGTTTTAAGTGTACTTGTTTTATCGAAGAAACTGTATATTTTTTTTTTTGTCAAGATTACCAAGCAGTGGTTCTGTGAACAGGAGCACAGCTCCAAGGATGTTGTTTTGGGTGTTACACCCCCCTAAAAATGTTTTCTGTGGTAAATAGTTGGGTACAGGTGCTTTCAGTCGGGTAATGTGAAGTGTCTGTCGGATTTCACCAGAGAATTTTACATGCACCACTGACAAAAGCACACACACACTCTCTCGTCTGTTTTGAAACCTTAAAAAATGCTGATTAGTTTAAAAAATATTGGGGCATATTCACAAGGAGCCATCGCCGAATTAACGGCACTTTAACGCAGCCAAAGTCGTGATAAATTTACCCCCCCATTCACAAGCCGGTACTAACAGCCCACAGCACCAGTTTACCCGCGATAGCAGCCGCAAAAAACATCGCCACAGAGGACCCTCGCAAATATCGCTAATGAGATGCAGAGTAGGCGTTCCCGTGCCAAAAGCCGAGACAACAGCACAACTCAACATTCACAACGACCAGCCACATCCGCGATAAAAACACAAAACAGGCGATAAGGCGCGTTAGCACCAGGAAATCTACACCTGCTCTGACCTGGTGTAATGTCGGACGGCAGCCAGCACCACAAAAGGGAGCACAGCCCAGGGCCACATCCGAAGGGCAACAGATGCCATGGAGCAACTCATCATGCGGCCCGGACACCCAAGAGGGCCACAACACCCACCGTCACCACCCCAGGACTCCATCCCACACCCGGAACACCCCCCCCCCCCCGGACCAACACAGACGCAGCGCAGACAAAGACAGCGGAACCCCAGGAAACGTACCAGCCGCACAGACCCAACATCTGACAATGTCACTGTCCACTACAGGCTGAAAGGGACAACCAACCTACGCATCCTGACCATCATCGCCTAACAGGCCTACGGCAACAACACAGCGGACAACCAACATCCCACCCCACACAAAGCTGATGGCGTGGCTGCACCTGTTGGCCCCTGGGACCCCCCATCCAACACCCGCCAGAGTCAGAGGAGTCTCACAGCCAGCCACATCCAAGTCCCCCACACCTGTCCTGGACATCACCCTGGAACCCAAGTCCCCATACGCACAACACAATGTGTAGGATCCGCTGGAGACCAAGCAAGGACCATACGCCATAGCAGGATGCACGCATGTGTTGGGGGCAATCCACAGCACACAAGTACTACCTGTGCCCCCTGGTGACACAGCACACAATCACCGCAACAGGAAGCACACGTCTCACACCAATGTGCAGGCAACAACAGAACACCGTGGAACACTCAACAATGTCGCCTTCAAATACACAGCCAGTGTGCATGATACCTTCATCCTCCGACAGTCCATCATCAACCAGCGTTCCCAAGATGCCAACAAGGGAAATGTACAGCCCCTTGGCAATATACAAATGAACACCCCACACACCTCAACTCCACAACCATGCAACTCACAACTCTTGCAATGCACACGTCACAAAATCACATACAACAGGCACAACAATATGCCGAACCACCAGACACGACAGAACTTACAATGTCCATATGGGCAAGCCCTGAAAATGAGCCAGCAACGGCATGGCACCTCAGCCACATAATAGCCGAATGTGGGGAGAGGTGGCAACCAGGCATGTGTGAAGGATGCAGTAGAACCATGATTGGGCAAGTACACAATGCCAACAGTGCCGGAGATGTGCTGGACACCTCGCAGTATGCAGAACACACCCATATCCATGGCGACATACACCGCTTGTGTATGGAGTGTAGTGGACAGTGGACGCCACCATGTCACCCCAGCCAGTGGGGGACCTAGCGGAAATGTTGCCTGTTATGCCCCCCCCTAAGCCTCAGCGGAGTGTGATGGCCCGGCGTACGCCACGCCAGTGTAGGGGGTAGGGGTGTGAATAAAAATCACGTAGGCCTGGGCATGGTCCTCTTCTGGAAAGACCCACGTCTCTGCCAGGGCAGTGCCTCCCACCTCGCCACGAGGCCGACGCCATCCTCGTGAGCGGAGTTGCCTGAGATGCTGGGCGCCTGCCGGACCACGGCACTCTGGACCACGAACCCGTCAGGCCAGCCCCTGAGCAGCCAGGCCACACTGATCACCTTCCGACACCGGCGTGTGTCACGGAGGGCCCACCACATGCCGGCGCCACCACAAGGCCCGAGACCTTGGCACCCACCTCAGACCATCACAGTCTCCACGACACCGGCCCACTTTATTCCTTTTTCGTTGACGTACTCCACTGCCGCCCCCGGCCTACTCTTCGGACCAGTAGGTCCCACATGTGGAACTGTGTCTTGAGTCATGAATGGCAGTGACCCCATATCCGGGCCGGCGGCCACAGCACCAGACCCCCCGATCAGTGAGGCATAGTTCCATATGGGCATCTTGCGACACGTGGTGCCACTAACCCTGTTCAACGCCAGCCGGCTACACGTGGTGCCACTGAACCTGAACTACGCAGGCCGGTGGGGCCATCCAACCTATGCCGGCGACACTCGGTGAATGGGCCGTGCTGACCGCTGCCTCAGGCCTACACCACGGTCAGGTAGGTCACACATTTGGAAATGAGTCTTGATTACACCATGGCAGTGACCGGATGTCTACTGCAGGGGTGATATCACTAAACTCCCTTCTCTCTGTGAAGCAAACGAATGCATCACAAGCACACAACACGTGTCTGTGGGCCCATGCTGACCGCTGCCTCCGGCCTACACTGCGGTCCAGTAGGTCACAGAGTCTTGATTTGGCAATGTTGGAGTTCACATTTGTGTACCAGCATCATCGCAGACTGCATCCCCTCACAGCACCTGTGCCACTAAGTTTGTTCCCCGACATTCATGGACACTCACTGGTCGTACATTGGTGGCGTTTGAGTCTGTGGACTAGGGGCTAGTTTTCATCCTCATGTAGCTGATCCCGAATTGTTGGTGCAAACGAGGGTTGCGCTTTCCACTCCTCCATTTGCTGCTTCCAGATGACATCAGACCTTCCGCATCATGCCCTGGAGGACACCTTCCACTGTCCCCCAGAACCCTCTGCAACATACACCTCGGACATTGATGGGGACCCGCTCAGGTCGCATGGCCCATCTGACTGCACCGCATGTCATCGTCCCGTGGCTGGGTGCCTGGGCCGGCCGCAGTGCATCCGGGGCCACTAACTCTGTGCTGGTCAGGTCTGGGACACCTTCTTCTGAGACATTGAATAGCCTCTGTAGCGATGGTCTTGGGGTCATCACCGCCATGTGTCTGTGGCCCTGTGCTGTCCGCATCCTCCGGCCTCAACTGCGGGCCACCAGGGCCCACACATAGCATCGAGTCTTGACCGGCCCGGACGTCGCATCACCGCAGGGGGCACACGCCACCACCGCAAGGACCACCTCCAACCGCCATCTGCCAGAGTCGAAAGGGTGGTCCTGACAGACCTACAGAGTTGCCCAGACCTGTCATGGATGCCATCATTGGCCTGCTACCCTGCTCGGCATTCCAGGTGCCAGTGACTCAGTGCACCGCAAGCCATTGTCCGTTACTGATAGAGTTTTGTGCTGTTGTGAGGTTGCGCAGCAATGTCACCTCATGCAGTGGGGAAGACCTGGGACTATGATGAGGAAGATGTGTCAAGTGTGCGGAAGGGAGAGGGCACAGACAATGGGAGGGCAGGAGGTAACAGCCCCACGGCAGGAATGCAGACTGGTGGTGGTAGTCAAGCTACACACCCGGATCTATTGCTGGGTATTGCGCTGTGGACTGCGGACGCAACTGTCACCTCAGGCAGTGTGGGAGACCTGGGACGTTGATGAGGAAGTTGATGCAGGTGTAACACACCCCACTGCATCTGCATCAGGACTGATCCGAAGGGACACAATCCTAGCAATTTCTTCACATGAGCGCGCTCTTCTCTAGTGCCCCTGCCTCAGTGCACTGCAACTCAAGGAACGTCCAGACTGAATATTGGGTGACCTCTGTCCTTACTCCGGATCCCTCCATGTTGCTCTGCAGTTGACTCTGTTATGCTGGTGTTTTCTGTTTCCATTGCACTGGTGTCCACTGTTCAGGTTGTTGGCAGCACCAAGCACTCCGTGCGGGCTGGCTTATACTCACCCCACACACATCCAGCACAGGCATCACCGTACATGTGGCCCTGTCAATAAAGGGGCCGGGCGCACGTGCCCGTGGCCAGTTCAACATGATATGTGCATGTGTCTCTGTGGAGGTGTGGGTCTCCTTTGGGGGGTGGGGGGTCCCTGAAGGGTATTGGACACCCACGTATGTGTTCTAGTTCGCATTCCATGGGTTCGGCAACACCCTCACCTGTTGGGCCACCTCCTTTTGGCGTTCTGCCACCTGGCATTGGGATGCCATGTGTGGGTGGGTGAAGTGTTGTGAGCCAGCCGTGATTGCGGGTGCTTCATGCTGTCTGGTCTGTTGCAGGGGCTGGGTTCTCCTCTGAGTGGCTTGTCTGCCCTGGTCCTGGTGGTGGGTTGTGTGGGATGTCCATGGGCTGTTGTCGGGCGTCGGTGTCTGGGCTGTGGTGTTCGTCTCGGGCATCACTGATGGGTTGTCTGTTCAGACCTGCTGGAGGTGTTGTTTGTCCCTCTGCATTGTGAAGGGGAGGTGCATGTTGGCATTGTGTTGGCACCTTGTTCTTGTCGACATGCAGACTGTGTGACGATGTACATTGTGAGTGTTTGGGCGGTGGTGGCTATTTGAGTTGGGACAGTGTCCATTTGGCCTACATGGCTGATGTGGGGTTGTAGGGGTAGATGTGCATCTCACAGTTCCCTGCTCTGTCCGATGTGATTGTTCTGTTACTGTGCCTGGTTGGACCCAGTTGTGTTCCCTGTTCTGCAGTGTGGGTGTTGCACTTTGTGCCACATTGTCATGGTATGTGCTGTGATTGCTATGTGTGTGTGCTGCAGTGTGCCACGGGGATGGGGGACATGTCCCTGGGTAATTGTGGGTGTGCAGTGTGTTACACCTCATTGTGCATGTGTGGCATTGTGCCCATCACCCACCGTCCCCCAGTCCCTGTTGGATCCTCACCCTGTTGTTGTTGTGTCAGGTCCTGTCGGGCTGTGTCCGTACTCCCTACTCCTTGCACCCTCTCCACACTGATGACTGTGGCCTGGGTTTCCTCCTGCTCTTCCTGTGGCGCTGGACTGCCACCTCCTGTCGCCGTTGCTGCCTTCCTGTTGGCAGCGGGTTTGTACCTGGTTTAGGTTGTCAGGTCCTGCAGGCGCCTCTTGGCCTCCTGGATTGGCCTCCTGGGCTCTGCGACTGCATTCCAGGCGGTCTGCTTGTGGGTCATTTGCTGGTAGTGTTCTGTCACCTCCGTGGCCTTGGTCTTGTTTTCCTGCGGTCTGCACCCCGTCTTCCTCTCCATTTTCTCCTTGGCCTTCCCCGACCCACTTGTTCCTTGCTGGTGGTCTGTGGGGGTTGTGGTGTTCGCATTGCCCTCTGCGCTGGGTCAGGGTGCATGGATGTTGCTACGTGCTTTGGCTTGATTCTGGTGTGTTGTGCCTGTGGTTTTTATGGTGCAATTGCTCGCCAGACGCGTGGGAGTTGCAAGCCTGAGGCTGCTTTTCGCAGCTTTTTGTACCGCGATTGGCCTCGTCGCATGATTTCTCACGTTCGCGTTTCGCATTTTTTGGGCATGGTGTTGAATTACACGCTGGCATTTGACGTGTTATCTGGTGACTATCGCATGCTACCGCCTTGTTGTGAATTCCACGTTGACACGGGGTTATTTTCCCGTGATAGGCTGCGTTATTGAAAGTTGCGTTACGCTACTCTTGCGGTAGTTATCACGCGTTCTTGTGAATATACCCCATTGTGTTTTAAGTACTCCTCAAAATCCCAACTCCTCTTTCTGCCCCTTAAGACCCCCCCTCATGTCCTGCTTCTCATATAATATGTTTTACCATGATGTCCCAGCATGATTGTTGGGAAATCTGAAGCTCTATCCTTCCACTTCCCCCCAATCCTACTGACCAAGCTACACCCCTGTCTGTGAAGACTATACGCTGCTGTTTGTACCATTACGAGCCAGCTCCTATGGCGACTTTCTCTATCCCTCATTTCTCCAGTGATTCCTGATTGAGATATCACTATCCAGTATCTTGATTGGAACGAGTGGATATCTGAGACTGGTAGCTGTGTTCTTGGGGTGTATCATACCTCTCATACCTCTGACAATCTTCTAGAAACCTGATTCCCCAATAGAAGATCTTGTGTTTGCTTTTAAAAATAAATTAAAGTGTTGCCTTCCAGGTCAAAGGTAATGCAACGGTCTGTCATGTGATGTCATGGGAGGGGTCAAAAGTCATATGATGTAATGACTCTTAGCTGTGGGACAAAGAGCTCTGTGCATGTTATATTTACTTGTCGGACATTGTGCCAAAGTAATGAGAAGTGGGGGTATTTTAATCTTTTCAATCTCAGTAGTAAAGGTTAAAATCTCAAAAAGTAGGTGTAAAGCTGACGAAAGAAATACTGTATAATGTTGAAGTGGCCAGCTCACTACAATCTTGCTTATAAAATATTTTTCTGGGAATCATTGGTCACTCAATCCACGAGCAGTTCTTTAACTAGGAGTTTTAATTTGAGGAAATCAGTGTCCATCTATGGACAATGTCTAGACTCAATCAATTGAGCAGTCGCTAGATCCCTCTACCTCAACTAATATACATACTCCTCCCTCTGAACTAGCTGAGCCTTCGGTGGGGCCTTGCTGGTTGGTACTTAACGCTGCCTGACTTGCACCACAGCCATCGAGGAGGAGGCGCATGTTATCTCTTATTTTGTCCCCACTTCGCCTCCCTTAGGGTACTCTTACGATCCGAGGGAATGCCGACAGCAAGGTCTGCTCCGGTATTCCTAAAATTAGATAAATTGCAGACTCTAGTGTCTATGTTAACATGATTCCTCCATGACGCCTGGTGACACGGGTCTTTTTTATGTTATGTTATGTGTATTTGTAAAGCGCACTATCACCCGTGAAGGTATACTTGCGGTGAGCATGTGTGTGTGCCTAGCCCTGCCTACGGTAGGTTGGTTAATTGAAAAGCCAGGTCTTCAGCATCTTGTGAAATTCAAGAGGAGAGGAGGAGGAGGCTCTGATGTGGATTGGAGGTCGTTCCACGCTTTAGGAGCGCTGTGAGAGAACGCCCATCCTCCTGATCTGCTTCTGTGTATGCGTGGGAAGTGTGTGGGTACTGAGGAGCGGAGGTGTCTGGGTGGTTGGCGGAAGGAGATGCAACTGTTCAGGTAGGTGGAGCCTGAGTTGTGCAGTGCCTTGAATGTGTGTGTGAGGTGTGTGAATTGAGCACGTGTGTATATCAGGAGCCAGTGTAGTTCCCTGAGGTGTTTCTGAAAGTAATGGGAGAAATCATGAGTGACCATTGTACATCACGAATGAGCTCATTTGAATGTTTTCATCTTTTTATTTTTTATAAGCTATTCTAATTTATTATTTCA
Organism: Calotriton arnoldi; assembly: GCA_963921515.1. Taxonomy (NCBI): domain Eukaryota; kingdom Metazoa; phylum Chordata; class Amphibia; order Caudata; family Salamandridae; genus Calotriton; species Calotriton arnoldi. Next base: position 2,127,856 of record CAWUFW010000977.1, read on the forward strand.
AATCTTTTGAATAGTATGGACTTTTAAGGCTGCTTTTTTAGTCTTTATATTTACTTACATTGAGCACATGGTATTGTATTTTATTCATATGTTTTTATGGGCCATGCCCTGAAATAAACTATCTTTATTGTTGTTAATATTTTTTTATATTTTGATCCCATTTTTGTCAGTGTTATTATTATTATTATTAATTAACATTTGATAGAGCGCATGGCTACCCTTAGGCATCCCAGCACTTACGACAGTAGGCAGTCAAGTACAGTTCCCGCTCAGGTCTGGAACAGCCACGTTTTTAGATGTTTCCGAAACGTTAGGTGGTGGGTCATTGACCGGAGATCAATGGGCAGCATATTCCAAAGCTTTGCAGCGTTGTAGGCAAAGATTCGGCCTCCAGCCCGTGCTCTCTTGATTTTCGGCACCGTCGCCAAGAACATATTCTCCGAGCGCAGACTTCTCGAGGGGCGATGGAAAGCTATAAGGGCGAGGTAGATTTTTGGGCCCCTATCCCAGAGTGTTTTATGCGCTATACATAATGACTTAAACATTATGCGTTCCTTGATTGGTAGCCAGTGAAGCTCTTTTAAGGCCGACTTGGCCGAGTGTGCTTTAGGGATGTTGCGCAGCAGCCTGGCTGCGCAATTCTGTACCACTTGTAATTTCCTTGTTGTGGTCTTTGGAGTCCCCAAGTAAAGTGAATTTCCATAATCCAGCCGGGATAACACCAGTGCCTGGACCATGATCCTGCGTGCAGATTCAGGAAGGAATGGAAGGATTTTTCGCATCTGCCTAATGATGCCGTAACATGACGCTGCTAATTGTACTGCTTGGTGGTCAAAGTTATGCGACCTATCCAGCCAAACACCCAAACTCTTAATCTTTTCTTTGGACTTTGGCACCGGACCCAAACAGTTTGGCCAACTCAGGCCTGCCATGGCGCTCTGGCCATTTCCCAGGACCATTAGCTCCGTTTTGTCTCCATTAAGCTTGAGACATGACTGGTCCATCCACGTGGCCACTGTTCCTAGGCAGGATTCTAGATCAGCTGGCACCTTCTTTGAGTGGCTTAATGCCACCACTAATTGCGTATCATCTGTATAAGTTATAATATGGATTCCATATGGCAGGACTAACTCTGCAAGGGGCTTCACATATACATTAAATAGGGTCGGACTCAGTGAGGAGCCCTGTGGCACTCCGCACGTAAGTGGCACTCTTTTTGAGGTATGATTGCCCTCAAATACCTGTATGACCTGTCTTTCAAAAAGGATTTGATCCAGGTAAGAACTTTTCCTGATACTCCGATCATTCTTAGTCTTTCGATGAGGATGCTGTAGTTGACAGTGTCGAAAGCGGAGCTCAGGTCAAGCAGGATGACTGCCACCGTGCCTCCCTGATCTAAAGTTTTTCGAGATTCCTCCACTACAGCCAATAGGGCCGTTTCTGTTCCATGCTCTGGTCGAAAACCCGTCTGGGATGGGTGCAGAATCGAGTGGGTTTCTAAGTACTCCGATAGGGTCCTATTTACATGTTTCTCTAGGATTTTACTGGCCATGGGAAGGAGTGAGACCGGCCGATAGTTGCCCCAGACGTCAGGGTGCAGATGTTTGTAAGGGTTGTGTATAACTGAACTGATGCTTTAATGTTTAACGCTGCCAATGTGATTTGGGCCTCACCATTTTCTGTGATAGATCCGACACATTTATGCTTTTTATGGCCTTTATTACAGATCCCTTCATTACAGAAAAAAGTATTACTATCCTATAATTTCCAATACTAGAGAAAGTGCACAAATTGGTTACACCTACAATACCTTAAGTCCCCAGAATGCCACAATCTGTGTTTCTAAATATTGTACCGAGGCTCCTTTTCTCTTCCTCTTGCGCCATTGATTACAGTTTCAGAAATAGCTCCAGAGACATTCCCGCAAGTGCTATCTTTCCAGGCTGCAACTATTTTATGGCCCATAAACTAGGTTTGGGGATGTGGCCTCCTGCCAGTGCTGATTGGAAGGTAGCAGAGGGGGTGTAATACCCTAGGCCCTGCGCTTTTCCAGGGCCCTGCGTTAGTGCTACAAAATGTATTTACAGATTTTTTAAATAACATTTTATTAACTTTTCCAAAAAGAAATCAGTTACCTTTCCAAATTTGGATTTTCTCATATAGATAAAGTTGTATACATTTTACAAAATATGGAACTCTCTTGCATTGTCTCAATGATAACTCAGATTGTCTTATGTTTCCCAGGATCAGGTAGTATCTCTTTTCCACCAATGAGTACATACTCTGACAACAATGTTCCTCTATAGTTTTGCCACAGATGCCAAATATTTGTCCACTTATTTGGCCATCATCTGCCTTCATAGATTTGTTTCTCCGTAAATATGCATCAATCCATGTCTTCCTTCCAACTGATCAGTTCCAGAGAGGTACCAACACCCCACTACCTAGCTATGTTCCTCTTAGCTACCATCAGGCCCAGAGTAGTAAACAATTTCACGTGTGTCGTTGAGCCTTCACCCCCATATGTTGAGTACGGCAATTATGGGTGAGTCCACAAATTGGACCCCATTGGTCTGCCTCAAGCTGGACTGAATTTCTTCCCAGTAGGGTCCTATACTTGGACATGGCCATAGGGTGTGGAGAAAGGAATCTTTCCTCTTAGCTACCATTAGGCCCATAGTAGTAAACAATCTCATGTGTGTCGGTAGTCCTCCGCCCCCATATGTTGAGTACGATAATTATGGTTGAGTCCACAAGTTGGACCCCATTGGCCTGGGCCCGAATTTCTTCCGAGTAGGACCCTATACTTGGACATGGCCATAGGGCGTGGAGAAAAGAACCTTTCCTCTTAACTACCATTAGACTCAGAGTAGTAAACAATCCCACGTGTGCTGATGGGCCTGCCCCCATGAATTGAATATAGTTATTTTGGGTGTGTCCACAAGTTGGACCCCATTGACCTGTCTCAGGCAGGCCCGAACTTCTACCCAGTAGGGCCCTACCTGGTACATGACCATAGAGTGAGAAGAAAGGTACCTTTTTGGCTACAACCTCACATGCAGTCTTCCAAATGTATTCTACCTTCTCTGTAGTGTAACTCTAGTGTAATAAGATCTATGAAGGATACGCAGTTGACAAATCTAAATCCGGCTCAGATTGCTACTTCCCTGTGGGCTATTAGTATCTCTCCTCATTCTTCCTCTTTTATGTCCCCAATGTCTCTTTCCCAGACGTTTCTTAATTTCACCAGGGTATTGGGGAGTTGTTAACAATCTTCCTATGTCAATGAGATAGCCTTCTTGAGGAGGGGTTCTGTGAGGGGTCAGTGCTCCAGTAGGGAGGCATCCTCAACATTCCTTCTCTTTGTGACATGAGATAGAACAGTGTGCCACGCCTATAGGTATCTATATGGTTCTGTATCTGCCATCTGGTTTTCCTTCCTCATGGAGGGAGCTCTAGGGGGCTGGAGCCCCATTGTTCCAAAAATGACCTAGCTTGCTAATCCTATTTATAGATATTTAAGCAAGCCTGCCCTGTTTATTAATGATGAAGTGGCTAACCTAGCTTTGCCACAAGATGGTGCCAAATACTGGCACTGCTGTGTTTTCTTTCTTTCTGAAGGATATATTTTTTTACTTAGAAACAGGTGCTCAAGCACACTGTGTCACTGGAACCTAGCTATACCTGGCTGATGAGCCCTAACAAGGGCTAAAACGGTCCTTGGTTGCTTGTGTTCCTTTTCATGGAGGGCCTGACCTGGCTGGACTGTTCCTATTGGAGCAGGGTCAAGACTGATTTGCATATGGCTGGTCCAAACTGAGGTGGCTTGCTGTGTAAAATAATGATGGACTCGGATGCGACCTCAAGTAATTACCAGTGGCTGAGATTAATTCCAGCTTCACTTTTATATATACTTTAATTTGTCACCCTAAGAGGGACGGGTATGCCTAGATGTGTGTCCAGTGCACACTGTGTCACTGGAAGTAGGCTATTCTTTGCTGATGAGCCCTGCAATATCGATCCTGGGTTGCTTGTTTTCCAGTTCAGGGAGGACTGTTCCCTTTGGAGCTTGGGAAGGGCTGATTTGTATATGACTGGGTCCAAACTGAGATTGCAGGTGTGCAAAATAATGAAAACAGAGTAAAATCAGAGCATAAAGCATCAAAAGTATGAAAATTCCCTTCAGTTTAAAAACACTAAAAATCACTACGTCTACCACTAAGAAATACTGCAATGATCAGTGTAGGCAGTGTCGGCAGTCCTAGCTTAGTCTTAGTTGATGATAATCTTGTCTAGAAAAGTACCTCATTGCAGGTGTACAAATATATCATTCTCAAGCAGATCTAATAGATGGCAACCTGGGAAGGGTGACTGCCAACGCCCGCTCCTCCTGAGACGGAACTGCCACTGTCGCCCATGGAACGTACAGCCATATCTAAAACATTACTGCTTCCCAGGCCGTTGTATTTCTTCACAGCTCTCCCCTTCCCGCTGCCAAGTAAATTGTTTCGAGATCTGAAATCGATCCTAACGTTCCTAATCTGGGGTAAGACCAGAATCAGAGTCACCCACACAAAACTCTACGCCCCAATCACGAAGGGTGGTCTGGGCGCCCCTAATTACGAGCACTATTATGCAGCTGCGCAGTTACAATTGCCAATGTGGTGGTTGGCAGGCCGAAACATTCCCGAACTGGGTCGCTGGGCGCCTGGCCTACATCAGCCCACGCTGATGGAGTGGCTGACTGGCTCCAAGTCAGAGATCCCGAAGAAGCCGGGAAATATACTAATGTCTACGGCTCGTAGCTGCTGGTCCCGTTACATACTACAAATGAACTCACCTCCACCCTACGCTCCACATCTACCTCTTGGACTGGACTGATTGATTGGAAAGAAGCATGTTGCTGTCCCTTACTGGTGGCTATTAGGTCTAGGTTTGGGCTGGTGCAACAGAAAATCCTGCAGTGATTATACTAAACCAAGATACTGATGCAGAAATTTGGAACAATATGCACTGCGTCTGAGAAGATGTGGGCAAATTGGCTCCTTCTACCATATCAGTGACTGTCAATGACCTACTTAAGATAACACAGAGTGATGTGATTCAATTGAGATCTGCACCCCGTAGACAGTAGGCAACCTATACAGTACCTTATACAAATGAGAGGGTACTTCTTTACCAGAGGCCCATGGCATGCACTATATCTGGTGGTCTACTGTTGTATAAAATACTAAAATACAGCCCTCTATACAAAAAGAAAGAACAAATAATTTTAATCAGCGGATGGGGTGAAGGTAGGGGTGAGCACAGATTAGTCTTCTTTTTTTATTGGATTTCATTTACATCTGCATCTCTCACAAAAGAATCCTAAAGCACTTTTTCTTAAGGACTGCATTGATTTGAGTCTTTCTGAGGCCAAAGACAGATAAGTTAGTATCTCATCCTCTTCGCTGTAAATCATACATAGGTCCACCATGCTGTCACCATGACTGCAAACCATGTTAATATTTTTTAATTAATTATATCACTGAAATTCCTGCTGTCTGCGTGGGTTGGATGACGTGTGGTAGTGTGATTTTATTGTGGCCCCCTCACCATATCTTGCAGGAGTGGGCCCTAAGGTTTTGTTAAGCACTGCTCACCTTACAGGCTAAATACGTGACCTCAATGTGCACCAATACAATAGACATTTTTAGGTCTCGCGCCTAGCGTTGCAGTGCGCAACACTGCTCGCTCAGCGCGAGACCTCATGTAGGGGGTTTAGAAGCTGAGTTAGGAATCGCACACGCTCGTGCGTGTGCTTTTCGTTTTTCCCCCGGCTATTGGGCTTTGCGTGCGTCTTTATAAGAAAGACAGCACGCAATTGGGCAAAGGCGGGCGCATGTCCCGCCTTTGCCGCGCCCATTCCCACCGGTGTCTAGCACGCGCAGCAGCGCGCGTTCACCTCGCTGCCGCGCTCCCTTTCCCCCCCCGCTCCTCTGTGGTGCGCGCGCACCACTGGTTTCGATTCCCGCGTTCAGCTAGGTTTCGATTCCGTGCTTCTTGTGCTTTGGTGGTAGTTGACTGTTGTGCATCGGACGGGACTGGGAAGAAAACTTTGTGTGCTCGCGGGTGCTGTGCACTTCGCCCACGGTCCCTGGGTGGCGCGCACCCCCCTCCTGCACCTGGAAAGTTGGATACAGCATGAGAGCGGCGGGGATCGCCCCCTGCGCCTGGAGTGCACACATCAGCACCTGGATTCCCCGTGGTTGATGCGCCCCTCCGGAAGGATGCCCCTGGCTCGGGCCCCGCTGCTGGTGGCCGGGCTGCTGCTGCTCCTGCGGGCGGGCCCCGGGCGAGCGTTGGTCTGCCTGCCCTGCGATGAGTCCAAGTGCGAGGAGGAGCCCCGCGGCTGCGCCGGCAGCGTGCTGCTGGGGGTGTGCGGCTGCTGCCTGCGCTGCGTCCGGCAGAGGAACGAGAGCTGCGGCAGGGTCTACGGGCTGCACGGCGCCTGCGACCGCGGGCTGCACTGCGTGCTGCGGCCGCCGCTGCACGGAGCCTCCGTCACCGACTACCAAGTGGGCGTCTGCGAAGGTACAGGGGGACAGCTGTACTCATGCAGCCCGTGTGTGCTGGGGACGTGCACAGCTACACCTAGGCTAGATGATAGATGGCGTCCCCTACCTGCCCTCTCCCACTAGAGGATAACGGGTGTCCCTGCCTACTCGCACCTGCCGTGGACCACAGGGAAAGTAACTCTGCAGGGTGCTGTGGTAACCCCAACATTTGGAGTATGAGGGGCGCCCCCTATCTGCCCAACCACCTCCATCATCACAGGGAAAGTAACGCCCAGGGATGTGGGGCAATTCCTAAACTAAAGAGATGAAAGGGTGCCCTACAGGCCACTCCCGCCCCCGAGGTACCTCGAGGAAAGTAGCACCCCAGGGTACTTTTGTAATCGCTAGATTAGTAAATGACATCCCCCGCCCCAGTCCTCCAACCATTGACTGTAACCACAAAGGTTATCGGGGCAACCATGAGATCAGTGGCTAAGCGATGCCCCCTACCTACTGCCCCCCGCCCCCCGGGATTGCTGGGGAATTAAGACCGGAGGGTATTGGGGTAAGCCATAGTCTAGAAGACGAGGTGGCACAGCCCCCCCACATGTTATGTACAGGGCTCCGTTGCTTTGTAGTTGGGGTCACGCTGTATAACTGTCAGCGCATACACACGGCACACAGCCTAAGTCTCAAATGTGTGATTCTAGCCTACTACGCACTGAAGAGCAACTTACCTCCATATGTGAGTATGACTTGAAATGTGTGGTATTGAAGAAGCCTTTGCCACTGAAAGAAATACTTTCAGCACAAGGGGAACCCAAGAGTTACTAGGAATCTGAGGTAAACAGTTGAGCATGGGACAATGGTCCTTGGTTAGGAAATACAATATTTTCATAAAGTCACATGATCATTTTTAATCAAATTAATGATGAAACCCATACATCATATTGAGGGCCGGTGCAAAAACACTGCGGTCAGTGCACTCTGATATGTGATACACGTGTGATAAATGTGATCTTGTGTAGACAACAGATCGGTCAATTCTAGAACAACACAACCTGTCAGTTCAAATCACCAGTTTACGAGGGGTTGGCGTTTCGGTACCCTTCAATTTATGGGATCTTTATCAGGACTCCAGCTATTCAGTGAGAATTTATGTAGAAGTTGAAAACGTTGTATTTCATAAGTAGGATCAATTGTTTCTTGCTCAACTAAAAAAAAAATGCACACATGTGTAGTCCCTAACCTCATTGACCTCTTTGTCACCAGTCAGGCATGAGCTGAAGTGTATTTTACGAGTATCAATCACTCAGGAGTTTCGCGCCTTCTGGAAAATATGGTTGTCAGAACCTCAAGCTTGTTGCAGAAGCTGTGCGTGTAGTTTGTTTTTCATCGAAAAATCACTGCATGCACAATGGGTCCAGCACCCTTGTAACTTGAACACAAAGTGATGGGGCCTACTGAAAGTTTGAAAAGCACGGGGATGTCCTCTGACATCTGAGCCCAGTCTGTTTTAACGACGGCCTGTTCCTAGCCTGCGCCCGAGAAAGGATGGTTGTGATGGTCAATACTGAAACCACGGGGCTGCGTGACAAGTGGTAGGCACCCCTTCCCACAATGCAACACTAACCCAGCTCCGCCATCTTGCATGGCTCATAAGCTGTTTGTTTAAACAAGGCTCCTTTCCGCTAGCCGGGAACCATGCCTCTAAATTCAGATTTTAGCTTTGTCCTTTGGGCATTGTGAATAACTTGCTAAGGATGCTGCAGCAAAACTATTGCATTGTTTCTCGAATTGCGGGTGCACATGGCTCCCCAGCTGAGGCCTTATCGAGAGGCGTGTAGCTGCGTTCAGCACCTCTCGCAAGTGTGCAGTAAGCAGTGCCCAAAACTATCATTATCGGGGCAAAGCTATCCATTCAGGAACATGGTGGCCTAACTTTCAGTTGACATCTCCTCAGTTGATAACAGTACTGCAATGTTAGTTTGAAAATGGCTATTTCTTCATTGAATGTGAATGTAAGGCTATGGTTATTTCAACGACATGAGAGCCAGAAACCACCCCGGGCACCCATTGAAGGGAATGAGAAAACAAACTCCATGCTCGGCTCTCCCACCCTCTCTTTCTCGAGCCACAGAATATTTGACATCCATATACTTTTTCTTACTCCTAAAATGCAGTGCAATGCATACTGAGGGTCTCTTTTTTTTCTCCTACAAAATCCCTTTCTTTCTTTGTAAGATGGTGTCACGTGTTGGCATGGCTCTACCTCTTCACTTCAACAGTGGTCTTCGGAGTGTCCCAGTGACCCCGCCCTCCCCTGCAGTCTGCTAGGCGCTATCTCACGCATTTGCAATGCAATAGGTCTCGCATTTGCGAGAGTTTAAACTATTGGCATTGTAAATGACTATGCCTTTTATTTATTTTTTTAAAACCAACACATAAAGAAAAGGCATTGTCATTTGCAATGGCAATAGCTCAGACTCTCGCAAATGCGAGACCTATTGCATTGCAAATGCTTGTTAAAGCACGCAGCTGCTTCCGAAGAAGCATCCCGGTGCTAGCAGCGGGACCACAGAACACAAGCAAGCATCCCTTGCCCACCAGCCTAAATATTAAAAAGATGAGTCTTCAAACTTTTCCTAAAGGCAGTTTCCGAAGAGACAAAACAAAGAGCAGCCGGAAGCGAGTACCAAAGTTTCGCTGTTAGGTACACAAAGGATCTACCACCCCGCCTAGCCTTGCAGACCCAAGGAGTCTGCAAGAGCTTCAGGGAGTTAGACCTCAGAGATCTGCCCTGACAGTAGGCCTTAAGTCTGCTTCTAAGGTACAGTGGACCCTTCGGTTCCAGGGCTCTGTAAGCGAAGATTAAAGCCTTACATTTGATTCGGCTAACAAACGGCTAGCCAGTGCAGCTGGCGAAGATAGGCAGACACAGAATGACTTATAGGAACCTTAAAAATAAGGGGGCAGATTTACAAGCCCCCTGCACCACCAGTACGTCACTTTTTGTGACGTACTGGTGGCGTATTTCACTGCTCCATATTTACAAGGACAGGAAATGCCACTCTGCGTGGCTTTTCCTGTCCTTGTAAATATGGCCCCTTTACACGCAGCACTTTGCGTGAAAGGGGCGTTCCATGGGTGTTGCTGTGGGTGTTCCCACGCAACACCCATGGAACCAGACACATTTCCAGATTTACGAGGAATCGTAAATCTGGAAATGCGTGTGAATGCTACGCCTCCCCAGGGGAGGCGTAGGGAGGCACAACGAGGAGAAATGTTTTCATTTCTCCTCGTTTTTTCCTCTTTCAATGCGTGCTGATTCTACAGCACGCATTGACAGAGGAAAATGCCTGTAGTGATTGTTTTCGTGCAGGAAGGTGCCCCTTCCTGCACGAAAACAATCTCCCCATGACGCAGGCATCCTTGCACCATGGTGCAAGGGTGCCTGCGCCAGCGCATGGCAGCTGTTTGTGCGCCAGCGCAGGGGAGAGCACAGGAATACGACATATCATTGTAAATATGTCACATTCCTGTGCTCTGAAAGTGACTCAGTGCAGTGCAGCCAAATGGCTTGCGGAATGCACTGAGTCACTTTCTTGTAAATCTGCCCCAGGGTGCGCAGACGCATTTTGAATAATCTGCAAACATTGGAGTAAATAAGCTGGTAAGCCCAGATATAGACTATTCGCTTAGTCCAATTTTGAGGTGACCAAAGCATGAACAATGGCCGCAACCAGAAGCAGGTGCAACATCCTCCTGAGAGACTTCAAGGTTGCAAAGCAAGTAGCTGAGACCGCTGTGACGTGAGGTTCAAAAGACAAGGTGGAATCAAATTTGAAGCCCAGATTTCTCACACAGGAGGATGTAACAGGAGGTGCCTCAAGCTCTGAAGGCCACCAATTAAGAGACTCAGGGAACTGGCTAGTGTCAAGAGAGAGGATTTCTGTTTTGTCGGAATTCAGTTTAAGGCAGTTCTCACTCATCCAATCGTCCACTGATTTCAAGCAACTCTTGAAGTAATTGAAAGCGTCAGACACCCTATCCTGGAAGGACAAAAGAAGCTAGATGTCATCAGCGTAAAAAAATTGCTTTCAGGACCCAAGATTTGACCAGGTTAGCCAAGGGCTCCAGATGAACAATAAAAAGAGAGGGGCTCAAGGCGGAACCCTGGGGAACCCCACATTCAAGAGGCTTTGCATCCAAAGTAAAAGGGGCAAGTAATACAACTTGAGATCTGTCCTCAAGATATAATTTAAGCCAGGTCCAAGCTTTCCCTTGGATTCCTGTATTAATCAATGTATTCAGTAAGATAGGGTGAGAGTGCTCGCTCTACTACCCTCTGCACCCCAATTAACATTGCAACAGCACAAGAAAGAGGCAAGGGCCCCTTGCAGGTTTTTAAATGTGTCTCTCATGTATACCTGATGAATCAGCGGACAGCTAGGCATGCCATTAGCATGGCTGCCGCTGGCCGCGAGCCGGATGCAGACAGGTGCAGATGGGTTTGGCTTGTTTGCGGCACTGCACTGTTGAAGTACCTAATTGGAAGCCCAGTTCTGGCCACTGGAGTGCGTTGGAACCAAAATGGCGGCTCTGTGGGAAAATCCAGGGGAAAACCAGGAAGTGCCCAAAAACACAGTAAAATCACAGCATAAAGTATCAAAAGTATAAAAATTCCCTTCAGTGTAACAACACTTAAAAGTCAGTAGCTGTTCACACCCACCACTAAGAAATAGCACCCAAGATCAGTGTTGGCAGTCCTCGTCGCTGCGCGTCTGCGGCATTGCAGTGTTTAAGTACCTAATAGGAAGCGTGGTTCCAGCCACTAGTGCGCGTTGGAACAAAAATGGCAGCTCTGGGGGGGAATCTGGGGAAAACCAGGAAGTGCCCAAAAACACAGTAAAATCAGAGCAGAAAGCATCAAAAGTATAAAAATTCCCTTCAGTTTAAAAACACTAAAATTCACTACATCTACCACTAAGAAATACTGCCCAAGATCAGTGTAGGCAGTGTCGGCAGTCCTAGCTTAGTCGTAGTCGATGTAAACTTGTCTAGAAAAGTACTTCATTGCAGGTGTACAGATATATCATTCTCTAGCAGATCTAATAGATGGCAACCTGGGAAGGGTGACTGCCAACGCCCGCTCCTCCTTAGACGGAACTGCCACTGTCGCCCATGGAACGTACAGCCATATCTAAAACGTTACTGCTTCCCAGACCGTTGTATTTCTTCACAGCTCTCCCCTTCCCGCTGCCAAGTAAATTGTTTCGAGATCTGAAATCGCTCCTAGCGTTCCTAATCTGGGGCAAGGCCAGAATCAGAGTCGCCCTTACAAAACTCTACGTCCCAATCACGAAGGGTGGTCTGGGCGCCCCTAATTACGAGCACTATTATGCAGCTGCACAGTTGCAATTGCCAATGTGGTGGTTGGCAGGCCTTAACATTACCAAACTGGGTCGCTGGGAGCCTGGCCTACATCAGCCCACGCTAATGGAGTGGCTGACTGGCTCCAAGTCAGAGATCCCGAAGAAGCCGGGAAATATACTAATGTCTACGGCTCACAGCTGCTGGTCCCGTTACATACTACAAATGAACTCACCTCCACCCTACGTTCCACATCTACCTCTTGGGGTACTCTCCGCTCACATACAAGAGTTATGCGCCCAGAAACGGTGGACTGGCCTGCGGCCGGCTTAACTACCTGGGGCAACTTATTCGTCGATTCGACTCTCTGCGACTTTGACACACTGGTGGATGTCTACTGGGTATCCCCCGACTCCATCTTACTGTATGTGTCGCTAACATATCCATTATTTAGGACGTAGGGCAACACGCACGATGAACCTAAAAAATTCCGTTTATCAGGGGCGCCTCCCCTGTAATGGCGGAGAACTGTCGCCCCACTCGTCAGAGCCAGTCAAAGAAAAATAAAATGATAATGAAATAATATTCTTTTATTTTTCTTTGACTGGATTTGACATGCATGGAGGGCGGGGTCGGGCAATGACAGACAGGGGGTGGCACTTAAAAGTGCGCATGTATGTTTGCCCGGCCGTCCTAGGCCGGCCAAACATACATGCGCACTTCTATTTCTCCAACCCTGCTGTGAACGTGGCTGTGTTCACAACCGGGTTGGAGAAATGTCTCAGGCTCACAGGCAGTGTCCCAGCAGAGCAGCGTCTGGATTGGCTGAGCAGCCTCTGCTTTCCCAGAGACTGCTGGGAGAGCTCTGAGGCGGGAGGCGGCCGTTGGCAGCGTCGGAGGCTGCGAGGGAAAAGGTAAGTTTATTTAAATTATTATTTTTCCTCCCACACCTCCACCCCCGCCCGCCTGTCCTTCCCCCACTTCCCCAAATTTGTGTTGTGGCAGCCGCGACTGCAGTTTATTACAAACATTATTAACCCATGGCACGGGCAAGAGAGCAATCACCATACTGTACAGTTCAATGAGACCAGATGTCGTGCCCCTCTTAGCACCACTGACAAACAGTGGGCACAGTGCATAGGGCTCCCGAAGATAATATCCACTAACGCCAGAATTAAGTACCCTCAATTTAACTACGTCCACCACACGTTTCTCACTCCACACAGTATGTACGTGAACTCGTCTGTTCTATGCCCTCAATGTCACAACTCCAATGCCATGTTTATACATATGATATGGGCATGTCCCCAGCTGACAGCGTACTGGTACGAGGTGGCCACCACACTCTCTCCGAGGCCACGGACACGACAATCACAGCGCAGGGTCATCACTTTCTGCTGGGAATAACCAAGCGTATACACATGACGTAAAACCATCAACAAATTCCTAGACCTAGCACTAGGCCTAGCCAAACGCAGACTGGCCATGTCCTAGAAGTCGAATTCAGCACCTCATATACACATGTGGCTCGCCGACCTTCGTAGGCCACTTGTGGCCGAGCACGAGCTGATACACGGCAACATTCTAAATCTCCCCACTGCTACCAACCCCCCAGATTGGCACAAATATTTAACATTTATAAAATCGAAACTGAACTGTACACCCCCTAACCCGAACCCACCCAAGTCCAACTCAATTCTTAGTGACAGTAGATCCCCCTCACCCAAAATGGTGCCTACTCACTCCCACTCTCCCCTGTCAGCTGTCATGGAACGAACATACAGCCTAGCTTCACTCATAAACCCCCGAAGTCAGGCCGACACTGAGTCCCTCTCCCGCACACAGACATGGGTAATTCGGACCTCCCCGTCTACTAATAGACGATCATTTTATTGGGTACGCAATGCTACGTTCAGCTTTATTGCTCATCAAGGCGCTCTTAATGGTGCACGACAGATGCTAAAACGTTAAATGTTATGTTAATGGTGTTCATTGGAACTACAGGAACCTGTACCGGCATCAATATTAGTCTTACGATTGTATCAACTGCAGCAGCTATTGTTTTGCAGTATGTTGTCATAAAATAATATGTAAGCTGTATCAAAAATGTATAAACACTATTTAAAAAAAAAAAAAAATGTACCTAGTTGGCAATGAGTTCAACTTTGCCATGCTGGAAGACACCCACGCATGAGTAGGTGGTACCAAGATCAATGCCAACTCATGGTCCTTTCGACATTATGCCTGCTGATCTTCGCTGTTCTCTTAACACTCGTTTTAAAGACAGAAGCTGATGCCTGCCTGCGGACCACCGGCATCTGAATGGGCTTTCAGACTCTGGTGGTCCGCAGACAGGCATCAGCTTCTGCCTACTCCTGTGTGGGTGTCTTCCAGTATGGCTAAGTTGAAATCATTGCCAACGACCACGACAATAAAACCACTCCAAGCTATGTTGCCTTAACAGACACAGGGGCATATTCACAAGGACCTATCGCCGATTTATCTCCACCTTAACGCATCCAAAGTGGAGATAGATTTAACACCCCATTCACAAGCGGGTGCAAACTGCAGACATCGCCAGTATTCCCGCGATAACTGCCCCAAAATTTATCTCCACGGTGGACACCACCAACTAACCCTAATGAGATGCAGAGTATGCGTTCCCGTGCAAAAACACACGAAAAAACCACAACACCACTTTCACAACGAACTGCCAGATCTGCGATGCGAACCAAAAACAGGCGATAAGCCGCGGTAGCACCAGTGATTTAACACCTGCCTTTTGCTGGTGTTAAGCAGGACGACTACCTGCAGCATGAAAGGGAGCCCAGCCAAGAGCCACACCTGAAGACCCACAGATTCCATGGAGACAATGATCATGCAGCTCGGATACCCGTGAGGGCCACAACACCCACCGCCACCACCCCCAGCCCCCCCCGGACATACACATACCATGCACGACACGAGAGCCACAAAAAGCGCATGATGACGCACATTGTCAAAAAATAACACACATGTGTGGCCAGAAGAACGAGAAACAGTCACACAGCACTGAAGTAACAACCAAAAATTTTATTGAAATACAACACAAAACACCAATGCGGAAGACTCCTGTCGGGTCCGTCCGGGACAATCTCGATGTCACAGCCTGGAAAATAAAGCACAAAATCAGAACGTGTGCCATGCGCACATCAAAGGAGCGAGACACAGAGAAACAGAGAATGAAAGAAAGGCAGAGAGAGAAAGAGAGAGAAGGAAAGGAAGGGAGAGAGAGAGTGAGAGAGAGGGAAGGAAAGGAGAGAGAGTGAGAGAGAGAGAAGGAAAGGAGAGAGAGTGAGAGAGAGAGGGAAGGAAGGGAGAGAGAGAGAGACACCGCCGCCCCTGCGCACCCAGGCCCCACTGTTCATCTGCTGCCACCGGTGTGTCTCCAACCACGTGCCGGGATACACTGCAAGCCACCAGGTCTGCAATCTGTAATCGAGGCCAGAGTCAATCATGGCAGAGTCCATCACACAGCACACGGCAACAACGACTGTCCGTCCCTGCGCACGCATGCAACCGCACCCTACCCCCTCCCGCCGGCCAGCGCTGGCTGTCCGCACTTGCGCACCCCGGGCCCACTGCTCACCTGCCGCCAACGGTGTGTCCACCAGTGGGCACACCACGTGCCCGTGCAAGCTCCAGGCCCCGGTCCCGCCACCATGGCATGGTCCACATCATGCGGACCCGCCCCGCGGCCCAGCAGGTCCCACACATGACGCTGAGTCCTGAGGCATCAATGGCAGAGACCACATCAGTGCACACGTCATCATCGCAGGCTGCACACCCGCTCAGCTATTTCGGTGCCACTAACCCTGTTCAACCCCAGTCAGCGCCACGTGGTGGTAGGCCCGTGACGGGCGCAAGGCTTCGGGTGCCACTGACCCTGTGCAACCCCAGTCAGCGCCACGTGGTGGTAGGCCCGTGACGGGCGCAAGGCCTCGGGTGCCACTAACCCTTTGCAACCCCAGTCAGCGCCACGTGGTGGTAGGCCCGTGACGGGCGCAAGGGCTCGGGTGCGACCAACCCTGTGCGCCACAACTCATGGGCCCTTTATGATTGAGAACCGTGGAGCGTCCGTCATCCAGTCACCACTGGCAGTGGGGAATGTGACGTTGTCGGCCCCTTATATTGGCGGGGTCACATGGCCTGTGACGCCTGTGCCGGATGGGTGTGGTGTGTGTGCAGACCTGCCCTCAGGGAGTGGCCGTGACATGCTGACAACTAGACCAGTGACCTGCATACCACCAGCATGTACGCCTGCGACATGTAGCTATGTGGGGCCCCCCTTGGAGCGTAAGCAGAGTGGTCTGGCCTGGCGTGCGCCGGACCAGCGCAGGGCTTGCAACAATGACTCGGGGGCTCTAGGCGTGGTTCAATCCATGTCCGGACAAGGAAGTGACTAATGCGTGTGTCCCTGTTGTAGTGTCCACGGCAATGGGAACACAATAGGCAATGTAGCACACTGTGACTGGCATCCCACTAGATGAGCATCATTGACGTAAGGGAAATCACTGTCCCTACATTCATCCACACATTCATACATGAATGATGAAAGACATGACACATCAGTGCGTTTCTGGATGTTTATTGCACATTCAGTGGAGTTTTGCAGCTGGAGCGGTACAGGGCCATGCCAAGCACACTACACAATATGGGCCCGTGGAGGGCCAGCCAGAGTCCATCCGGGGATGACAAGTACTGCGGAAGAGGAAGGGTACAGTCCGCTGTCTGGTCGCCGTGTCATTGGTCATCAAACAGGATATGGCAGTCCATGTCGCGGTCCAAGGTGAGTGTATCAGGGGTCAGTGGAAGGTCATGGGGCCATGTGCTGCACCAAGCAGAAACAGGCAAGGTGGCGGAAATGAATGCTAGTGCCTCCTTCTGATCTCAATCCCATCCACGTCCTCGTCCTCGGATGTGTGCTCTGCCCCACCTGTGGGTGTTGCAGTACCGGCTGCGGCACTGTGTTCCACTGACACATCAGGGGCCGGAGGAGGATTGTCGGCCGCACTGTGTGGCAGTGACACATCAGGTGCCGGAGTGGATACGTCTGCCGCACTGGGAGGCACTGACACACCAGGGGGTGGAGATGTGGATGGTGTGGGGGTAGCAGCATTCATCATCGCCACGCCTTGTGGTAGCAATGCCATGATGAGGATCTGCAGGGCATGGTAGATCCCAGCTACATTTTGCTGATGTGCAGCGGTGGCTGCCATCCTTTCCGCCTCCATCCGCACCATGTCCTCCATGAGCCTCCGCATGTGTGCCAGCTCACGGCTGGGATCGCTGGAGCCACTCTGAGCGGACAGGTGTTCTTGTCTCAGAGTCATGACTCCAGCAATGTCAGTCAGGGCTCGTTGGAGACCATGGAGCGGGCCGTGGGTGTCCGTTAGGGACTGGAGCTGGTCCCTGATGGGACCTAGACACCCATGGATGGCGTCCAGTTTGGTAGCCATGAGGTCGAACACCACCCTCACCTGCTCAGCCGTCTCCCTCTGGCCCTCCAGCACACGGCGTTGGAAGGCCATGTGTTGTTCCTGGGGGTCTTGGGAGACTGCCGGGGCTGTGGGTGCCTCCTGCTGGGTGGTTTGGGTAGTGGGTGGGGTCTCCTCGATGCAGCTGGGCTGCCCTGATCCTGGAGGTGAGTTGCGGATGATGTCAATGATGTCTTGGAGGGCTTGGGTGTCGATGCTGGGGGTGTCCTCCTCGTCATCAGTGAAGAGTGGCTAGGACTGCTCTGCAGGAGGTGTTGACGGTGCCCCTGCAATGTGAAGGGGAGATGGTGTATTACAATGTGTCCGCATGTATGTAGCCGCATGGTACAGGTTCACATTCAGACAGCATGGCATTGTACATTGTGACAGTCTGTGGATCAGGGCCATGATCCAGAGTCATTGTGGGTGTGCACTGTGCTCTGCTTGATTGTGCATGTGTGCCATTGTGGCCATCTCCACCCATCACCCCAGTACCTAGTGGTCACTCACCCTGTTGCGGTTGTGTTGTGTCCTGTCGAGCAGTGTCCGGTCCCCCGACTCCGGGCACAGTCTCCACACTGATGACTGTCGACACCAGCTCCTCCATGCCATCCAGCTCCAGCTGTGGCGCTGGGCTCCCACCTCCAGTCTGCATTGCTGCCTTCTGGTTGCCTGCGAGTTTCTCCTTGGTCTTGCGCTTGATGTCAATCCATCGCCTCTTGACCTCGTCCATTGACCTCTTGTGCTGTCCGACGGCATTCACCTTGTCCACGATGTCCCGCCATATTCCATTTTTGGTGCCCAATGACACGTTGGAGGTGACGAACAGTTGTTGATGGTGTTCCATCACCTCCGTGACCAGGATCCTATTCTCCTGCGGACTGAACTTCGTCTTCCTCTTCTTCTTGTCCTTGCCCTTCCCTGTCCCCGAGGTCCCAGGCTGGTCGTCCGGGGTGCTTGTGGGGTTGCGCTCGTCCTCTGCGCCTGCTCCGGCTACCTCCATGGTGCTTGGGTGTTGGTCATTTTGTGTTTGTGTGTTTTTTCTACTTTTATAGTGGTTTTTCCCGCCTGCCATGTGTGTATTGCAGGCCTGGCGCTGCTTATCGCTGATTTCCTCATCGCGCTTTGGCCCATCGCATGTTTTTTCGCGTTGAGGTTTGTGTTTTTATCACAGTCGCGGTTGTTGTATCGCGGACATTGGCCGCGTTTTCGGGGAACTATCGCATGGTACCGCCGTGTTGTGAATTCCACGTTAACATAGGGTTATTTTCCCGCGATAGGCTGCGATGTGTAAAGTTGCGTTAACATTTTTTGGAGATGTTTAGCACACGTTCTTGTGAATATCCCCCACAGAGAGGCTGATTGGCGATGCAGCAAAGAACCAAGTTGTAATTAACCACACCAACACAGTTTTCGATGCAAAATGGTTGATTGGCCACAGATTCTAAGACATTATTGTCCAATCTTACATGAACCACTAGCCATTTACGTGATGGCGGGAGGCCAAAGGTGCAGGTGGACTACAAGGGGGAAGTAAAGTCTTTCTACCCTGAAGAAATTTCCTCCATGGTCCTGACCAAGATGAAAGAGATCTCCAATGCTGTGGCAGCCGTTCCAGCTTACTTCAATGACTCCCAACGACAAGCTACTAAGGATGCAGGCACCATTGCAGGTCTCAATGTGCTTGGAATCATCAATTAACCTACTGCTACTGCTATTGACTTTGGTCTACTCTGACAAAAAGGTTGGCACAGAAAGGAACTTGTGGATCTTTGATCTTGGTGGTAGTACTTTTGATGGCTCCATCCTGACCAATGAAGCTGGTATCTTTTAGGTCAAGTCCACGGCAGGGGATACCCACTTGGGAGGGGAGGACTTTGTCGACTGAATAATAAAAGGAGAAAGGTTTTAAAAAAAGATCTTAAATAAAGAATTCACTGTTTAAGAAAAGTCAAGATGGAGTCTGTGCATTGTGTTATCCATGTGTGACGTAATGATATAACTGTATTCAATTTACTTTTGTACAATATTTGGTGGGTGCTGAGTCATCTTCTTGACTCAAATACAGACAGTTGTCAAGTTTCAAAAGCAGCTTTGTACCTGATTCACAGGAACATGAGCACAAAGTTGCATGTCCAATTTGCAGAACTTTCTCTGGGTATTTCATACACGAAAACCACAAAAGGTGTGTGGATAGAGATCCAATCATGATGCAAAAAAGGTTATTTCTTTAGCATACATTCTGAGTTGCTGACCAGAGAAGACAAAAGTTACACAAGCATTAAGCGTACAACCAATCATAGTGGAAAAAACATCTTGTGATAAAGGACTGAGGCAAGTGTGATGTCCACACGTTCGACAGTTGGGACTATCCAGTGCATCAACAAAGAAGGATTTACACAATACCTGTCCAATCAGTTACAGCCACTTGGTCTCAGCTATATATGATCATTGAATTATGAAATTAGCAAGAGAAGCATAGCAACTGCTTGTCACGTACACTTGAGACTTGGTCATTTCTCAAGGTCTTGCAATTACAGCAAAAGTACAGACAGTTCAATTTCACTTAGAGGCCAGCTGCTGTGTACTCTCTGCAGGCTTGCTCCTATTGATTGTCACAAACTGGAACCCGAAATAAAATTGAATTCTACACCTCCACCAATGACCACTATGGGTGTGTGAGCAACATTCTATCCATCTTGCACTGTCCCCAACTTCTACACTACTTACACTTTCCTCCTTGTGTTCCAAGGTAGCATCTCTTATTTCATTTACTAACACAACTGCAGTGCTCGCTTTGTTGGTGCTTTCCTCAGTCCTCTTTTCATAGGGGCTCAGTCCCCTCCCTGCTCCCAGCATGGTTTTGCATGCCTTATCACCTCCCCTCTGATACTCCCCGTGTGCCTGCGACATCACTAAGCACCTCAGATGCCTCCTTGTGAGGCATGCCGATACCGCACTCGGCCACACCCCTGCATCCTGTCTTATTCTGTAACGCACCCCAGCAACAGTAAATGCCCCTATGCCTTCTTCTAATATAGGTGAGGACGCATATGCTTTCTTACCTGTGTCCACGACTCGCTTACCTTGTAATATCATGGCCAGATGCAGCTTATCTTCACGTATCCCCCTGACCCCATTCCCTCCAGTGCGCAAACTGTATAGAGTCCCTTCGCTAACACTTTCTGGACCTTGGGACGTGTGAGCGAGAATGCAAGCAGTGCTGCTGCTATTCCTAGTGCGGGGA
Source organism: Calotriton arnoldi (assembly GCA_963921515.1). NCBI lineage: Eukaryota > Metazoa > Chordata > Amphibia > Caudata > Salamandridae > Calotriton > Calotriton arnoldi. The sequence goes on from CAWUFW010000977.1 coordinate 2,148,528, forward strand.
AGGGGAGGTTTCATTGAAGAAAAAAAAAATTAACTTACCTGTAGGAGAGTAGGATCTGCTTCTTATAGTTACCCCCACTTTTTGCTGATGTTTCACTGTTTTTCGTCTTAGCCAGACTGAGGCCCTGCTAATCAGGACCCCAGTCTATCTGCTTTCTACTCTAAATTGATTGTATGTACTTTAGGTACACTCCAGATTGGATTCTGGGGTACCCTTGTGAGTCCCTAGTATATGGTATACTATGTACCCAGGGCATAGGTACCCCAGAGGCCTACCAGGGGCTGCAGCATGTATTGTGCCACCCCTGGGAAGCCTTTTAAAATGACACAACAGGTCTGCTACAGCAGCCTGTGTAAGGTGGTGTATCCACCCCTTACTGAGATATAGGTTCCCCATATCTCTCCATATCACTGCACATGTAAACCTATCAGTCACCCCTATGGCAGGCCTTAACAATCCTGAAGGCAGGGTGCTGGGTTTCATGTGAGAGGGTGCCCATGCATGAGCAGAGCTGCTCTGCAGCTTTCGGAATCTTTATTCCGGGGTTGTTTGTGATGCAGCCAGACCATATACTCTTAAGTGCATTATAACCCCGCGGTAAATGCTAACTTGAGAATGGCTGCATGGAAAACTGTCGTGTTTGGTGTCAAACACCTTGGAATCATACCTCCACCCCAGTACTGGGGTGGGAGGTATGATTCCTCCCTTCTAGAGGGAGCAACATGGCATCACCGGTACACCCGGTACCAGCTTAACAGAACCCTGGCATCACATGGATGCTGCAGCCACAGACACGAGTCTGCCCTCCTGCTGCTGGACGAAACTCCGGCAGGGGAGGCCTGGACAATAGGTTTCCTGTCACAGGGAGGTGTGACCACCTCCTAGACAGGCTTTAGTGTATTGGGGCTGAGTGGGTGCACTCTCAGAGTGCTTTGAAGTCTACACTGGGGGCACATTTGGTGTCCCTGTGCATAGTCTAGCTCAAACTGGTTGCAGGGGCACACAGCCCCTGCTGTGGTGCGAAACTGGACAAAGGAAATGGGTGTAGCCACCCCTCTTTCCTGACCCTCCCATAGGTGCGTCCCCAGAGTTTGTCCCACCCCTTCCTTGGGTATAAAGTAGGAAACCCTGACTACAGGACTTTAGATTACACCTGGACTAAACTCTGTTACCAGAAACCAAGTACTTCGACGATCTACACTACGCTGGATGACTGAAGAATCTCCCTTGGAGTAAAGGAGTTACTCCCCTGCAAGGCAGGCACCTTTAACGCAACTGACCGGTTGACACCTCCGATGCTCCTGCGGACTCCGAAGAATATTGCCACACAGGAGGTGGGTTTTCCGAGGTCTCTGAGGTTGATCTGTGCCCACAGCAAGTCTGAGGCCCGTATCCCTCGTGGAGACCGTGCAACCCGAACCCCTGGACACAGGGCCCATTTGCAGAAGCATCAGCTTTCCGGCAACCCCTGAGGCTGAGCTTTGGGTTATTTGTAGCCCTGACCCCGAGCAGTAACTGCACCGAAGATTGCAGGCCTACACTCAACGAGTGTTCCGTGGGCCGCCATTTTGTGATTCCTCTCGAGGTCCCTTTGCGATCCCTGGTCCATTGACCTGTGGGTCCCCAAGAAGGCAACTCAAACTTTTATTGGGCTTCTCTGGTTGCTCCAGACGTGCCCTGACTCTACATCGCTTGGGGAGTCCCTAGGACCTTGCTGGTCCGCACAGAAGCATCTTTTCTCTTCCTGCGTGGGTTGCTGTTGCCAAGGCTTGTTGTGGTCAATCTGATTACCGATACCCCAGCACTCGACATCCTTTATGGGACAGCTCGAATCCAGCTCCTGGTCGTCATCGACATCGCCGGGACCCCGTGGCTGCAGAGTCAAGCTTCACCTCTTCGCACCTGAAGCACCCGACATCGGTGGGCATTCGATTGCTCCGCTCCTGGTCACTGGCTAGTGACCCAGACTCTGTCCCCTCTGCTTTCAGGTTCTTCACATCTTCGATCCAGGCTTGGATCCACCTGGACACTTTTCTTCTTCACGGCAGCAGCATTTTGCAGCAGATCGCCATTGAAAACGACGACGATTCCCGACACCCTTTGACACCTATGCACCCGGCTTCCCTGGGTGAGGTAACTCGAGTACTCCGGTGCTCACGTGGGTGTTGGCCCTAGAACCCCTTAAGTCTAAAGGGGTTTGCTGAAAGTCCTCTCCTAAGTGTCCTTTATCTTTAAAATTCCAACCGCGACTTTCCACATTGAATCCGACGGCGCTCGCGGCTCTGTTCTCACACTGCACACGTCCCCCGTGGGTCTCCTGTGTCACTACCTTGGGTGGTTCCTTGGGGTCCCAGCGATTCTACGTGCTCTAGGCACTGTGTCTAGTCAAGTCGTGGTTCTTATACCACTTTCTTAGTATATGGTGCTATTTATTGTCGTTTTAATACTGTGATATTCTGTATCTTGAACTCTAATCTCATAAAGAGATTAGTAGTTAGTGTTTAGAAATAAATACATATATTTTATATATATATACCTTGTGTGGTTCTCCTTTCATTTAGTTATTCAAGAGGTTATAATCTGGTAAACCAAGCTGCTTTACTCTCCTTCGAGACTTAGCCTGAAGGCTGCTCTCCATAGCTACCACTAGGATAGCTTTCAATAAAGGTTGTCTTTAAACCTATCATCAATAAGGGTCGTTTGGACTGGTGCAAGGTGCCCACTATAACTAGTGGACAGCATATGCCAGGCCAACTTCTCACATTGGTGTGCAGCGGTTGGATTCAAGCTTGCTATTGCTTTACCAGATAATCTCTTTGAAGTGACTAACTGAAAACCACTATAGGTACATAGGTACATATAAATCAAGTTTAGAATACAGTAAGTTCTACTGAACTTAGAGTTGTGTGTCAAGGGCTTAGCACACCCTTTCTACAACTCAAGAGAGTTTCAGTTCCCACTAGAGTAGGTAGGTGTATACACCACACCACACTAGAATGTCTTCAAGGCCTGAAGTCAGTGACTCCTTGCTCACTAGGTATGTCAATCTCACATTCCAGGAATTGAGAAATATGTGTACCTGTAGGAGACTGAAAACAGGGAGACATGCAAGCACTCAACGCCTCATAGAGGCTTTGCTGTTAGATGACCTCAGAAAGACACCAGGGTCTGATGAGGCAGGCAAGTTGGGTGGGGCAGTAGAAGAGGAAAGGCCAGGTAGTGAAAACTACTATGACCCAGACTCTGATGCTGGCCAGGGGGATCAAAATGATTCCCACCTGGAAAATCCAATTCTTCCTGAAGGTGAGGAAGGAGACCCCAGTGGGGTTCTCTTTACCCCACCTGGAAGGGTTAATAGTCTACCAAGAAGATCAAGATCTCCTTCTCAGGAATCTAATCATTCTGGTACTTCTATAGGGTCCTCTGCTTCTCATAAAAGGGCATCCTCTTATGAGAAGAAATGCCAACTGCTTGAGTTTGAGAAAGCTAAGCTAAGAATCAAGAGAGAGCAATTGGCCTTAGACAGGAAATCCCTGGAGCTTCAGAAAGCTTCACAGAAGCTGGGACTAGGGTCCCATGGTGGCAGCAGCAGTGTCCCTAGAGGTAGAGATCATACTCATGACCATAGGAACCTGAACAAGATTGTCCCTCCCTACCAGAGTGGGGATGACATCCACAAATGGATAACTGCACTGGAGAGGGCCTGTAAGGTACAGAGGGTCCCTCAGGAGCAGTGGGCAGCAATCTTGTGGCTCTCCTTTGCAGACAAAGGTAGAGACAAGCTCCTCACTGTAAGAGAAGAGGATGCTGACAATTACAAAGTCCTGAAGAGTGCTCTGATTGAAGGGTTTGGCCTAACCACTGAACAATACAGGTTAAAGTTCAGAGATACCCAAAAGGCACAGACTCAGGACTGGGTTGACTTTGTTGATTGTGCTACTAAGGCTCTGGAAGGCTGGTTACTTGGCAGTAAGGTGTGTGATTTCAAAGGATTGTATAATTTAATCATGAGAGAGCAGATCCTTAATAACTGTCAAAATCAACTGTTGCATCAGTACCTGGTGGACTCTGATCTGACCTCTCCCCAAGAATTGGGTCAGAAGGCAGACAAGTGGGTCAGAACCAGGGTGAGGCAGAAGGTTCAGAACCAAGGTGGTGACTCTAAGAAGCAAGCTTCTCAGAACTCTGATAAGGGTGGGGAGAAGGGTAAAGACCAGAAGTCTTCTCAAGGGCCCCAAAAATCTGCATCTGGTGGGGAGTCCCAATCTAACAAAGGAAAAGGCCAAAAGAAACCATGGTGTAAAATCTGTAAGCAGAAACCCCATTGGACTAGTGATTGTACAAAGACCAAAGACTCAACTCCAGCCACCATTGCCCCTAAGGCAACTGTTCCCCCTAGTTCAGCTCCAAGTGGTGGTGTTCCAAATAAGGGTGTAGTAGGGTTGACCCTGGGATCTGAGATGGACTCTGGCCTAGTCAGAGTTCCCACTCAGGCTGTACTGGTCTGTGATGGAGGCATGGATATGTCCTCCTATGTGAGTCCCAGTAATCCGGGCAAATACAGACAGCAGCCCTTAATTAATGGAAGAGAGGCTTTGGCATTCAGGGACACAGGAGCAAGTGTCACAATGGTGACAAAAGATCTTGTAGCCCCTGAGCAGATCATACTTGGTGAAATGTACCAAGTGACCAATGCTAGCAATGTCAGGACAGACCATTCCCTGGCAGTTGTTAATTTCTCCTGGGGAGGGGTAACTGGCCCTAAGAAGGTTGTGGTAAGTGCAGACCTTCCTGTTGAATGCTTGCTTGGAAATGATTTGGAAAGCTCAGCTTGGGCTGAAGTTGAGCTCAGGACCCATGCAGAAATGTTGGGCATCCCTGCAGATGTGTTTGCTATGACCAGGTCACAGGCAAAAATGTCTAAAACTGAACAGGCCCTGGATTCTGGAAGAATGGACCAGGTGCCTCCCAAGAGGAGGAGCAGTAGGGTTAAGGCAGTGTCTTCCCCCTGCCTCAGAATGCAGATCAGTCTCTTGAGGAGATGATCTCAGTCCTGAAGAAGGAACTGTCCCAGAGGAGCTTGAGCCTGATCAGGTTGAGTTCTTGGGGACAGGGGGCCCTTCCAGGGCAGATCTGAGCCAGGAGCAACTGAGCTGCCCCTCTCTTGAACCCCTCAGACAGCAAGCTGCTGCTGAGGCTGCTGGGAGTGCTAGTGGTACCCATAGGATCTATTGGGATGATGGACTCCTTTACTCAGAGTGTAGAGACCCCAAGCCTGGAGCCACCAGGAGGTTGGTTATACCTCTGAAGTTTAGGAGCTTCCTATTGACCCTAGCACATGATATCCCATTGGCAGGTCACCTAGGCCAAAACAAGACTTGGGACAGAATTGTCCCTCACTTTCATTGGCCTCATATGTCTGAAGACACCAAGGAGTTTTGTCGCTCCTGTGTTACCTGTCAAGCCAGTGGTAAGGCAGGTAGCACTACAAAGGCCCCCTGATACCACTACCTGTGGTGGGGGTTCCCTTTGAGAGGGTAGGGATTGACATTGTTGGTCCCCTAGACCCTCAAACAGCATCTGGGCACAGATTTATCCTGGTGGTGGTGGACCATGTCACTAGGTACCGAGAAGCAATTCCCCTCAGGACCACCACAGCTCCTGTGGTGGCAAGGGCCCTCCTGGGAATCTTTTCCAGGGTGGGTTTTCCTAAGGAGGTAGTATCAGACAGAGGTGCAAACTTCATGTCTAGTTACTTGACTGCTATGTGGAAGGAGTGTGGAGTAAATTATAAATTTACCACCCCTTATCACCCACAATGCAATGGTTTAGTTGAAAGGTTCAACAAAACCTTGAAGGGCATGATTAAAGGTCTCCCAGAAAAGCTTAGGCGCAGATGGGACATACTTTTGCCCTGCCTTCTCTTTGCCTACAGAGAGGTTCCACAGAAGGGGGTTGGTTACAGCCCATTTGAGCTTCTGTTTGGACATCCAGTTAGGGGTCCATTGTGTCTAGTGAAGGAGGGATGGGAGTTACCTCTCAAACCCCTAAACAGGATATTGTGGACTACGTACTTGGTCTCCGCTCCCGGATGGCTGAGTACATGAAGAAGGCAACTAAAAACCTTGAGGCTAGCCAGGAATTACAAAAAGCCTGGCATGACCAAAAGGCTGTGTTGACTGTTTATCAGCCAGGACAGAAAGTATGGGTGTTGGAGCCTGTGGCCCCAGCAGCCCTCCAAGACAAGTGGAGTGGCCCCCATACAATTGTTGAACAGAAGGGAGAGGTTACCTATCTGGTGGACCTTGGAACTCCCAGGAGCCCCCACAGGGTGCTTCATGTCAACAGACTGAAACCATATGTTGACAGGGCAGACATGGGCTTGCTCATGGCTAGTGATGAGGGACAGGAGGAAGAGAGTGATTCACTCCCTGACCTGCTCTCTCAGAACCCTGATGATGGATCAATAGATGGTGTAGCCTTGGCAGGCAGCCTCACTGGCCAGCAGCAAACTGATTGCAGAAAGGTTCTCAATCAGTTCAGACATACGTTCTCTCTGACTCCAAGTCAGACTACCTGGTGCACTCATGAAGTGGACACTGGGGACAGTCTGCCTGTTAAAAATAAGATTTACAGGCAACCTGACCATGTCAGGGACTGCATCAGGACTGAAGTCCAGAAGATGTTGGATTTGGGTGTGATTGAGCCCTCAGATAGCCCTTGGGCTAGTCCAGTGGTCTTAGTGCCTAAACCTCACACCCAGGGTGGTAAGAGAGAGATGAGGTTTTGTGTAGACTACAGAGGTCTCAATGCAGTCACTAGGACTGATGCCCATCCCATACCTAGGGCAGATGAGCTCATAGACACTTTGGCCTCAGCCAAGTTTCTCAGCACATTTGACCTGACAGCTGGCTACTGGCAAATCAGATTAGCTGAGGATGCAAAAGCCAAAACAGCATTTTCTACCCCTAGTGGGCACTACCAATTTGTGGTGATGCCCTTTGGTTTGAAAAATGCATCTGCCACTTTTCAAAGGTTGGTGAACAAAGTCCTTACAGGCCTGGAAGCCTATAGTGCAGCATATCTAGATGATATTGCTGTCTTTAGCTCCACCTGGGAGGATCACCTGGTCCACCTGAGAAATGTTTTGGAGGCCCTGCAGAAAGCAGGCCTAACTATCAAGGCCACCAAGTGCCAGATAGGGCAGAGTCAGGTTGTGTACCTGGGCCACCTTGTGGATGGAGGCCAGGTTCAACCATTGCAGAGCAAAATCCAGACCATCATGGACTGGGTTGCTCCAACCACCCAGACTTAGGTCAGAGCTTTCTTGGGCCTGACTGGGTACTATAGAAGATTTGTCAAAGGTTATGGATCCATAGTGACCCCTTTGAATGACTTAACTTCTAAAAGGATGCCAAAGACAGTTCAGTGGACAGTTAGCTGTCAAAAGGCATTTGATGACCTGAAGCAGGCCATGTGCACTGCTCCCATTCTGCAAAGTCCTGATTACTCCAAGCAATTCATTGTCCAAACAGATGCATCTGAGTTGGGGGTAGGGGCTGTGTTATCACAATTGAATGATGAAGGTCAGGATCAAGCCAGTAGCTTTTATTAGCAGAAGGTTGACCCCCAGAGAGAAACGTTGGTCAGCCGTTGAGAGGGAGGCCTTTGCTGTGGTTTGGGCCTTGAAGAAGCTGAGGCCATACTTGTTTGGCACTCACTTCATTGTTCAGACAGACCACAAGCCCCTCTTATGGCTAAAACAGATGAAGGATGAAAACCCCAAACTTTTGAGGTGGTCCATTTCCCTACAGGGGATGGACTATACAGTGGAACATAGACCTGGGAGTAACCATGCCAATGCAGATGGACTCTCCAGATATTTCCACTTAGAACATGAAGACTCAACTGGTCAAGGTTAGTTTAATGTCCTGACGTTTGGGGGGGTTGTGTAGGAGAGTAGGATCTGCTTCTTATAGTTACCCCACTTTTTGCTGATGTTTCACTGTTTTTCGACTTAGCCAGACTGAGGCCCTGCTAATCAGGACCCCAGTCTAACTGCTTTCTACTCTAAATTGATTGTATGTACTTTAGGTACACTCCAGATTGGATTCTGGGGTACCCTTGTGAGTCCCTAGTATATGGCATACTATGTACCCAGGGCATAGGTACCCCAGAGGCCTACCAGGGGCTACAGCATGTATTGTGCCACCCCTGGGAAGCCTTTTAAAATGACACAACAGGTCTGCTACAGCAGCCTGTGTAAGGTGGTGTATCCACCCCTTACTGAGATATAGGTTCCCTATATCTCTCCATATCACTGCACATGTAAACCTATCAGTCACCCCTATGGCAGGCCTTAACAATCTTGAAGGCAGGGTGCTGGGTTTCATGTGAGAGGGTGCCCATGCATGAGCAGAGCCCCTCTGCAGCTTTCGGAATCTTTATTCCGGGGTTGTTTGGGATGCAGCCAGACCATATACTCTTAAGTGCATTATAACCCCGCGGTAAATGCTAACTTGAGAATGGCTGCATGGAAAACTGTCGTGTTTGGTGTCAAACACCTTGGAATCATACCTCCCACCCCAGTACTGGGGTGGGAGGTATGATTCCTCCCTTCTAGAGAGAGCAACATGGCATCACCGGTACACCCGGTACCAGCTTAACAGAACCCTGGCATCACAAAATGGATGCTGCAGCCACAGACACGAGTCTGCCCTCCTGCTGGTGGACGAAACTCCGGCAGGGGAGGCCTGGACAATAGGTTTCCTGTCACAGGGAGGTGTGACCACCTCCCAGACAGGCTTTAGTGTATTGGGGCTGGGTGGGTGCACTCTCAGAGTGCTTTGAAGTCTGCACTGGGGGCACATTTGGTGTCCCTGTGCATAGTCCAGCTCAAACCGGTTGCAGGGGCACACAGCCCCTGCTCTGGTGCGAAACTGGACAAAGGAAATGGGTGTAGCCACCCCTCTTTCCTGACCCTCCCATAGGTGGGTCCCCAGAGTTTGTCCCACCCCTTCCTTGGGTATAAAGTAGGAAACCCTGACTACAGGACTTTAGATTACACCTGGACTAAACTCTGTTACCAGAAACCAAGTACTTCGACGATCTACACTATGCTGGATGACTGAAGAATCTCCCTTGGAGTAAAGGAGTTACTCCCCTGCAAGGCAGGCACCTTTAACGCAACTGACCGGTTGGCATCTCCGAAGCTCCTGTGGACTCCGAAGAATATTACCACACAGGAGGTGGGTTTTCCAAGGTCTCTGAGGTTGATCTGTGCCCACAGAAAGTCTGAGACCCGTATCCCTCGTGGAGATCGTGCACCCAAACCCCTGGACACCGCAACCATTTGCAGAAGCATCAGCTTTCCGGCGACCCCTGAGGCTGAGCTTTGGGTTACTTGTAGCCCTGACCCCGAGCAGTAATTGCCCCGAAGATTGCAGGCCTACACTCAACGAGTGTTCCGTGGGCCACCATTTTGTGATTCCTCTTGAGATCCCTTTGCGATCCCTGGTCCGTTGACCTGTGGGTCCCCAAGAAGGCAACTCTAACTTTTATTGGGCTTCCCTGGTTGCTCCAGATGTGCTCTGACTCCGCATCGCTTGGGGAGTCCCCAGGACCTTGCTGGTCCGCACAGAAGCATCTTTTCTCTTCCTGCGTGGTTGCTGTTGCCAAGGCTTGTTGTGGTCATTCCGATCACCGACACCCCAGCACTTGACATCCTTTGTGGGACAGCTCGAATCCGGCTCCTGGTTGTCGTCGACGTCTCCGGGACCCCGTGGATGCAGAGTCAAGCTTCACCTCTTCGCACCTGAAGTACCCGACATCGGTGGGCATTCGATTGCTCCGCTCCTGGTCACTGGCTAGTGACCCAGACTCTGTCCCCTCTGCTTTCAGGTCTTCACATCTTCGATCCAGGCTTGGATCCACCCGGACACTTTTCTTCTTCACGGCAGCAGCACTTTGCAGCAGATCGCCATTGAAAACGACGATTGCCGACACCCTTTGACACCTATGCACCCGGCTTCCCTGGGTGAGGTAACTCGAGTACTCCGGTGCTCACGTGGGTGTTGGCCCTAGAACCCCTTAAGTCTAAAGGGGTTTGCTGAAAGTCCTCTCCTAAGTGTCCTTTATCTTTAAAATTCCAACCGCGACTTTCCGCATTGAATCCTACGGCGCTCGCGTCTGTGTTCTCACACTGCACACGTCTCCCGTGGGTCTTCTGTGTCACTACCTTGGGTGGTTCCTTGGGGTCCCATCGATTCTACGTGCTCTAGGCACTGTGTCTAGTCAAGTCGTGGTTCTTATACCACTTTCTTAGTATATGGTTTGGTCCCCCCCCTGGGGCCCAGTGTATATTGTGCTATTTATTGTCGTTTTAATACTGTGATATTGTGTATCTTGAACTCTAATCTCATAAAGAGATTAGTAGTTAGTGTTTAGAAATAAATACATATATTTTATATATATACCTTGTCTGGTTCTCCTTTCATTTAGTTATTCAAGAGGTTATAATCTGGTAAACCAAGCTGCTTTACACTCCTTCAAGACTTAGCCTGAAGGCTGCTCTCCATAGCTACCACTAGGATAGCGTTCAATAAAGGTTGTCTTTAAACCTATCATCAATAAGGGTCGTTTGGACTGGTGCAAGGTGCCCACTATAACTAGTGGACAGCATATGCCAGGCCAACTTCTCACATTACCTTCGCCGGCCCGGTCCAGTCCCGCGTCGTCTCTGCTCCGCACAGGAAGCAGGCAGCCTCCCTCCATCTCCCCTAAGCCAATCACAGCGCTTCAATGGCAGCGTTGTGATTGGTCGGGACGCCGACCACACAGGCGTCTATGGGGAGGGCATTTTCTCCATGTAGGCTGCATGCAGCCTACATGGAGAAAAGGCAGAGTGCGTATGACTGGTTTGGTCGGCCCTGGGGCCGACCAAACAGTCAGCGCCCTCAGAGTGGGCAAGCCACTCCTCCCCTGCCCCTAGAGCAGGACCGCCCATCTGCCCGCCCCCAACCAAACCCTTCTGCTTTCTCGCAGTGCGAGAAGCAGAAACATAAAATGGTATTTATAATACCATTTTATGTTTCTGCTTCTCGCACTGCGAGACAGACCCCCCAGGATATTGCGGCATGGATTAGCGATTTTTGCGGCACAAATATTGAAATTTTGCGGCACAAATATGGATATTTTGCAGAATTTTTGCTCACTTTATTTTGCTCTGCTTTTAGTACCCCCTGGCCAGTAGGCCCGAAACTACATAAAATAAAGGGGGCCCCTGTGTGCCCCATGGGTGGCGGGCCGGAGATTTAATTAAAAAATACTGCCCCCTGGGCCCGCTGCCTTCCTGTGGATGGCAGGCCTGAAACTGCATAAAAAAATACCCTGTTGGGCCTGCCTTGTGACCCGTGGACGGCGGGCCGAAAACCACATTATAAAATGCCCCCCTGGGACCACTGTGTGCCCCGTGGGCAGCGGGCCCTAAATTCAATTTAAAAATATTGGCCCCTGGGTCCACCTGTTGCCCCATGGGCATACCAGTAGATGGCACTAAAAGAAGGAGCTGTTGTGTGAAAATACTTTTTAGGCTTCCCCAATTAGACAACTCGTGCTCTGTTTGTTGCAAAATGTATTGTTGGTTTACAGTGGTTTGGAGCCCAACCATTGCTTACCATTTGTTACCTTCACTGTCACTCTCATTTGCTTGCTTCTTATTCGTTGGCGTGTATGGGCTTTCCTTCCTCTCCTGATGTTTGTCCCTCTCCTGGAGCATGGACACATTACCTGTGTCATTCCACTGCTCCCTTTTCAGTCAGTACTTTTTTCTATATGTTGAATCACTGTACGAGAGTGCGTGTGTTTCCAGCTGTCTCTCCCTTGTACTTCTGCCTCTGGTCTTTCGACACCTGCGTACTTCTCCCCCTATTCCACGTTGCACTCTCTCTCATCCATTTGCTCCCCCATGTTCCTCTCTGTCCGTTTGCTTTCTCACACCTGTGCCCTCCTTGTTTCTTCCCCCATCTGCACCCTCTGTGTTGCTTCTTCCCCTCCATCCTGTTGCTTCCCCAGCCCTCTGTTTCCACGCCCCCTATTGCTCCACCGCAAATTTTTTCTTTGTGTTTACGGATCCAAATTGAATTGGCAACAAAAAGACAAAAAAGCACTCACGTCATTTAGTGGGCATGAACATGCTTGGTGCATGTGACTACAAAAGGACGCGTCCAATTGCATCATAGTTTTTTGTTTGTTTTTTGAAAGCCATGCTGCACAACATCGGGAATGCTGTGCAGCATGACTAGAATCATTGGCAAGGCCAATAGGGCCCAAAGACAAGAGCTACTGGCTTTGCAAATGCTTGTTTCATATTTAGAGGTAAGTGCTACTGCCAAAATTACATTTTCGATCGACGTCGCAAAGTCTTTTGACGGGATGGTTGCAGCTCCTATATTTTCATGTAACCTAGCATTTTGCATTTAGCTGTGGTACCCCTGGCGCACTGTGCCAGTTTGTGTCACAGTGCACCTATCAAAAAGTAAGCCATGGAGCAGACCAGGATAGTGCACCCTATTATCATAGCAGCGCCCTCAGAGCAGCCATGAACTTGAGCCTTCCCTGGGGCAGTGCATTCAGTGAAAGACGGAGTGGCTTATTCCAAGCCACTCCGCATTTCACAGTACAAGCAGCAGCTGCCTGCATTTTAAAGAGGGGCGACAGTGATTCTCCTGCAGGTGGGTGCAATGAGTGACTGCCCCCACCTGCCAGGGGGGTTCATCGGACCGCCTTTGCTTATTCCAGTGGGCTGCCCCCCGGGGGCTCACTGACAGTGCCCCATGTTTTTGTTGTGCACTGTCATTATGCCTCCTGAGGGCCTGTCTGCCTTTGTGCATGCGTCTGTAATAGAGCGTAGACAGAGAGGCAAAGTGATTCTCTCATTTGCATGGGCCCACGTCCCCATGCAAATGAAGGAAACCCCTCTCAAGATAGCACTGGCACTACATGTGCGCCAGCTTTCTCAGTATTACACAAGGGGCCGCAGAAGCTTCTCTGGCCTCTTCTTTAATTTCATAGTGTCTTGTCTGCGCACAAAGCGGGTGCACTAGCCCGATGTGCCCCCGGGGCACTATGCATAATACAGTCTCAGATGTGCAACCATCTGATTTTATTATCTGCCCATACCGGAACCTGTGTTTATTGTGCAATGTATACTCTTTGGGCCTCATTTATGAGCAAGTCACACAGTGCAGCACAGCAAGTCACCTTGCTGCATTGCGTGACAGGGAAAGGGCAGAATGCACCGTATTTTAAGGCGATATGGCGCATTCCTGCCCTTCCCTGTTGTGGGCAGTACCTTGAGAAGCATTTATCACCAGCAGTTCCTGATCCAACTGTAGAAGGGTAACAGGCAATTGATAGTCAGTAGTCCTACCTGGGATGCACAATGGAATTACTGGTTGCTCCACAGTCCCATTACTAGCAGAAGCTGCACACATCAGAGCTTTACTCAGAAGTTGTTGATGTCCTACTGGTGCCTGCCCTGGTGAAATCTTAAAATAGGTCCTGGAGGTAATTGCACCTTACTTCAAAAACACATCAAGTCACACGAGACCATGAAAAGCCATATGCAAATTGCTGTTGGTCCTGCTCCAATAAGATTAGCCCTGCTTGAACTGACAGGCCAGGTCCTCTTCAGATGGAAGCCCAATCATCCCAGACCAGTCTCAGCCTACACGGGCCTCTTCAGTGCAGCTTTACAAAAAAAAAAATGCTTTATTTAAAAAGCAATCTCAGACATAGTTGTCTGCTGACCCCAGCAGGCCACCATCCCTGTGAGTGCAGGTCATTCCCAATGGGTTGCAAAACGAGACCTACCTCATGAATATTAATGAGGTAGGTCTATTTGCAACCGACAGGGAATCGCAAAATGTGTCTAAGACACATTTGTACATGGGTGTTTGCGATTTCCTAATTACAAATCGCAATTCGCAATTGGGAAATCACAAACTGACTTTTTTGTACATCTGGCCCTTAGAAACTTAAAACTCATACTTAGGAGTTACTGGTTTTAGCTCGCCTTTAGCCTTGCAGTATAAATTAATTGCTTCGACGGTTTACTGAAATTGTTGAATTTATTAACATCTTGAGACAAGTTCTCTCATCTCCGGGGATCTTTCAGTCCAGAATCCTGAAAATAAACAGCAGAAATGGCAAGGCTAACAGAGTGCCCCATTCACAGACTGGCAAGAAGCACATAGGCAAGGAAACAGACGTGGACTCTAGCATTACCCTTCAGATTACCACTACGAATCCTGTAATTGCGAGCGGTCTTGCACGTGCCCACTCCATCCCACTGTACATAGGACTGATGGCAGGCAATGGGGCTATTCCACATATGAAATGATGGAAAGGCAAAGGAGCAGAGGCAGAGCCAGTGGTCACTGCCCTTAGTGCCCCCCTATTATCCTTCTCAGGGGCATATTCACAAGGATCTACCGCCCATTTATCTCCACCTTAACGCATCAAAAGTGGAGATAGATTTAACGCCCCATTCACAAGCGGGTGCAAACTGCAGACATCGCCAGTATTCCCGCGATAACTGCCCCAAAATTTATCTCCACGGCAGACACCACCGACTAACCCGAATGAGATGCAGAGTAGGCGTTCCCGTGCAAAAACTCATGAAAAAACCACAACACCACTTTCACAACGAACTGCCAGATCTGCGATGCGAGTCAAAACCACGCGATAAGCCGCGTTAGCAGCAGGTATTTAACACCTGCCTCTTGCTGGTGTAAAGCCGGACGACTACCTGCAGTAGGCAACGGAGCCCTGCACACAGCCACACCGAAGAACAACCGACGCCATGGAGCTACTCATCATGCAGCTCGGAGCCCCAACAGGGCCACAACACCCACCGCTTCCACCCCCAGGACCGCCACCACCCCCAGGACCCGGACCCGCAACCCCCCGGACCACCACAGAGGCAGCGCAGAGTAAGACAGCGGACCTACCAAAAACGCACCAGTCTCACAGACCTAACGCCCGAGGAAGTCATTGCCCACTACAGGCTCAAAAGGACAACCATCATCCGCATCATGACCCACATCGCCCACAGGTTGACGGTCCCAACCCATCGGAGAACCAACATCCCTCCGCAGTCAAAGCTGCTGGCTGTGCTGCACACGTTGGCCTCTGGTACCTTCCAACTAACAACTGCCAGAGTCGGAGGAGTCTCACAGCCAGCCCTATCAAAGTGCATCACACCTGTCCTGGATGCCATCATCAACTTCATACCCCAGTACCTTCACTTCCCCCACACTGCGCAGGAACAGCTGGAGACCAAGCAAGGCTTCTACGTCTTTGCTAGCTTCCCACACGTGTTGGGGGCCATTGACTGCACACATGTCCCACTTGTGCCCCCTGCGGATACTGCACACCACTACCGCAACAGAAAGCACACGCATTCCATCAATGTGCAGGCAATAGTGGACCACCGGGGAATGTTCACCAATGTCATCGCAAACTACCCAGGCAGTGTGTACGATTCCTACATCTTCCGACAGTCCATCATCAACCAGCGCTTCCAGGATGGCATCTATGGAACTGGACTGCTCGTTGGTAAGTGCCAAATCAACACACCACACACCTCAAAGCCACCATCACACAACGCACAACTGTGGGAATGCACACGTGACCAAACCACATACAACATGCCCACCTACCAGACACGACAACACAACTCCATGGTGATCCTGGGCTTCCCCTGCACACAATACAGCTATATCATGGCACCACAGCCACACAACAGCTGAACGTGTGGAGATGCGGAATGCCGCCATGTGCGAAGGATGCAAGTGACCCGTGAATGGGAATGTACACAACGACAAGTGAGGCGTGAATGGGAATGTACACAACGACAAGTGAGGCATGAATGTGCTGGACAGACATGGGTATGCAAACCACAGATATGTCCATGCAGACATCAACTGCTGGTGACTGGAGAGTAGTGAACAGTGGACGCAACCATGTCACCCCGTGGGTCAGATCGCGGAAATGTCGCTCGCTGCGTCCCCCCCTGTGTGCATGAGCGTAGTGGGTTGGCCCGGAGTACGCCAGGCCTGCGCAGGGGTGTGGACAAAAACCCCGTGGCGCAGAGCGTGGTTCTCTCCTGGAAAGGCCAACGTCACTGCCAGGGCAGCGCCTCGCAGTCCGACACAAGGCCGACGCTGTGAGCAGCGGGGCCTGCGACCCGGTGCGCCTGCTGCACCCCAGGACGCTGATACCCAGACCAGGTCTGCCCGCCCCAGCGCTCCAAGGCCGCACTGCTCACCTGCCGACACCGTCGTGTGTCAAAGAGGGCCCACCACGTGCCGGTGCTAGCTCCAAGACCCATGCCCGCGACCATGGCGGCCTCCTCAGGCCATCGCTGTCCTCCGTGACACAGGCCCCCAGGGGTCCCCATTCGTTGACATACTCCACCGCTGCAGCCGGGCTACACTGCAGTCCAGCATGTCCCACATCTTGAACTGAGTCATCATTAATCAATGGCAGGGTCCATGCCAGTGTACGCAGGGGGAGGATTGAGAGGGAGATGCGTCACAGTCCGGTGGAAACACGGATCACCGTTACGGAGGAGGTCAACCAGTAGCAAGGACTGACCTGGTGCCACTAACCCTGTGCGCCGTGAGTGACCATCAGCCTCCGGCGGAACATTGTTGGTGTCTGAGCCTGTGGCCTGGGGGTTGTCATCAGCAACGGGCAGGTACGGACTTGGTGTCTGGCATGAGTCTGTGGCATTCATATCCGCCATGTTGCCGGACACAGCTGGCATGTGCCCTCTGCATCATGCCCTGGGGGTACACCTCCCATTCTCCCCCGAGACACTCTGCGGAAGGCACCTCTGATACATACGAGACCCTGCTCTGCCCTCATGACCCTACTCCAGTCTCCCGCAGGTCAGCGTCCCGTGGCGGTAGGCCCGTGTCGGCCGCTGTGCATCCGGGGCCACTAACCCTGTGCGACTCAAGTCATGCTCCCTTGTTGTTCTGACATTGCATTTCTGAGTGCCTGATGACTGTTGGAGTTGTTGCCAGCACCAGCTACTCCCTGAGGGCTGGCTTACACTCACCCCACACACAGCCAGCACAGGCTTCACTGGACTAGTGGGCCTGCCATCACATCATGCCGAACCAAATATTGACTCTTTTCTCTCTGCACTGTCCCAGGTGATCAAGGATATGCACTCTGCCCTTGGATGATGACCCCCTCCGAGACCCGAACACACCCGCCCAGAGGCAGTACAATGCGGCCCACATACGCACCAGGGGCATCGTTGAATGCACATTTGGTGTGTTGAAGTCACGTTTCAGGCGCCTGGACGGCACAGGTGGAAAGCTCCTGTACAGCCCGGACATCGTGTGCAAGATGATCGTTGCATGTTGTGTGTTGCACAACATCTGTGTACGCACCAATGCCCCATGGATCCCAGTTCCAGAAGTACCGGACGATGATGGGGACAATGGGGCAGGTGGCCCACATCCCACTGCAGCTGCGGCAGGAATGGCCCGTAGGAACACCATCATTGCCAATTTCTTCTCATGAGAACGTCACATTGTGGCCGTCCCTGGCAATCATGGGACAGTACAAAATGTCCACAAGCACAGCATGTGTGAATAAAACATATTTGCAGGTTACAGGTTGTACTTGTACATTGTCATGTCACAGTTTCCTGCTGTGCCAGATGTGATTTGCCATGTTGTGCACATTTGCGGCACCAGTTGTGTCCTGTGTTCTGTTGTGGAGGTGTTGCTGTTTGAACCGGGATCTTGTCAATGTCGAGGTGCACTTATACTTATGTGCGTATGCTGCACAGTGGGTGAGTCGCTCCTGCGGCTCTGATTTGTCTGCCACTAATCCCTTTCATGCGGTGTGCCTGTCAGTTCTGTGCTTCCACGGTGCTGAGATGTTGCAGACTTGGGTAACTTGTGCTCTTTGTCGAGTTGTGACTCTTGGGCATGGTTTGTCCGCAGATGTGTCATTGACGTCAGGGGTTGTTTGTGCAGGTAGTTGTGTCCGAGTGTGACCTGCTCGTTTTCGGGTGTTGTCCGCACTCAGCCACCTCAGTGTCGTGCCGTGTACATTGCCATGATGATTGGACTGCAGTCAAGCTACTCGTCATGTGGTGTCTCTTGCATTGTCAGTGTGGCTGACGTATATGCATGTTTGCTGTGTTTCGCACGTGGGCATGTGTTGGTTGTGTGAATGTTGATGTGTTGGGTGGGTGCCCCTTTGGGCACATGGTGCTCGTGGGACTACTTGGTGTTTGTGTGTGTGCTGAAGTGTTCCCGTGGGATCAGGGACATGATCCAGAGTCATTGTGGGTGTGCAGTGTGCCCTGCTTGATTGTGCATGTGTGCCATTGTGCCCATCTCCCCCCGCCCCCCCACTCCCAGGTCGCTACGCACCATGTTGATGTAGTGTTGGGTCATGTTGGGCAGTGTCCAGATCCCCAACTCATGTCACCATCTCCCGACTGGTGACTGTGGCCACCATCTTCTCCATGTCATTCAGCTCCTGGTGTTCTGCTGGCCCCCCTCCTCCGGGGTGCGTTGCTGCTTTCGTGTTGGCAGCGAGTTTCTGCTTGGTTTTGCCATTCACATCAGTCCAGCGCCTCTTGTCCTCTTCCATTGTCCTCCTCTGCCATGCGACGGCATTCACATGGTCCGAGGTGGTGTGCCATCTTTGCCTCTTTGTTGCCAATGACACGTTGGAGGTGACGTACAGTTGGTGGTGGTGTTCTGTCTCATCTGTGGCGATAATCAGGTTTTCCTGGCGACTGTACCCAGTCTTCCTCTTCCTCTTCTCATTGCCCTTCCACGAGCCCTGGATTCCTGGGTGTTCCTCCGTGGGGATTGTGGGGTTCATGTTGTCCTCTGCAGTCGGTCAGGGTGCATCCGTGGTACTCCGCTGTTGATTTCGTTTTTAGTGGCATTTTCCGTACGCTGTTCTTGTGCTTTTTCCCGCATTACGCGTGGGTATTGCTGGCCTCTCGCTGGTTGTCACTGTTTTATCACGTTTGGGTACATCGCGTCTTTTTACGCGTTGGGGTTTGTGTTTTTATCTCCGTCGTGGTGGTTGTATCGCAGACATTGGCCGTGTTTTCGGCGGACTATCGCATGGTACCGCCGTGTTGTGAATTCCACGTTAACACGGGGTTATTTTCCCGCGATAGGCTGCGATGTGTACAGTTGCGTTAACATTTTTTGGAGATGTTTAGCACAGGTTCTTGTGAATATACCCCTCAATGTACTATAGAAAAGATGTGTTGAATGTGTATGCAGTCCGGCGTGCTTTACGCCCCATGAATTTTGTTCACTAAATTAGTGAATTTATCATATGGGGGCTGGGGAGGGGGATAGAGGTCCAGAGCCGTCCCATCTATGTTCAAAGACACATTTTCAAATATATTTCCTGAACTTCTCATTTAAATATTTTATGAGCTTCTCACACCCTCAATCTTCTTCAGTTGCCAAGCATCTCACACCACAAAACCTCTTGCACCACTGTAGCAAACACGCTGTCATATATGCCACTGTGTATGTTCCTGTTATACGACGAAACACAAGGCATACCTCTAACATGGAGGCGCATAACTAAGTGGAAAAGGTCTCCACCGATGCCTGTGTTGTTAAACGGATCTGAAGCCAGTGAAGCAAGATCCTGCATGTTGTGGAGGACTGAGGAGTGAAGATAAACCACAGACCCAGATGTCTGCCTACACATCAGAGGGACACCTGAGCACGACTGCTCAAAAAATGTCATCTGAAAACTGGACCTGGTAGCACATGGTCAGCTGGCCCACCCCTCAGGAAAGCCCACAGGCAACAGAGAGGCTGGAGGACATGGCTAGCTTTGATTGGAGGAAAAAATCTTCTTCGGGAGGGATCGTTTAGCTGATACTCCCTTTCTTGTCGTTCATGGTAAAGTGCCCTGCTTGATGTCAGCGGCTGGACATAGATGTTGGACTTCTTCTTCTCCTGTCCTATCCTTTCTACAAGCCACACTGCCTCCCTTGGGTGTAACACTGGAGCCTTCACAGAATACTCTCTGGAAAGTATTGCCAGACACCATGGAGCTTGCTAGACCCAGGACCAGAGGAGGCAGACCTGCGGCAGGGGTTAATAATCCACCAGTAGGAGCAATCCATGGGTGTTGCAAACACCAGTAAACACATTTAGAGACCCTTTATCAACTGGCAGAACAGGATTTACCTGATAGGAAGTGGCTGGTCCCTGAGCAGGAACCACCTGACACGAAAGTGCTGATTCTACAGTAAGAACCAGTTGTCGGGAAAGGCTGGGTATATAAAAAGAACAACATGATAGGACGTGGCTTGTTTTGTAAATGGACATACTGACATTATGTCCATATAGGGAGGACAATTTACAATGGAGTTTGTGTTTGCTGGCAATGTTGGAATTGTGATCATGTTTGGTGACCATCTTGAAGTGGTATTTCACTCAAGAGGACTTGAACTCGCACTTACTTCCTGCAACTGTGCTGTTTGCCATGCAAAGAAATTGAGAGTAGCTATCTGCTGCTCTCCTTTGTCCTGCAGCTCCAGAACACATCAGCCAAATCTCACATCATCTACAAGAGCAGGGTACTACTTTCATTTTCAGCACATTAAGAGAATGAGGTCAAATGATCTTGTTGTTTCAGGCTCAATGTTTAATGTTTGTTGTTAGGCTATTTCTGCTCCATGGTTTGTGAATAAGTCACCTATGTGGTGTGGCTTTGTGTTAGGCCTTATTATGACTGATTAACTTAACTCTGTCATGCCAGATACTCATTTGGAATAAAGGCTTCAGCTAGTCCAGAACTGGCCCCTTTGCCTGCTCTTCCAGTCTGAAACTGCAGCCTCATCAGCCTCATCTTTACCAGCCAATGTTTCAACTGTTGCAGAGGGAAATCGCCCAGCAGCAGGACAGAGATTAACATCCGAAGTGCATACCTCACAAGAAATTAGGGGCATATTTAATATTATTTCATGTTGCAAGGGACCTTGTTCTGCTGCGTTGCGTGAAAGGGAGAGAGCAGAAATGCTCCATATATACAAACATATGGAGCACTTCCGCTTGCTGCTTTCGCTGGTGCATTGTTTGCTGCTAGTGTCAACGCAGGCACCTTTGCACCACAGTGCAAGGGTGCCTGCATTACAGGCAGGATTGTTTTTGTGCAGGAAGAATACCTTCCTGCACAAAAACAATCCTTAGAGGCATTCTCCTCTTTCCATGTGTGCTGCATAATGCAGCACACATGGATATAAGAATTAACAAGGAGAAATAAAGATACTTCTCGTTGTTACGCTTCTGTCGGGTCGGCACGCCATTTTGGTGCAAACTCAGATTTACAAGTCTTTCTAAATATGGGTTTGCATCAAAATCATGGGTAGATGTATGGGAATGGCCATGCTCCACCCATGTTACGTGTTCTTGCCGCAAAGCAATGCAATGCAGTGCTATGGATTGTGTTGCATTATTTTGTATTTACTAAACCACGCAAAGTAAATGCCAAAAGTGACGCAACTCTGATGCAAAAATCATAGTAAATCTGTTTATTTTATAACACACACACAAACACGCATGTTACAGTATTGTGTTCTGCTTTTACAAATCAGTATTTTCAGTTGTACTAACTAATTCGATAACCTCAGCTGAAATGAAAGAAGACAATTCACAGAATGAATTCTGTTGTTAAATGAAAGACCAGGGCTTGCAAATACGGTTCATAAGAACCAAAGCGAATGTTCTCCTCCCATCCATGCTGACCAGGTTTGCTTTTCCATGTGAGCATCGAAATGATGTAAGAAAGTGGCTCTGTATATACTGAACCAAAGTAAGGTTCAGTGTGCACAGAGTCCACAGTCCCCAGAGGTTTGGCAGAGGCTAAAGTTAGATATAACCTTACTCTCTAAAGTGGTAGCTTGGTCGAGCAGTAAGGCAGTATCAGAGGACAGTGTAAAGCATTTGTTGTACACACTCAGTCAGCAAATGGTCTCACACACTCAAGAACTGAACTCTAGGCCAATGGTTTGTATATAAAAGTATATGCTTGTTTTATTTTAGAACCAACAATAGGTATCAAAATATACTTTCTCAGAATGAGATACTTCAGAGAGATACTTTCAATAGGCAATAGACTTTTGAATGCAATGGTTACAGTTGTTGCAATAGGCAACACCATTTCAAACACAATTTAACATTGAGCTCAATGGGAATTTCCAGTTAAATGCAATAGATTACTTTTTGGATTACTTCTCTTACCACAGGACTGGATCGTAGATTCAGTCCTGGGACATCTCCTGTAAACAGTTGAGTAAAAACGTTTTGGTTACAGTTGTGATTTTTAAGGAATATTATTGTATTTTAAAAGTTGGCACTTAGAAACTTTTTCACATGGAATCACCAATGTAATCCTATGGGAGGAAATTCACGTAGCAGGTAAGTAGTGTTATCGTTACTTTTTCTTACTCAGTGTTGGATCCTGGATCCAGCACTGGTGCATCTCCTGTAAACAATTGAAAGAATGCGTTTACGTCACACAGGCGATTTTTAACGAATATTTGTAAGTTTGCAAAATCGACACTTTGAAACTTTTTCGGCAAAAACCAGGCAATGTTATCCTATGGAAGGAAATTCAAGTTACCGGTAAGTACAGTTATGATTACTTTTCAGGGTCAGTGCTGGGCACCAAGATCCAGCACTGGGATCTCTCCTGATAACAGGTGAGTAAATTCGTTTTCGTAATTCGGTTGATTTTAGATGAATATTTTAAAGTTTCAAAACTCCACACTTAGAAGAATTTTCAAGTGAAACCAGTAAATGTTACCCTATGGAAGAAAAGTGAGTTATCGGCTTTTGGGTAAGTACTCGACTGGCAGAGTTAAGGTTCTGGGCATAGACTCAGGGGTCCCCCAGGGTCAGGTAAGTACAGTTGTTACACCCTCAGCGGCACAGGGGCGGCCGGGTGCAGAGTGAGTAGGCCCAATGTTATCCTATGGACGGCAGGGGGCCTTTGGTTGGTGGCTGCTGGCTAGCAGGCCACTCGGCTGTGGGAGCAAAGCTCCTGGTCACTTACTCAGGGCAAGTGGGGAAGTTGAACAGGGTAGTTGGTGCACCCTCAGCGGCACTGGGGCGGCCGGGTGCAGTGGGCTTTTGGGCCGTCGGGCGCCCAATGGTTTTCAATGGGAAAGCTGCGTGACGAACAAAGACTGCAAGCTCGGGGACGGTGATTCTTCAGGTGCGACCACCACTTCGAGAGGTAAGTTGGGAAGCTGTGGGAAGGGTAGGCACCCAGGAGTTGGGCACAGGAGGCCGTGGGGCGTCGGGTGCAGGGGTGTCTTTAGGCGTCGGAAATCTTACCCTCGGCTGGTCGCGGTTGGAGGGGTCCCTGGTTCTGAGGCTGCAGGCGTCGTCAGGAGCGTCGAGGAGGGTCCTTGGGTGCTGGATTCTGGGTCACAGTCGCCGGGGGGACGTCCTCGTGGTATTTGCCCACTCAGGCACAGGCCGGGATCGGAGGGAGCAGAGGGTGCAGGATTCGCGGTTCCCGGTTGGCACCAGGGGTTGTTGCTTGCTTTGAGCAGTACCACTGCTCTTGGGAGTCCCAAGTAGTTAGAGTCACAAGGCAGTCAGGTCCTCCGGGGTTTGTGAGGTTGCTGACCACTGGAGACGCCGGGGTTTAGCAGGAGCAGGTTCGAGGGTCGACAGGCCGGTAGGGCTGGGGCCAAATCAGTTGGTGTCTTCCTCTTGTGAGCAGCTGCACGGCAGGTCTTCTTGTTCCTTGTTCTTCTTTCTTGTTTCGGAATCTGGAACTAAGGAAGGAAGGTTCAGGATGCCCCTAAATACTAGATTTAGGGGTGTTACAGGTAGGTAAAGGGCAGGGACCAATGGGTCCCTTCCCTGGGGTGGGTACACCCCTATCCTGCCACTCTCCAGTGGGAGGGGGCAGGAGCCTAGTCCCGATTGGGCAGGGCTCCCCATCTTCAAGATGGCGAGAGCCCGGAGATGTGCTTCACCTCGCCTCCCCCACCTGAGGGGTGGGGTTGGCAGAGGCTGGCACACCCCTCTCCTCCCTTGGTGTTTCCCGCCAGTCTTCCCGCCAGAGTGGGGGCTAGAACCAGTGGGGACCAGTTGCTGAGTACAGCAAGTGGTCTGGGGAAGCTCACAAAAGGCGGAATGCCTTTGAAGCTTCCCCCTGCCCATCCTGGGGGGAGGGGGCCTAGCACCTCGCCCAGGACGTGCATTGTTTCAGGCCTGGGAGAGCGGATGGCTCTCTACCCAGGGGTCCAGCAACATGTCTGCTGGGTGGCAGCCTAGGCAGCCCCTCAGACAAGACGTGGATTGTAGGTTAGGCTCAGGGGGCAACTCTAAGTTGCCCTCTGTAGTGCATTTTACATTAAGTCCCACACTGGCATCAGTGTGGGTTTAATGTGCTGAGAAGTTTGATACCAAACTTCTCAGTCTTCAGTGTAGCCATTATGGTGCTGTGGAGTTCGTAATGACAACCTCCCAGCACCATATACTCCTAATGGCATCACTGCACTTACAGTGCCCAGGAATGGCCCTGGGTACCGTAGGGGCACAGGGCTCATGCACCTGTGCCCACACCACTGGCATAGTGCACCCAGTTAGAGGGGTGACTGAGGTATGCCAGGGCAGTGTGTTTGTGGGCATGGCACACAGGGATGTGTGCCATGTCGACTCTCTGTTTAGTTCTGCACCAAGACACTCAGCCTGCAAAGGCAGGGTGTGGGTGTCAGGGTACAGGGCCTCTAAGGGTGGCACAATAAGTGCTGCAGCCCTTAGGGGCCTCCTCTGGTCACAATGCCCTGGGTACCTAGGGTACCATTTACCAGGGACTGACATGTGGCCAGAGGTGCCAATTGGGTTTAGGCTGTAATGCAGTTTTAGGGAAGGAACACAGGCCCTGGGCACCTGCTTGGCAGGAGCCCAGGGCGCACTCAGTCGAAGTACATCAGCAATTCAGCAAAAAGTGGGGGGCATACCATCCAAGAAAGATGGCACTTTCTCACAAATGATCTATAAAATGCTCCGGTTTCTGGAATTTCTCGTAGATGTCAACTCTGCATCTGTAGTCTCAGAGCCTGCCCAGCCAACAGTTACTCGCAGTCCTCGAGAGACCTGCTGTAGTTTGCTGCAGTGTCTGACTGACAGACAATTTATGCGGCTCTGCTCCCGAAGGAGTGATGCAACTGCACAGCTGGCAGGCCTCAGTGCGATCTTCATTCTGAGAGCAAGGCACAGATGACGAGGAGACGCAGAGGCAGGAGACACCCACACACACTTTCCCTTTGATGGGCTAATGCATCATTTGGAAATGTCAAGTACTCACCCTATTTAGATTTTTTTTAACTGGCAAAAAGCAGGCAAATGGAGCGCCCCGCTGACACGTGTGAGGTTGCTTAGCCGCATGTCATACAGTTGACCTCTCTTACTGGACCGCTCCATCCAGTCGGTATGGGTGTTTGGACCATACTTGAAACCTCACCCAGAGGAGACATCTCCTACTGGAGTGCTCCATCCAGTCGGTATGGGTGTTTGGACCCTGCTTGAAACCTCACCCAGAGGAGACTTCTCTTGCTGGAACGCTCCATCCAGTTGGTATGGGTGTTTAGACCCTGCTTGAAACCTCACCCAGAGGAGACTTCTCTTGCTGGAACGCTCCATCCAATTGGTATGGGTGTTTGGACCATACTTGAAACCTCAACCAGAGGAGACCTCTCTTACTGGACCGCTCCTTCCCGTTGGTATGGGTGTTTAGACCCTGCTTGAAACCTCACCCAGAGGAGACTTCTCTTGCTGGAACGCTCCATCCAGTTGGTATGGGTGTTTAGACCCTGCTTGAAACCTCACCCAGAGGAGACTTCTCTTGCTGGAACGCTTCATCCAGTTGGTATGGGTGTTTGGACCATACTTGAAACCTCAACCAGAGGAGACCTCTCTTACTGGACCGCTCTATCCCGTTGGTATGGGTGATAAGACCCTGCTTGAAACCTCACCCAGAGGAGACTTCTCTTACTGGACCGCTCTATCCAGTTGGTATGGGTGTTTAGACCCTGCTTGAACCCTCACCCAGAGGAGACCTCTCTTACTGAACCGCTCCATCCAGTCGGTATGGGTGTTTAGACCCTGCTTGAACCCTCACCCAGAGGAGACCTCTCTTGCTGGAACGCTCCATCCAGTCGGTATGGGTGTTTAGAACCTACTTGAAACCTCACCCAGAGGAGACCTCTCTTACTGGACCGCTCCATCCAGTAGGTATGGGTGTTTGGACCATACTTGAAACCTCACCCAGAGGAGACCTCTCTTACTGGACCGCTCTATCCCGTTGGTATGGGTGATAAGACCCTGCTTGAAACCTCACCCAGAGGAGACTTCTCTTACTGGACCGCTCTATCCAGTTGGTATGGGTGTTTAGACCCTGCTTGAACCCTCACCCAGAGGAGACCTCTCTTACTGAACCGCTCCATCCAGTCGGTATGGGTGTTTGGACCATACTTGAAACCTCACCCAGAGGAGACATCTCCTACTGGAGTGCGCCATCCAGTCGGTATGGGTGTTTAGACCCTGCTTGAAACCTCACCCAGAGGAGACATCTCCTACTGGAGTGCTCCATCCAGTCGGTATGGGTGTTTGGACCCTGCTTGAAACCTCACCCAGAGGAGACTTCTCTTGCTGGAACGCTCCATCCAGTTGGTATGGGTGTTTAGACCCTGCTTGAAACCTCACCCAGAGGAGACTTCTCTTGCTGGAACGCTCCATCCAATTGGTATGGGTGTTTGGACCATACTTGAAACCTCAACCAGAGGAGACCTCTCTTACTGGACCGCTCCTTCCCGTTGGTATGGGTGTTTAGACCCTGCTTGAAACCTCACCCAGAGGAGACTTCTCTTGCTGGAACGCTCCATCCAGTTGGTATGGGTGTTTAGACCCTGCTTGAAACCTCACCCAGAGGAGACTTCTCTTGCTGGAACGCTTCATCCAGTTGGTATGGGTGTTTGGACCATACTTGAAACCTCAACCAGAGGAGACCTCTCTTACTGGACCGCTCTATCCCGTTGGTATGGGTGATAAGACCCTGCTTGAAACCTCACCCAGAGGAGACTTCTCTTACTGGACCGCTCTATCCAGTTGGTATGGGTGTTTAGACCCTGCTTGAACCCTCACCCAGAGGAGACCTCTCTTACTGAACCGCTCCATCCAGTCGGTATGGGTGTTTAGACCCTGCTTGAACCCTCACCCAGAGGAGACCTCTCTTGCTGGAACGCTCCATCCAGTCGGTATGGGTGTTTAGAACCTACTTGAAACCTCACCCAGAGGAGACCTCTCTTACTGGACCGCTCCATCCAGTAGGTATGGGTGTTTGGACCATACTTGAAACCTCACCCAGAGGAGACCTCTCTTACTGGACCGCTCTATCCCGTTGGTATGGGTGATAAGACCCTGCTTGAAACCTCACCCAGAGGAGACTTCTCTTACTGGACCGCTCTATCCAGTTGGTATGGGTGTTTAGACCCTGCTTGAACCCTCACCCAGAGGAGACCTCTCTTACTGAACCGCTCCATCCAGTCGGTATGGGTGTTTGGACCATACTTGAAACCTCACCCAGAGGAGACATCTCCTACTGGAGTGCGCCATCCAGTCGGTATGGGTGTTTAGACCCTGCTTGAAACCTCACCCAGAGGAGACATCTCCTACTGGAGTGCTCCATCCAGTCGGTATGGGTGTTTGGACCCTGCTTGAAACCTCACCCAGAGGAGACTTCTCTTGCTGGAACGCTCCATCCAGTTGGTATGGGTGTTTAGACCCTGCTTGAAACCTCACCCAGAGGAGAGCTCTCTTACTGGACCACTCCATCCAGTCGGTATGGGTGTTTAGACCCTGCTTGAAACCTCACCTAGAAGAGACATCTCCTCCTGGACCGCTCCATCCAGTCGGTATGGGTGTTTGGACCCTGCTTGAAACCTCGCCCAGAGGAGACATCTCCTACTGGACCGCTTCATCCAGTAGGTATGGGTGTTTGGACCATACTTGAAACCTCAACCAGAGGAGACCTCTCTTACTGGACCGCTCTATCCCGTTGGTATGGGTGATAAGACCCTGCTTGAAACCTCACCCAGAGGAGACTTCTCTTACTGGACCGCTCTATCCAGTTGGTATGGGTGTTTAGACCCTGCTTGAACCCTCACCCAGAGGAGACCTCTCTTACTGAACCGCTCCATCCAGTCGGTATGGGTGTTTAGACCCTGCTTGAAACCTCACCCAGAGGAGACTTCTCTTGCTGGAACGCTCCATCCAGTCGGTATGGGTGTTTAGAACCTACTTGAAACCTCACCCAGAGGAGACCTCTCTTACTGGACCGCTCCATCCAGTAGGTATGGGTGTTTGGACCGTACTTGAAACCTCACCCAGAGGAGACATCTCCTACTGGAGTGCGCCATCCAGTCGGTATGGGTGTTTAGACCCTGCTTGAAACCTCACCCAGAGGAGACATCTCCTACTAGAGTGCTCCATCCAGTCGGTATGGGTGTTTGGACCCTGCTTGAAACCTCACCCAGAGGAGACTTCTCTTGCTGGAACGCTCCATCCAGTTGGTATGGGTGTTTAGACCCTGCTTGAAACCTCACACAGAGGAGAGCTCTCTTACTGGACCGCTCCATCCAGTCGGTATGGGTGTTTAGACCCTGCTTGAAACCTCACCTAGAAGAGACATCTCCTCCTGGACCGCTCCATCCAGTCGGTATGGGTGTTTGGACCCTGCTTGAAACCTCGCCCAGAGGAGACATCTTCTACTGGACTGCTTCATCCAGTAGGTATGGGTGTTTGGACCATACTTGAAACCTCAACCAGAGGAGACCTCTCTTACTGGACCGGTCTATCCCGTTGGTATGGGTGATAAGACCGTGCTTGAACCCTCACCCAGAGGAGACCTCTCTTACTGGACCGCTCCATCCAGTTGGTATGGGTGTTTGGACCCTGCTTGAAACCTCACCCAGAAGAGACATCTCCTACTGGACCGCTCCGTCCAGTTGGTATGGGTGTTTGGACCATACTTGAAACCTCACCCAGAAGAGACATCTCCTTCTGGACCGCTCCGTCCAGTTGGTATGGGTGTTTAGACCCTGCTTGAAACCTCACCCAGAAGAGACTTCTCTTGCTGGACCGCTCCGTCCAGTTGGTATGGGTGTTTGGACCCTGCTTGAAACCTCACCCAGAAAAGACCTCTCTTACTGGACCGCTCCGTCCAGTTGGTATGGGTGTTTAGACCCTGCTTGAAACCTCACCCAGAGGAGACCTCTCTTGCTGGACCGCTCCGTCCAGTTGGTATGGGTGTTTGGACCTTACTTGAAACCTCACCCAGAGGAGACCTCTCTTGCTGGAGCGCTCTATCCCGTTGGTATGGGTGTTTCGACCCTGCTTGAAACTTCACCCAGAGGAGACATCTCTTGCTGGACCACTCCATCCAGTTGGTATGGGTGTTTAGACCCTGCTTGAACCCTCACCCAGGGGAGATCTGGCACCACGGTATGCATGAGCCATCCAGCACTGTCTGTTGTTTTTCTACTGTCAGCAAGTGGCCTGCGGGGGAGGCTCCATGTCTATGTTTATTGCTGTTACAATGAAAACAGTTGTGAAGGGATGAAAATTCTTACACTGGCCAGCTGTGACATCCTGCCATTTGTCACTACGTTTAGACCAGCCATCTGTGAGCACACTGTTGATGTTCCATGTGTCTTTTGTGTTGCTCTCACAGTGGAGTGCAACATTCTGCTGAACTGGGGATGTACACAGAGTGTGCTGTAACCCATTGCAGAGGGTGTCTACAGCGCACTTACCAGCCTTTGGAGAAAATGATCATTAGTGGCATAAAAACTGGGCCTTTAGGGCTAGTCTATTACATTTGACTTGACATCAGAACAAGCTCTATGGTACCAGCTTGTTAAGATATCTCATTGATACACCCCGTCTTTCTTCTTCTCCAAGGCTGAGCCTAAAAGCTAGGCCATCAGAACAGCTCTGCTACTGGGATGAGCATCCATACTGGCCTGGAGAGGTGCAAGACCCAGCTGTCTGGATCTGTTTGGAGGACGACGCAAGGAATTCACCCTCCACTGGAATACGAGAGTTTGCAGCAACAAGGCTTTATCCAAGGTTCAAGACTGTGCTTGGACCAATGAAGAACTTCTCTTGGTGGCTCAGAGTCTTCAACCGGAAGCGTTCGGATAGAATGAGCCATAGTTCCAAATCGACCTCTGTAGCCCTAACAAAGAACAGAGAGCCTTGACCTCAGTGACTTTATTGAAACCTTATGCAACTTACCCAATGCCCAACCAGCTTAGTAGATAAGACAAATGGTAATAAAAATAGATGATAACCACATTAACCCTTGCAGAATAGGCAGCAGTTGAACTCCAGGGATGATCAGCTGAAACCTTCATAACATCCTTGGGCTCTAGGGAAGTAGAACACCCCTTACTATAAAGTTCAGAAATAACTGTAAAATGCTAGAATTATTCTTTTCAACGACAAAGCATGTGGTAACACACCTATGTTCATTTTCTTTTGTCCTCTTTTGTAATAAGCCATTACCAATATATTGATTCTTTCTCTCTGTGCCATATTTCTCTCTCTATAAAGTCTTGATCCTGGAACCAGCAGCAGCCTGTCATTAAGGGCGGAGAGGTCCTGCCCCTCCACCTTTTTTCAAGGCATGAAGAGTATCAGGTTGAGCAAAGATCAGCCTGCCAGACATTCATTATGTTTCGGTCACACTCAGGCACTGTACAAGCACGAAATGCGTAGGGGCCTGGCTGCCTGAGCTAAAATTGCCGGGCTGAAGATTTCACAGCCCCGTGGGGGTGACCTCTCCAATCTGGTAAAGTCTCATGTGAGCCTCCCCCTCATAAACTCGAACCTGGGTGCTTAAGTTTAAAGCCATGAAGTGCCCAGAGCAGAGTGTCCATAAGTGATGCTCATCACAGAGTGGGGTGGGGTGAGCAAGTCTCACTAACCCCATCCCACTATGTGTTGAGCAAGTCAGCTAATGAGGAGAGGTGGCCATCCAAATCCACCAGGAACCACATGGCTTCTCTCCTACCACCTGAGAGGCGGTCATAGGTTTTATTTTGTTTTAATGTTTGGTGCAGATGTGTGTGTGTGTGTATGTATGAATATTTGTGTGTTTATGTGTGAATGCTTTGAATGGATGTGTGCTTGTATGTCCTGGGTGTGAATATATGTGTTAAAAAGACTGTATGTGTGTGCCTGCCACACCTTTACTGCACATTACGGGCTGCCACTACCTACAACTAAACTCACGTTTTACTGTCATTGTCTATTTGATAGTATAAATGCTACAATGGTTCAGGTTCACAATTCGAAAACAAAACATTTACAACTTTAAATGGTTCAGCAAGATCACATTAAGAAACATCATGAAATGATTCAGTACCCTTAAACAATTATTTTCAAACGCCTTCTTTGGCAAAAAATAAGAGGAAGCATTGTGTTATCTGTTTTTTGTAATTGTACAAATCTGTCTTTGAATATAGTGTTTTCTTGTTCACTATTTATGTTTGTACTTTAATTCGTCCTTTATTATTGACATATGTTTGTGTAACCGTTTGAGCACCTTCTGTATTTTTTGTATATATTTTTATTTATGAAAAATATAATCTTTGGTAATATATGGTTAAGGGCACTGAATCATTTCATGATTTTTCTTACATTTGATCTTGCTGAACCATTTAAAGTTGTAAATGTTTTGTTTTCGAATTGTGAACCTGAACCATTGTAGCATTTATACTGTTTATTAGCCCCAGGTTTGGATTACAGGGCTGCCCCTGTTTGTTGGAATCATTGTCTATTTGATGTCATTTGGAACCCAGCAGTGGACAAAACCCAGACATCTACAGCTACTCATTTATAAATCTATATATTACATAGTTGCCTTTATGTAGCGGATTGTTAGCATTCTAGTCTGCAGGTGTGCTTGGATGGAATAATGCGTGCCCATCAGCAGTGTTCCAAAGTCATGCATGAGGAACAGGGTTGTGATGTTACCTTGGATCCGTTGCTGCTCCATAGTGTGTGGTGAATAGAAAAGAGTGAAAAACAGAACCTATAAGATTAAAGATGGTAGTGCGTGGATGACTAGTGTGTGAATGTAGTGTGGCCTTTGTTGGAAGTGTTATGGTTTCCTGCATGTATGGCAGAAGCTGTTTAGGCTGCAAGTATTTAGCTGCACCTATGAGTGGAGTGGAGCAAAGGAGAATGAGAGAGATCATGAGGTTGTGCAGACTGAAACAAGGTCGATTTATAGAGTCTGTGTGTGTGTTATAATAAGTCCTGTGTCTTCAAAACCAAGTAATGGTAATTGATTCTGTCTGTTTGTTGTGTGATCATGTTGCTATTTGTTAATTTGTTTTAGCTTATAAAGCCCTAGATATCTGACACTGTTTATATACAGCTGAGCTGCTCGTTTTTACCTAGTTTTATTTTGTTGTTAGTGTTACACATTTGTTGGTTTCAATTGGGGTAGGATATAGGGGAAGGCCATCCACATTTTTCTCGGTGCACTTTATTTCACATGTATTCTCATTTCCTGGATAGAGGGGGATGAACACAGGCTCACAATTCCAAATGCGCCCAGTAGCAGCAATTAATTATTAATGTCCAGCTAACTACTCACTTTTATGAAAAAAGATAACTATATTACTTAACTGGTATTAACAGAAAGGTAAATTCAAAATTCAAAACAACTTCCACAGTTCCCCTGAGATCTGGGCTCTAGTGTTTCCTAGGCAGTGCCCAGTGTTCCACTCCCTCCTCTCTCTAGCGGTAGCGGTGATTCCCCATACGCAATGGTCAACATCCAAGGTAAGCCACACTAGTAGTCCGAGTCTCAAGAGTTCCACTCTGACTTTGTCTTATATTCAAAAGTATTCCAGCTCAGAAGCGCTATCTAGCAAGTGGGGTCAACTGGCTTGAAATCAGTCTTACCAGCACCTGCAGGCTCAGAGCGACCTAAGTTCTTGAGCGCGCACCCTCCGTGGGCACTGGAGCGACAGTGGCTGGTCTTAGCAAGGAGGCAGGCTCTGGTGCTCCAGGCTCCAGAGCAGGTGGTCTTGAATTCCCTGGGTGATGTCCCCTTGCCCAGCTGGGAGACTAGCAGGCCTTGGTCCCCAGTCCTGGTCACAGCAGAAGTCTTGCAGCTTCTCCTCCTCACACAGCCCAATCGACTGCTTGATAGATGAGAATTTTTGGGTTCTCAAGCTCCCCTGCTAATAGTCCATTTTGAGACACTAAATGTGATTTAGAGTCTTAGGGCCTGATTTAGATCTCAGCGATGGAGATCCCGTCCGCCAAAATATAAATGAATCAGTCAACACTTGAAAAGTGCGCAGCTGCTTCAAGCAGAAGCTTCCAGGCGCTCAAGCAAACAATAAGGCCAGTCGGACAACATTGACACTAGACACTGCCAAAAAGCCAGGTCTTAACTTATTTTTTGAAAGAAGTCAGAGATTCTACTCTGTGCAGGTCGTAGGTAAGACTGTTCCAGAGTTTGGCAGTGAGAACAGTAAAAAAAAAACTGCCCCTATGGTGGGACTTCAAGAATTTAGGGATCCATAGGAGGTGGCTGTTGTTGGATCGAAGTAGCCTTTCTTGGGAGTATGGGGCCAGTCTGTTTGTCAAGTAGCGTGGGTCCTCACCATGGAAAGCTCTGATGGTCAGCATCAGAACTTTAAATCCCATACTATATATTAGGACATATTTTGGCGGATGGGATATCTGTCACAGTTGTGATGGAGTAACCCATCCACCGAGATCTAAATCAGGCGCTGAGTCTTTGAAGTTTATGTGGTGGGTTTACTTCCTTTTGAAATGCCCACTCCTCTACTCTCTTTTCCTCCAATAAGCAGTTTGTCAGAGCTGTAGCAACTCCAAAGCTGATAGCCCCACAACATAGGACATGGGAGTGACTAGAGTTCACACCTGAATGTGTAGCCAGTGATATGTGTATCAAAAGGTTAGCCCAGAACCTCAGCCCCACTCTTTATGATTCTCTTATCTGTCCCATCTCCATCTTGAGATGTGTCCAGGAACCCTCCTTGTGACCTCTCTATGAATCAAAGAGCACTCTTTGAAGTGTACTGGGGTGGAGCCTGGCTCTCCCTCTATCCAGTGTGTTCCATCCAGCTTTCAAGAATGCAGCAATACACAAATCTGTCTGTGGGGATTCCTCTACCTCCTCTCCTCATGTTTCACCATGCAGCCCTGGGTCTCCCAAAATGGAACTCAGAGTCCTCCATGTATTGTACCCTTTACAGGCACACATACACCCAGCATATGTATTCAACATACACCCACAGCACTGGATCCTTCATGTACAGCACCACTCATAGGCACATATACACCCAGCACGTGTATTCAACATAAACATACTGAACAGCACTACATCGTTTATGTATTGTACCACTCACAGGCACACGCACACCCAGCACATGCATTTAACATGCACATACTGCACAGTACTCCATTATCCTTGTATGATGCCATTCACAGGCACATATACATACAGCAAATGTATTCCACGCAGGTTTGTTGCTCTTTTTCACTGCTGGTCTGGGCGTACTTATGGCCGCCGCAATACGAGGCTCTTCTGATTGTAACGACTGGAGTGGACTTTGACTCCATTCGTCCAGGGGTGACGCCGGTAGCTATACACTACTGTCTTCTGACTCCTTAGAACTACCTTTTGTTCAGATTTTTATGGACGTACGCCATCTACAAATTAATATGTGCATTCCGGTGCGGGGGATATTTTGAATGCAATCACAAATCTGCATGTTCGGATCCTTCTGATTATTTAATAACGTAGTACTCCGTCAGATATCTGTGGGGGAGTTATTACAGACAACAGACGTCAGTCGGAATATTATACCGACACTATATAGGGACATTTACGTGCTCCGGCCGGAATTTGACATTATATTCTCTACAACCTTGGGTTGACCATCGCCTTGATTCTGAAAGTGGGACTTGTTCGATACGGAAATCTCTTGCCCTGATGAAGTTCCTTTAAAAGGAACGAAACGCGTTGGCTGTTGTCCTGTTTTAACCTAAAGAAGAATAAAGACATATTGATTATTGTGACTTCATCCCTGGTGCTGCCTCCATTTTTTAATTTTTAATTTTATTCCATCTTGAGATGTGTCCAGGAACCCTCCTTGTGACCTCTCTATGAATCAAAGAGCACTCTTTGAAGTGTACTGGGGTGGAGCATGGCTCTCCCTCTATCCAGTGTGTTCCATCCAGCTTTCAAGAATGCAGCAATACACAAATCTGTCTGTGGGGATTCCTCTACCTCCTCTCCTCATGTTTCACCATGCAGCCCTGGGTCTCCCAAAATGGAACTCAGAGTCCTCCATGTATTGTACCCTTTACAGGCACACATACACCCAGCATATGTATTCAACATACACCCACAGCACTGGATCCTTCATGTACAGCACCACTCATAGGCACATATACACCCAGCACGTGTATTCAACATAAACATACTGAACAGCACTACATCGTTTATGTATTGTACCACTCACAGGCACACGCACACCCAGCACATGCATTTAACATGCACATACTGCACAGTACTCCATTATCCTTGTATGATGCCATTCACAGGCACATATACATACAGCAAATGTATTCCACGCATGCACTGCGCAGCACTACACACATTGTCGATGTTGACCAAGGGGTGAGTTAAGTACAGAGCTGCAGAACTTTGAGTGAGACTGTAGGCCTCACTCCAGCAACACAGGTAGAAGGACCTGTTCACTCCTACTGATCACTACATGGAATGCTGCCACCACCGCTCTCATGCTGCTTAGCTCCTGGTAAAGACAGTAGCTTTTCACCACTATGAGGGTAATTATTTGGGCGCCCCTCTCGGTCCAACAAGACTGCAATCCATGAGACTGACCCATGTCATAGCGAACACGCATGATCCGTGTTTGCTTATGACAACAAAAATCAGCATTAGGGATCCAGACATCAGTACAGTTGGAGCACTTAGGGCAGGGGTGCACGTCCATTACCATGTAAAGGTCTTTTCCATCCCAACAGTGGGCATTTTTTTTTTTTTTTGGGTTAGTGCTCTCATTTCGTAACCCATGTACAGGCTGAAGGCGGCTTCACTAAAACACCCACTTGAGCGTATCTAATACTAGACTACCCAATTAATTTGTCACTCTATTACTTTGGCACTCTTTTATCTGTTTAATCTGTTTCAACTAATTTTTAACTGTTTTATCTGTTTTAATGATAAAGTTTGATATGTGACACTGCTATTTGTTAATTTGTTTTAGCTTATAAGCTCCTGGATAGCTGACACTTTTTATATACAGCTGTACTATTTGTTACCACCCAGTTTTAATATTTTCTGAGTGTTACACATTTGTTAACATAAATTTTAATAAGGCATAGGGAAAGGGACATTTATTTCAAGCCAATTCTGGTTTCCGATTATTTTTTGGCCTGTACCCAGTTAAGGTGGCCATTTTGGGTTTACTTGGGTTAACACTCTAGAGGGGCGGAGCCAGCTGCCATGATGTAGGCAGCTAGGAGCCGGAGCTCTTCATTAACCCACAGCCCCTGACTGCCTCAGACGCCCACACCTGATACTCCCTGCCGGTGCGGAAGTCTCCACTGCTCAGGAGTCTCGGGGGCGCTTGCAGGGGCGGCATGGAGTCCAGATGGTGCTGTGGGGCCCGGAGAGTGAAAGTGCTCGCATGCAGGAGGCCACTCCCAAGAGGGCACGTAGTTGCAACCGGACTGTGGGGGCCTGTAACTGCACATGGAGTGGACCCTGCAGGGGATATAATTACCCCCTGTCGCAGTGTGGAGGCCTGGTGCCCACTTTGCCCCCAAGGTACTACTGAGGAAGCCTCTTCGGGAGCTGGCCAGAGACGGTGGGCCCCTCCCCTACTGCCCTAAACCTCAGAGTATAGAAAGCCTGCATCGGCGGGAAAGAGGACCGCTTTCCCCTGTCCACTGCGCCCACCTATACCCTGGAGAAGGCAATCTGCACCCCCTTGGATCCCTGGAAGAGGACTTGCTTGCTTCAACTGACAACTGTAGATGAGACACCTAGATTTCCTGCCCGATGGCCTGTGGGGGCACCTGTTCCTTGCTGTGAGGCGCCTCTCCAGGCCAACTGAGGAACGTGATGGGAGGATGGGGTGTCATGCATCGGAACCCCCTTTGGACTCGAGGGATTCCAGGATACCCAGGCAGACGCATGGTGTGGCCCGAAGGCTGGCTTGAGCGGGGGGGGCCTGAGTCTGAGGCCCCTCTCCCATCTCCCCCTTAGCCGGACACGCTTGCTGGTTGGCGGGGGCATCGTAACCACCCCCAAGAGGAGCTCAATAACTGGCCTGAGTGTCCATTGGGAAGCGGCGAGAGCAACATTTTGACGCTCCCTGGGGAAGCAGACCCTAGCTGCCTGCGCTGTTCACTTGCTGCCCCTTGCCCAACCCCTCTCCCTCTTGCCTTGTTGGCGAATGGGCCACTCACAACGTCACAAGGATGAAGCCCCACCTGGTGGCTCCCAGGAAGGGGATCAAGCAAGGCATTGGGGGGAGAGCGCCTCCACCATGGACTCTCAGCTGGACAAGCACTTAGTGGTGATTGATGCTACAGGACAGCGCCTGGAGGGCAAAATTTACTCCATTGTAGTTGAACTGGGCCTGCACCGGGAGGGTTCCATGAAAGTGGCTGGGAGAGTATCAGCCTTAGAGGCAGTGGTCCAGACCTTTGAACCTGAGGCACAAGCCACAGCACATTGCCTAACTGATCTGGAGGCACAAACGTGGCGGTTGGCCGTGTGGCTGGACGAGCAGTATGGAAGGACTTGTCGTAACAGCATCAAGGTTGTTGATCTGCCCAAGGGAGTAGAGGGAAATGCTATGCTCGATTATCTATAGGACTGGCTTCAGGAGGCAGTGGTGCCCGAGGGTCTTTCTAAATGTTATGCTTTGGACCGAGCACACAGGCTTCCCCTCTTAAACCCGGGGCCCCACCCCGACAGGTGGTGGCCCAGCTTCTCCATTTTTGGGATACAGATTTTCTCCTCCGGCAGACCCAACTGCACAGCCCCTTAACAGTGAATGCAAGGGTTTCGCTGTATCCTGACAGCGTGCTTCATTCCTGTCCATCAAGCGTCGCCTTAGAGAACTGGACCTGCTGTACTCTCTGCTCTTCCGGGCTCGCTTGAGAATACAGGAAGAGGACAAGACCCAAATCTTTGTTGATCCTTCTGCAGCATGGGACTAGCTGGAGAGCTATGACGTGGGCTCAACACGCCTGGATCATGCGGCCCCTCATCAATCGAACCGTTGAAGACGCGGATGGTCTAAACGCTGGGAACCAAACCGTCCCACTAAGGAACAAGCGGCTGAGGAACGAATTAGAGCAGTTGAGGTGGTGGCTTTTATGCGCTCAAGTTTCGGCTCCCCCCACCTGGACGCCCAATCCTTGAGGAACTCTACCTCGAGCTCGGTGGACTCAGTAATACAAGGGCTGGGCCACATCCTGCAGGGGGTTACCCCTGGCTCGGCAGATGACATTGTTTGATTCCTCGATAGGCAACGGCTCTTGTCTACTTTGATCAGTGGTGTGGTGTGGTAATGGGGGTTAAATTCCCGAAGTCATAGGACTATATACAGACTCTGTATCCTACAGTTGTTCAGGGGTACTGGGCGTGAGCGAGGGGGGTCTACTCCTCATGCTGCCTCTTTTACAGTATTATGTCCTTTACTTTTACTGGTTTGGCTGGTCTTTGGCCCTGCTCATCTGCTGTTTGGTCCGGGTCATTGGGCCTTGTTTGCTAGACATATTGCCTTTCTATATTTGTTTGGACAGGATGTATACATGTCTCACTCCGTGGGAGGTTGCGGGGGTGGTCTTGCGGTCGTTATTGGGGGATTCTTTTTGTTGGCATTATGTATGATGTGTTTTTGGCAGGTGTAGTTGCTGTGTGGCTTGGTACCTGGAGATGCAGCAGGGCGACAGATGTGGGGATACTGTGTCCATGGGGTCTATGTTTGTTACTGGGATGGCTGATCACCTCTAACTAATATCCTGGAATGTAATGGGTTTGGAAGGGCCCTCCAAGCGATATAATGTGCTAGTGTACTTGAGGAGGAGAGGGACGCATGTCGCTTTCTTGCAAGAGAACCACCTGATGGCCGCAGAGGGCAGAGCACTACACAAGAGGTGGAGGGGACAACTATACTACACAACTTATTCCGCATTTGCAAGGGGGGCCCTTATCTGGATTAGGCCTGGGGTGCCATTCCTACTACACAAGTCCGTTGTTGACCTGGAGGGTAGGTTTGTACTGGTGCTGGGACGGCTGGATGGTAAGGATTTGGAAGTTCTCAATGTATATGCTTCCAACACTGACCAGGACCCTTCTTGGACAGTCTGACAAGCCTCCTCCCATCCTTGCTCTTTTATGCCCGAATAGTGGTGGCGATTTTAATTGTATTGCTGACACCAGCATGGACAGATCCTACCCCCCACTATGCACAACGCTGGTGATTAAACTGATGGATTCTTTTTACAGCCAGGTACAACCCTGGGGACTAACATTGTTGGAGGGTAAGAAACCCAGCGGCCAGAGTCTACTCATACCACTCTAGCGTGCATGACCATGGGTGCGATAGGACAAGGTGCTTGGCTGCCCTGAGGTAGGCGACAGGGTAATAGATGTACACAGATGTACTCTGATCAGCTGTGTACCTTTTAGTGGTCCCCTCATAAGTCCAGTATCCTATCTTGGAGGCTGGACCCTGCATTGTTGGAGGACCCGATGTTCAGGTCCGCACTACTCAAGAAAATCACTGATTATTGGGCTGATAATGAGGGCTCACAACATCGGTTGGGATAGAATGGGACACATTTAAGGTGGTTATACGCGGTGACTGCATTGCTAATAAGACTGTGGTGTGTGCTCAACTACACTCTGAGATACTATACATAAAAGGGTAGACCCAATGGTACTGGGACAATTAGCATTACAATATAGAATGATCCCAGTAGACTAGAACTAACCGGACATTATATAAAGCATTGTAATCGCATCAAATTAGCAACACTACAAAACGAAAATACGTAGCAAGTGTTATTTAATCACACTGCTGCATAGAAAAAATGCATTGTACATATATCAAAATTCAAGTCAGTACACAAATAGGTGCGCAAAAGGACAGGGAAAAGGGGGTGGAGGGGTAAGTGATTCTCGTGAGGATAAGAGATTGTGAAGGAAGTATGGAAATCGTGAATGCATAAAAAGCCCAATTCAAATAAATTCTGGCCTAAATATTTTGCCAGTGGTACATGAATTATTCATTGATTCAAATAGCTAGACCACATTTGTGAAACACAATTGAGTATTCTCTGTTGTTTCTAGGGGCTGGCACAAAGGAAAGTGTCGACGTTTCGACCCCAAGGTATATCGTAGGCCAATTAACACCTTACACAGAGGTCTTCCTCAGGACTGTGATGAAGGCAGGGCACCTAAAATCAAAGTCAAACACCATTGGTACTAAAAAACGGGAGACAGATAAGATAACCACTAGCAAGGCCAATACGGTCCTTAAGTTTACCATAATGAGTCCTACAATGAGGGCTCCGATGTAAGAAAAACGGGCACACTGGCTCCAAAATGTGTAGAGCGACACCAACACCTGAAAAAATAAGGTGTCGTGATGAGAAGCCACAATTATATACTACAGGTCAATGTAATTTATTTACATAGTTTCTAGAAGGGCGGTAGTGGGAAAGTGCAGCACTTACACAAAACGCGGAAGCTTCCGGCGTGTCCCTTCCAAACAGCAAAATTAATGAAGTAAATAAATTCCTGCCCCAAATATAACGGCTAGGAACAATTCAGCAGACGTATCTGAAAAATAAAGTATGGAGGACGGAGTCACCAACCAAGCATCAACTTAAAAGTCGGCGTAAACCAATAGAGTACAACACGCAATGTCATTACCTGCTCTAATATAAATGTTCAAGGCGCACATGGCACCGTATCTGTAAGAAAGAGTAAAAAGTGCAGCGGGGTCACAAGCGAGTAACATGAGATGGTTTACTCAGAATTATGGAGGCTAGGTCTTGAATCACTCACCGTTCTTCGGTGAAGAATCACCTCAATGGGAGAGCGGTGCTGAATCTAGAACAAAGAATGGGCTAGGGATTATGCGGAGTTAAAAATACAGAAACACTACCCCCATAATCTTTAAACAAAGAGGGGCCCCGGGCGGTGGTTTATGAGGGTAGGGAGAGTGAACTTACCGCTACGCGCTGGCCCCATTTGCAATGTAGGAAGGAGGGAACCGAGCCGTCAGCTCATCCTCCGTTATATAGACCTAATCGTCATCACTCGTCATGAGATGACGTACCGGTAGCAGACGCTAGATGCTGCCCACGTAGCGTCACGGCAATATGATAAACAGGGACAATAGACTCGAAAAAAATGCGAGTCAACCCGCAAATACTGGAGAAAAATAGTTACTCTCGAGTAAAAATCGAAAGAGTGGGAGAAGGTGACCCCGGGTGTAGAGGCTTTACTGGTGTCACCAGGGAGCTGGAAAAATCTAGTTATCTAAATGCAGGGAGAGGAGACTGTTGAGGAATTTAGCCATTGAAGCGATCATGTCGGAAAACACAAAGGAGCATTTGCCATCGATAGCCTACTCATAGTCAATGTTCCTCATTTTAGACTAAAAAACACACAGAGAAGTATTTAGACAACGTTAATACATAGAACACTGATCACAGTGTTACCAAGGCAATATATATCTTTTTGGGCCAATGTCACAGTAATTCACATGAACAACATAGG
This sequence comes from Calotriton arnoldi, assembly GCA_963921515.1. NCBI lineage: Eukaryota > Metazoa > Chordata > Amphibia > Caudata > Salamandridae > Calotriton > Calotriton arnoldi. The sequence continues at coordinate 2,190,522 of CAWUFW010000977.1, forward strand.
TGCACACGATTATAGGTGCAAAAAGTCACAGTAAAACATTATAGGTGGTTCTGTGAATGGGCACTCGGTCGCCGCTTTTCTAGTACATGGTAATGACAATGAACCACAGTAACCACCGTTAGAACTCGTTCAATTGACAAATCAGTGCTCCTTAGCAGTACAGTATACATGTAATAGCGGAGATGGAAATAGCCCAATCTTAATCAGATGTTAAACATGCTAGCTGCGCATTACTTGAGTCAAGTTCATTTAGGCCATTCAGTACAGAGTCAAAACGGGTCATCCACTTACATTCCCTTACATTAAGGATTGATACAATGTTACCCCCTCTGGGTCCCAGAGTGGCCTTTTCAAGGACTATCCATTGGAAGTCATCAGCGGTATGAGCAGCACTCTTAAAGTGTTCCACTAATGGCGCCCCTTGTACATCACATCTTATTCTACTACAGTGCTGTAGTATTCACGTTTTAATCTTCTGTTGTGTCTGACCCACATAGATGAGACCACATGGGCAGATGATTCCATAAATAACGTTGTTCGTGTTGCAATTGGTGAATGTCTGTAGCTCTATTTGATGGTGTTTGTAGGTGAATTTCTTTGTTTGAATAGTCATCCTGCAGGCCTTGCAATGGCCACATTTATAGTGCCCCACCGTCACAGGCAGATTCCAGAGTGTTTGTAAGGATGGTGTTGCTGGGTTGTCGAGGAAGGAACGGACTACATGGTCTTTGACACTGTTCGCTCTCTTGAATGAGTGCATGGGTGGATTAGGTTGTGCAATGTCATCCGAGATTAATGACCAGTGTTTATTGATGACCTTCTTAACAGCATTGCTTTGAGTACTAAATGTGGTCACACAGATCATCCTCTCCAAGGCTCGATCACTCTTGTCCTTAACAGCTAGTAAGGCTTCTCGGGGGCTATACCAAGCTCTCTTCTGCGCTCTTTTAACAAGCCGTCGTGGGTATCCTCTCTCAAGAAGTCGATGGCTTAGGACGTCAGATTCCGTCATGTAGTCTATTCTTCTGGAGCAATTCCTACGGATACGTAAGAACTGGCCTACCGGTAAATTGTCCCTCAGGCCCCGCGGGTGATGGCTGCTGTAGCGCAAGAGTGAATTTCGCTCAGCTGGTTTGCGGTATAGGGTGGTGTGAAGTTTACTATCTTCATGGAAGATTGTGATATCTAGAAAGTCAATTCTGTTTCTGTCCGACTGCATCGTAAATTGAATATCATTATTCTGCTTGTTGAGCCACTCGTGAAATAAGATTAGGTCCTCAGCAGTTCCAGTCCATATCATGAGCACATCATCTATATATCTTCTCCACTCAGTCACTTTATTGTGGTAAGTATTGTTCAGATTATCGATGAAGGTGCGTTCAAAATCATCCATGAAGATGATGGCCAGGTCCGGCGCAAAGGCTGCCCCCATGGCCACTCCCTTGGTCTGTAAGTAGAAGCTTCCTTGGAAAAGGAAGAAGTTCTTCATTATGGCAATCGATAACAGTGCAATGATGAATTCTGTTGGCACCGCCATCGGTGCTGGTCTTCTATCAAGTGCACTGCGGGTGACTTCCAGTGCCAGTAGCTGTGGAATACTCGTGTAGAGGGAGACTATATCACATGTCACCAATAGTTGTTCTTCAGGGTCAAATGGAAGTTCGTCAATAATACCAATCGTTTGGAGAGTATCTCGCAGATATGTCTTTGTTCCTTCCGCGATGGGCTTGAGGAAGTAATCAATGTATTTACTCAAGGGCTCCAAGATAGACCCGCATCCAGACACGATGGGCCTTCCAGGCGGGTTGGACATGTCTTTGTGGATCTTGGGCAGTGTATATATGGTAGGGAGTCGTGGATCCTTCTGGTTGAGGTAGTGAAATTCATGCTCGGTTAGGAAGCCTTGTTCATGGCCCTCCTTGGTTATTGACAGAATTTCTAATGCCAAATCCTTAGAAGGGTCAGCTCGCAATTTGCAATAGCTGACGCCATCCTGCAGTTGATTCATGATTTCCAATTTGTATTTATTCAGGTCTTGCACAACGATGGCACCGCCTTTGTCGGCGGGCTTGATGACAATGTCTTTGTTGTTCCTTAGTGACATTAACGCTTCTTTCTCCATTTTGGTGACATTGATAATGGTGTGTTTCCGTGTCTCAAGTATTCTGGAGACCTCTTTAAGCACAATATTCTCATATGCCAAGATCTGACTGGTCATAGAGTTGGATGAGGGCACAAAGGTCGAAGGGACTCGTAATCCTGTTTGTGATGTTCTGAGTGGTGCTATTGAGTGCTTGAAGAAGTATCGCAGGCGGATTTTCCGAAAAAATCTAAGAAGCTCAGTCTTCAATGTAAAGCGATTGGGATACGCTGTTGGCACAAATTATAATCCCTTATTGAGGATCTTCTCTTCATCATCTTTCAAAACATAGGATGAAATGTTCACGACAGGTTTTTGTTGGCTGATCACCACCTGTAGACTTTCCGTCGTGTTGCAATCTCCCCGTGGCTCTCTGGTGGGAAGCGTACTGGTTTCTGTACTCTGCCTCTGCCTCTCTCCCAGGTTGTGCCAGTTTGTATATGGCCCCTTGGTGGTCCTCTGGGCCAAAAGCCTCCACGGCCCCTCGGAGGTCTCCGTTGGCCCTCGCCTAAAAAAGGCGGGGGTCCTTGAGGTTGGTGCCAGCTTTCTTGGTAACCGTAATCAGAACTCGGACCAGCCTGTTCGTTCTCGCTGTCTGTGCTATAGGAAGATTCAGAAAATGTGGTATAATTTCTTCGTCCTCGATAGCCTCCTCTTCCACGCCCGGTAAAACGGCCCTGTGAGTCCTGCTTGTAATAGTCGTACTGGAGATAAGGGTATGTATTCTTCTTTTCGTAATACCGGATGTCTTTGGATAGTTTGTCCAATTTCTTGTTTTGCGTCGTGATCTCGAAATCCTTCAATGTTTTACCCAGTTGTTCAAGTGCCTCCTTCGCATTATTAAGTGTGGAATCACCAGAAATCTCTGATTTCAGAGCAGCGATCTCACGAGTAAGTGCCTGGACCAGTTCAGCAGCGGTTTCTACTCCCAGCACCATCCAGTGCCGGGAGCAGTTGTTTGCAATGAAGCTAAAACCTTCCTTGAACTTGGGAACATCCACGAATATGGCTGGTTCAATCTTAATTTGTAATCCCACCGGGATCACACTTGCTTGGAGATACTTAGTTAAGAGGTGACCATGTAGATGGGTCCTTATGAGTTTTTTCTCCAGACGCTCTAGTTTGGCGATTTTGTCATTGAGAGTGAAGTCGATAGCGGGGGTAGTAGAAGATAGAAATTGGTTTGCCGGATCCTGTAGAAGTTGGTTAATGTAATCCTCCGTATAGGATAAAGTGTCGCTCTCTACCATCTTGTAGGTGCAATTAATCACCAAGGAAAATACCTCGCAGGTATGCACCTGCTCAGAGAACTATACATAAAAGGGTAGAGCCAATGGTACTGGGACCTGGGTAATTAGTAGTACAATATAGAATGATCCCAGTAGACTAGAACTAACCGGACATTACATAAAGCACTGTAATCGCATCAAATTAGCAACACTACAAAACGAAAATACGTAGCAAGTGTTATTTAATCACACTGCTGCATAGAACAAATGCATTGTACATATATCAAAATTCAAGTCAGTACACAAATAGGTGCCCAAAAGGACAGGGAAAAGGGGGTGGAGGGGTAAGTGATTCTCGTGAGGATAAGAGATTGTGAAGGAAGTATGGAAATCGTGAATGCATAAAAAGCCCAATTCAAATAAATTCTGGCCTAAATATTTTGCCAGTGGTACATGAATTATTCATTGATTCAAATAGCTAGACCACATTTGTGAAACACAATTGAGTATTCTCTGTTGTTTCTAGGGGCTGGCACAAAGGAAAGATATAGATGATGTGCTCATGATATGGACTGGAACTGCTGAGGACCTAATCTTATTTCACGAGTGGTTCAACAAGCAGAATAATGATATTCAATTTACGATGCAGTCGGACAGAAACAGAATTGACTTTCTAGATATCACAATCTTCCATGAAGATAGTAAACTTCACACCACCCTATACCGCAAACCAGCTGAGCGAAATTCACACTTGCGCTACAGCAGCCATCACCTGCGGGGGAGCTTCGTATAGCCCCGAGAAGCCTTACTAGCTGTTAAGGACAAGAGTGATCGAGCCTTGGAGAGGATGATCTGTGTGACCACATTTAGTACTCAAAGCAATGCTGTTAAGAAGGTCATCAATAAACACTGGTCATTAATCTCGGATGACATTGCACAACCTAATCCACCCATGCACTCATTCAAGAGAGCGAAGAGTGTCAAAGACCATGTAGTCCGTTCCTTCCTCGACAACCCAGCAACACCATCCTTACAAACACTCTGGAATCTGCCTGTGACGGTGGGGCACTATAAATGTGGCCATTGCAAGGCCTGCAGGATGACTATTCAAACAAAGAAATTCACCTACAAACACCATCAAATAGAGCTACAGACATTCACCAATTGCAACACGAACAACGTTATTTATGGAATCATCTGTCCATGTGGTCTCATCTATGTGGGTCAGACACAACAGAAGATTAAAACGCGAATACTACAGCACTGTTGTAGAATAAGATGTGATGTACAAGGGGCGCCATTAGTGGAACACTTTAAGAGTGCTGCTCATACCGCTGATGACTTCCAATGGATAGTCCTTGAAAAGGCCACACTGGGACCCAAAGGGGGTAACATTGTATCAATCCTTAATGTAAGGGAATGTAAGTGGATGACCCGTTTTGACTCTGTACTGAATGGCCTAAATGAACTTGACTCAAGTAATGCGCAGCTAGCATGTTTAACATCTGATTAAGATTGGGCTATTTCCATCTCCGCTATTACATGTATACTGTACTGCTAAGGAGCACTGATGTGTCAATTGAACAAGTTCTAACGGTGGTTACTGTGGTTCATTGTCATTACCATGTACAAGACAAGCGTCGACCGAGTGCCCATTCACAGAACCACCTATAATGTTTTACTGTGACTTTTTGCACCTATAATCGTGTGCACCTATGTTGTTCCTGTGAATTACTGTGACATTGGCCCAAAAAGATATATATTGCCTTGGTAACACCGTGATCAGTGTTCTATGTATTAACGTTGTCTAAATACTTCTCTGTTTGTTTTTTAGTCTAAAATGAGGAACATTGACTATGAGTAGGCTATCGATGGCAAATGCTCCTTTGTGTTTTCCGACATGATCGCTTCAATGGCTAAATTCCTCAACAATACTCCTCTCCCTGCATTTAGATAACTAGATTTTTCCAGCTCCCTGGTGACACCAGTAAAGCCTCTACACCCGGGGTCACCTTCTCCCACTCTTTCGATTTTTACTCGAGAGTAACTATTTTTCTCCAGTATTTGCGGGTTGACTCGCATTTTTTCGAGTCTATTGTCCCTGTTTATCATATTGCCGTGACGCTACGCGGGCAGCATCTAGCGTCTGCTACCGGTACGTCATCTCATGACGAGTGATGACGATTAGGTCTATATAACGGAGGATGAGCTGACGGCTCGGTTCCCTCCTTCCTACATTGCAAATGGGGCCAGCGCGTAGCGGTAAGTTCACTCTCCCTACCCTCATAAACCACCCCCGGGGCCCCTCTTTGTTTAAAGATTACGGGGTAGTGTTTCTGTATTTTTAACTCCGCATAATCCCTAGCCCATTCTTTGTTCTAGATTCAGCACCGCTCTCCCATTGAGGTGATTCTTCACCGAAGAACGGTGAGTGTTTCAAGACCTAGCCTCCATAATTCTGAGTAAACCATCTCATGTTACTCGCTTGTGACCCCGCTGCACTTTTTACTCTTTTTTACAGATACGGTGCCATGTGCGCCTTGAACATTTATATTAGAGCAGGTAATGACATTGCGTGTTGTACTCTATTGGTTTACGCCGACTTTTAAGTTGATGCTTGGTTGGTGACTCCGTCCTCTATACTTTAGTTTTCAGATACGTCTGCTGAATTGTTCCTAGCTGTTATATTTGGGGCAGGAATTTATTTACTTCATTAATTTTCCTATTTGGAAGGGACACGCCGGAAGCTTCCGCGTTTTGTGTAAGTGCTGCACTTTCCCACTACCGCCCTTCTAGAAACTATGTAAATAAATTACATTGACCTGTAGTATATAATTCTGGCTTCTCATCACAACACCTTATTTTTTCAGGTGTTGGTGTCGCTCTACACATTTTGGAGCCAGTGTGCCCGTTTTTCTTACATCGGAGCCCTCATTGTAGGACTCATTATGGTAAACTTAAGGACCGTATTGGCCTAGCTAGTGGTTATCTTATCTGTCTCCCGTTTTTTAGTACCAATGGTGTTTTACTTCGATTTTAGGTGCCCTCCCTTCATCACAGTCATGAGGAAGACCCCCGTGTAAGGTGTTAATTGGCCTACGATATACCTTGGGGTCGAAACGTCGACACTCTTTCCTTTGTGCCAGTCCCTAGAAACAACAGAGAATACTCAATTGTGTTTCACAAATGTGGTCTAGCTATTTGAATCAATGAATAATTCATGTACCACTGGCAAAATATTTAGGCCAGAATTTGTTTGAATTGGGCTTTTTATGCATTCACGATTTCCATACTTCCTTCACAATCTCTTATCCTCAAGAGAATCACTTACCCCTCCACCCCCTTTTCCCTGTCCTTTTGGGCACCTATTTGTGTACTGAATTGAATTTTGATATATGTACAATGCATTTTTTTCTATGCAGCAGTTTGATTAAATAACACTTGCTACGTATTTTCGTTTTGTGGTGTTGCTAATTTGATGCGATTACAATGCTTTATATAATGTCCGGTTAGTTCTAGTCTACTGGGATCATTCTATATTGTACTGCTAACTACCCAGGTCCCAGTACCATCGGGTCTACCCTACTATGTATAGTTCTCTGAGCAGGTGCATACCTGCGAGGTATTTTCCTTGGTGATTAATTGCACCTACAAGATGGTAGAGAGCGACACTTTATCCTATACGGAGGATTACATTAACCAACTTCTACAGGATCCGGCAAACCAATTTCTATCTTCTACTACCCCCGCTATCGACTTAACTCTCAATGACAAATTCGCCAAACTTGAGCGTCTGGAGAAAAAACTCATAAGTACCCGTCTACATGATCACCTCTTAACTAAGGATCTCCAAGCAAGTGTGATCCCGGTGGGATTACAAATTAAGATTGAACCAGCCATATTCGTGGATGTTCCCAAGTTCAAGGAAGGTTTTAGCTTCATTGCAAACAACTGCTCCCGGCACTGGATGGTGCTGGGAGTAGAAACCGCTGCTGAACAGGTCCAGGCACTTACTCGTGAGATCGCTGCTCTGAAATCAGAGATTGCTGGTGATTCCACACTTAATAATGCGAAGGAGGCACTTGAACAACTGGGTAAAACATTGAAGGATTTCGAGATCATGACGCAAAACAAGAAATTGGACAAACTATCCAAAGACATCCGGTATTACGAAAAGAAGAATACATACCCTTATCTCCAGGATGACTATTACAAGCAGGACTCCCAGGGCCGTTTTACCGGGCGTGGAAGAGGAGGCTATCGAGGACGAAGAAATTATACCACATTTTCTGAATCTTCCTATAGCACAGACAGCGAGAACGAACAGCCTGGTCTGAGTTCTGATTACGGTTACCAAGAAAGCTGGCACCAACCTCAAGGACCCCCGCCTTTTTTAGGCGAGGGCCAATGGAGACCTCCGAGGGGCCGTGGAGGCTTTTGGCCCAGAGGACCACCAAGGGGCCATATACAAACTGGCACAACCTGGGAGAGAGGCAGAGTACAGAAACAGGTACGCTTCCCACCAGAGAGCCACAGGGAGATTGCAACACGACGGAAAGTCTACAGGTGGTGATCACCCAAGAAAAACCTGTCGTGAACATTTCATCCTATGTTTTGAAAGATGATGAAGAGAAGATCCTCAATAAGGGATTATCATTTGTGCCAACAGCGTATTCCAATCGCTTTACATTGAAGACTGAGCTTCTTAGATTTTTTCGGAAAATCCGCCTGCGATACTTCTTCAAGCACTCAATAGCACCACTCAGAACATCACAAACAGGATTACGAGTCCCTTCGACCTTTGTGCCCTCATCCAACTCTATGACCAGTCAGATCTTGGCATATGAGAATATTGTGCTTAAAGAGGTCTCCAGAATACTTGAGACACGGAAACACACAATTATCAATGTCACCAAAATGGAGAGAGAAGCGTTAATGTCACTAAGGAACAACAAAGACATTGTCATCAAGCCCGCCGACAAAGGCGGTGCCATCGTTGTGCAAGACCAGAATAAATACAAATTGGAAATCATGAATCAACTGCAGGATGGCGTCAGCTATTGCAAATTGCGAGCTGACCCTTCTAAGGATTTGGCATTAGAAATTCTGTCAATAACCAAGGAGGGCCATGAACAAGGCTTCCTAACCGAGCATGAATTTCACTACCTCAACCAGAAGGATCCACGACTCCCTACCATATACACTGCCCAAGATCCACAAAGATATGTCCAACCCGCCTGGAAGGCCCATCGTGTCTGGATGCGGGTCTATCTTGGAGCCCTTGAGTAAATACATTGATTACTTCCTCAAGCCCATCGCGGAAGGAACAAAGACATATCTGCGAGATACTCTCCAAACGATTGGTATTATTGACGAAGTTCCATTTGACCCTGAAGAACAACTATTGGTGACATGTGATATAGTCTCCCTCTACACGAGTATTCCACAGCTACTGGCACTGGAAGTCACCCGCAGGGCACTTGATAGAAGACCAGCACCGATGGCGGTGCCAACAGAATTCATCATTGCACTGTTATCGATTGCCATGATGAAGAACTTCTTCCTTTTCCAAGGAAGCTTCTACTTACAGACCAAGGGAGTGGCCATGGGGGCGGCCTTTGCGCCGGACCTGGCCATCATCTTCATGGATGATTTTGAACGCACCTTCATCGATAATCTGAACAATCCTTACCACAATAAAGTGACTGAGTGGAGAAGATATATAGATGATGTGCTCATGATATGGACTGGAACTGCTGAGGACCTAATCTTATTTCACGAGTGGCTCAACAAGCAGAATAATGATATTCAATTTACGATGCAGTCGGACAGAAACAGAATTGACTTTCTAGATATCACAATCTTCCATGAAGATAGTAAACTTCACACCACCCTATACCGCAAACCAGCTGAGCGAAATTCACTCTTGCGCTACAGCAACCATCACCCGCGGGGCCTGAGGGACAATTTACCGGTAGGCCAGTTCTTACGTATCCGTAGGAATTGCTCCAGAAGAATGGACTACATGACGGAATCTGACGTCCTAAGCCAACGACTTCTTGAGAGAGGATACCCACGACGGCTTGTTAAAAGAGCGCAGAAGAGAGCTTGGTATAGCCCCCAAGAAGCCTTACTAGCTGTTAAGGACAAGAGTGATCGAGCCTTGGAGAGGATGATCTGTGTGACCACATTTAGTACTCAAAGCAATGCTGTTAAGAAGGCCATCAATAAACACTGGTCATTAATCTCGGATGACATTGCACAACCTAATCCACCCATGCACTCATTCAAGAGAGCGAAGAGTGTCAAAGACCATGTAGTCCGTTCCTTCCTCGACAACCCAGCAACACCATCCTTACAAACACTCTGGAATCTGCCTGTGACGGTGGGGCACTATAAATGTGGCCATTGCAAGGCCTGCAGGATGACTATTCAAACAAAGAAATTCACCTACAAACACCATCAAATAGAGCTACAGACATTCACCAATTGCAACACGAACAACGTTATTTATGGAATCATCTGCCCATGTGGTCTCATCTATGTGGGTCAGACAGAACAGAAGATTAAAACGTGAATACTACAGCACTGTAGTAGAATAAGATGTGATGTACAAGGGGCGCCATTAGTGGAACACTTTAAGAGTGCTGCTCATACCGCTGATGACTTCCAATGGATAGTCCTTGAAAAGGCCACTCTGGGACCCAAGGGGGGTAACATTGTATCAATCCTTAATGTAAGGGAATGTAAGTGGATGACCCGTTTTGACTCTGTACTGAATGGCCTAAATGAACTTGACTCAAGTAATGCGCAGCTAGCATGTTTAACATCTGATTAAGATTGGGCTATTTCCATCTCCGCTATTACATGTATACTGTACTGCTAAGGAGCACTGATGTGTCAATTGAACGAGTTCTAACGGTGGTTACTGTGGTTCATTGTCATTACCATGTACTAGACAAGCGGCGACCGAGTGCCCATTCACAGAACCACCTATAATGTTTTACTGTGACTTTTTGCACCTATCATCGTGTGCACCTATGTTGTTCATGTAAATTACTGTGACATTGGCCCAAAAAGATATATATTGCCTTGGTAACACTGTGATCAGTGTTCTATGTATTAACGTTGTCTAAATACTTCTCTGTGTGTTTTTTAGTCTAAAATGAGGAACATTGACTATGAGTAGGCTATCGATGGCAAATGCTCCTTTGTGTTTTCCGACATGATCGCTTCAATGGCTAAATTCCTCAACAGTCTCCTCTCCCTGCATTTAGATAACTAGATTTTTCGCGCTCCCTGGTGACACCAGTAAAGCCTCTACACCCGGGGTCACCTTCTCCCACTCTTTCGATTTTTACTCGAGAGTAACTATTTTTCTCCAGTATTTGCGGGTTGACTCGCATTTTTTTCGAGTCTATTGTCCCTGTTTATCATATTGCCGTGACGCTACGCGGGCAGCATCTAGCGTCTGCTACCGGTACGTCATCTCACGACGAGTGATGACGATTAGGTCTATATAACGGAGGATGAGCTGACGGCTCGGTTCCCTCCTTCCTACATTGCAAATGGGGCCAGCGCGTAGCGGTAAGTTCACTCTCCCTACCCTGATAAACCACCGCCCGGGGCCCCTCTTTGTTTAAAGATTACGGGGGTAGTGTTTCTGTATTTTTAACTCCGCATAATCCCTAGCCCATTCTTTGTTCTAGATTCAGCACCGCTCTCCCATTGAGGTGATTCTTCACCGAAGAACGGTGAGTGATTCAAGACCTAGCCTCCATAATTCTGAGTAAACCATCTCATGTTACTCGCTTGTGACCCCGCTGCACTTTTTACTCTTTCTTACAGATACGGTGCCATGTGCACCTTGAACATTTATATTAGAGCAGGTAATGACATTGCGTGTTGTACTCTATTGGTTTACGCCGACTTTTAAGTTGATGCTTGGTTGGTGACTCCGTCCTCTATACTTTAGTTTTCAGATACGTCTGCTGAATTGTTCCTAGCCGTTATATTTGGGGCAGGAATTTATTTACTTCATTAATTTTCCTGTTTGGAAGGGACACGCCGGAAGCTTCCGCGTTTTGTGTAAGTGCTGCACTTTCCCACTACCGCCCTTCTAGAAACTATGTAAATAAATTACATTGACCTGTAGTATATAATTGTGGCTTCTCATCACGACACCTTATTTTTTCAGGTGTTGGTGTCGCTCTACACATTTTGGAGCCAGTGTGCCCGTTTTTCTTACATCGGAGTCCTCATTGTAGGACTCATTATGGTAAACTTAAGGACCGTATTGGCCTTGCTAGTGGTTATCTTATCTGTCTCCCGTTTTTTAGTACCAATGGTGTTTTACTTTGATTTTAGGTGCCCTCCCTTCATCAAAGTCCTGAGGAAGACCCCCGTGTAAGGTGTTAATTGGCCTACGATATACCATGGGGTCGAAACGTCGACACTCTTTCCTTTGTGCCAGCCCCTAGAAACAACAGAGAATACTCAATTGTGTTTCACAAATGTGGTCTAGCTATTTGAATCAATGAATAATTCATGTACCACTGGCAAAATATTTAGGCCAGAATTTATTTGAATTGGGCTTTTTATGCATTCACGATTTCCATACTTCCTTCACAATCTCTTATCCTCACGAGAATCACTTACCCCTCCACCCCCTTTTCCCTGTCCTTTTGGGCACCTATTTGTGTACTGACTTGAATTTTGATATATGTACAATGCATTTTTTTTATGCAGCAGTGTGATTAAATAACACTTGCTACGTATTTTCGTTTTGTAGTGTTGCTAATTTGATGCGATTACAATGCTTTATATAATGTCCGGTTAGTTCTAGTCTACTGGGATCATTCTATATTGTACTACACTCTGAGGTACGGCAACAGGAGGCAGTCTTTGAGGGGCTGCTTAGGGGGCTGAGGAGCATGCCAAGCAGTAGAGAGCGGATACTTGTCGGGCGTGAAAAATTGTTCTCCTCTATAGAGTGTTTGGGGCAATATGATTATAGGGCATACATGGTGAGGGCCCACACTGGGAGGGACAAATTGGGGAGCATGTTGGCCTAGCTCCTCAAAGAGGAGACTCGAAGCCATACGATCCATCAGATTCAGAAGTCTAGTGACCGGCTCGTGTTCATGCAAGAAGATGTTAACAAAGTGTTTCCGCATTTCTACCGCACGTTATATGCTGCGGGTGCAGGGATCGATAATTGTGGATTCTTCCATACCGATGGTCAACTTGGTGGTGGCTGAACAACTGGGGCAGAGATCACAGTGCAGGAGGTGCGGGGAGCCATCAAGGAGATGGCCAGGGGCGAATTCCCTGGAACCGATGGTCTTCCAATAGAATTCTATTCTGCTTTCTTGGCAGTAATTGCCCCATGACTTGTGACAGTTTTCAATGGGGCAAGACATCTTGCCGTGCTCCCACTCACCTTGCACGAGGTCATAATAATGTCGCTGACAAAGAATGGTAAGGACCCGTTATTGGTGGACTCCTACTGGCCATTATCCATGCTCAATGTGGATTACAAAATTCTGAGCAAAATTCTGCCCAACAGGACTCTGCCCCACATGACTAAACTAGTGCATCTCAACTAGACGGGTTTCAACCCTACTAGCAGCACTTTACCAAATATTCAGCAACTTATACAGGTCCTCGACAGTCAGGCGTCATTGCTGCCTGATGCCCTGGCTGTATCAGTGGATTTACAGAAAGAATTCAACTCCCTATGGTGGGACTTCTTGTACGCTGTTCTCCTGGGGTTGGGATTCGGAGTACCCTTTGTCAAATGGACAAAGCTCCCAACCACGGGCAAGGGTCCGGCCAGGTTTGGTGATTTCTGAAGGGTGTTATGTGGAGCGCAGTACACAACAGGGTTGCCCCCTTTCTCTGCTATTTGTACTGGCGTTGGAGCCACTACTGCTGACAGTGCGACGGGGGAACACTACCCGGGTCTACAGGTGTCAGGGGTCCACGTGTAGATCTTCCTATATGCAGACGACCTGCTCTTATATATGCGTGGAAGCAATACAGATTTAGAGGGGCCGTGTCGGTGCTGTCGAGGTTTGGGTGATTATCTGGACTGGAGGTGAATTGGTGCAAGATGTACACCGGTAAGTGGTGAGCGCGGGATGCCTACTAGAACTCTCCTAACTCGTATCCTGAAGTGCCCCACTCCAGTCTTGATGGATTCTGGGGAGAATATTCTAATCCGCACGGTGCTGTTAGCATGGACTAGGGCAGGACTCACTCCAGAACCCCGTACACTTGCAAACTCCCCTTATTGATTGCCCAGTATTGGCAAATCTCCGGGGCCCAGCCAGATTAGCGGTATGGCCCTACTCGGGTGGCAGTATTATGGGGGATGTTTCTAAGACCACAGAGAAATAAACGACATACCGGCAGGGCATATTCTACTGTACGGAGCTCTAAAACGTTGGATCCGCAACTAGTAGAAGAGGGACTTCTCGGAACCCCTCAGAATATGATTGCCTCCGTTATATTTTTCTAATTTCTGGAATGACTAAGGTGATTACCCTACTGTACTCAGTACTGTTAAGGGACGCGCAGATGAACCTCTCTCCCCTATGGCACCGATGGGAAATAGACTTTGGTCCAGCGCTCTCTGACTGTGCCTGGAAGTTGATACAGACATCTAACACCAAGGTACATTGGAATTCCAGGTTAAGCTTATTCAATTTTACTACTTGTCCCAGGTGTACCTTACACCCCAGTGACTGCACACTATGTTTCCTGGGGCGGTGACGGACTGCCATTGTTGTTGTGCGCCGGAGATTGAGTTTTTCCATATGGTATGGTCCTCCCTGATCCTGACCCTTTATTGGGCTTCCGTCATACAGGTGATGCAAAATGCCAACGAATAGGCAATTTGACTGTACTCCGCAGCTCTGTTTGCTAGGCCTATATACGCGTAGCACAGCTCAGAGGGCAACTGACAGATTTGCAGACCTAGCTATAATATTTGCCAGGAGGCAACTAATGATTAGTTGAAAATCTGCCTCTTGCCCCGACTGGGCAGCTGGAGTAGAGAACGGATAAAGCGGCTGGACTGTGAGAGGGAAGCACTGCATAGGGAAGAAGCTAGAGGGATGCAGAGAGTCCCCTTGTTGCCCTCATGGAACATAATACTGGTGGCTTGCCAGCAATTGGATAGTCAAAGGAGGATTAGAGACACAAAGCCGCTATCATCTGTGTCCTCTTCATCACCCGCACTGTTCATGCACTCCCCTACTATCTCTGCTGAGGTTGACTCACTTACTGCCCCTGTGGAATAACACTTGGTGGTCTAGAACCGATTTGCTTGTGAGAAGTATGAGCTGTGCTGCTGAATGTGGCGACTTGGAGGAGTGGCGGTGGCAGGTGCGTGCTATGGCCCGGTGTGGCGCTAAGGGTCCCTGTCTCTGAAACATATCAGTTATCCCTTGTCTGGCACTGACTGTATGACGGACCTTAGTCGCTCTCCGGTACTCATCACAATTGGGCTTATTTAATTCTTACTGTTGTGCTACTAGCGCCCTCCTGCCTGGTTTATTGAGTTATTTTTGTTTTTTGGATGATTGTTTTATTTATTTGATTTATTCGATGTTGTCATTTGTATTGAAAATGCAATAAACAGATTTTTTTTTTTTAAATGACTTGGGTTAGCGCTCTACCGAATAAACCCAGGGGCACCCAGTGGCAGCCTATTTAAATCATCTGTTTGTGTGTCTGTGCTGGTGGTGCGCCTATTCATGCCGTGGAAGCTGCCAAGGCCCCCAGACAGAATTTCTGTTAGTTTTCCTATGTCCAGGAAGGTTTATTCCAGAGATGCGCACCTTCACAGTGGACTATCGGCTGCTGCACACTTACGTAAGGAGGATGCATTTGAAGCTCCAATGCCAAATGAACCATTTTCTTTATCACAAAAACCCAAAATGCATGACTCTGCACTTTTTACAGTATAATTGCCTCAAATATATGAAGCTCCAATTTCTAGAGCATAATCATCCAAAATTTATGATGTCCAATCTTCTAAAAAGCGAATGTTTAATTATTGTAATAGATGGCTGCGGCGGGCAGATCTCTTAAATGTTCAGTTACTGATTAAACACTCAGACATTATTGCCAAGTGCATCGAATATCACAATCGTGATCTCTTTTACTAAACCTAAACTTGGATTAAGGACACTTTGTCCCCAGACATCTACTGAGCACTCCAGTCTGCTTTCAAAATAATACATGTTGACTAGATGGACAGGAACGGAGGACATTTAGGTATAATTTACAGGCAAGGCGTTAATTACCTACTGCTTGGTCGCCAGTAAGTAGTTATAGTTAGGACCTAGTTTCCATAGGAAAAGTGTTTTTGACTTGCCTATATCTTTGGTATTGTTTGACGAATCTTCACAAAAGTTTCCAATAAAAGTGCCCCAGTGATTCTTGTTGCGCATGAAAAGTTTCTGGGTGATCCATCAAGTGGGGCCCGAGAAAAAGGGAGGTAAAAAATCGTGTATTCCCCATGTTAATTCCCATAGGAATTTGGGACACAACTACAGCCCGAACTGCTGAACGGAATTACACCAAATTTGGCAGAAAGGTAGCTGTTGGTCTAGAAAGCACCATTTTTGTAAATTGGCATAAATCAGTTCAGTAGTTTTGGAATTATTAAGGAAAATCCCAATTTGTATATATATAGGGAAGAGGATCTGACAGTCCCCGTGCTCAAATCTGATTGGCTACCAACACTTCAAACCAGGAAGTGTTGGCAGCCATCTTGGGACTCTGCTTCGGCTAAGTCCCAACAAAAAACGTAAAAAAACAGAGAAGGGGGCAGAGTAGGAATATCCTGACCCCCAAGACCTCTTGGAGGGGTCCCAGAGGGACCCCACCAGGGCAAAATAATGTTTTTAAAAAAAAGAAATTCACCAGGAGCCGCGCTGGAGCCACGGCTCCTGCCAAAAACTTCCTGTGCTTCTCTACTATAAAGCCCCCAGGTGGGCCAGGTCACGGGGGCATAAGGCCATCAATGTAAAAAAAATAAAATGGGGGGGTCTTACGGAATCCCCTGTGGTCTGGGCACCCCCACCTCCCCGGGACTATTTAATTTTGTAATGGGTGGTCCGACGACGAGGACCACCACTTCCCCGGGGCCAAATACTATTTTTTAAAATAGGTGAGGGGGCCGCGCAGCCCCCCTCCCGGGCCGTTCTCAGCCCCTGGGACCGCAACCACCCTGAGGCAGGCCCTACTACAACAAAGGAGGTGGCCCCCCTCCTTTAGCCATAGAAGGCCCTGGGGACCGCCACCCCCCAAAACGGGCTCCTGCAATGTCCCGGGGTGCCTGCCCCGGGACATAGCTGTTTGATGTGGCTTGGTGGGAGCTTTACTAATCCTGCCTAGTCACAGCAAACATTCTGCTTCCAGCAAGAGAGAGCAGAGAAATGCTCTTGCTTGCTGGAAGCAGGGCATTCATCTGTTTCCCTGCCCGCTATCAAGCGAGCAGGGAAATAGATGAATTGCTTTCAGACACAGGGAGCTGCATGTTTAGCAGCTCCCTGTGTCTAAATGTAATGCTGGCTCCCGCAGGAGGTGGGGAGCCAGCAGGGACCGCGGGGCCTTGAGGGTCCTCTGCGGTCCCAATGCAAACTGGGTGCCCTGGGGGCACCCAGGACTAATGGCCAGGCCGCAGGGATGGGGTCCCTGGGGACAAAATCGGCCCCACCAGTGCGTTTCCTGCCAATTTTGGATACATGTTTCTCATGCCTCGGAATACAATCGCATGTCCACCAAACAAAGAAGCACTTACTTCTACAAAGTACAAATCTTCAAATTGTGTTTTCTCTGCAGTTCCACTCTGTAAAATTATCTGGTGAAGACGCTTGAGGAACAATCACATTGGCAAAGTTACAGACACACAAGGTCACTGGAGACATTTCCTCAGCATCCTTTATGCAGCTGTAGTGTATGAGCCGCACTATACATGTACCCAACGAGGTAGAACTTACTAATTAGCCAGTAGAAAGTACTCCACTTGGATAGAGGTGTTGCACAAAACGGTGGTCTCTTCTTAGATAAATACGCCGGGCAGGATTCATTCTGGCATGATGCTCATTTCATAGAAATTAAACCACAACAAATTACAGTTAGGAAATACATTTTTAAAAAAACATCGAAATTCACAGAAAAAAACCAAAGGTTACAGAGACGTTATAGTTAAGAAATAGAATTGAAAAACCCTTAGAAAGTCACTGAAAAAACCCCAAAGGTTACAGGGACTTTATAGTTAGGAAACAGAATTAAAAAACCCTCAGAAATTCACTGAAAAAAAACAAAGGTTAAAGGGACGGTATAGTTAGGCTGACATTTCACTTGTACAAAACCAGAGAAATTCTGCAGTTATAGTTACCTGAGCTAAATATAACTTACACCCCACAATGCACTGCTTATGACCTCACATTTTACATCACTCATGACATGGTCAGTGACATCACTGATGACATCTCAAATGACATCACTGATGACATTGCAAATCACATCACTAATGACATCATCCACAGAACCACTGACACATCCACTTACACCCCATACAGTACCTCATACACCCACTCCGACACAACCACTGGCATACCCATTCACAGACCCATACAAACATTCATACATCTCACTAATCCACGGAGCCACTCACACATCAACTCACCCATACAGCCACTAACGCAACCACTAACTCATATATACAGGCACTCATGCACCTACTCACTGACCAATATGCCCACTCACACATCCACTCACACATCCAGCCGTACATACATTTACATATCCACTCATGCACTCAGTCTCTCACACAGTCTCTCACACAGTAAATCCATCACCCATACAGCTACTCACACACTTACCCACTCACCCATACAGTCACTCACATAGCCACTCACTCATCCATACAGTTACTCACACACCCACTTACTCATACATATACTAACACATATACTCACTAACCTATACAGTCACTGAGACAAGAACATACTCTCCCATACAACCTCACTAAGTCACTTACTCACCCATACAGCACTCACACACCCATTCATTCATCCATACACCCACTCACTCACACACCCACTCACTCACCCACTTACATACCCATTGATGCGCCTGTGCAGCCACTCATGTACCCTGTCACTCACTCAGATATGTATGTACCTCCTCAGTCACCTATTCAGCTCATGCAGCCTCACATTCACCATTTACAGCCACAGACACATCTGCACCCATACAGCCACTCATTCACCCTCTCATTCACTATTACAGCCACTTACACACCCACTTTCTCACCCATAGAGACACTCACACAGCCATTCACTTACTCATATATCCACTGACACACCCACTTGCTCACCTGTGCAACACTCACACACCCACTCACTCATGTATACAGTCGCTCACATACCCACTCACTCTTCTATACACCACGTACACACCCACTCACTCACCCATACAGGCACTCTCACAGCCACTTTCCTTGGTATATATGTTTAACACTCAGTAACTTTTAGAAAACACTCACAATCCCTGGATGAGGTCATCACTGAGGTCATTTGAGATGTCATCAGTGATTACACTGTCCATGTAATGAGTGTTGTAATATGTGAGGTCATAAGCAGTGCATTGCGGGGGCATAAGATATAGTTAGTAAGGTAACTATAACTGCTGAATTTCTCTGGTTTTGTAAGAGTTAAATGTCAGCCTAACTATAACGTCCAGGAAACCTTTGGTTTTTTGAGTGAATATTAATCAAAGATATAGAAGGAATTTCCCTGCTGAAACCCTAGAATTTCCCCCATCTTTAACTGCTTCTGTGATATTCTCAAGTACCTTGTTTTACTGTCCCTGCAGCAGCTTGGCTGAATTTTGCTCAATATTTGCTAATTTTAGGTGATATTATTCTGTGGGTAGAGATTACTACACAGCTCAATCTAATTTACATTCTTCCTGCTCTTTACCCAGTCTTAAACAACAAATTTCCAAGCCTACGCACTCAACAGGACAAATTTTAAACTTGATATTTGTATCCAATGGTTTTATTTTCAGAAATAAATACTTATAATATTAGAGAAAATAGGAGTGCTAAATGATAAGACCAAACAAATGAAACTATAGGCCATATGGCAGCAACATCTTTCCAGCTCCTCGTGACTAAGTGCAAGCTATCCAAAGTAACTATTCTTAATCTTGGCCCTACTCCAGGGGACCTGCCTTCTACTCTTCACGAGAATTCCCAGGAAAATAATAAATTCATGCCTGGATGGTCTGTGCATTACATTTGGTTGCCCCCTTAGTAATAGTTACCTCTCACCACTAATCTCCGCCATCACCTTGGTACTCACCAGCCTTTGCTTGTGCTAAAAGTGCATATAAACTACTGAATAGGAGGTGGTGTAAGGAATATCTAATAGAAAATAAAATTGAGTATAAGGAAGGGCCCAGGAATTACATAGCTCAACTTAAAGATGTTCGTCCCTAGTATTAAACTAACTGTATACTTTCTAGCAATAATGCAGCCCAGGAGATGTTTAAAAGCATTAAAGTGTTCACGAATCTTAGTTTGTCACATCATGTGGTGTCATCTGACCAGAGTTTTGGGGATCTCTTTCAAAGTTCTTCAGTGAAACGATTCAAAATCTATATCAGTCTTTTATCACTCCTGTGCCTAATACTTTGACAACTGCAAAACCATTAAATTTTTATCTGAAACTAAGTGATATAACATTAACATTATATGTATGTGTGTGAGTATATATAAATATATATGCATATATGACCTACAACAGGCAGCATCAGGCTCTAAGGAAAAATTAAACAGAAATTGGAGCCTTGTGCATAGTGATCCGATCTTAGGTAAACATTTGCCTAAAAAACCTGATCTGACATTTAGAAAAGCGAGATCCATGAGCAATAGCCTTGTTAAAAATAGTCCAGAACTTAGATCTCCTACCAACTGGCTTACCTCACATAAAGGATTTATCAAATGCCCAACTTGTAAAGCATGTAAATTTGCACGCAATAAGACTTGCTATACCAGCCCATTCAAGTCAGATCCTATACTTATCAGCAAAAGACTGTCTTGCAGAACAGACCATGCGGTATATGTGCTGGAGTGTCCTTGTGGCTTGCGCTACATAGGCAGTACTAAACTGCCAGTGCATAAGAGGATTCTCCAGCACATAAGGGCAATCACCAATAAGGATCAAGCCTACCCAGTGGCTAGGCATTTTGAGGAGAGCCATGATAGCAACCCAGTACACCTACAATATTTTGCTATTGACACCATTCCCCCCCTGAGAAGGGGAGGAAACCGGGAAGCCCAACTTCGTCTTCTAGAAACGAGGTATATATTGGAGCTCGACACTAAGACACCTTTAGAGCTCAATGCAAGTGAAGATTTCTATACTTGCTTATAATGGGCTAGTTTGGCTTATAAAATATATAGTTTTTCTTTTGGGTTGCGTTAGCATCAGTTTCCTATAGAAGAGATAGTGTATATGTATACACATATTAATACATCCTTTTGTCTGTTCTATATATTTTAACCCCTTAGTCAAAGGACTTTTTTATCATTGTATGGCACTCAGCACTTTTTTGAACCTATTGAGGCTCAATGGGGTTACACTTTTGCACTATTCACATATTGACTATGATAAGATATGGGTTGATTATAAGCCCACTTGGGCTCAAGTTTGACGAGCATCATAAAAGCAAAGAGCATATCATTTTGACATCAATATGAGAAAGTTTTTGTGGTAAACCAAAAAAATGCTTGCTATTTTTTATTATAGTGACACTTTTTTTGATAAACCTTTGTGCAACATAGATCGTGGTATATTTATGATCAAATTTTGGTGTTCTAAATAGTGGCATTTTTAGCTTTTGCAATTCTCATTTTAGAATGTTTTAATAGATTTTAAATGCCACTTATTAGGTCTAATGTTTACATTTATATTTATTTATGGATACTTTTATGTATTTATTGATTTATAATGTATGCTCATTTTGCACATGATGTACCTTCTATTTTAGCGCTCATAAGAAAATGAATGCTATATGTATTTTTCCATATCTATGAATAAGTCACCTGTTTGTACACGTAATGTTATGCACTAGCACTTTAAATACTGGTCAAACACTAAGCAATGCGTCATGTGATCAAGGCCTGTGTGGGGCTGAAACGCGTAATGGCGGAGATGCAGGGCATGGAATAAACTCACCTTTGCACTAGGAACTTTTGGGTCCGCGTTCGTCTTTCCCGATTGGTATTGGAGGTTCTTTGGCGAATCTAGCAATATATATATATGTGTGTGTATATATATATATATATATATATTCACTGAAAAACCATAGGTTTCAGGGATGTTATAGTTACAAATTAGCATTTAAAAACCTTTGAAATTCACTGAAAAAACCATAGGTTTTAGGGACAGTTATAGTTAGTTGGACATTGCACTCGTACAAAACCCGTGAAATTCCCCCGTTATAGTTAGTCCAGCTAACTATAACTCGCGCCCCGCAATGCACTGCTGATGACGTCACATATTACATCACTCATGACATGGTCAGTGACATCACTGATGACATCACTGATGACATCTCAAATGACATCACTGATGACATCACTGATGACATCATCCAGTGACTGTGTGTTTCTGTAAAGTTTAAATATTTTTAATATATATAGGAAAAGACGTATTGAAGAATGAGTGGGTGTGTAAGTGTCTGTATGGATGATTTAGTAGGTGCGTGACTGACTGTATAAGTGAGTGATTTAACGTATCTTACTGAATGCATGGGTTAGTGACTAAACTGGGTGAATGTCTGTATCCGTCTGTCTGTTGCTGTGTAAGTGGCTGCATGTGTTTGAGAATAGCTACATGAGTGTCTATATGAGTTATTGAATGCTTGTGTGAGTATCTGTATGGGTGCCTGAGTGTTTGTGTGGGAGGGGTGTGTGCGACTCTGTGCATAGATGTGTGAGTGGGTGATTCACTGGGTGGATGGTTTCAAGAGTGCATCTGTGATAGACTGTATGGGTGGGTAAGTGTGTGTAAGAGTGTGTTAGTGAGTGAATGTATGTCCCAGTGGTACATGTGTGAGTAACTACATATGTGAAAGGCAGTATATATGTGTGTTGGAGTATATAAATAGCTATAAGCAAGAGTGACTGATTGTGATAGTGGCTGTATGGATGAGTGTGTGCTTGTATCAGTGATTGTATAAGAGCGTAAGAATGTACTAGTATTTGTATGAGTAAGTGAGCTGGTGTGTGTATAACTGTATAGGTGAGTAAATGGTAGTGTGTTTAATTATTTGCATGACTGACTAGGTGTGTGAGTACCTCTATGGATGAGTGGCGGTGTTTGAGTGTCTATATAGGAGTATGAGTGCATATGATAGTCCTGTACTGAGTGACTGTAAATATGAGTGACTGTTCGGGTGAGTGAGTGGATGTGTGCGTAGACCTAAGAATCAGTGAGTGGGTATGTAGTTATTGGTGTTGGAGTGTCTATGGTTTTGCGAATGGCAGTCTGTACTTTAGAGTGGGTGTATCAAAGGTTATATTAGGGTGTGAGAAGATGCATGAAATTATCACATGGATGATGTCATCAGTGATGTCACTGACCATGTCATGAGTGATGTAATATGTGACGTCATCAGCAGTGCATTGCGGGGCGCGAGTTATAGTTAGCTGGACTAACTATAACGGGGAATTTCACGGGTTTTGTACGAGTGCAATGTCCAACTAACTATAACTGTCCCTAAAACCTATGGTTTTTTCAGTGAATTTCAAAGGTTTTTAAATGCTAATTTGTAACTATAACGTCCCTGAAACCTATGGTTTTTTCAGTGAATTTCAAAGGTTTTTTAAATGCTAATTTGTAACTATAACATGTCTGAAACCTACGGTTTTTCAGTGAATTTCAAAGGTTTTGTAAATGACAATTTTTAAATGTATTAATTGTTATATAAATTTTTAAAATACTGATTTACTACATTTTTAGAAACAATTTTTTTTTACATATTTTATTATTTAAATTACATTGTAATTACATTATACATTACATTACAAAAATACTTTCTCTTAATGAATTACTTTAGTTTAAATACTTTGCAGATAGGCAATAGACTTTTAAGTACAGTAGTTACAGTTGTTGCAATGGGCAACACATTTTCAAACACAATGCAACATTCAGCTCAATGTGAATTTCTAGTTAAATGCAATTAGTTACTTTATGGATTACTTTTCTAACCACAGGACTGGATCCTAGATTCAGTCCTGGGACATCTCCTGTAAACAGTTGAGTAAAAGCGTTTTGGTTACAGTCGTGATTTTTAAGGAATATTATTGTATTTTAAAAGTTGACACTTTGAAACTTTTTCTCATAGAATCACCAATGTTATCCTATGGAAGGAAATTCACTTAGCAGGTAAAAACTGTTATCGTTACTTTTTCTTACTCAGTGTTGGATCCTGGATCCAGCACTGGTGCATCTCCTGTAAACAGTTGAAAGAATGCGTTTAAGTCATACTGTCGATTTTTAAGGAATATTTGTAGTTTGTGAAAATCAACACTTTGAAACTTTTTGCTGAAAACCAGTCAATGTTAGCCTATGAAGGAAATTCAAGTTACCGGTAAGTACGGTTAAAATTACTTTTGAGGATCAGTACTGGGCTGAAACATGCAGCACTGAGGTCTCTCCTGATAACAGGTGAGTAAATCGGAATTCGTATTTCGGCTGATTTTAGAGGAATATTTTAAAGTTCCAAAACTCCACACTTAGAAGAATTTCCAAGTGAAACCAGTCAATGTTAGCCTATGGAAGGAAATTCAAGTTACTGGTAAGTACGGTTAAAATTACTTTTCAGGACCAGTACTGGGCTGAAAGATGCAGCACTGAGGTCTCTCCTGATAACAGGTGAGTAAATCAGAATTCGGATTTCGGCTGATTTTAGAGGAATATTTGTATGTTTCAAAAATCAACACTTAGAAGAATTTCCAAGTGAAACCAGTCAATGTTAGCCTATGAAGGAAATTCAAGTTACCGGTAAGTATGGTTAAAATTACTTTTCAGGATCAGTACTGGGCTTAAAGATGCAGCACTGAGGTCTCTCCTGATAACAGGTGAGTAAATCGGAATTCGTATTTCGGCTGATTTTAGAGGAATATTTTAAAGTTCCAAAACTCCACACTTAGAAGAATTTCCAAGTGAAACCAGTCAATGTTAGCCTATGAAGGAAATTCAAGTTACCGGTAAGTACGGTTAAAATTACTTTTCAGGACCAGTACTGGGCTGAAAGATGCAGCACTGAGGTCTCTCCTGATAACAGGTGAGTAAATCGGAATTCGTATTTCGGCTGATTTTAGAGGAATATTTTAAAGTTCCAAAACTCCACACTTAGAAGAATTTCCAAGTGAAACCAGTCAATGTTAGCCTATGGAAGGAAATTCAAGTTACTGGTAAGTACGGTTAAAATTACTTTTCAGGACCAGTACTGGGCTGAAAGATACAGCACTGAGGTCTCTCCTTATAACAGGTGAGTAAATCGGAATTCCTATTTCGGCTGATTTTAGAGGAATATTTGCACAATGGTGAAGGGAGGGGCGGGGCCTGAGGTGACATCTTTGCAAACGCGCCCCGTGGCGCGTTTTAAGTTGGGGGATTAAGTCCCCTTGAATCCTGAGGGTCCCTAGGGGCCAACTAGACCACCAGGAACCTCCAATATGCGCCAGGGGCTGCGTTGCAGAGACGTGTAGAGAGGCCACACCCCTTTTACACCTCTCTGCAACGCAGCTCTGTGGCGCATTCTGGATGTACCTGTTGGGCTAGTTGGCCCCCAGGGACCCTCAGGATTGAAGGGATTTAATTCCCCATCTTAAAACGCGCCACGGGGCCTGTTTGCACACATGTCACCTGAAGCCCCGCCCCTCCCTTCACCACTGTGCAAACGCGCCCGTGGCGCGTTTTAAGTTGGGGGATTAAGTCCCCTTGAATCCTGAGGGTCCCCGGAGTCCAACTAGCCCACCATATACCTCCAAAGCGCCACAGAGCTGCGTTGCAGAGAGGTGTAAAAGGGCGTGGCCTCTGTACACCTCTCTGCAAGGCAGCCCCTGGCGCATACTGGAGGTACCTGGT
The DNA here is from genome assembly GCA_963921515.1 of Calotriton arnoldi. Classification (NCBI taxonomy): domain Eukaryota; kingdom Metazoa; phylum Chordata; class Amphibia; order Caudata; family Salamandridae; genus Calotriton; species Calotriton arnoldi. The sequence continues at coordinate 2,216,078 of CAWUFW010000977.1, forward strand.
GGGCTAGTTGGCCCCAGGGACCCCCAGTATTCAAGGGGAGTCGTTCCCCTCTGCAAACGCGCCAGGGGGCGCGTTTGCAGAGTGGTGAAGGAAGGGGCGGGGCCTGCGGGCCCGATCGTTTTTTTCTTTTTTTCTCCCTGAAGGGGGGCTGTGTGGCCCCCTTCCTTTTCTTTTTTTGGGCCCTGGGGACCCCATCCCCCAGGGCCTTACCCCTTTTTTTAAATTACCTTAAAAAAAAAACGGGAAGGGGGCCGCGTGGCCCCCTTCCCTGGGCCTGTATTGGCCCCGGGGACCCCATCCCCCGGGGCATGGCCTCTATATTTATTTTTTGAGGGGGCAGCGTGGCCCCCCTCCTCTGGCCATTTTAAGGCCCCGGGGACCCCATCTCCCGGGGCCGGCCTTTCCATTTTTTATTTTTTTTTCTCTTTTTTGGGGAGGGGGGCTGCGTGGCCCCCCTCCCGGGCCACTACTTGCCCCGGGGACCCCATCCCCGGGACTGGCCCTCTCCGTTGGGGACTGTGGGGGGTCCCCAATCCCCCACAGTCCCGCCGGCTCCCCACGTCCCTTGGGAGCCGGCATTGCTATTCCACATGGGGAGCAGCTGACATGCTGCTCCCCATGTGGAAAAGCAATCGCTTTGGATATTGGAAGAGAGAGCAGGTTTCCCTGCTCTCTCTTCCAATATCCAAAGCAGTTTGCTATGGCAGGACGGGAGCTGCGAGGCTCCCGTCCTGCCATAGCAAACTACAGTGTCCCGGGGGTAGGCACCCGGGACACTGCAGGAGCCGGCCCTGGGGGTGGTGGTCCCCAGGGCCATCAAGGGCTCCAGGAGGGGGCCGCGCGGCCCCCTCCCATTCAGTACACAGCCCCGGGAGGTGGTGGTCCCCGGGGCTCTGGGGGTCCGTAACGGACCCCCATATTAAAATGTTTAGTGCCCCGGGAGGTGGTGGTCCCCGGGCGTGTGGGGGCTGGAGCCCCCCACACAGGTTTAATAATTATTAAAAAAAAAGCCCCGGGGAGGTGGTGGTCCCCGGGGCTGCGGAGGGCTCAGAGCCCTCCCACACCATTTTTAAAAAGCCCCGGGGGTGGCGGTCCCCAGGGCTTGGGGGGCCCTTTGAGGCCCCCACACATTAAATTATCCCCCCACCATGCCCCCGGGACTTGGGCCACCCGGGGCCACTAACTTATCGAAGCGCGGGAGACCGCGCTTCGATTTTTCCGGCAGGATTCGCGCACCCTGAACGCATCCTGCCGATTTTTAAAAAAAATTTTTTTTTTTGCCCAGGGGGTCCTTGTGGGACCCCTGAGCAAACCTAGGGGGTCAGGGTGTTTCTACCCTGCCCCCTTTGTGCGCTTTGCGCACTTGTTTCTGTCCCTCGGTTCTACCGAGGGACAAAATGGCTGCCAACATTTCCTGAATCGGAATGTTGACAGCCAGCTGACAGCCAATTAACATGCAGCTCGTGATCGGGAGGGTACAGCGGACCCTACTCGTCCCTAGATATCACTAACTTTTTACTTTTCATTTTCTCAGCAACTACTGAATGGATTTACACCATTTAACAAAAGGGTTCTTTCTGAACCAAGAACTACCTCTTTGCCAAATTTGGTGTAATTCCGTTCAGCAGTTCGGGCTGTAGCCGTGTCTAAAGTTTCCTATGGGAAAATGCATGGGGAAAACGCGTTTTGGGACCCCCTTTTTCTCGGCCCCCGCTTGACGTATCCCCCCCGAGACTTTCAGGGTAGGAGCGGACCGGAGCGCCCCACGAAGTTTGAAAATTTCGCGAAGATACGTCAACCGGCAAGAGAGTTATTTCAAATAGAATGTCGCGGATTTCCTATGGATAATAGGTTGTAACTATAACTATCTACTGGCGACCGCCAGTAGATAATATAGGTATTTGTATATGTTAGTAAATATATATATGTATACATTTAAATGTATATGTGTAAACACATACAGATAATGTTAATTTAATTAATTTTAGTGATTAAAGTAAAGGTAATTAATAGTAAAAGTACATATGTACATAAAATATTAATATTATTTCTAAATATGAATTCATTTTAATAGGTAATAAATTAATTTAATGTATATGTCTATAGTTTTATGTTTAAGTGTTCAGAGGTAATAAAGGGTTTTAGGTTTCAAGGAAGGATAGTATTAAGGGGTAGTAAGGGGTTTTAAGAGTTCAGGGATGGGAAGTGTTGAAGGATGGTAAGGGGTATTAAGGGTTCAGGTGTAGGTAGCATTAAGGCATAGTAAGGGGCTTTAAGGGTACATGGATAGGTAGCGTTAAGGGGTTTTGAAGTTCAAGATGGGTAGCATTAAGGGGTAGTAAGAGTTTAGGAACCAGGGAAAGGTAGTGTGAGGGGGTAGAAAAAGGGTTATTAGGGTTCAAGGAACTGTGGCGTAAAAAGGCAATAAGGGGTTTTATGGTTCAGGGAAGGGTAGCACTAAGTGGCAGTAAGCAGTTTTAGGGTTCAAAGATGGGTACCATTAGGGGCAGAAAGGAGTTTTATAATTATGGGATGGGTAGAGTAAAAGAACAGTAGGGTTTTTTTAGGGTTCAGGGAAGGGTAGTGTTAAGAAGCAGTAATAGATTTTAGGGCTAAGCAAAGGGCAGCATTATGGGCCTTGGAAGAGTTTTTAGGGTTCATGGATTGGTAGCGTTAAGCGGCTGGGTGTACATATTGTACCCCAAAGTTCAACTCCCTTATCTGAGAACTGCACTTCAGGGTTGGAGACCATCCACAACATTAAACAGCAATCTTGCTGCAACTATAGCAGCTAAATAGATAGTTCAAGCTATTCTTTATTCAGGAAGGCCGTTTCTAGCCAAAGGAACATGACCCTGAACCAGGGCTGTGAAGCGGACAAAGACGAACAGGGCAGATATAGGCATCCTAAGAGTGCGGGGATTGAGGTACAAAGCTATCTCACTGGATGGTATGTGGAATACAGTCTGTATCACTCCGACTGATACAGACGTCAGTATTGTGAAAGATACACTGCAGGGATCTTGCAACTTCTAGGCGCTCTTGGTTCCTTGAGGTGTCTCCATGTAGATTTTCGGTGAGTTAGGCCTTATGCAGGTCTACCAGGGGTTAGAGGCAGCTCACGGCAGCATGCTTTCCCTGCTGGTGCCCCTATAAGCCCCCTCCTGGATAACACTCATGCACATGCTTCTGGCTAGCACTAACCTACACATCCCGAAATCTCAACCTCTTGGCCCTAAGGGCTCACACAGACACCGATAAAATAACATCTCTTTTTCCACTTAATCTAAGGTATGGGCTCGTCACCCATACCTGATGGAGGTATAGCTTGTTAGAAGCGTCATACACACCCCTGGGTAGTGGATCATAAGAAAAGAGGCAACATCTAATCTTGTGAGCATATGTGGCCTATTTCCCCCTCAAGTCCACCCAGTATAGATGTTCTGCATGGAATCCCTGGCTGGGACATGCAAGGCATTTGACAAGGGTTGTGATCCAATATCTGTGGGAGGACCCTCTCTTATGTATCCAGGCACCCCACCAGTGCCAATTATAACTCCTCCACAGAATGAGCCTTAAAGGTGACTGGCTTTGTATCTCCCACTTACGGCTCATCCACAAATGACAGGTCCAACACCTCTGGGCAATTACAACAGACTTCAAACAAATAAAGACGCACAATGTCTGGGGAATCAATCAATTTAGGTGGTTCTTGGGTAGGTTATCTCTGTAATTGTGACGGAGTCTTTTGTTCAGGCCGAGAACTCACCCATCCTTAAGTAACATGCTTCATTATAGGGTTCCTCCTCAAACCATGCACTAAGTTTTATGGTTTGGGTTACAACTCCCTTGCGTGAAAGAGGAGCACTTGCAGTGTTTTTTTGATTAATGGGGTCCTATGTGATCTGTGGGTGGATGAGGTTTGCAGAGTGCAAAGGAGTAAGTAAATGGAGTAAAACGAATTCTTGGTGGACTGGATAAGGACTTATTCAGTGTTCCCAAGGGAGAGATTAAAACTAAGAGGGGACAGAGAAAAACAGACTGAACAGAATGTGGAAACAACAGACCATTTTATTTCCCAGGTCGAGAACTCTGCCAGCCTACCATGACTTTCACCTGGAAAGTATTGGTTCATGGTGGTGATGGATCATCTGCCTCCCATTCCACCCCCGGGGAGCTGGGCTAGCTTATAATACATTAAGCAACCTGTTAAATGGTGGTCGCATGTTATCCTGCAATGGAGAAGGTCCCTTATTTTATGTCTGCGTTTAGTGTTCTGTTTGTGGTTTCGGATGGAGGATATCAGTTGAATAAATGTCAAAGGGGTGGGGTGGGCGACAGACCTTTCCAAAGTTGGGAAAGTGGGTATTTCATCACCTATGTCAGGGAAATGTGGGGGAGGGGTAAAAGTAGGTGTTATTAGTCAACATTGAAGTGTGGCACAGCGAGGCACACAGTCCCATACACATACCCATCATTGCAGATGAAGATAGGGGATCCCTGAGCGCGCCGCCCACAGAGAGGGGGAGGGGAATACCACAGATGATAACATAACACAAGTTGTTGGTCCTCACATGGAAAATGAATGGATTGGGATGCAAAATTAAGAGGTGGAGTGGCCACATAAAATATTTAATAGACAGTACCCCGACCTGGTTCTCCTGCAAGGAACGTGTCTATTGGGAAATATATGCTGCGGCCTACAAAGGGATAAATACACTGTATTGGCCCATGCAGGATTCACAAGGGGATCCAGGGGAGTGGCAATCCTAGCCAAGAAGACCCTACTTTTCAGGTTGAAAACAGTGGGTGGATCTGGAGAGAAGCTATGTGGCAGTGAGGGGGGATTAGGGTAGGAAAAATGTCTGCATTATTAATGTATATGCCACCCTCCCCGACCCTCCTCACCCCCTCCCCCAAGACTCCAGAAATGAGTACTGGAGGCCCTGTGACCCATTCTATGAAGCACACCCAGCCATCTTCACTGACTAGGCAGGGTTTTTAACAAGGTAATAGATAGGGATTTAGAGAGGCATTCGCCTCAGTCAAACCACTCTAGAGCGCCTACAGAGCTAGCGCTTTTCTCCAGCGGACTGGGCTTGGGTGACATCTGGAGACACCTCCATCCAGGAGGTGTGCAATTCTCGTTCGTTTCTGGGGCTCACAGGACATTGACACAACTGGGCTATGTGTTTTTCCCCATGACAGAAATGGACTGGGTGAGAGATGTCCGGGGAATATCAGATCACTCTCCGTTGCTATCAGACACATACTCCGCAACTTGGCGTCTGGGCCCTGAAGGAAGTAGACATCGAGAAGTCCTTGCGGATAGACGCCCAAATATACTTTGAGGAAAATGAGGGTTCAGTGGCTTCTTCTTTGGGAAGCATATAAAATAGTACTTAAGGACAAAGCAAAGACAAAGCAAAGACTATAATTGCCCTAAAAAAGAAACAAAGGCAGGAACGACACACCAGCTGGAGCGCCGTCTCCAACTGGAATGGACCTGGGATGTGACAGGTAACCAAGCGACTTATCTACCCCTGGGGGCGACAAGACTACATAACCATGTGACTCAGGCGGCTCTCCAGCACTACTTTGGGTGCAGCGGAAACTGTATGACACAGGAGACAAAGAGGCCCGTCTCCTGGCATGGCTAGGTAAGAGACAGGAGGTAGAGCAGTGGGTGGCTGCAGTGTCGACCGACAGGAAGGATGTCGCTCGCACTGATAAAGATATAGCCTCGGCATCAACAACCTATTACCAAACACTCTACGCTTCCAACAGGGACAGCACAGACGACAATATTGAGGCCTTCCTGGGGGAGGAGCCGGTCCCTATCTTAGATGCCGCCAGTAGAGAGGTACTGGAAGAGAACATAATGGTGGAGGAGATAGGGGAAGCAGTGCAGGCGATGAAATCCGGGGAGTTGCCGTGGGCCTAAGGTCTCCCGTGGAGCTTTAGAAGCGTCTAGCCCCTCTCCTCAACCCCGACCTATTCAATCTATTTGGCACGGTGAGAGCTGAAGGGAACCTGCCGCCAGACCACAAACACACGATTATAGTAGTCGTCCCTATGAAAGAGAAACTGACTAATTTATGTTCTTCGTGTAGACATATCTCATTGCTGAACACCGAGAGTAAGATCCTAGCTACGATTCAGGTCACATATTTGGTTGTGGTAAGCTCTGATTTGATCCACCCTGATCAGACTGGCTTTATGTCAAGAAGGGCGACACGCCTAAACCTAAGACGACTGCCCATATGGTTGGATAGGATCAAGACTGATAGTGAACCTAGAATAATATTGTTACTGGATGCTGAAAGAGCTTTCATTTCCATAGGCTGGAGGTATTTGCTCAAGACCCTGAGCGGTTCATCTTTGGGGCTAGGTTTTGACAATGGGTGGCTCTTCTCTAGTAAGCACCCACCGCAGCGGTTAGAGTGAATGAGGTGGTCTTGGAGACGTCTGCGCTAGGGATTGGTACGAGACAGGGGTTCCTACTGTCGCGTCTTCTGTTCGCATTGTTTTTGGAACCCTAGCTTGCTGGGTGCGCTGTAGGGTGGACATAGTGGACTTCCCCCAGATAAGAGGTGCCCGTGGAAAAATATCACTATATGCTGATGATACACTGTTATACATAGCCGACCCAGGATTGTCGAACCTGATGGTCCTATTGATATTTTGAGTTTGAGACACACTCTGGGTACTACATAAACTGGGAGAAATCCGTCATCTACCAGCTGGGAGACCAGGAGGGTGTGCAGAATATGACAGGCGATTTCTGACGGACAAGGACTGGCTTCAGATACTTGGGTATAGGTATTACACCAAATGCAGAGTGCTTCCTGAAACTCAATTTAGATTGAGTGTTAGAGACTTCCACATAGACGTGGAAAGTTGGTGCAAGCTTCCCATAACAATAATGGGCAGAGTTGCCCTCTACAAAATGATTACCCTACCCAAACTGCTCTATGTACTGCAAAACACCCTGCTTAGCATCCCTGATAAATTCTTCATCAGACTAGATAAAACACTCCAAGCGCTAATCTGGGACGGGGGCCCAGAATTGCCCTGTGGCCATTGCATAGGTCATTTTACATCGGAGGCCTATAACTACCTGACATGCGAGCGTACTATCAACGATTGGGGGCATAGCCCATATGATGAACCAGCATACAGGGCGGAGAGAGCGGCTATGAGAGCGAAGACCCATGTCCATTATATATATGGGAACAAGACAGGAAACACCTACCTGAACTGACCCAGACCACCCTAAAAGCCTGGGACAAGACTACTGGGGCCCTTGGTTGGAACAGGAGACTTACCTCGGCCACCCCACTATGGAAGAAAACACTACTGACTGAAGTGGGCAAGTTCACTGGCTCTCACCACAGGAAACAAATCGGAATAGAAACACTGGGAGACATGCTGGGGGGGAGACTTAAGTCGTTTGAGACACTTCAACAGGACTGTGCCATAACTTTTACCAAACTGTTCAAATATCTACAACTGACCCATGCCTTGAGGACAGAAAGGGCGCAGAGAATGGACCTCCCAGAACACAGCCCGCTGAAGAGCTGGGCCCTGGGAAGCACAATTACCCGAAAAGCGGTGTCCAAGCAATGTTGCTTCATCCTTAACAAAACCTCAGATAACCTAGGGAAACTTTGGGTAAAATGGGATTAAGATATGGGGATCCTGGAAGACATTGACTGGGAAGTGGCATTGATGCACCCCAGGGAAGTTGCCATTCAAGCTAGACTGAGATTGATCCAATTTAACATCCTTCACACGTCCTATTACAACAGGTCCCGTCTACACAAAATGGGGAGAGTGGATAGCCCCATGTGCCTCTGGTGTTGCACGGAGGTGAGCACATTTTTTCACATGATTTGGGATTGCCCGAGAGGGAGTGTATTTTGGGGCGACATTAGCACTGAATTGGAGGCTGTGATGGTAGTAGATCTTCTCAGGACACCCCATCTGATAATGCTAAGTATACCCGATGATGTAGACATCCCTCGGAAACAGCTGTTGTTCTGTATGATGGCCTTTGTCGTGGCAAAGAGAGAAGTGACCGGACTGTGAGGGCGGGATCAGGCTCCCACTAGGAATGAATGGAGGGAGGGAATGAACAGATGCTTGGAGGCAGAGAGAGTGGTGTACGAAAGCTGACGTTGCCCCCACAAGTTTGATAAAGGTTGGGTGTGGTGAAGAGCCTTCCATGGACTAACTGAGAACATTAGCGACTCTGCCGAAAGGGAGATGCCACCTTAAAAGCCCCACCATGCAAGGGGGCAACGAAGGAGAAGGAGCCGCTGGAGTTCACACACTGAGTTGAACTTTAGGGCGCAGGAGGTGAGGAAACGGAACATCAGGGCGGGAGGGGATGCGGGCTCGAGTGCCAACTGCGTGTGCAATGTTCAGAGTTCCTGTAATGTTCCGAAGAAGACAATAAAAATATTATTTTTTTTTAAAACTAAGAGGGTGGGGAGGGGTGAAACCTCAATCCAATGGTGGAGATTCTTATTTTATTCGTTTTTTTTGGAGTTTTATATAGCGCGAACTTGACCCGAAGGTATAAGCGCTTTACATGAGCACCAGTTGCATTACAGATGGACACATTAATTTTTGTTGGGCATGGGGCGATTAAGTGATTTGCCCAGAATCACAGGATGTTGAGCGTCCCTGCCGAGACTCGAACCCGGTTCCCCAGCTTCAAGGTCGACTGCCCTAGCCATAAGGCCACATCCTCTCCCCAATAACTCTAGAAAGAGGTTCTGGGCAGTCTTCAGGACCAATAATGTTAATAGTCACTCTGCCATGTAATGTGGGGTGAAGCATGTACAAAAGGTATAAGAACAAATACAGACAGTGACCCACTATGGTTGTGTAATTGTCCACCGTCAAGGTCACTCCCATCAGGATGGAGTAGGAAGAACAGCCTGCGGCAAATGAAGTTTGTAGGAAAGTGGGTTTCTGTTGCAGTAACCCCCCCACTTTTTGCCAGACTACTGATGCACTTTTTCTTGGTGTGCCCTGGGTCCCTGCCAATCAGGTTCCCAGGGCCTGTGTTCTTTCCCCAAAACTAACCAAATTGGCATCTCTGGCCACAGGTCAGCCCCTGGTAAATGGTACCACAGGTACCCAGGGCACTGTGACCAGGAAAGACATCTAAGGACTGCAGCACTTATTGTGCCACCCTTAGAGGCCCTTTACCTTTACACACACACACTGCCTTTGCAGGCTGCGTGTTTTGGTGCAGAACAAAGTGAAGAGTCGACATGGCACACATCCCTCTGTGCCATGCCTACAACCTACTGCCCTGGCATAGATCAGTCACCCCTCTAGCTGGGTGCCCTATGCCAGTGGTGAGGGTACAGGTGCATGAGCCCTGTACCCCTACAGTGTCTAAGTCCATTCTTAGACATTGTAAGTGCAGTGCTGCCATTAAGAGTATATGGTGCTGGGAGCTTGTCATTACGAACTCCACCGCACCATAATGGCTACACTGAAAACTGGGAAGTTTGGTATCAAACGTCTCAGCATATTAAACCCACACTGATGCCAGTGTGGGATTTAATGAAAAATGCACACAGAGGGCATCTCAGAGATGCCCCCTGAAAACTAACCCACCACTAGTGACCTGACTGAGTGGCTGCTTAGGCTGCCACCAACAGACATGTTTCTGAACCCCTGGGTCGAAAGCCTGCTGCTCTCGGGGGCCTGAAACAATGCACATCCTGGGACGAGGTGCCAAGCCTCCTCCCCCAGGATGGGCAGGGTTCATGAAGGAGAAGCTTCAAAGGCATGCCGCCTTTGTGAGCCTCTCCAGACCAATTGCTGCTTTCAGCAACTGGTCCCCACTGGTTCTAACCCCCACTTTGGGCAGGAGAGCCGGCGGGAAAAACAAGTGAGGGAGAGAGGTGTGCCCACCTCTGCCAACTCCACCCCTCAGGTGGGGGAGGCAAGGTGAAGCACAACTCTGAGTCCCCGCCATCTTGAGGATGGGGGACCTGGCCAACCAGGGACAGGCTCCTGCCCCCCTCCCACTGGAGGATGGCACGATAGGGGGTGTACCCACCCCAAGGAAGGGACCCATTGGTCCCTGCCCTTTACCTACCTGTAACGCCCCTAAATCTAGTATTTAGGGGGCACCCTGAACCTTGCTTCCTCAGGTCCAGCAACAACAAGAAAAGAAGAAAAGAAGAAGGACGAAGAGCCATGCAGAGCTAACAAGAGGACGACGCCCACTGACTTGGCCCCAGCCCTACAGGCCTGTCTCCCCTCGAACCTGCTCCTGCGAAATCCCGGTGTGTCCTGCAGCCAGCAACCTCAAAAACACCGGAGGACCTGCCTACCTTCACTTTCAAGCCTGCTTCTCCCGTGAACACCGGACTTGTTCAAACTGCAGCTTCTGGTTGCGGCTGGGCACAGCGAATCCAGCCCACTCTGCACCCGCCGAACCCGGCCAGAGCGGGAAAACACCACGAGGAGGTCACCCCGTCGATCCTGACCCGAGATCCGGCGACTCCTGACCTGCCTCAAGCCTCCAATCGACGCCTGTAGCCTCAATCCAGAGGATCCCCTCTACCGCGACCAGAGCGGGTAAAACTTTCCGACATCCCAAGGCACCCCTGCACCCGACGCCCCACGGCCTTGTGTGCCCAAACCAACGGTGTACATCAAATGCTTAACACTGTCCTCTGATACTGCCTTACTGCTTGACCAAGCTACCACAAGTAGAGAGTAAGGTTCTATCTAACTTTAACCTCTGCCTACCTTTGGAGTCACCTGGACCCTATACACACTATTCCTCATTTTGGTGTAGTATATATAGAGCCAGTTTCTTACAAAGTTGCTGTCCGAAAGCCACAAAAAGTTCTTAGTTGCCTTTACCTAGCTACAGATGTTGTCAGAGAGGCAACCCCAATGCTGTGCCTAATAGATTCACTGATTACACTGCACAGCATGCATGTGCTAGTGAGTGACCTGCAGTATGCATAAGGCCAAGAAGCTACATAACCTTCAATACCAAATTCTAGGAGTGAGCCCAAAATATGGGGATCATAATTTGAATGTCCCAGACTCACTGTGGGAGTGTAAAGGTCTTGAACGTTACTGTGTGAAGGAAAGCCTCAATGAAGGGAGTCCTCTGCATAGGTTGCAGGTGGAACTTTGGCTTATTGACGCAAAACCCCAGTGATGACAGCAGGGTGACAGCGGACGAGGAAGAGGACTGCTGTCCTTGCTGGAGGCCACAGCCTCTGCTACCACTATGTCCTTTGAAGCCACATAAGCACTCCAGTGGAGTGTCAGTTTTACTTTTTTTTAAAGCCCGGAGCCATCAATTAGCATATCCATCAGGGATGCTTGCAGGTCCCTAGATAATCCCGCGGCATCTGTGATGCCTGATCACCACAATGGTGCACATGGCGCAACATACACAGTCTATTGAGTCCAGACTGGCATTCAACACATAGTAATCTGTGTCCTTTCTGCCTTAAATTCTTTGAGCAAAAACATTCTTGAATTCAGCTAAAAGATCTTGTTGCTACATCCGAAAGTGTGAATTATACAGCTTGTTGTGTTCAGACCGGCATTCAAAACATACTTAGCAATGTCCTGTTGTCCTATTTTCCTTGAATTGTTTGGGCAAAGAGCATTCCTGAATTCCACAGAAAGATCTTGTTGGCCATATCCCAAAGAGCATGTGTACAGCATTCAGTAGGCAGACAATGCCCAGGGACCTCAAAGCCAGACTGGCAGAGGCAAGGAATATTTCTGAATGAGTCAATATATTTCAATTCCCTATCTGGTGGAAAAGTGGGGAATATACTGGGGTTAACTTTGCTGGCATCAGCCAGACCCACCTAGCTTGCAGGAGTTGCATGCTGGGTCAGAAAGCCCAGGACCCCAGAGGTAGACCTATGAAATCTGGCCATAGGGCAACTTACTAATAGACCAGTTCGCCATCAATGTCTCTGTCAAAGGCGCTAGCAAAGGCACTGATGTAGCAGGCTCAGTCTGCAAGATTTCTGTCTGTCGATTTGTGTTAATCTTTATCATGGCTAGTTTAAGATCCAGCACTTCTGCTGCCTGCAGAACTCTCATTTGGTACATTTAACTTGCCTGTAAGTCCTTAGTATATGGTGCAGAAAGTGCAGCCAGAGTCTGGAAGCTAAATGCTACATGTCGACTGCAGTACCTATCGTGCCATTCACTACAGTGATAGTGCAAACATGGCCCAAGCCTACCCTGTGTGGCCAAATGTAATGTAAAACCTTTAGTGCCACCTGTTGATATAACCCTTGTTAACAAGAAAAGACCTCCGGGGCGTGGCTTCGACGCCAACCAAGATGGCGGTGTAACTCCGGAGCTCCGCGCCGATGCCTCGCACAAAGCTCTGTTTTGACCGGAGACCGCAGCTTTTCTGGATAAAGGATGTAGGTTTGTGTGCTCTCATCTTAGTGGGAAGCTCCTGGACACTCTGCCTGCCGTTTTGCTTCTGTTTTCACGCAATTTAAATTGCGAGCCGTTTTTTTCCTCATTGCGGCCACCATTTTGTTTCAGAAGACATCGAGATGTTTATTTCTCCTCTCTTCAAAACTGCTTAACTGCTTCTTCCTAGTAGCGCTCTCTGCCAGATATTTCAGTTGGGCAGATACAATTGCTATTACTATTACCTTCCTTGGTGCTATTTCAGCTTTGTTTGACAAGATAATATGACGGTTCTGTCAGCGACCGCCATTTTGTAATTCCTTCTTTTGCACCTAATAACCAACATCTATTTTTTCATGAAGCGCTTGGTGACTGTTACACCAATTTGGATAAGCGAGCTTTTCTTTTCTTCATTAGCCACCTTGAAGCTCCTTTCTTGTTCATAAGACATGGTGTGCTCTGTTCTTCAACGACAGCCTCACAATCCTATTCCTTGAATGTCCTATGCGCTGTTGCTCCTTCTGCATTGCAAGGAACTATGATCATTTTCAGTTATGTTGATCATTTTCTTGTGAGGACTCCCTATTTCAAAATGTTTTGACGCCTTTTTCTGTGCCTTCACATTCATTTTGCATACATGAAATATTTTCAGGTAATAAAAAGGTTGACCCTGCGATTCTTTATCCAGATTGGACTTGCTCTTATCCTCACAAGTCACTTAACTTTGCTGCTCAAAGCTAATATCATTTATGAAATTCTCCTGCTTTTTCTATGGGGAAATTAAGAAACCTTAAGCTTACTACGTCTTCTAAATCCATTGTGCACTCCGACTCTGACTCCGCTCTCTACGACATGGAAGACGGTTCTCCTCAGAAATCCGATCATCTATCAGGCACCATTCCAAAGTCACATCTTCCAAGCAAATTACCTGCGATTTCTACCAAACGACCGAAAAAGGATCCTCCTTCTCCAGTGAACTCATCTTCAACATCCATGGTTTTAATCCTTGAGGAAATTCGCGCTTTGAAACCTTTCATGGAGGAAACCACTAAAACTCTGCAACATCTGGACGATAAATGGTCTTCATTGAAGTCTCGTATGCTTGTTGTGGAACAAAAAACTGACTCTCTTCAAACCTCCTGTGCTCGCATTTCAATCCTAGAGTCTGAAATATCTCTACTTAAGAAACAGTCGGAGGATTTAGAAAATCGTAATCGCAGAAACAACCTTCGAATTTATGGTCTTCCAGAAAATATCGAAGGTTCTAATCCAACCATTTTCTTTCAAACTTTCTTGCCTAAGCTGCTGGAATTATCTTCTACTACTTCTCTTAAAATTCAAAGAGCTCACAGACTAGGGCCCAAGATTTCTGCTAAACCTTGTGGAGTCATCATGTTTTTCTTGCAGTATACAGACCTTTTGCAAGTCTTGTCTGTAGTCAAGTCCTAAAAGCAGATCTTTTGGGAGGGTCATCGACTATTTTTCTCCCAAGATGTAGCCAAGGTCACAGCTGACCGCCGCAAGAAATGTCTCGATCTTCGACGACAACTACGCTCTATAAACGCCAGATTTGGATTAGTTCATCCCTGCATCTTCAAGGTCACCTATAAGGAAAAGACTACCACATTCGATGATCCAGCTGTTTTGCAGGAGTTCCTCCGTCAACATGGAGCTGTGGCCAGGGACACTTCAAAATCTATTTGATTTAATATTTTGACTCGTCTTATCTGACTGTTTGTTGTTTATGTAATTTCTTGATTTTTGTTTTGCTCGTATTTTTGTAATGTATTCTGCTTTAAGGTGTCATATTTATTTTCTCTCTCTCTTATGCTTTTTCGAATGTATTTCCTATTCATATCACTTTCTTTCCTTTTTTTTTTTTATACAGGTATAGTTATTTCCCGTCATTTGCTTCCCCTGTGGTCTCCTCTATACGTTGATGTCTTACCTCCGGTCCTTCTGGGGTTCGGTGGAGTTCCGATGGTGTTCGTCGTCATCTTCTGGTGTTACCTTCCCCCACTTCGTTTTGTGTTGTAGGTATGTCTTTCAGCCGTCATTTATATGACATATGCTGTTTTTTTATCCTATTTTACGACTTGGACTGTCTTCTCGTTTTCTGTTATGTTCTACCCTTATCTCAGATTCTCTGTTTCATTACTCTATTTCTCTTCTTTCTCCCTAACTTTCTCGCTGTTGTCTCCTCTTCCCTTTCTCCGTTACTTAATCAATTCTCTTATCTCTACACTCTTATTCTTTCACGTTTTCTCAATGTTAAGATTGATTACATCACTGTATGCTTAATGTTTGCTTATATTATTACCTTCCGGTTACATTCAGAGTTACTACTTGGAATATTAAGGGATTAGGTAATCCCATTAAACGACAATGGGTGTTAACCCATTTGGCTAAGTTAAAAACCGACATTGCACTACTTCAAGAATCACATAGATCTGATACCGAAGCTTCTAAGTTGAAAAAATGCTGGGTTGGCAATGTATTTTCTTCCCCGGCTATAGGTAAGAAAAATGGTGTTTTGATACTCGTTCACAAAAAATGTCATGTTTCAGTTGTCCTGCAAGAATCTGACTCTGATAGTCGTTGGGTTATTGTTAAATTGCTCATAGATTAAAGATAACTAACGGTATTTTATGTATATAGTCCAGTCTCTGTTGATAAAGTATTTTGGACACAGATTTCTGATAAATTACTTTTGTATGACGATGATTATATTGTTTTTGGTGGTGACTGCAATCAAGTTTATGATCCCATATTAGACAGAAACTCCCCAGTTAAATTTGTAAACACTAAAATGCATTCACAATTTACCTCTACCATACGCCGTAAATCTCTAGTAGATATCTGGCGGCTATGTCACCCAGACCTTCGAGAATAGTTACTACTCGCCCCCACATCACTCACATTCTCGTATTGACGACCTCTTTTTAAGTAAATCCTTAGCTCAACATGTCCTTCACTCTGAGATAGGCTCTATTTTAATATCAGATCATGCTCCGGTTTTTGTTGATTTTGATCTGATACCTTTTGTCCCACGTGCTGGCAGATGGCGTTTTAATAATTCATTACTCGTGGATCCTAATTTCTCTAGCCAATTCAGTTCTTTTGCTTCCGAATTTTTTGCTATTAATACAACTCCGGAGTCCTCCCCTATAATGATTTGGGATTCATTTAAGGCACCCGCGAGAGGTTTCATAATGAACTTTGTCTCACAAAAGAAAAAAAGCTTTGAAAAACAAACTACTCAATTACTCTCCAAAATTAAACAATCAGAATATACTTATCACTCCAATACTGAATCTTCTTTAAAAGATCTTATTGATGCTAAGCTTAACTTTAATAGACTATCTACGGAAGCTACTTCCTCCTACCTTTTGAAAAGTAGCTCTCGTTATTATAGAGGTCAAAATAAAATGGGAAAGTTACTGGCTAATTACTTAAAAATAAGGCGAGACAGAACTAGAATAGAATCTTTGCAGAGCTCTGATGGAACTTCACTTTTTAAAGATGACGATATCCTAAATGAATTTGTTTCTTTTTTTAAAAAAAACTATATACTCCTGAGTCTCAACCACTTCATTCAGATCTATCCTCTTATTTTCATTCTATTAATTCTCCTCCTTCCCAACATATTGATTTTGATTCACTGGAAACTGATATCACTCTGACAGAAATTACTCATGCTGTATCAGTATTATGAAGAGGTAAGGCCCCTGGACCTGATGGGTTCACTGTAGAATTTTATGAGCACTTCTCTAAACTTCTCCTTCCAAACCTTCTCCTCCTATTTAACTCCTTTATCACAAACGGTTCATCTCAGGGCACTTTTCAAGAAGCCATGATATGTTTAATCCGAAAGACAATAAAGATCCCTCCTTGTGTAAAAATTATCGTCCCATTTCTTTAGTCAATACAGACTATAAGATTTTTGCAAAAATTTTAGCACTGCGTATTGACCCCATCTTACCTGAACTTATTGGACCAGAACAATCTGGCTTTGTAAAGGGTCGATTGTCCTCCGATAATTCCAGAGTCTTTTTTAACGTTCTTAGCAAGGCTTCTTCTTTGGACTATCCTCTTGCTGCCATAGCTTTAGATGCTGAAAAAGCATTTGATAGGATCGGATGGGATTTTATGTTTCATGCTTTAAAATGGATAGGTTTCCCTCCCAAATTGATTTCCTTAATTTCTTTATTATATTCTGGCCCTAGAGCTTTTATTTTCGCTAATGGTAAAGTCTCGGATTACTTTTCTCTCTCTAGAAGGGTACGACAGGGATGTCCCTTATCACCTTTGTTATTTGTAGTGGCATTGGAACCATTTTTAACTAAAATTAGACAGGACACACAGATTACTGGTTTCCAACTAGGCCCACATCAAGTTAAAATGTCTGTTTACGCGGATGATATCCTTTTATATTGTTCTAACCCGGATACCTCTCTTCCTCCCTTCCTCCACCAGGTTGATATTTTTTCTTGGTTATCAGGTTACCGCCTTAATCGGGATAAATGCGAAGTATTGCCCCTTAATGTTTTATGTCTTAAACACCACTTTCTCCATACAGGATTTTCCTGGCAACCCTCTAAGTTAAAATATTTAGGTATATGGTTCTCTTCGACTATTTCAGAGACTTTAAAATTAAATTTTGATCACATTATCAAAACGTTAAATGACACCGTCGCAAGATGGCACCCTCTTTTTCTCTCTTGGTGGGGAAGAATGGACTCGATTAAGATGATGCTCTCTCCTTTAATTCTATATACTCTCTCTATGATTCCTGTGCACATCCCCGGATACTATTTTAAGAAAATTGATTCGTCTTTAATAAAATTTCTTTGGAAAGACAAACCCTCTCGAATAGCCTTGTCCTCTCTAAAAAAAGACAAACATAATGGAGGTCTTAAATTCCCTGATTTTAAATCTTATCACTATGCCTTTTCTCTAAAACAAGCTTCCCGTTGGCTTTCTTCTAACTTCCCTACGCATCTCCCAGTATGGATATCTATATAAAAATTTCTCGTCTCCCCTTTTGACTTTCATGAGGCACTTGCCTTCACTAACAATATCTCATCCTTACGCTCTTCCGTTATTTCTCACACTCGTAAACTTTAAGTTCCTCTTTTACCTTCTTCTTATCCTTCTATTACTTCGCTATCTCAACAACCCATTTGGCACAATAAATTATTAAGTATCAAAAATCGTACTCATTTATTGGAAATCGTGGAGATCCAAAGGTTTAATCTGGATCTCTCAACTCTTGAACAATACTGAACCCTTATCCTTTACTGAACTTCAAACTAAATTCTCTCTTCCCAACTCCTTCAAATCACAATATAACCTTCTACTTCCCTCTCTTAATCACTATCTCCTCTCACTTCCAATTACCCCCATTCTTCCTATAGCTTGTTCTACAGTTTTTCCCTTATTAGATACCTCCCCCTCTGCGTCTTCTATTTACAAATGTTTATTAGTACCCCCAGAAAGACACAAGTCGAAGACTGAATTGGCATGGGAAAAGGATTTAGTACAGTGCTGGCCAGCCTCCATTTGGGATAAATTGTGGCTTAAAATCCATAAAACATCAAGAGCTGCCAATAATACTCAAACCCTTTATTTTGTTTTTCAACGCCTTTTACGTTCCGCTTCAACATTAGCATCTTTTTCTCCGGATACCCCTTCCACCTGTTGGTCTTGTCCCTGTTCTAACGCTGATTTAAAACACATGCTATTCGATTGCCTTAACATTTTTCAGTTCTGGCAATCAGTTTGGTCCCAAATTAATAAGATTTTTAGAGTTAATGTTCCCTTTTCATTACCCAACATTTTCTTAGGCTCATTGTCATCTCATTGGCCTCAGTCACCA
This sequence comes from Calotriton arnoldi, assembly GCA_963921515.1. Lineage (NCBI taxonomy): Eukaryota > Metazoa > Chordata > Amphibia > Caudata > Salamandridae > Calotriton > Calotriton arnoldi. Next base: position 2,234,400 of record CAWUFW010000977.1, read on the forward strand.
TCTAATTTTAAGTTATTAGATTTATTAATAGCCATAGCCTTCCATTTAATAACCTCAAACTGGAAACAAGCGGATAAAGTTACTTTTAAAGCTTGGTGGAATGCCATATGTTTTTACCATAGACTCGACACTAATAATGTCACCCCTATTTCTCTAGCAATTAAAAGAGATCTTTTATGGCTTCCTCTCACAACATACTTATCCTGGTCCGCTTCTTCAAATGTTTCTATTGTTAGTGTTGTAAATTCATCAGATGATGTCCGGAAACCACAGTGATACACCATGTTGTCTTTTTCTCAAAATATTAAGATATTATTGTTCTATGCCTATGTATTTATATTGCAATATTTATTCATTAAGTATTTAATATGCCTACAGTGTTTAACTTCATATTTCGTTTTTTCTTAATCTTTATAGTGACATATTATATTGTTTCTCCCCCCGCCTCCCCCTCCTTTTTTACTTCTCCCTTACAGATAGTATGTTTATTGTAACCGTTATTTTTCCTATCCCTTTATATAATTTTGATGTTAACTAAGCTTTATTATGTTTATTGTACTGTTCTTTCTTCTCCGGTTTTCAATAAACTCAAACTTTAAAAAAAAACAAGTAAAGACCTCCCTTTTAAATATTATTACATTACTCCTATGTAGCTCTTGCAGCCCACGAGGCAGGGTGCATCATATTTAAAAGTGGAGCAGGCAGAAAATTAATATTGTGCCTACAGTGACAAGGTAGAAAAAGCGATTTTCACTGTGGGAGGCCAAGCTATCCTATGTAGAAAACCAGAGTCCAGATTAAAATACTAATACTGATTATTCGAAAAAGTGACCTTCTAGAAAAATAATTAAATCGCTATTTTTAATAGTTATTAAAAATCCAATTTAATGGTGAAGTCAGATTTTTTAATAAATATTAAGGAAAAGTAACTTTTAAAAGATACTTTTCCCTGCCTGGAGTTCTTGGAGGCTAATTTGCATTCACTCTCCAGCAACTCCCAGCCTATGTTCAGCCCGGGAAGAGGTGTGAAATTTCTTCCAGGAGCATGTGCCTACAGTGACAAGGTAGAAAAAGCAATTTTCACTGTGGGAGGCCCAGCTGTCCTATGTAGAAAACCATAGTCCAAATTAAAATACTAATACTGATGCTGATAACTCGGGAAAGGGACCATCTAGAAAAATAATTAAACCACTATTTTTGATAGTTATTAAAAAAACGATTTAATGGTGAAGTCGGATTTTTTAAGAAATATTAAGGAAAAGTAAATTTTAAAAGATACCTTTTCCCTGCCTGGAGTTCCTGGAGGCTAATTTGCATTCACTCTCCAGCAACTCCCAGCCTGTGTTCAGCCTGGGAAGAGGTGTGAAATTCCTTTCAGGAGCATACATTGGCTTAATTTGATGGGCAGAGATGACTCCTTGGAGCTCAAAAGAATATGCAGGGTGGGGGCTATCTGCATTCTGTCAACACCACAGTGTCAAATCCTGCCTGACAGGTCTGTTTGAGCCACATGTAACACTTTGGCACACTTGAAAGTGAACGAACAGGATGTCAGGATCATTCTTGTGTAATACCTTTCCAGTTGCTGAAGGACCCTGCTTTTGTCCTACCAGATTTCAGTCTCTGAATTTGTTGTGAAAAAAGAGCTTGCTTCAAACTGGATTTTAGTATTAGATGTAGGAGGACACTAGTGATTACCATAGTGCACTCCCTTACACACCCACAACCCTCAGAGCCCTAATTTAGTGTGGCCTAAGAATTTCACCATCCTAAAAAAATACCCTTACATATGGCATTTAGGGCATGTTTGCAGTAAAGCAAACAGGAACTATTGAAAAAGTAGCTAGGGTTGCCCCCGGGATCTTTTACTCCACTGGCTAGGGATTGCCTAGGAGACACCCCGCAGGTTAATAAGGCACCCAAAGCACCTGGCCAGAACACTTTTTGAACCTGTGGAAGAACAGAAGAGGACTGGACCTGCTGTCTGTTACCGGAGAGGAGCCCTGAAGTACTGGACCTGCTCCCCTTTGTACAGAGGACAAAAAGGTGAACTCCAAGTGTCAGTTGGCTGATCTCCTGTGTGGCTACACGGACACAACAAGCTGCAAGAGGCCTTTTCCATGGAGTGCCTAGCTGACCAGGAGCAATTCAAATTAGACCGGGACAGAACATTGTGGTGGGCTCTGCGGGAGTGACTCTGGGCCCCTAAGTGCTGCCCATGAGGTCCTATGAGCATTAGAAGTGACGCAGTGGAGCTGTTCAGGAAACCCTGAAAAGTTGGAACTTAAAATATTAAGATAGAAGGTAAAAAGGTAAAATATCTGACAGGGATGAACCCAGTTGGTGTCTCCGACCCGTGCGCCATCACAGTCAGCCTGAAATTGCACCTAAGTCCCGGTCTACCAGGACCATAGACTATCATTGGCTTAGAGGTTTTTGGAGTTAATTCTACTTACCACTTTAAACATTCATATATCCGGTTCCCTTTATTTTATTTGAGCCATTTTGGAGTCATTTTGATTATTAAATTTTACTTTTCTAATTCAGTTTCAGATTTGTATTGCATGGTGTTCTGACCTTACCATTGTTTTGATACTGCATACATATTTTACACATTTTCCTAAGTTAAGTCTGTTTGCTTTTTGCCATAGCTGCTAGGGGGTTGAGATGTGCTTAATTTACTGACTTTAAGGGCTCACCCTAACAAGAGTAGTGATTATTGTTGAGGTGAGCCATCGCCCACACCAAATAATCCAGTTTCATACCATGGCTCCTTGCTATCACTTCTAGAGGTGCTCTGTGGCCACTGTGGGGCCCAATGGCACCACCTATTGGTGCACGGGAGCTATTGCTAGAAAATGTTTTTGATCCACTCTCGTGCTGGGGTGTTGGAAAGTGGATTATTGGTAGGTGCAAATGTAGGTCTGCCACTGGCAATAAGGCCACTAACACCTGATAGGACTCAGCATAGGTCTTAGAAAATTATTCCTATGCTCAACCCTTGGTAACGTGGCTGCGAGCAGACAGGCTTAACTTCAAAGACAGGTATGTAAAGCATTTAAAAACACCAATTCAGTAAATAATTAAGACACAACACATAATAAAAATCTAACACCAATTTATAAAAATAGGAAACATTTTTATCTTTAAAATGACACCAAAACGACAAAAATCAAATGTAGGGAACCGGAGATATGAATTTTCCAAAATTTAGCAAAATATAGCACTTAGAAGATTATAGCACCATACTGGGATATCTGCTCGCGATAGACCGGGTCAAAGTTTCAGGCAGACCGCGATGGAGCCCTGGGCGGCTACAACTCGCGGCAGGTCCCGGTCTCAGTTTCTACCTTCACACTTAGAAACTTTTCTGGAGCTTTTCTCCCCGAGGAGAGCTTGGTTGGCCCCAAGGGCTCTTCATCACCTCTTCAAGGCAGCCTGGCTAATCCACTTAACTCTGACCAATCAGGGCAGACCACTGGAAGGCTGAATCTGGACTTACAAACAAGAAAGTCTTATAACTTCTTGTATGTACACTTTAGGAGAAATTCAACAATATCATATTGTTGAATTTATTAATACCATACAGGGAAGTCTTTGAATGGCACTTCTAGCCCTCTCCTATCAAGAGTTATTAGTTAATAACTTTCTACCATGTTAACCTATGTAACAGGGGATTTGCAATGGGAAAAATGACTCGGGCCATTTTTCCAGCTCCAGGACTTACAAAAACATATTTTATAAGGTCTTTGCTTATATCTACAGGACCCCCACCCCATGGGACAACTAGGGGAGACTTTAGGGGTTCTGAATCTGTAAAAATATTGCAGATCCTCACTTCACAGTGCTCCTAGCATCAAAGTCGAATTTGGGCAGCACTTTACCACAATGTGGGGAGTGAATTGTGAAATTTCACTTAACCCAGGGCATATAAAACTCATTTTATAAGGGTCTACCTTCTAGATACCTGACCCCCCCACCCCTGGGACACCTAGGGGAGACCCTGGGGGTCCCTAATATGCCATAACATTGTAGGTTATCCATTTTTAAGTGCCCCAAACACCAAAGTCGAGTTTAGACACAATTTACTTTTTAAAAGCAGTCCTGGCACCCAGGGCTGCTTTTAAACTGACCTCAGGCTTTAGCAGTGCACACATGCAAGTGCAAAACGAGCTGCTGGCCTCTAAACTGCCATGCCCTAAGGTACTAGGGACTTTTAGGTAGTTTCAATCTCCCTGCCCTATTATATACTAGGGGCTTATAGGGTAGGTCATGCCAATCACAGGGGTACCCCACCATACCATTGTGTACCCTAGTGTATGTAGGTGTTTTAACTGTATTCTAATGTGTCTCTTTCAGCATAGCACTAGCATAGCAATAGCAATAGCATAGCAATTCCAATTTCTCCTGCTCTGGTTAGACAGAGCCCTGGGTCAGTCAAAGTCAGTCTCTCTGTCCCTTACTGAACTCCTCTCTGGAGGGTCCACCTGCTCCTGTCAGTTCTGCCAAATCTGACAGCTCTGGCAGGGATGGAGTCCCTCCCTCAGAGGCCAGATCCTCCCCATCAGGGTTTGATTCTTCCTGCACCTCTGGAGTTCCCTGGGCTGGCTCACAAGGCCCAGTGCCCTTGTCCTTGGATGCTTGGCCCTTTGTTCCAGGGTCCAAGTGTCCAGCCCCTTCCTTCTGGCTAGTCTGTGACCTAGTCACAGCACATACCCACTCAGGGAGCTCCAATATTTTCATATGGAGTCCTCTCTCCACCTCTGACCACACAGAGGCTTCAAGATCATTGCCCAGTAAACACTGGACTGGGAGCACCTTTGACACAGCTACCTTCATAGGGCCTGTCACACCTCCCCATTCCAAATCCACCACAGCCATAGGATGTAGTTTGGTAGTGCTGTCTGCATAAGTCACCTGGTGAAACACACCAGGTAACAACCTCTCTGGAGGCACCAGCTCATCCAGGACCATAGTTACACTAGCCCCAGTGTCTCTGATAGCCTCAACCTCATTCCCATTCACTTTAGGCCTCTGCCTGTACTTGTCCATGATTGGAGGTAAAGCAGCAAAGGTTGCAATATTCACCCCTCCCAGGGACACTAAGGCTGCTTCCACCACCTGACTACCCCTCTGGGGCACCACTCTCCACCCCTACACTGACACTGGCAATCCCTGTGGATGGCCCCTTAGGGGGGAGCTTCTTGTCGCAGACAGCATCTCCCTGTTTGTGCCCTGGCTGGTTACAGTCAAAGCACTTACCCACTTTTGAGGGATCAAAGAACCTACCATTCTTTCCCTGATTCCACCTCCCTTTGGATTTGGGTTGGCTCGGGCCCCCCCTCCTTGTGCAGGTTTTTGTGGGTCTTTGGAGGACTCCTTCTGGTTTTGACCTTCTTTCCCTTGGGCTTTCCCTGGGGGGGGGGACCTGTCCTCTTTTCTTCTGGTCACCCCCCTGGTGCTGTATGGAAACCCGGGTTCTCACCCACTCATCAGCTGCTTCACCCAGCTCTCTGGGGTCGGTCAGCTTAGAGTCCACTAGATACTGGTGTAACTTCTCTTCTGCACAATGAGTCAAAATTTGTTCTTTCAAAAGCAAATTATACAATCCCTCATATGTGTCAACTTTGTTACCTACAATCCAGCCTTCCAGTGCCTTCACTGAAACGTCCACAAAGTCTACCCAAGACTTTGAACTCAATTTCTGGGTGCCTCTAAACTTCACCCTGTACTGCTCTGGAGTCAGACCAAATCTCTTAACTAAGCATGCCTTCATCTGCTGGTATGATTCTGCATCCTCTCCCTTCAGGGTCAGGAGCCTATCCCTCCCAGCTACTGGAATCAACTCTCACAGTAGTGCACCCCAATACTTAGAGTGGACCCTACTCATTCTAAGGGCCCTCTCAAAAGCTGCTAGCCATTTGTCAATGTCATCCCCCTCAGTGTACTTGGGTACTATACCCTTGGGAAGTTTAGGTTCAAATGCACCACACCTGGACATCTCAAAATCTTCATCATTTTCACTGCCACCATTTCTTCTCAACTCCTCCTTCTCCCATCTCTTCTTAGCCAATTCCAATTTCTCCTGCTCTAAAGCTATCAAAGCTAATTGAGCCTGAAGCTGTCTCTCTGCAAGGGACGGTAGTGGTTCCTGAGTAAGGGACCCTTCCCCACTCCCACCACCACCTTGATTCACCTGGCTAACACTAGTCACAATGGAAGAGGTCTCATCCTCACCCCCCTCTTGGGTGAGGTTGGGGGGAACATCCTCCCACCCCCCTGGGTTCTCCTCAGCTGCCCCGGCCCAGGCCTGTAGGGACTCAAGTAACCCTGCCTTCCTCATCTTCTTGGCAGCAGGCAGCCCCCAAGCCTACACTGTTCCCTAAGCTCAGCAAGCTTGAACTGGGACAGTTTAGCCAGGTCCAGCTCCATGGTTCCCTAGTTTTGGGTCACAACAACTAGGCACAACAGACTTAGAACAATTTGGAAAAATCAAAACAATGGATTAAAAACAGTTTAGTCCAAATTCCAAAAATCAAACTCAAAAGATTTGTTCTAAGACAATTTAGAGGATTTTTATAATCTTAATTCATTCACTGAAAGGTGTACTTTTTAAACACAAGTCCTCATCCACACCGCAGAGCACCAAATGTTGGAAAGTGGATTATTGGTAGGGGCAAATGTAGGTCTGCCACTGGCAATAAGGCCACTAACACCTGATAGGACTCAGCATAAGTCTTAGAAAATTATTCCTATGCTCAACCCTTGGTAACGTGGCTGCGAGCAGACAGGCTTAACTTCAAAGACAGGTATATAAAGCATTTTAAAAAAACAATTCAGTAAATAATTAAGACACAACACATAATAAAAATCCAACACCAATTTATAAAAATAGGAAATAGTTTTATCTTTAAAATTACACCAAAACGACAAAAATCCAATGTAGGGAACCGGAGATATGAATTTTTAAAGATTTAGCAAAATATAGCACTTAGAAGATTATAGCACCATATTGGGATACCTGCTCGCGATAGACCGGGTCAAAGTCAAAGTTTCAGGCCGACCGCGATGGAGCCCTGGGCGGCTACAGCTCGCGGCAGGTCCCGGTCTCAGTTTCTACCTTCACACTTAGAAACATTTCTGGAGCTTTTCTCCCCGAGGTCCCTCGAAGCTCCCAGCCAGTCTGGATTCGGTGAGGGTTCGCCGGATTGCCTTTCGACGAGCTCCCGGTCAACTTCCCTGGAGCGGACTTAGAAACTTTTTCTTTAGCACTTCAGCGGGGCAACCCAGGAGCCCAGGCCTACACGCGATGGAAGGCAGGCGGCTTGGCTCTCGCGGTTGCTCCCGGTCACCTTTTCTACGAGCGGACTTAGAAACTTTTCTGGAGCTTTTTCTCGTGGGGTCTCTCGATGCTCTTCATGTAGCCGGATCCGGTGAGAGTTCGCCGGCTTCAGATTTCTTCTAGTCCCGGTCAAACTCTGGAAGTTGGACCGACGGAGCTTTTAGCGGGATGAACCTGGGTGGCTTGGCCGGCTCGCGGTTGAAGGCAGGCGGCTTGGCTGACCAGGTTGAGTCGGTGCCTCTATGGAGCTTTTTTTCAAAGTTCCTCCAAAGTTCTCCAAACTTCTTGAACTTCTTCCTGAAGTTCCTCAAAGGGTCCCAAAGTGTCTCAAACTCTCTCCAAGGGTCTGGAAGCTCCAAGATGGTCCTTGAAAGTTGAGGACTCCGGTTCCCACAATCCACTTGGACGTCACCCTTACAAATCCACTGGTAGTTCTCCAAGGTGCAGATTTAGTTGGTGATGTTCCACATGAGCTCTTTTAACCTGTAGCTTTCAGGGAGTCCACTCTTTAGTTTCTTTTCAGCAAGATAATCCACAGAGCTGTATTTTCAAATGGTGCAGTCTTCAGAGGTCAGGCCTTAGAAATCTTTGCACAGCAAAACTTCTCAGCTTGGCAATGTCTTGCTTCAGTAAGTTTCAAGCAGCATATCTGGAGGGCTCTGCCCCTCTCAGATACTTATTCCATGTTCTATGGGTCAGACAGGAGGTCACTCCTGACCAATGGAAGCAGGGTAACTCCTCAAACATATGACCACTTCCTGTAGAGTGTGGCATTATTTTGTCCCAGAGTGCATCAGATCTTCCAAATCCATAATGGCAGATTTTCCAGCAAGGAGGCAAGAGCTGGCTAAACACACCCCTAGGATGGCTAATTTACTTAAACTCTCCCCCCTGCATCTGCTCATACCTTCCTTAATCCTACCATCTGCCTAAGGTGGGAAGTTCAGAGTTGTAAATGACACTGTTCTCTGCTCTCCTCTTTGATGAACATAGTTTACGACTCCTCCCCCTGGCCTGGCATTCCTTTGGAACAGCACACTGCCCTGCCAGCAGAGCTGGTTGACCCCAGGGGCTCTTTATCACCTCTTCAAGGCAGCCTGGCTAATCCACTTAACTCTGACCAATCAGGTCAGACCACTGGAAGGCTGAATCTGGACTTACAAACAAGAAAGTCTTATAACTTCTTGTATGTACACTTTAGGAGAAATTCAACAACATCATATTGTTGAATTTATTAATACCATTCAGGGAAGTCTTTGAATGGCACTTCTAGCCCTCTCCTATCAAGAGTTATTAGTTAATAACTTTCTACCATGTTAACCTATGTAACAGGGGATTTGTAATGGGAAAAATGACTTGGGCCATTTTTCCAGCACCAGGACTTACAAAAACATATTTTATAAGTACTTTGCTTATATCTACAAGACCCCCACCCCATGGGACAACTAGGGGAGACTTTAGGGGTTCTGAATCTGTAACAATATTGCAGATCCTCACTTCACAGTGCTCCTAGCATCAAAGTCGAATTTGGGCAGCACTTTACCACAATGTGGGGAGTGAAATGTGAAATTTCACTTAACCCAGGGCATATAAAACTCATTTTTATAAGGGTCTACCTTCTAGATACCTGACCCCCCACCCCTGGGACACCTGGGGTCCCTGATATGCCATAACATTGTAGGTTATCCATTTTTAAGTGCCCCAAACACCAAAGTCGAGTTTGGGCACAATTTACTTTTTAAAAGCAGTCCTGGCACCCAGGGCTGCTTTTAAACTGACCTCAGGCTTCAGCAGTGCACACATGCAAGTACAAAAGGAGCGGCTGGCCTCTAAACTGCCATGCCCTAGGGTACTAGGGACTTTTAGGTAGTTTCAATCCCCCTGCCCTATTATAAACTAGGGGCTTATAGGGTAGGTCATGCCAATCACAGGGGTACCCCACCATACCATTGTGTACCCTAGTGTATGTAGGTGTGTTAACTGTATTCTAATGTGTCTCTTTCAGCATAGCACTGGCCCTGGGCCTGGTTAGGCAAAGCCCTGGGTCAGTCAAAGTCAGTTACCACCAGTATCAGTCAGCAAAAAGTTGGGGAGTGCCCAGGGCACAGGATGACTTTGCAACATAGGGGAATTCAAAAGATGAAGAAATCTGCAGTTAGAAGTATCCATAAATGTTGTCCACAAGTCACGTTGAGGAATAGTATCTGCATTGTGTTGGTGGAAGAATTATGTAGATGCTGTGAATGTTCAGAGGAAATAATTATTTGAAGCTTCACTTTGTTGAGTAGAATTAGCTGAGTTCACACACACCCAGCTGCGAAATGAAAGAACCTTCTTTTTTCCCACGCTACACATACCTATAGAAGAAAACAGTAGGGTGTGTCTTCCAGCGTTTCCTTACCTTCTATATGGATTCTATAGAATGCTAAGTGTGTAGAATTCCACATCTGGCACGCTGGAGAAGGTGAAGTGCTGGTTGTCAAATATCCTGTTTCTGTCTAACAAAACCTTTCTTCAATCTTATTCGAGGGGCTTTCTTTGTACGTATTAAAACGATAAACTGTGTAAAATGAGTGCTCAGAAAGATTAATACAGCTACATGATAAGGAAGTGAAAAAGAGTGAGATTGAACACAGAAGATAAAATAACTGGTTAGAATGGGAATGTGCAAAATTTAAATTAAAAAAACATTTCTTTTCTACCAATATAGTTCTTTTAAAGTGAAAAGAACTATTGGCAGTTATGATAGTGGAGGCCAACACTCAAGGTCTATACCTGGGGAAAAGGGAGAATAGTCAAAAGGTATCTGGCCTAACGTGCAGTCTAACACTGTTGTGAATGCAACAGTACCACAGCATACCCAGTAATGCAAGAAATAAAAGCGTTCTAACAGTTTTCATTTTTGTAGTTTTTTAATTGACAGGTCTGAGCTATAATAAATAAGTTTCTGTCATAATTGTAAACATCACACAAGAACGAACAGGAGTAGGGGTGAAAGTAGTACCAGAAGTATGATCAAAGTGGAAGGGTTTCTTGAATAACTTCACCCAGTGTGTAAAGTGCTTGCCTTGCACAACCTGCCCTTCTACGTCTTGGCTGCTCCAATAAGCTACTAGCTGTTTGTGTCCTCAAAGGACAACCAGTCTGTTCAAGACAAGGTCAACAGCAAACGATAGCAGAATCCTTGATAAGTCAAAATTGACTATTTGTGAATAGCGAGAGGAGAAAATTCCAGGCAAAGTAGGCCACAACACAGCACAGATAAGGGGCACAGGGCACCTTCCTTATAAAACTATTTTGTCTACTTATACCCAGCTTTGGAGGTTGTTTGTCTCAACTCCATATGCTCTCACTGATGCCACAGACACTTGAGGACCTAGATAATTGTAAGCCAACACGAGGAAGTGAGGCCAGATGTCTGTCTTTTGTGAGGTAGACAATCGTTAACTTTCTCTATCACATTCCTCTCTACTTTGTGGCATAGTCTGAAATATATGCTGTCCCGTATTCTAAAGCAAGGGTAATAGATGTTTAGGCAAGATTGCATGGGGTCTTCGAAACTTATCTTTGGATTAAAAGAACGACATAACGTTTTTGCGTAGTAAAAATGGTTTTGTTTTGCTAATTTGCTGTCCATCAAAATGTTATTTTAAAGTAAACAGTCCTTACAATGAAACTTTTCGAAAAGAAGGATCTGCATAAAGAAAAAGTCACATACCTTTGGTAACGCTCTTTCTGGTAGAAACTCTACCTAACCACATATTACTCTACTTTTGAATATTCTCCAGATGTCAGACTGGGTCGGGAAGATATTCAGCACTACCTGTGCTACTGCAGGAGCCACTGATGGGTCTACGAACTGGCTCAAACCAAAAAGTATTGAAGGGCCTGGCTGTCTAGGCAATAGTGAATGGTGAACATATGCAGTAAAACCATGCAGCAGCCTGACATACGTCCAGAAGAGGTACCCCATGCGCCAATGTAGTGGTAGTAACCTTGGCTCTGGCAGAATAAGCCTGCAAACAATCAGGGGGCTGCTTTTGGGTGAGCACGTAGCAGATCTTAATGCATAGTAACATAACATAGCATGTGTATTTGTAAAGCACTCGTTCACCCGTAGGTATCTTGACGCTGAATAACAGATGTTTATTGTTACCCAACTCAATGGTACTCATTTTATCGACCTCAGATGGATGAAATGCTGAGTGGACCCACTGGGAGTTGAAACTGTGACCATGAGGTCGAACACAGGCCCCTGCCGTGGCACACATTAGTCCACTGAGCCACCAGACCCGGCAATACACAATGATCCTTTTCTGCACAGCCTTGCCTTACTTTGCTCCAGAGAATCCGATAAAGAGCTGATCGTCCACCCTTTGTTTGTTGGTGCGATCAGCTGGTGAAGTCTCTCCTCCTCCTTAGAGCGGTGACACGGAGCAAAGAAAGCCAGAAGGGAGGAGGCTCCAGTCGACAGAACCAACTTGTCTGGGTAGAACGTGGTGTAGAGCAGGTGATTACTAGTGATTTGAATAATGAGGATCCATAAAGCGAACATATAGTCTAAAAGTGCCCAAGGCAAGGCCCTGATGGGCTAGGGATAACACAAACAACAAAACTTCGGACAGTTTGGCCAGTAGTGGATTGATCTTTTGAGAGGCGCGCCAAGTCACAAACCTACCCCAACGGCAGGCGTATACAGATTTGGTTGAGGGATACTTGGCTGCCAAGATGGCATCAACGACTATGGGAGGAAGGTTGAATGCACTCAACTGTTGCCACTCAATCTCCAAGCATGGAGTTGTAGATTGTGCAGGTTTGGATGCAGGACCCTGCCCTTCTGCTGGGACAGGAGATCCTTCTGAAGAGGCAGCCTGATGCGAGGACAGATGCTCATGCTCAGCAGCTTGGGATACCATACACTCCAAGCACAATCTGGGGTTACTTGAAAGACTTGGGCTCAGTTGGTCTGGATCTTCTCCAGAATCAAGGGCAGGAGAGGTATTGGCGGGAAGGAATACAGGAGTCCTAAGTTCCATTCCGAGCAAGAGACGCCTTGTAAACTCCACCGCAAAAGTGCTAACATTGCAGGTTACCCGTGGTGGCGAAGAGATAGAGCCAGGGTTCTCCCTATTCCCAGGAAATAACTTGCACCACCTATCTACGGCCTAGCTCATCCGCTCTGGCTTTCAAGGAATCCGCCAGGTGGCGAGTCACAAAAAAAATTCCTTAGCCGTCTTGCTATGTCCAGGGACGCGGAACCTCCTAGCATAGGGTCCACAACCCCATCCTGCACTTCTCATTGGAGTAGTACATGGCGGTGGTGTCCATGAGCACATGCAACAGCTTCTCTTTGATGGACGTCAGGAAATCACTCAACGCCAAGTGGATGGCTCTCAGCTCCAGAAGGTTGATATGCAGCCAGGCCTGCAATGGAGCCCAGAAGCATCTGATCTCCATCTTTCCCAGATGGCCACCCCAACCCAGAAGTGATGCCTAAGGCACCTCTGTGAGCTCAGGGTCAGGTAAAGAGAGGGGACAGACGATGACCCAATCACGGTCCTGTAGCCATCACTGTAGATCTTTTGCAGTCTCCTATGAAATCTGGACCAAATTCGAAATTTCCCCTGAGTGCTGAGCCCACTGAGACTTCAGATCACACTGCATATACTTCTTGACGCAGGAGGCCATCAGCCCCTGCAGTCTTAGAGTCATTCTCACTGAAATCAAGGACAGAGGTTGAAACATCGGGATAATAGCCCAAATGTTCTGGAGTCTCCCCTTCAGGAGGCAGGTGTGAAACTGCAGTGTCCAGAATGGCTCAGATGAAGGTGAGCATCTGTGAAGGATCAGGTGTGACTTCTGCACATTGGTAATAAACCCCAAGGATGGCAGGAGGCTCGCTGTAATCTGGAGGTGGGTGATGCCTGCCTAGGTCGAGCCCCTTCCAACAGCCAGCCATCGATGTAAGGGACCCCTGACCTCCTAAGATGTATGGCAACCATAGCCATCACTTTCATGAACACCTGAAGGGCGCTGGTAAGGTCATAAGGGAGCACAGCAATCTGAAAATGCTTGTGGCCTACCATGAACCGCAGGTAATGCCTGTGGGGTTGCAGGGTGGGAATGAGGAAATAAGCATCCTGCTGGTCCAGTGCTACCATCCATTCTGTAGGGTCGAGGGCAGACAAGACCAGGGTTAGCATCTTGAACTTGTCTTTTTGTAGGAAGGCATTGAGAGGGCAAAGGTATAATATGTGACAGAGGCTCCCTTACCTTTTTGGCACCAAGAAGTAGTATGACTAACAACCACAAATGACTCATGGTGTCGGACCCTCTCTATGGCTCCTTTGGACAAAACAGCCTGCACTTCCTGCTGTAAAAGATAGATGGTCCTCTGTCAGCTGTTTTGAGGATGGTGGAAGATGCAGCGATGTTTCAAGAACAGGTAACGCGGAACCCCACTGAACAATTTACGGGACCCACTTGGCCGAAGTTATTGCCTGCCAGTCTGTTAGAAAATGTGCAATCTTGCCTCCGACAGGGTGGTCATGTGCCAGCAAGAGCACCATAACGAGTCTGGGGGGTGGCTGAAGCTGGATGGGATGAGCCCTGTCTTTATTGCCATGTCCTGTGGGCTCTGTGGCCACAAAATGGCAGGGTGTTTGGTGCACTGGTTGAGCCTGTTGGCGATACTGGAAGCCCCTACCAAAGCTCCGGAGGGGGTGAAATTATTAATGTGGGTGGAAGCAGAGAGGCCCAGAGAGTGTGCTGTGACCCTGCTGCCTTTGAAGCACTCCATGGTCGAGTCTGCTTTGTCCCCGAAAAAACAGGAACCATAGAATGGCATTTGCATAAGGCTTGCAAGGACATCTCCCAAAAACCCGGTGGACGCATTTAAGCTTGACCGTGAAGGGCCACACTGGTTTTGATTGCTCTCCTCAGAGAATCAGTGGTATTAAGCCCACAGCGAATTGTGAATTTGGCTGCATCACAACCATCCAACATGGCTTGAGAAAGGAATATACGGGCTTCTTTTTGGACCATGTGCAATACCTGGGCTACTGAGTCCCACAATGCATCAGAGTAGCAGCCCAGGAGGCAGCTGGCATTTACAGAGTGAAAGGCCAAGCTTGTTAAGGAGAAGATTCTTTTATTGACGGTTTCTATCCTATTCACTACCCTGTCAGGCGGAGTATTGTGAAACGAGTTCCAATTTACCTTATTGGCCAACGCCTGCACACAAGGGGCTTGGGCATAGGGTGCTGAGTAATAAATTCTGGATCATCCGGAACAGGGTGGTGGTGTATGGCGATCTGTTAATTAACAGGTGGGCCTAAGCAGGGTTTGGCCCAGGTCCCCAAAAGTGTGTCCGTTAGAGCCTCTTTGAATGGAAAAAGAGGCTAGGAACTTGTTTGGCCAGGCTGAAGTACCTTAGTCAAGATGTTGGTATTAACTTGCTGTGTAGGAAGCGAGAGCCTCTGTTGTCCTTCACACAACCATGGCAAACGAGGTGCTACCCTCAGTAGCACAGACTGCGGTAGCAACTAGCCCAGTGTCTGGGGAGGTATCCAGACTACTAGAATGTTGGAGGTCTTTGTACCAGTTATCCTCTTGGTATGGCTGGTTAATCTCATCCCCAGCATCATAAACTCTGTGCCGAATAATTCATAGAGGTCATGAATCCTTCCTGAAGGTAGAGGCACTGTGTCAGAATCAGAAGGGTGGCTAGATGTTTGTGGCTCAGATATAGCAGCTCACAGCCTAAGTTGAGCCTGGGGTGGCGCAGTCTTGGTATCCCACAGCAGTATGGCTTGGCCGTCAGCGTCCATAGTCGATAGTGCCACCATCGGCGTTGGTGGATCGCATTCCGGCATGGATTGTGGCCCCAGGGAGTGGGCCGGTACCAAAGTCAGTGCGAAACCTGGCGCAAATTCATAAGGGCCTAGCTGGCTCCAAGGGTTATCCTGCTGGTGAAAGCCCAGTTGGGAGACCTCTCAACTCCTTGGGTTCCGCAGGGGCACCAGAGAGAACCAGTAACATGCCAAAAAGATGGAGCATGGCTTCGTGAAAGTCCTAAATTTGCTGTAGCTTTGCAGATGGCCCTGATCTTCCTGTTGCCATGGAACAAGGGTCAAAATCGACTCTGAAGTAGGGCTACTTCGTGAGTGAGACCTGGAGGCACAATAACACCCTTTTGTCTTCTCAAGAGATTGAGAACTGCAGGGTGGGCTGAGTCCCGCTTGGACTTTACACTTTTTCTCGGATTTGCCCAAGGATCTAGATCACAAAGACAATCTGTGTTGGGAGCAACCTCGGAGTGGGACCAGAACCTTCCTTTAAACCTTGACTGATCTTGGTGTGGGGTCTTGTGGTGCCTTTTTATGAAAGGCTTCGCTTTCCAGTCTCAAATGGCTTTAGGGGGCTTCAGGTGACCATCGCTACAGGCCTTGGAGTCGTGGTCTGACCATAGGCAAAACAACATGTGGGTCAGCCACAGACATTTGTTTGCAACATTTTCCACAGGATTTGTATTGCATTTGGGAGGTGACGTTTTCCCTTGCACACTACAGAATTTCTTGTCAAAATTCTGTCTCATAGAGACTAGGGAAGCAACTGACGTCAGAGTGAATGAGTTGCGCCTATACAGGCCCATACGTCAAGTCCGGCACAGTATGACACCAAAGTGTCCGAGCTTGCAGGAATACTGCTGAAAATCTTCATAATCCAGTCTGACGCCTGGGGAATATTCAAAAGGTGTGTAATCGGAGGTTAGAAGTCTCTTTCAGAAAAGGAGTGCCGTGAGTCAGTGCCCAGGTTTTGTGTTGCTGAATCATCAGATTTCAGTGATCTGAGACAACGGTCTTCTAAAATGACTTGTAAAGCTCTTTTGGGGTAGAACTGAGACTATTTTAAAAAGTGTCTGATTCTCACTGAATGTATAAACTGGGAAATAGATCTTGTTATCTATCCTGACCTGCACAGCCACCTTGCTTACCCCATCCCACACACCTTTTATACAAACCTGGCCAGCGTCACGTTTTAACTATACAGAAACAAGGGAAACACCAAGCAGAATCTTGCCAATTGCCAGATCTACATTTTAGAGGTTAGCAAGTTTTGGATACTCTATAAATGAATTCTATAGATTTAGCGCTTACACAGCAGATCTGTCCCTCAGATGGGTCCATATGCAATCTCACACATACAACAGTTTCACTAGTTTTCCATTCGTCATGGTGCATGACTAAACTAAGAGTGTATTTTTCAGATAACAGAATATACATGCTAAAACTTCAAGATGAAGCTATTCCTCAAGTTACACAAGTCAAACAACAAACTGCTCCTCATGCTACCAGATAATAGAGGTTCAGGCTCATCATATGCTCAGCTTTGAATATCAGGGCAGTCTTCTGGACACATAGAAACTAATGTTCAGGCTACAGACTCTACAGGCTGATGCCAGAGACAGCATAGCTATCCATAAAGTCAAGTCAGGACTTAAACAGCAGAGATGCTTCTATCACATGGTACTTTCTAGTTTCGGCCAGGGGGAGCAAACCTCATTACACATAGATTTTTTTCAGCTCATGGCAGAACAAACCCAGCTACTCCTCAAGATAAAAAGATCTTGAACAGCAAAGCTATCTGTCACGCACATACAGGAACTTCAAATTCACATATCAAAACAAAGTTAAGCTACATTTCTGCCATTATTTATGAACAATACATACTTATTGTACTTATGCTGTCTGGTATCAGATTCTGCCAACATTTAGGGCATAATACCTTTGATACTGAAGCGCTACCTCAGATCCTATGGTATGTTAACCTCACTGTGACTCTTTTCCTTTTGCATTCCAGTCAGGCCTAGTCTGTAGGGTGCAGTGTATGGAGGGCTAGCTTGTGAACACCTTAGGAGCCAGGCCTACATGGATTACTACTAATACATGAGCTAGGAACGCAGTGTGTGACAGGGAAGATTCTGGGCTATTTTTTCAGGAGCAATGTACCAAGGGAAAAGCATGGGTGTTGCCCTAGGCATTTGTAAGGACGCTCTATGTATTTTACTTCAAGTTATCAAATGGCCCCAGCAGGATATAACATTTGTTTGCACATATTATATGTCGCCCACCGGCCATCTTACTGGTAATACATACCCAGAAGGGGAGGATGCCAATTCCCATATGTGTTAAGAAGTCCTCAAGATGATATGTCTAGCCAGTCAAATTGTTTGCCATGAGTGCTACACAACTTCACTGAAAGATTTTGAAAACACAACAAGCGCTTATATTGCTGCAGGGCCTCCCTTAGCGCTGCAAGGCACATGCCATGTATGGTATTTTGCACTGGGTAACTTGAACAAGGAATTCACATTCAAAATGGATGCCACCTTGACTCTCTGCAGCTTCTTCTTCGCTCTACATATCCTAAGCATGTATTTTAACAGAAGGGAATGTCTACCATTTAACATTCACATACTGCATGAAAAATATAATATTAGAATAGCACAGCAGTCACAGCCAATCAAGTAAAGACATAGAAAACCACAGAGTAGGGCAGCAAACACTACTTTCTGTTGAAATTGGTGAATGGTCGATCACACAGCTGGAGCTCCCTTCTCTCCTTGGAAATTACTTCAAGTACAGGCCATCATGGGCATAGGGAGGGGGGCACAAGGTAGCCGGAGGCCACATTTCCAATCTCATGCACCCCCTCCTGGGTGTCACTGAGTCAAAGCCTGAATAATGTCTTTGACCAGCATGGTTCCAATCACCATCTTCTCGCTGTTCACCGTCAGCTGAGCCGCACCACCTTCTTTGGTCGCTAATGTAACAAGCACAAGGTTTCCACTACTAACAGTCTTGGCAGCAAACCTTTCAGAAAGGACAAAGAAAACACTTTTAGTAAGAACAAGGCACCAAATATACCATCACGTCATTCAGCAAGTGCCGAAAAACAATTGGTTGATGTGCTATGCATTGTCTCAACTAAGTACTATGTACATGGCCAGTGTTCGTGATTAGCTATATCATTTTGAGCATTCTTCTCCCTAAGAGAAGTACTTCCTAACAAAGGTTATTAGGAAGTAAATGGTAATTATTTTGAAGCAATACAATATGTATTGTAATATAATATGTCCCACTTTTGAAATCTTTAAAACGTCTTCTACACCTCCATCATTTCAGGGCCATCTTTGACATATTCAGAAGATGCTGCAAACATTAGTCAACATGATTGCAGAGTGCTATCCTGTGTCTCTCTGGACCACCTCTTGTCTACTTAAGAGCACTTCAGTAGGGATGCGAAGGAATTAAAGAATAATTCATCAGCTGGGTGCTGAGCACTGCAACAGCTCCATACGTTTGTTGGCGCACAAAATAGTCAATCAATCAAGGTTTTTGGAGATTGTGCGGGTGCTCAAATGAGTGTCCCAGCGCTAAAGGTGCGGTGACCACTAGTCAAGAAAGATTACTGAAAAGCCAGTCTGAACAACCAATTTTTAGGTCAATTTGAAGGATCCTTCATCCTTCGTGGCCCGCAAATTGAAGGGAAGAGCATTCCAGTCAGAAGCAACGAGAGCTAAAAAGGAGCCACCCCATTTTTTTCTTTTAGTTTTGGGCACAACTTCCAACAAAGCATCTGAGGAATGCAGAGCTCTTGCTGGAAGGTAGTATGTGAGTCCATTGGCCAGGAAATGAGGACCTGACTGATGGGCCAGCACAAACCCCTTGAGTTGAACTCTCTCACGGACTAGCAGCCAGTGCAGCTCTCTAAAGTGCTGATGAATATGGTTGCTTTTCCGGAGATTTAATAGGAGCCAAGCTGCAGTGCTCTGCACCAACTGGAATCTCTTAAGTTGGTAAGCTGGGAGACCCAATAAATAGTATGTTTGACTTCAGTGCTATCTATTTAAAAGGAAAAGTTTCTTACCTGTAACTCCAGTTCTCTTGTAGGGTAATCTCCATTGAAGGCATAAGCACTGAATAGTCCCGCCAACATGCGGGAACCCTGGAGCACTTTTCCACAATCTATCTTCCCAAGTGTAGATGTTCACCTTTCTTCAGGCAGGCCTGCAGAGTCACTTAAGAAGGAAAAGGATTATGCAGCCTATAGGAGCAGGCTACATTGGCCCAATTCTTTATCTTGTACTTAACGAAGAGGCTAGGAGAACCATATATATAATTTCATGATGTTTTTGTAAAACAGTATACATGTCTTTCACAAACCCTTTTTTTTTTATCGAGTATAGAGATGAAGGAAAACAGGACAGTGTAGCCCTATAGGCTGTCATTATATGAGTCAAAATAGAGACTGTGCTTTTAAGAACCTAGAGACTACCAGTATCCCATCATGCTCATCAGGTGGCAGTTGCTTCAATTCTTTTTGAGGCGATGCGTGTTTAATGAAATGTAGGTACCATGGTTACCTCTGTCCACTCCACCGGGGAGGAGGGAGGGTTGCTTAAGACTTCAATGGAAATTCCCCTACGAGAGAACTGGAGTTACAGGTAAGAAACTATTCCTACTCTCGTAGGGGAGCTCAATTGATAGTCATAAGCACTGAATAGAGTAGCAAGCTTATCCCTACTAAGAGCGGTGGTGAAGACAGAGGAATGAGTAAGGTAGCCATTTAAGCAAATAGACTTCTAAGGGTGGCCTGTCCTACCTGAGCACCTGCTCTAGCATCAGAGTCTAGGCAACAGTGTTTGGTGAATGTGCAAACAGATCTCCACCTGGCTGCTTTGTAAATATCCGGTATATTTCTCATTAAAGCAGCAGTAGCTGCTTTACCCCTAGTGGAGTGCGCCTTAGGTCTAGCTGATAAAGTCTTGTTAGCTTTTTGATAGCACAATAGGATACAGGAAACTATCCATCGGGAAATGGGTTGCTTGGAAGTTGCTAACCCTGTACAGACCAGACCTTAGTTGATAAACAATTGGTATGATCTGCGGATTTCACATGTCTTATCAAGATAAAACTTCAAGACTCTCCTCACATCTAGAGACTGAAGTGTTCTTTCAGCTGGAGTAGAGGGATTCTGAAAGAATGTTGGTCATAAGATGGGTTGATTAACGTGGAAATCCGAAATCACCTTAGGGAGGAATTTCCGGTCAGTCCTCATGACCACTTTGTTGGAGTGAAAGACTGTGTATGGTTCAGGAGAACATAATGCTTGGATCTCGCTAAACCTGCGGGCTGATGTGATCACTACGCGGAAAGCGGTTTTTCATGAAAGATGTTGTAGGAATGCCTTGTGAATGGGCTTGAAAGGGTCCTGCATAAGCCATGAAAGGAATATGTTGGGTTCCCAGGGAGGTGAAGGATGCCTAATGGGAGAGGAGAAACTTCTTCAACCCTATCAGAAAATCCTTGATCACTGGCATTTTGAAAAAAAGAGGTTCGTGTAGGACATTTTATGTAGGCAGTAAGGGCTGCCAAGTGAACCTTTATAGTATACAATTGCAAGCCAGATTTTCCCATATGTTGTAAGTATGGAAGAATGACATCTTCCTGGCAAGTTGGCAATTGGTTGATGTGCTATGTATAGTCTCAACTATGTACTATGTACATGGCCACGTTCTTAGAGGAACACCACATACAAAATCTCCTCCACTTGAAGGCATATACGGAAAGTGATGAAGGACGCTTGCCTCCTTGAAGATGTCCATGAAGTCTTGTGGCAGATTCTGTACTGAACTAGCTCAGGAGCCATGCAGCCAAATTCAAGGAGGAGAGATCGGGGTGAACCATCTGGCCTCCGAATTTTGTGAGTAGCTCTGGTCTGCATGGCAGCTTGAGATGTGGATGCTTTGACTGGTGAAGTAGCTTTGTGAACCACCTTTGACGTGGCCACTCCAGAGCTATAAGGATGATTTTGGCTCTCAAGTGGGACAGCTTGATGAGGACTGGCGGGATCAGGGGAATCGGCAGAAAGGCATAGAGAAATTTGCCAGACCAGTCGATCCATAGGTCATTCCCCAGTGTCCCTGGCTGGAAGTACCTCGGCGAAGCTTCGCCATTTTTTGTTTTCTGTGGTGGCGAACAAGTTGATGGTTGGAGGGCCTGCAGCTTTAAGATGTTTTGTATGATGTCGTTGTGTAAGACCCATTCATGTTTTTTTGCAGAACTCTGATGAGAGCGTCTGCCTGAGCATTTTGGACACCTGGAAGTTGAGATGCCGTGATCGTCAGGTCCCTGGCTATGATCCATTTCCAGACTGTTTGGGCCTCATTTGACAAGGGCCTGGACCTCGTTCCTCCCTGCTTGTTGAGGAAGTACATGGTGGTTATATTGTCCATATGAACAAGCAGGGGCTGGATTTTGAACGATGGATGAAACGCCTTCAGCGCTAGATGGGCTGCGTGTAGTTCGAGAAGATTGATTTGATAGGTCATCTTCCTTAGTGACCACTTACCCTGAATTTGGAGGTGATCCATGTGGTCTCCCCATCCTAGTAGTGATGCATCCGTCCCTATTGTTTGAGGAGGAACCTGCTGATGAAATGCATTCCTCGAAGCAGGTTGGCTAGAGAGCACCACCATTTCAGGATCAGCTTCGCATGAAGGGATAGCTTTATCCTGTCTTCCCAGTTGCCCGTCAGTTAGTACCACTGTTCTTCAAGACATTCCCGGAGAGGTCTCATATGGAGGCGCATTCGGTGTGAGGAAGATGCAGTAGGCCATTGAGCCAAGAACGAGACAATACTGCTCTCACTGTTGGATGAGAGGCTCTCATGAGAGAATGACACATTTGAAGGATTGAGAAGTGTTTCTCCCCCAAAGGACACACTGTTGCCTGTATTGTGTCGATGGAGGCTCCCCGATAATGCAAGGTTTAAACTGAAGTAGTTGTTGACTTGCTGAGGTTGACATGAAGCCCTAACCTCTGATAGAGATCACAAGTCCATTTGTAATGAAGCTGGGCTTACTGAGAAGATGATGCCTTGATCAGCCAATCATCTAGGTATGGTTAGGTGAAGATTCAGAGTTTCCAGAGGTGAGCAGCCACTACTGCCATGCACTTGGAGAATATTCTGGGTGCCGATTTCAGGTCAAATGGAATTACTTGGTACTGATAGTGGTCCTGCCCCACCATGAACCTCAAGAACTTTCGATGTTTTCTGGTGATTGGAATATGAAAGTATGCATCATGAAAGTCGATGGAACAAAGCCAATCCCCCTGGTGTAATTTTGGACAGATTTGATGCAATAGCAGCATCTGGAACTTTTCTCGCCGAATCCATTCGTTGGCTGTTTTGAGGTGGAGTATGGGTCTCAATTCATTTTAAACTTTCTTCTTCACCAGAAAGTATCTGGAATAAATATCTTTTCCTCATTGTCTGTGGGAAATGGGATATACTGGCTGCTTTTGTAAGAGGATGTTGACTTCCGGCCGTAGCAATGGGAGATGAAAATTGGACAGTTTTGGAGCTATGAACAGTAGAGGACTGGAGAATCTGAACCAATATCCATTTTGTACAATATTCAGAACCCAAGCGTCTTGCGTTATGTTTTGCCACTTTGCCAGATAATGAGACATGCCTCCCCCCACCAAAATGGGTAACAGAAGAGGGGGAAGTAATAATTCAGGGTTTCGATCCTGATGGTTGTTTGCCTCCTTGAGCAAGCTGCTGTGTGGATCTTCCCCTAGTCTGCTTTCAATGGTATTGCTGATAGGGTCGTTGGGGCTGTATTTGTTGTGACCCTGATACCATTGAGGGGTTTGTACCATCTGAGTATAGAAACAGCGTTGATAGGGCCTGAAACATTTCCGTTGTTCCTTGGTTTTTCTAAGCCCGTAAGTCTCCATTTCAGCCTTCATGATTGTCATCTCGTCATCAGTGTGGCTTCCGAAGAGGGTAGAACCAGAGAATGGGAGATTTAGTATTCTCTGTTGAGACCTTGGTTTGAGAGATGTGAGACAGAGCCAAGAATGCCTCACCTGAGCGACGAGGTAGCAGTATTCATGAGCAGCTAAGTGGAAAGAGTCTGCTGCAGCACTTACGACTTGATCGGAAAGCATTAAGTATTCATTAAGAATTTCCAAGAAGTCTTCCCATTTATCTCTGGGGAGATGTTCTGCAAACTGCTGAATGGATTCCCATAGTGCCCTATCATACCTGCCAAGAATGGTGCTTTTTTGCCGCTACTACAACCACTGAGTCTGGGAAAGGGTCAGCACGGAGAAAGGCAGGATCTAGCTCTGGAGGACGATAATTCTTTTGAAGCCTCGATGGAGATGGTTTAACTGTGGCAGGAGTCAGAAAAAGATCCATAGCCAATTCTAGGAGACCTGGCACCAGTGGCAGTAATAGTCTTGATGCTGAGCGATGTAGGAGAGTTTCAAAGATCACTGATGTTGAGGGGGTCGGAGACCTCCTGGAACGTAGTGATATCATCCAACGGAGAAATGCGAGGTAGTGGGGAATCCAAAAGTTTTGGAGAGTATCGTTCGGTAGAAGTGGAGGATGTACCGATGGAACGATGGTGAGATCTAGAATGAGACCGTCGTAAATAGTGATGATGGCGGGAGCGCATGATAGATGGAGATGAGCGCCTGAAGCTGTAACTTGGCTTGAATGATGGCACGTTCTGGACTGAGATCTGCGTCTCAGTATGGGAGTGTCTACTGATCACAGGATTGGTGCCAGTACAGTAGGCACAGGATGCGTTGGAGGAGGAGACGATTGTAGTGGCGGAGGTGGAGGAGGAGGTGGTGGAGGAGGAGATGACGCTGGTGGTGGAAAACTTAGATTGACCCTTGAAGAAGGGGAGTATGTCATGGAATATTCAGAGTCTGGAGATGAATAAATGCGTCTCCTCTTTTTCCTTGCATCCTGTAGTCTTGTCGATGTTGAAAGACTTCTCGATGTCAACCGCCTTTGACGCCTCAATGTTGATCTATTTCTCAACAGTGATCTTCGATGGCTCGTCAATGTGGTTCTTGATGGGGACCTACAACGTCGCCTCAGCGTCGATCTGGACCTTGACGGCAAACGTTGTCGGCGCCTCGTGGTCGATAGACTCATCGATGTGGAACGAGGTCTGTGCGTCGACGTTGTGCGTGTCTTCAACGTCAATCCACCTTGACTCGATGATAATCTTATGTGCTTCCTCTACGTCGAAACGGCTGTTGACGGCGAACAAGTAGGGGCCGTACCTCACCTTGAGACTGGGACTGATGGCATTTTTCTGCAGTTTTCTTCCTTGTACGCTCTTCAGAGACAGATGACATAGCCATGGTAGAGGACTGGCCCTCTCCTTGCTCTTAGATCCCCCCTTTAGACTGCATCGGTTGTCTTCGTCGCTCCTCAGTGCCACGGAGGCAAATTTTCTCCCTGCCCCTCAGGGTACATCTTGAAAAGTTCCTGAAGTGGTGACAAGACTAAGGAATATTACTTTCTGGGAGACAGATGATACAAACCTCATGACGGTCTGTTTTAGTCTTCTTTCTCCCACAGGATGAGTATTTTTATCTGACTAAATACCTCAATTTTCTTTCAGGAAAAAACTGAAAAAGCCAAGGAGATACCAAAATTGTCAAGTGTAATCGTTGTTACAAACATTCTGAGAATTTTGTGGAAAAAAAGCCAAAATTGGTTGAGCCAAAATTGGTTGAGCTCAATGCGCCAGGATTCTGTCAGCAGGAGCCAGAAAAAAGAACGGAAGCAACTGCTACCTGCTGAGCATGATGGGATACTGGTGGTCTCTAGGATCTTAAAGGCGCAGTCTCTATTTAACTCATATAATCACAGCTTACACTGTCCTGTTTTCCTTCATCTCTATACTCTATCAAAAATGGGTTTGTGAAAGACATTTATGCTGTTTTACAAAAACATCATGACATTTTATAATAAATATATATATATAATTCTCCTGACCCCTTTTTTAAGTACAAGATGAAGAATTGGGCTATTGTAGCCTGCTCCTATAGGCTGCATAATCTTTTTCCTTCTTAAGTGACTCTGTAGGCCTTCCTGAAGAAAGGCAAGCATCTACACTTAAGATAGATTGTGGAAAGGTGCTTCGGGGTTCCTGCATGTGGGCGGGACTATTCAGTGCTTATGACAATCAATGGAGATCCCCTACGTGTGGAAGTAG
The DNA here is from genome assembly GCA_963921515.1 of Calotriton arnoldi. Lineage (NCBI taxonomy): Eukaryota > Metazoa > Chordata > Amphibia > Caudata > Salamandridae > Calotriton > Calotriton arnoldi. Next base: position 2,259,842 of record CAWUFW010000977.1, read on the forward strand.
AGTATCAGAGTGTTTCCTGTATGGTAGGGCAGAAATTGTTGTCTTTGTGCCCTATGCTTCTAGTTCAGGCTGAAGTGAGCTGTACAAGTTACCATGTCATTGCTACGATACGAGGTAGTGCAATAGCAGGGAGCTGGAGTTTGTCTCATGCTTAGTTCAATGGCAACGTGAGGGATAGTCCAGGGCCTCGCTGAACCTTCATTTAATTGTTTTTAGTTGCCACAGAAAAAAACTGTAACCATAAATAACGTGGTTCATGACATCATAAACAAAGGCACTGCAAATAGACTGCAAGACACCACACAAACAGAAAAACACATTCCACTCATATCATTAAGGCCAGATAAGCTTGTATTAACACATCTTTGTTGGCTATACATCCAGCTTCTTTTTATTTTAGTGCTTTAAATGGCAGTAATGTGTAATTAGGGCTATACAAATGCCTGTAAGAAAACACAATTAATAATCCTCCGCTAAGAGATTCTATGTCCTAGTAAAGAAAGTGCCTTAGACACAGCCCATCTTGAAAAAGTGCACTACATCAGAACAGTTTCAGGAAATGCTAGTATTAATCCACTCCGATGTTAGCCCTATCATTATAAATCTGAGTGGATTACAATATACTGACTGAGTGGTTTTACAAGAAGCAGAGACCCCGCTATCCTGCAAGGATGAGTGATGCCTATATAAGGCTAATAATTTTGTTTCCCGGGTTTATCAATAGCGGATGGTGTGTAGTTTTTCACTCTTTTTAACACACAAGTTAAAATTGAGTATTTCATCTATAAACTCTGCAATGACGTTCGCTTCAAATTAAAAAAACAATAAAAATTAAAACAAATGCACACACTAAACGCAGAAACTATACTGTCAATTCAAAATGAATTGATGTATTTGCCACACCAAACAACTCCCATGCACCAAAACATTACCTCAGACATGATGGACCTGTGACCACAACAGGCTGCTCCCTGGGCCAAAAAGGATAAGATAGTTGTGTGTAACCAGTGCCTCTTTGAAACTAACAAACTCACTTACTTCCAAGATACCGCATTCTCAATACCATCCCGTTATGATTTGCACGCATGTTTCTCTTGGTCACTCTTCTCTCTGGTTTCTTGTCTCTCTCGCAAACTCCTGTTACTCAATCAAATATTATATTTTATGTTTTCAAGGGCTGTGAGGTGTAGCTGTACCAAGGGGGCGATTTATATGTTGGTGGTATGTATACTCTGTCGCAACGATGAAGAAATATACATACCACCAACAAAGATCCGCACACCCGATTTAAATGCTGGTGGACCTTGAGTTTCGCCACGTCTCTGCCGTGGTCAAACTTCTCTGATGACCCTGGGGAATAAGGACAGTCAGAGAAATGGTTACATGTCTGCCCATCCGAATTTAAATGGGTGGATATGTAATCATTTTGTACTGTTTTTCCCCGCCAGGTAAAACCTGGCGGTAAGGAACAGTAAAATCATTATAATGCTCTCCCCGCCATGGGAAAAGAGTCCAGGGGTGAGGGGAGCTTATATTTTTTCTTTACAAAAAGAAAATCCTGATGTAGCCCTGTAGCAAAGAGTTAAATGCATTGACAAGTGGTTTCTGCCATTGCTTTTATAAATGACGCCTGCTTGGCAGTCATTTATAAATTAGGCAGACGGTCTCTCTGTCACGAGGACGGAGTTATTAACTCCGTCCCCATGGCCGATTGCAGGCCGTCCACCTATATGTATATCAGGGCCTAAGTTTCTTACACTCAAAGTGAGCCCTGCATAAACCCTACACTTGGTGAATATCTCACAATAAGTTTTTGTTGCTTCTTAAAAGAGGTTAATTCTAAAGGCTGAGCTGCTTAAGAGGGAAAAAGAGTACCGGACACAGTAGCATTCAACACTATTTGATTGTGCCGTTTCCCCCTACAAATAATCAGGTCAATTCCAACTGAGCAAAATTCGAATTAGTTTTTAATCTGACTGTTGATACAAATGATATACTAAATAAAACAACGGACTGGATTTCTCAGGTCAGAATTCTCATCTGAACTTCCATCCTGAAACCCTCTAGACTAGTCCCTCAGAACGCTTTATAATCCCCAAGTCACTCTGGGGGGTCTGGGGATTTTTATGCCCCTCACACATCATGTAAGTATAACACACAGCCTTATAGCCTACTGCCAGGGGATATACCAGTTGTTAAAGGCCCTAAACCCGAGTCCAGCGAGGACCTACAATGAGTGAGGGTGAGGGCCTTTATCACCCTGCATAGCCCCATGTAGAAGGGCTATAAGACTGCTAGAACGTTCCACTCACTGAGGGTAGAATGTTCTAAATTAAACAGGGAGAAACACAAAGACAAATTTCGTAATGTTAGTTTCAATTCTATACCGGCCATTATTTGCTCTGAGCCACTCCATTGTCTTCTGTTCAGCTCTCAACATTCCAATGTTCTAATGCACTTTGTGTTACCATGCAAGATCTTTGTCTACTTTTATATTTTTAGGGTGTACATAGATCGGAGGACTGCAATATGAGCACTACTGAACTATGAAATCCTAGTTTTGCAATGCAGACCTCTGACATATAGATGATCTGCTGGTCAAATACACTCTGGTGTACTACAGCAGAAGGCTGAACCTGCAAGGAAGCCCGTTGCTTATTACCTGCACTCGTTATCTGCCCCACAGGGAACACGGCTCAGGTTTGCAGCAGATGTCACCCGCTGAACAATGGCGTGGTCAGTCTGACACTTGGCTGGCAGCGTCACCTTCTCTGTGATCTCATTCATTCCAGTTAGTTTCCCTGTGGTAGGCAGAAAGAAATCAGAATGAATTTTTTACATAAATAACTGTTCATATGTATTAAATATAAATGTTTATATTATTCTGGAGAATGTGGAGCAGCTAGATGGTGAAAAGCCAGCAAACTAGGCAGTACATTGTGTGCATTGGATTTTTTAATCAGAATACACAGAAGTGACAAAATGTTGACAATCACTTTCGTGTTGTTATTCTCAATGGCTGGTAGTCAAAGAAATGCAGGCCCCTGAAGCACCCCGCCATAATCAGGATAGTGGAGGAGGCCTTGACTTCGTTATCCTGTATATACACCTACTTTCTTCCAGGTGCTACCACACTGACTTAGGGCCCCGCTCAGAGATTTTGACACAGAGGCAGTAATGACTTTGTTCAGGTTAACTGTAGAAAAGACATCTTTTTGCTTTGATCACTGAATTTGTTTTGATCTTTGTATTTTGAACAACTAGTATTTTAACAGTAAGTAGGGCCTGCTAAGCATCTCTAGATTGTATGTGCCTGCGCTTCCCTAAAACGTTTACAAAATATGACCTGTTGCTGACTCAGCTGTAATGTTCACACACTTAGTAGCAAAGGCTGCACAAAGTTTACATTCCAAGTGAAAATCTGCAAGAGAAGTTCTTGCCAATTATATCTGGTACAAAACTGCATATGACAGGACAGGTCAAGTCTGTGTTTAAGAAGAAAAAAGCAAAGCCTTTTGCAATTATAATGCAAGACTTAACCACTCTTGAACATCAGCTACAAATGTGGATTTAAAATGTGTGCAGAGCGTTCACGCTGAGATAATTCCGTGCCGAGCACAAACTTCTATTTGCACCTGGCATGGGGTTACAACCTGGGTGTAAATTGCATACACCTGGAGTTTTTATCTGAGGAACTTCAAATGGACAAACCTGCTACAACCGGATAAGCAAAACGCCAGTGATATTTGTGCACCTTCTAATGATAACTAACCAGCTCTAGTAGCAGGTCAATCCCATTTCTGACGTACAAAAGAGATTTGGGAGCAGTCACGGAATGCCTAGTCAGTATTTACTGTTTGCGGTAGAAAGGCAGCTCAATTTCTGGCCAATATCTGATTTTTAGAGTGCCTTAGAGTGTGGATCTGAACAGAAGAGGTTGTATCTAAAAAAGGAAACATGAGCTCAGAAGCCCTGCTTTGTGCATTCTGCAGTGTAAAGGTACCCATTTTAGCTAAATACTAATTTTCACTAACGTGTGTTATGAAATGGATACAAAGTACATTTTCTCATCGTGTAGATAAATAAGTATAAAAAAAATCAAGATATATTGGATTTTTATTACATACACTGCTAAATGACTTTTGTAAATTTGTCACATAACATCTTAACCAAAACCCCACAAGCTGGCTTTGAGGAGGCGGTGGTTGATCTCGCTCTCTGTCGATCTCCAAAAAGCCTTTGAGACCCGCCAGTGGCGATATATGCATGCAGTGATGCCCTGCATGAACCTGAGACCGAAATGGGACAAGTGAAAAAAGCTCCTATACTGGGGCATGGGCCAGGGTTAAACTAGGGCAGAACATATCGGAGGCCTTCGAGGTATGAACCGGTACCCTTCAGGGGTGTCCTCTGTCACCACTACTGTTCGCGCTGGCCATTGAGCAGTTTGCGGACATTATCCGCCAGGAGGGTCGGGGAGAGGGATCTCCTTAATGATAATGATAGTGTTGCTGCGGGTGCTCTACTTGTTCACCAATCTTTCCCATCTGGTTACCTGGCTGGACCCTGGTTTCGGTCACTAGACACGCCGGAGAGGGACTTAATCTCAGACAGGAGTAGACGCCGGGTCTCCCTGCGGATCATGCAGCACACATCTAGAGAGGGTGGTCTTGGAGTCCCTGTACTGAATGACGTCCCAATTCCAGTGGCGAACCCGTTGGCTGGTGGGACGCCAGATGGAGGAGCTGGGGGCTATGCACTCCAGAGATGCGAGGGTGCCCAAGTGGCTCTCTTATTGCAGCTGAACCCTACCTGGATTGTCCACCTAAGCTGCTCAACATAGCGTTGAAGTTCAGGAGGACATTTCTCAAACGAGCCCAGCAGTTCCCTCTATGCTACGGCAATCCCTCTGATCAGCCTCCCTTCCGGGAGAGGCGGTTACTTAACAGTGCATACGTTTTTGGCATGGATGGAGGCGGACCTACTCACGGTAGGAGACTGCTAAGAGGAGGGGAAGCTGAAAATTCTTGAAACACTCATCGCAGAAGGAAGTTTACCCAACTCGCAGTTGCTGGTAAATGCAGCAGTGGTGCATACACTACAGGCACTTTGGAACACAGGAAACAGGGAACCACCAACACATGAGGTGTTACAGATTCTTTTCACCTTTGGGCATGGGCGTAAACAGGTCTCCTGGTTAAACAAATCAGCACTCCACATGACCAAGACAGACCTACAATGCATACAATGATGCGTCCTCGTCTCATGAGGATGGAGGTTTGTCTACTAGGTCTATTTCCTATTCCAGGGAGGACCGGGGTGACTGTAAAATTTCTGGGCTTGGCTCTCGCAAAGTGGGCAATTGCTATGCACTGAAGGTCATCGGACTGGCTCCCTCATTGCAGATGGAGGAGGGAAGTGAAACATTGGGCACAAGCAGAGGAGTTAGACCTCCGGGAAGAGGCCTGCGCACCCGCCCGATAGCAGAATATTGGGCGACGACCCTTTCAACTTTTCTGTGGTTGCCGAATACTGACCTACCCCTTCCTGAATCTTTTGGCAAAAACCACGATACACTATAGCCGCCGATGCTTGAATGCTGCTGCTGCCCTGGATGTCGATTCATATGTGGAGTTCTTCTTGTTGAAACAGAGCTGGAAACGATCTGCTCAGCAAATGTTATTGTTATAGTTCCCTTTTTTACATTTGACTATATGGTACCTCATGATGTGACATCCTGCGAACACTGGTGTTGTGAAAGTGAACAAAGGTGCATAACTTCATGAAAACAAATGCTAACAACTTCAAAACCAATAAAAAGATTATAAAATAGATAAATGTCTGAAGACCTAGGGAGTACAAGGGATGAAATTATCAAACATTTTCTCAAAGTGAGATGTAGACATTTTTCATCTCTTGAGGACTGGGACATGATGGTAAGCTTACCTGGCAAAGACATGACATCAACAGCTACATTTTGCTTATTCTCTGCTAAGACACTTTGAACACAAAGTTCAGACATGTCACAGGCCACAAAAAAGAGGTATCTAGCCTTGTTGATCCATTCTCAGCCACAGCTTTTTTACCTCGCCCGCTGATTTCTGACCTCCGAAAACCCTTCTAAGAGCAAAGATAAAATACTTGACTGAAATGACTCATGAAACTCTGCCTATCGTTCCATTACCAGTTGGCCACTGAGGGTGCCTATGTCCCTGTCACCGGAACCCCAATACTTTACATTGACATTTCAGTTCCTATTGGATGAAACTGTCATTAGTTTTAATAAATTATCTTAGTATGATTTTGATCATTAACATGCTCTTTTAACCTAAAAGGGTTTGAGGATTTTAAATTCTTAAATGAGGACAGAACAGCCCAGAACGACCTGATTTTTGGAACATACATACGCAATCATTGAGTTGTGCCGCAATGTGTCATAATTATTTTGAGTTGTTCCTTTCCACATCCTCTAGTCTCGCTTTTATTACCCTCAAGACTCATATACTTATAAAATGATTCTGGCAAAAGTATATGCACTCCGAGGGTCCGCAGCGGTGCCCCCCCACTGCTGAGAGCCAGGCAGCTAAGGGAAAGAGGAAAAATAAAATGATAATAAAACCATTTTATTAGCATTTTATTTTTCTTTCCGCTAAAGGCAGCCAAGTCTAGGCGGGGCCATGACGAGAGTGGGGGATGTGGGGGTGGGGGGGGCATAGGGGGAAGAGTAGTGCACACTAAGTGCGCATGGCAGTTTGGCCGGCTGTCTAAGGCAGGTCAAACCGTCATGCGCACTTTCATCTCTCTCCACCAGAGTTGTGTTGTACAGCCGTGTAGAGTAGAGGCACAGACTCCTAGGACATGAGAGAATGTTGAACAAGCCAATCACGGCGCTACTCTCATGCTGTATTACCAGGGTGAGCAGCGTCTTGATTGGTGTCTAGCAGCCTGCACAGTGTGCAGGGACCGGAGCAGAAGAACCCTGAGACGACAGCAGGTTAGTGGTTTTTTTGGTATTATTTACATTAGGGCTGCCAGCACAGTCCCAGAATCCAGTAAAAAAAACTGAAAATGTTGATCTTCACTTAGGACCCAGACAGGTCAGCAAACTACCCCCTGCTCATCAGCATCAGTATATCCTCCCAGGTGAGATGCGCAGATCACAAGTACACTTAGCATAACAAGAACATGTTTGGTGGCAAGATTACTCTGCTGCTGGCTAGTCTCAGCACAAGGACCAGCTTCACAAGTATTTATGATCAGATCTGCAAATAATTATTTGTTTGGGTCGATGATTTAAGCCATGATCTAATACTTATAAGGCCTTTTTATCTTTCACTTACCAGCCAGATTTAACCATCTGCAGGCAAAAGTCTCTAGTGAACCATATCAAAAACTTACAGTGGGCCTTAATCATGCCCACTGCTTGTCATTAGTTGCCTTTATTGTCACCCTTATTGCCTCTTATTTCATGGCCTTCCTCTTCTTGTGTGTGTCCCTCTCCTGGAGCATACCCTGTTCACCATCCTTTTGATTGCCTGACTTGTATTTTTCCACTGCTCACATTTAGGTAACTATGTTTTTCCTTTTCATTAAGCACTCCACGAGAGTACGTGTGTTTTCTTTCTCTCTCTTGTGCTGCTTCCCTTTGTCTCAAATACCCACCACCTCATCCCATTGCTACACCTACCCACCTTAGTCTGTTTTCCATTGCTCCCCTATCCCTCGCTATCCCTAACAGGCATTGGCAGAGCCAATAGCTCTCGCTATGCGAGAGCTATTGGCTTTGACAATGTGTGTTAGCCATGTTGTACACCACTGTGGCTGCTGTTCAGCATCTTAGTGGCGTGGAGTGGGGTAGCGTGCGGTAGACTGGGGTAGGTTGTAATGAGTTAGATTGGAGTATAGAGTAAAGGGGTAATTTGGAGTATAGTGGAGTGCGGTAGAGGGTGGTAGATTTTAGTGGGGTAGAGTGAGGTAGACTGGAGTGGGGTAGATTGTAGGAATAGAGTGGAGTAGATTGGAGTTGAGTGGGGTAGATTAGGGTGGGATGGAGTGGAGTGGAGTGGAGTAGATTGGGTGGATTGGAGTACAGTAGATTGGGGTGGAGTGGGGCGGGGTAGATTGGACTGGAGTGGGATAGATTAGAGTAGGGTAGATTGGGGTGGAGCGGGGTAGAGAGAAATGGGGTAGAGTGGTGTGAGGTAGGGTGAAGTGGGGTAGATTGTGGTACATTGGGGTAGATTGGAGAGCAGTAGAGTAGAGTGGAGTGGAGTAGTTTGGGGTATATTGAGTGGGGCAGACTGGAGTGGGTTAGATTCTGGTGGAGGAGATTGGGGTGGGGTAGGATAGATTGGTGTGGGGTGGGGTAGATTTGAGCGGTGTTTGATATATTGGAGTGGGGTAGATTTGAGTGGGATAGATTGTGGAAGATTGGAGTGGGGTAGATTGGGGTAGAGTGGAATAGGATAGACTGGAGTGGAGATTGGAGTGGAGTGGGTTGATTGGGGAAGAGTGTAATGGGGTAGATTGGAGTGGAGTGAGGTGGGGTAGATTGGAGTGTAATGGTGTAGATTGGAGTGAGGTAGAGTGGGGTACGCCGGAGTGGAGTGGGGTAGATTGGTGTGGGGTAGGTTGGGTGAATTAGAGTTGGGTAGATTGGAATGTATTGGGGTAGCCTGGAGTGGAGTGGGGTAGATTACAGTGGGGGTGATTGCGGTATAGTGGAGTGGGGCAGACTGGGGTACAGAGAAGTGGTGTAGATTGGAGTGGGGTGGAGTTGGATGGATTGGAGTAGAGTGGAGTGGGTCAGACTGGGGAAGAGAGGAATGGGGAGGATTGGGATCGAGTTGAATAGAGTGGGGTAGATTAGAGTAGAGTGTGGTCGACTGGAGTGGAATAGATTGGAGTGGGGTAGATTGTAAAGGAGTGAGGTAGATCAGGGTGGAGTAGAGTAGGGTAGATTAGGGTGGAATGGAGTGGGGTAGATGGGGTGGATTAAAGTAGGGTAAACTGAAATGGAGGGGAGTAAATTGGGGTGGAGTGGGGCAGACTTGAGTGGGATAGGCTGGAGTGGGATAGACTGAAGTGGAGTTGGGTGGGGTAGATTAGGGTAGACTGGATCATAGTGGAGTCTATTGGGGTAGATTGAAGTGGGCTAGATTGGAGTTAGAGTGGAGTGTGGTAGATTGAAGTGGAGTGGCATAGGATAGATTGGATCGGGTGGGGTAGATTGGAGTGGGGGATTTGGGTGGATTGGGGTAAATCGGTTTAGACTGGATTGGAGTACAATGAAGTAGAGTGGGGTAGACTGGAGTGGGGTAGATTGGATGGAGTGGATTGAGGTAGCTTTGAGTGGAGTAGATTGGGGTAGATTGTAGTGAAGTAGAGTGGGGTAGATTGGGGTTGACTGGAGTGTATTGAGGTAGACTGGAGTAGAGTGGGATAGATTGGGGTAGAGTGTAGTGGGCTATGTGGTGTGGAGTGAAAGCTGTAGAGTGGAGGGATGTAGAGTGGTGGGGCATAGAGTGGATGATCGTAGAGTGGAGTGGCGTGTTGTGGAGTGGGTGTCATGGAGTTCAGTGGCGTGTCGTAGAGTGTCTTAGAGTGGAGGGACGTAGAGTGGAGTGATGTAGTAGAGTGGAGTGATGTATTAGAGTGCAGTGTTGTACAGTGGAGTGCTGTAAAGGGGAGTGGCATAGTGTGGAGTATGCAGGGTGTGGTAGTGCACTGCCATTACAGATAGCACATTTTCAATTAAAATGACCGTTACATTTGCAAAGACATACAGTTTTACTGCGTAGAGACGATAATGTGTGGAAATGTCATCACTGAATGTATTGATGTGTTTTGATCATATTCAAATATTTGTTTCCACCACACTTCAGAATTACAAAAAATGTGCTTCATTTGTACTTGTAATTCTGATATATTCTGAAATACCAGCACAGTTCATTTTTATTGTGTGCAATAAAAAAATAACATCCTAAACCCTCTTCTCTCACATGGCTACTCTGCAGGATTGTCATTTAAATAAAGCCAGCAAATAGAAAGCAAGCAAATGTGAGTTACAAACCACAAAGCCAATAGCAAGCAATGGGCGGAATACATTCCCAGGGAAGGTTTCAGAATGCCCAGAAGAAGTCGTAAAGCAAATTAAGACAGCTATGCTGTCTGTGAGGCTTCGAACTAAAAATGCTTTAATTTAAATTATTTGCAGGGTCTTGCATCTGCCATTGCTACTGGTCTACTCTGCACTCCAAAAAGCACTTTTGCATGCCTCCAGTGCTCTCTCGCCCTCCACTCACTCACCATTGCTTTCATCCACCAACCCCCATACTCCTTTACAAACTGTGTTTATTTTACATATTTTAGGAGGGTCCGGCAGCTGCCTTTTGCTGCCAGGCCACTCTGCATTTACAAATAAAAGTACATTTTCTAAAATGTACCGGTTCAAGTAGTATCCACCATCTTGGAGCAGTAAAAAATATATATGGACGTGTTTCCTTCTATGGGCGCCCTCATGCGTGGTGATGTGACATTGCGTCCACCCTCAGTCCCCAGTGCTGCAACACTGGCAAATATGCATTGGCAAAGCCAATAGGTCAACAAATTGAAACATACTGGCTTTGCCCACCCTTATTCTTTTCAATAAAGAGCTGGCAAAGCCAGATATCCTTCTTCAAGCATGGAATTCACACAAATGTTGTCTGATCATATATCTGACTTTCTGATAATCAAGCAATTAAACAACCTCAATGTTTAACAATACTATGTTTATTTGTTTAACTGAGGACAATAATCAATTAGAGCAACCTTAACTCAATAACCTGTCTGACCCTCAGATAGCTCTCACACTGCAAAAAATGTAAATCAATTTCGCCATCTTGTTCTTACCCAGAAATTATTTTGTGATTATCACTCCCTAAATCTCTGTATACCACTGATCCAGCAACATACGGCCTATTTCACGTCCCCCTGATGAAGACAACTAGCTTTAGAGCAAATAGTCAGAGGAGAGGATGGGTAATTAACTTAATCTTTGGAATTTCTTAACTGACAGGTTTGATTTAGGTCTCGAGGTACTAAATCAACTCTTATAACTAACCTGGATAACCTTTTCTTGAGTGCAGATGCTGGAAGAGTGGTAACTCTGGTTCTTTAGGACCTTTCTATGACCTGAATTCTGTGAATCACTGTATATTGGGTACACGTACAAAGTCATCAGGCAATGTCCTCCTTTTACCTCCAGGAGCCAATCAATTATCCGTGGGGTCCACAGGGACTTTCACTATAACTACTGTTGTTTAATATCAACCTGCTCATCTGACGTTAAATTTTATACTTATGCCAACAATAGTCAAATAATTCTTTGGCTGGATTCTAAAACCACTTGGGTACCAGACTCCCAGTTTCTTAATTACTTATTCAAAATGTATGAGTAGAAAAAGACTTCAGTACCACTGGCAGTGATTTCTAGGTTCTTTGAATGAGTGCCTCACTCCTCCACTGTTGATGTCATTAGCACGTTTTTTCCCTTTCATGCTTTTGTCTCCAATACATAATTTTGCTCACTTTTGGATGGTTTGGCTAGACAGCAGCTAAAATATTCAGCTAGAGAAGCATCATGTAATAACTATTTCTCTGAAGCATCCAGTGTAGAATTTGAAAGGTGTTAAATGCAGCACCTCACACAAAAATGGAAAAAATTTATAAATGGTGTTTAATGTCAATGATTAGTGAAATCTGAAAGGAAGTATGCCTATTAGATTAGAGAAATCTGAAATGAAATATAACTAATAAAACACGAGGACGGCTTGAATAACAGCAGAGTCAGGGTTGCAGGTGCTCAAAGTAATTCAGCTCAAATAAAATTGCTACTTTTTATGATGGAGACAATTGTCAAAAAATGCATTTTTCCAGATTGATCCACATGTTGCTAGCTCATATCTAAACCTTGGGACTCCATAGAATACTCTCTGCAGGGAAAGGACTTTTTCACACTGGCTCCTTGGTCTAAGAAGGCCTTGCACAGTCCAAAATGTGCTGGGGAGTAATAGCCCATTCTCTGCTCCAAATCACTCATCCCACCAGCCTGTCAGACTGAAAGGTAACTCGGATATTTCGTGTCCTGAAAATTACCTTGTTCCTTTTTAAACTCATTTTCACTCATGAATACCGGCGCCATAAGCTCTCCAACAGGTGGCTGGATGGATACATAAAACTGCCGGGTGTGAGTGCTAGAAAGGAACAAAAAAGACACATGGTCAACCCATGAGAAAAATGACTTTCACAGTACAAAATTAAACTATGAAAATAGGACAGATGGAGTAACAATAATAATAATGATAAGTGTAACTAATTTTAATGTATTACTTAATGACCCATACGTTTCCATTCTAGAGCACTGTAATATTATTATTTAATGGCACTTCTTTTATCAACCTCAAAAGATTAAAAAGGTGGACTGCACTTTGGCCCAGTTGGATGTTTTGAAAGATTGCCATTATTACATTTAATCCATATTGGAAGCTTTTATTCAAGATGGTACCATAGGGGGGCGGGTTAGATGATAACAGGGCGCACTCCTACTGAGCACGGAGCATATTGCGGGTGACGGAAAAGATGTACCTCTATTCTGTCCCACTGCCACTGGGCAGGCGAGGGAGATAGGAGGACATATCCATCCCTTCGGCAAGGCAGGGAGCTAGGGCTCCTAACGTCCCCCAACAGCAACCCGGAGCAATAACAACGATATGTGAGGTTATTTTTAAACACTCCCTATATTTACAAACATCACAAGTGATTAGAAGAAAAATACAACCTCCTCCAATTTTGCAAGGCAAAGGAGAGGTAGGGTGATAGATCAACCCCTCCTCCTCCCCTTCACTACCCGCTTTGCACAAGGGTACGGGGTACATTTATGCCCCTTACATTACCCAAGGGCTGAGTGGATTTCTAACTACCCAGCATGCAATATTTATCACCTCCTCCTTCCCCACAGGCGGGGAAGTAAGTGCCACCAACCCTCTTCTGGTGTACAAGAGAATGGCTTAGTGTGTGCCCTCAGCTCACGTTGCCCAAGGGTGAAGGAGTTTAATCAAATAAAAAACAGAAGGGGGCAGTGGCTGTGCGCCCCTGTGGAACACAGGATGTAGTGGGCCACAGAGCAGCAGGTAACCTAACTTCTGTGCCGCACTCTATTTGCTACTTGTAAGTACAGCGCTGGGCTAGTCGTCCCTACACCCTCTGAGGATGGCGCAGGAAACGCTGCGACCCTCCCTACTCATCCGTAGATCTGAGCATTTAGTGGTCCAATGAGTTGAGAGGCAGCTCCCAGGAGCCTCGCGCCTCTTCACAGTTTTGAACAGTGTGTTGGCCCATTTCTAAGCAAACCTCTATTTGGCAGTGGTGTTGACCTACTGCACTAACGAGAGTTTAGGGACCTATGGTATGCCCTATTATGAGCATTGACACACTTCTGCTTTAAACTATTTCACACTGTTATAAATGTGTACTACAAGGCTTCTGCCACCATTGGATGTAGACAATTCACAACACATAAAACAATGTTTCTTAGTTCATTGAGAAGCAGAGATCACAACATACCATAGCTGGAAGTTGGCAGCCTGGGTAGAGTCGCAGAAGTCGATACCCATAATAGCAGTGGCACTTTCCCCACATGCCAAGGATTCTAAAAGAGAAAGGAAAATTCATTAGTCTGAGATAACAGTGGTGATTACTTCTGCTTCTCATCAGTAGTACTTCCACAAAGTATTGCTCAAAATCTAAAATAAAGCATTATCAATACTATAACTGTGACATGCACCCTTCCTCTCAAATCAAAATTCAGTATTTTAGGCTTGTAGACTTTCCTGAAACTTTGCAGAGGATAGCACTGCACATCTGGATGATGTTTTTGAGCTATTTAAAATGATAAAATAATAATTAAGTCTGAGGACAGCAGTACGCATCATAGCTTCGAGGATAGTCTATTACAGGACTTACATTGTGATTTTAGAAACCATTTTGGTTATATATATCGCTCATGCTTCCAGAGGTTTTTTTTTATACTTAATTTTATTGATTTTTAGCGAACAAAAGAAACGGTACAGCACGTTTGCGATGCCATTAAACAGTAACGACTGTTATGTCCACAGGGTTTCAGCATACATTGCAATCCATAGTCCCACAAGATCACATACAGATTAATTAGAGACAATGAGGCGAAAAATACATTTACTCTATTTGACCCAACCATTTGCCCCAAATCTTGCAATGTTTGGCCGGGCATCCCCTGGCTTCGTAAAGAGGTTTTTCCTGTGTTGCACACCAGTCCACCCCCTTGCGCCATTTAGTTATGCTAGGCGGGTCTGGGTTTTTCCAAGTGGCAGCACTATCCCTTTTGGCCACCATCATGGCCGTACCTAGGAACAGTTTATCGGCTCTAGGCCCGTCTAATCCATCCGTGACCCCCAGGAGTGTATTCAGGGGGTTGTGTGGGACCTCCCAGCATAAGACCTCAGTGAGTTCCGTTTCTAGTGCTTCCCAGTATGGGGCAAGGAGGGGACAAGTCCACACCATGTGGTAGAAGTCTGCCTGGTCTTGGCCAAAGCGTGTACTGGACGGAGTAGGTCGCAGGCCTGCTTTGTAGAGGCGCTTTGGAGTAAAGTAGGCAGTGTGGAGATAGAACAGTTGGACTAGGCGGACTCTGGCTGAGGTAGTGATGGTTTTGGGTGCCATGAAGGCATCTCTCAAGTCTTCCTACTCGAGGGGACCCACCCAGATCTCCCATTGACTTCTGAGCCGGTCTAGTGTGGTTGGAGTGTTGTTAGTTAAGGAGCGATATATACGCGATACCCCTCCCCTCCCCAGGTTTCCCATCATGGTCTGCGCTTCTGGGGGGCTCTATTCTGGGAGTGTTGTGCCGCTTGGTACGTGTGTGTAGAGGACGTGGCGTAATTGCAAATACTTGTAGAATTGCAATGGGTGGAGGAAATAGCGAGTCTGCAGTGCAGCTCTTGGAATGTGCGTATATGATCGCCAACGCATACGTCTCCTAGCTGTGAATGACCAATCAGGTACCATGCCCGGAACCCCTCTAACTCGCTCACCTCCCTAAGCCAGGTACCCCGCCACAGAGGTGTGTGTTGGGTTAGTTTGTTCGTCCACTGGGTATGGTGCAGGAGGGCACGCCAAGCCAGCAAAACTGCATGCGTCACCACAGGCAGAGTTCTGGGTATTGGTTCCCCGTACATCATTGTTTGAATTTTGGGAAGTCCCAGTTCGTTCAGCTCGACACTGTATGTGGGGTCAGACCAGCCCCCATTGAACCAATCATGTAGGGTGAGTAGGCGGGTTGCCAGATCATACAGGTATAAATTGGTCATGCCCATACCCCGTCAAAAGGTGGGATCTGGCATTGGGATAGAGCCATTCGTGGTCTCCTTCCACTCCAGAGGAACTTGGTAGCGAGACTGTCTAGTTCCTTGAACCAGGTCCGAGGAAGGTGGAACGGGGTGTTTTGGATAATGTATAGGAACCAGGGGAGAATCATCATTTTGAAGAGGGCGACCCTGCCTAGGGGATTAAGCGGCAGGGTTTGCCACTTTCGGGGATCCTCCCTGGCCCTCCTAACTAATGGGGTGATGTTGAGTGACCAAGCTAATTCGGGGAGTAGTGCGACCCAGATTCCCAAATACTTAAATGATTGCCGCCTGATGGGTATAGTTGATTGCCAGTCGTAGCAGTCCCTTGAGATGTGAAGGGGGACCAAGGTGGACTTATCTGAATTCAGACGCAGGCCAGAGACCTGCTTAAAGGAGCGTAGTACTTGGGGGCATCGGGGTCCGGATTGGACAGGCTCCACGAGGAAAAGCAGGACATAGACCGCATATAAAACGATCTTGTCTTCGTAGGAGCCTTGCCACCTCCATCCCTGAATCCGATCGTCAGACCGAATGAGGCAGGCCAAGAGCTCCATCGCCAGAGCGAAGAGGAGGGGCGAGAGGGGGCATCTCGGGAACATCTCCGAGAGCGCTCCATTGATGACCACCCGCGCTTTGGGTCTGGAGTACAAGACCTTAACTAAACTGCGGAAATGTTGACCCAGGCCCGTTTCAACCAGCACATCCTCCAGGCAGTGCCAATCGACCAAGTCGAAGGCTTTTTCGAAGTCAATTAGGAGGAGGGCTAGGTATGGAGTTAATGACTGGCGGTTGGCTAGGGCCATGTGGAGGCGTCTGAGACAGTGTCTTGTCCCTCGTGCCGGCATGAAGCTACACAGATCTGGGTGGATCAGTTTGGTGAGGTAGGGTCTTAGACGCTGAGCCAGGATAGTGGCATATATTTTGATCTCCGTATTAATGAGAGAGGTTGGGCGGTAGTCTGCGCAGTCTGACGAGGGTGGCTAGGTCTTGGGGATGACAACTATAGTAGCCGCATCAGTTTCTGGGGGGAATAATCCCTTATTGGCGGCCTCAGCGAATAAATCAGAGAGGTGAGGGACAAGTACGTCCCGGTATGCAGCATAGTATTCTTGTGGGAAGCTGTCGGGACCTGGTGTCTTCCCCGATGCGACTCGCGATATGGCCTCGTTGATTTCCTTATGCGTAATGGGGAGATCAATTCCGGCTGACTCAGCCACGCTAAGGCGGAGAAGGTGGAGACCCTCAAGGTTGATCAGTTCAGAGAGGGCGATCTCAGGTCATTGAGCCGAGTAGAGTATGTAGTAGTAGTCGGCGAAGGTCTGGGCCACCGCCGGGGGAGTGCAGTGAGCAAGTCCCTCGGAGTCTCGAATTTCTGGGATTGACTAAGAGATATGTGGCCAGTCTGTGTAAAATCTTCCCATTTTTATCCCAACCGTATACTCGGGCAATGGAAGACCGCCATAGCAACTTAGCGGACTCCAGAGAGATTTGTTTGACCTCTTCTCTCAACAGTGCGAGTTGCTGTGCCTGGGGCCGTCCCGTTCCTCAGGTGTGCACCTCTCGAGGCGGGTCGTCTGGGCCTCGAGGAGGGTGATCTGGCTATCTTGGACTGTACGTTTGAGTTTGAGGTGGCCTTTAGCAAAGCCACGGATGGTGGCCTTACCCGCCTCCCAGAGAGTACCCGGGGAGGGGACGGAGCTACGGTTGGTGAGGAAGTATTGTTGAAGCTCTCCCTCAATTGCTTTCTTGAAGTCTTTATCTAGAAGGAACCATGCATTCATCCTCCTCCACATGGGGCGCAGTGTGCCAGAGGGGTCGCCTACATTCAGGAGCAGAGGTGAGTGATCCGAGATACCCCGGGGAAGGATAGTGATCTCTCTGATCCTCTGGCAATCGGGGGCCGGCATGAAGATCATATCTATTCTCGCATGTGTGTGGTGCGCCACGGAGGTATGAGTGTATTGCCTGCCACGGGGGTGCCATGTCCTCCAGACATCGCAAACGCCTAGGGTGCTTGCCAAGTTTGCCAGATGTTTGGCTTGTAGTGTCCTCGTGGTGCAGGATGTACCTGTTGTATCGAGGTCCGGCTGCATAACCACGTTGAAGTCACCCCCTATCACTGTCTCGCCCAGGGGCAGGGAAGCAATGATGTCGCTAGTTCCTCTCAGGGTCAGTGCAAGCGTCGTAGGAGGAGTGCATATGGACAATAAGTTGATGACATTCCATCCTAGTGTTCCGGTCAAGGCCACAAAGCATCCTTGAGGGTCGCTGGTGGCGTGCGTAAGCACGAAGGGAAGGTTGCGGCTCAGGAGATTTGCCACCCAGCGTGAACCTCGATCAAAGCCCGAGTGCCAAACCCTGTCATACCCGTATCTTGCAAGGAAGGGACAGTGATTGCCCATAAGGTGGGTCTCCTGGAGCAGGAGTATATCAGATGCATGTCTCTGGGCGTATCGCAGGACTGCGGTCCGCTTGACCCTGTCGAGCAGACCACTGACATTCCATGATAGTATTCGGAGAGGGTCTCCGTTATTTAGGGTTTGTGAAATTTTTTGTTTGGGTGAATCTGAGAGTCTTTAGGCCCCGATCTGGTTGTGGGACTGGTCGGGATATACTCTGGCCGTGGAGCGGCACCTCAGTTGCTGTTATGTGGTCTATGTGTATGTCTACCGTGGTGTAGGGATGGAGTGCTGCGGTAACAAAACAATACAGTCCAACAAGAAAGTGGGATAACGGTCCCACACCCCTCCCCTCTGCCCCACCCTATACTTCGAGAACGGAAGCATCTGTCGCCCGGTTAATTCCAAAGTTAACAGGCCAAACTAAAACGTTCAACTTCGGAGTTGCGTGGAGGACCCCTCCTTAAGCCAGAATATTTCATTACATTGGCAGAGTTATCTGAAAGTTCTGTTGTAATATGACCTTGTGAGTCTCTTTCACCTAGGTGGCGCGTTCAGTTTACAGGGTTCTTAGTTGGGCCGGTCATCCCAGAAGTGTCGGACTGTGAGAGAGGTCCGAGTCGGTGGATTCAATGGTTAGAGTCTTAGGAGGGTTATCTCCGGAGGCCGACTGATCCAGGGAGCCAGAGCGCTGCGAGGAGCGAGAGTTGTTCAGTATTACCTGATCCCTGGGGTTACGGTTAACACCCGTGGGCGAGCCCGACATGGTTCGACGGGCACCTCTGCCCCTGCGGGAACATGGGCGTCTTCTGCTCATCTTAGGCATCCCCGCCAGGGCGGCCCGGGCCCTGGAGGATGGAACCGCAGCACCGGGTCCGAGGGGACGC
Source organism: Calotriton arnoldi (assembly GCA_963921515.1). Lineage (NCBI taxonomy): Eukaryota > Metazoa > Chordata > Amphibia > Caudata > Salamandridae > Calotriton > Calotriton arnoldi. The sequence goes on from CAWUFW010000977.1 coordinate 2,278,553, forward strand.
TCCTCAGTCAGCCAGGTCCAGCAGTTTCGGGGGTATCGAAGAAAAAGGTCTTGTTTTGAAACACAATTCAGAGGCGGGCTGGGAAGAGCAATCTATACTGAAGATTAAGAGCGCGGAGCTTCTGTTTGACTTCGGTGAATGAGCGTCTCTGAGTCTGAACCTCTCGTGTGGTTGTGGTAAGTCAGGGTTTTTTGGTTACGGGTTTCTCTCAGGATGGAGTCTCTGTCTTTAAAATTAAGGATCCTGGCGATTATTGGTCTATGTGGGGCCCCCGGGGGAGGTTTGGGAGCCAGGGCACGGTGGGCCCGGTCCACCGCGAACCATGCGGACAGTGAGTCTTTAGGCATCCAAGATACAATCCATTGCTCAATGAGTGTCCCCACTTGTCCCTGCTCTGTTCCCTCCGGGAAACCCACCAGGCGGAGGTTGTTTTGCTTTGTTCTGTTCTCAGCGTCTTCGGCCCTTTTGTGCAACTCTCTGGTATGGGTCCGTAGGTGAGCCACCTGCTCTTTCAGTTGGGTTACGTCTTCTTCAACAGAAGAGATACGGGATTAAGCTTCCGAGTTACGGGACGTCGCGTTCCGGAGGTCCTGCCGGATGAGAGCCACATCCACCCGGACCTCGCCGATCTTGTTTGCAACTGAGGCCTGCGAGGCGTTAATGGCTTGTAGGATTGTGGTGAGGTCTGCCCCAGCCGGAGCAGGTTTCTCGCCGGCCCCATTGGCTGGTCCCAGGTAATTTGTTGTATATTGGTCCATCTTAGTCTGCGTTGGAGGCGGCTTGGGCCCCCGGTCCTTCCCCATGGCGGTGGTCGGCATGGGTCGCCTCAACCCAAACCACACCAGGGTATTGATGCTCGCTTTGTTGGGGGAAAGATTAGTCCCTTTCCGACCCTTTGATGAATGCGTGGAGGTTATATAGGGCCTTTGTGGGGTGAGGCACGTCGCCCGCTCATCCTAGGGCCAGTCAGCAGGTTCCAGTGGTTAGGGCCCTGTCCTGCGGGTCCCCCGATTGGTGTCATCGGATGCAAGAAAGTTAATATGCAGTTGAAATGGAAGCACTCTCTGGGGGTGTGGGGGTCACAGTGACTCAGGGCCCCACTTCACCCCTTGGTGTTCGGTATGCGGGGCAGCGGGCACGAGGTCCGGTGGATTGGGGCTGCGCATAATCCACAGGCTTGGATTATGCGCCAGCGGTTTGAGGGGGCCCCCGCGGTTGTGATCTGCAGGAGAGGTAGGGAAGCGGGCGGGTCTACCCGGGACGCCTCCAAGCCCACGGTCTCTATATCAGGACTTCAGGACTGGCCCAGGCCCCCGCGCGCCACGGCACTGACGCCGTGTAGTGATTCACATTAGTTCAGTAGTTCCACACTCCGTCAGTGGGGGGCACACGTCAGGACTAGGGCGCCCTAAGCCCGCATCGCATCCCGCTCCCCCAAGCCCAAGGGACCTCCATCAAGTGGCATCCCCGGAGCCATCCACCACCACTAACGGGGGAGCGTGGGAGTCCAGCAGTGACTCTCCCCGGATCCGTCCTCAGCGTAGTGGGACCTGGACCGCGTCTTGGTGTACTGTCTTAGACCCCAAATCCGTCTCTTGAGCCCCTCAGGCGGGTCCGACCCAAGGCAAGGTGGTTAGTTTTTGGGTTGGGGACACTGCGGTTGCGCCACCCCAGGCCCCCAAGGCCCCTCCGCTAACTGGTCTGTTCGAAGGGGGGCTGCGCCGGGCCGGAAACAATCACATTCAACTGGGCCAAGGGCGCCAACCGCCTCCGCCACGTGACAGTGGCCCCAGGCCCACTCCTCATAGACCGGAGGTCTCATCTTCTGCTGGTTATCCGCAGGGGATTCCTGCCATCCACGGAGGACCTCCGTGAGGCGCTGAAGTGCGAGAGTTCCTTCCCGGAGAGGAGTGAGCTTCGCAGGGTCTGGGGCAATCGGGCGGCCCCGTTCTCCTTCAACCGAGGGGCGCCCGCCAGAAAGCACTGCAGGAATTTCACCACAGCCACAACCCCTTGCTCTGCCGTCGGCGAGTGGGACTTGGCCTGTGCCACGATGTCTCGCTCAGGGCTGTGATTTAGGGTCTGTCACCCTCTGAGAGGGGCCACATCTGGCGCAGGGTCTAAGCTCGGGGGCCGGGGCCACCGCGGCCGCGCCACCCCCAATTGCGCTCCACTGCTCACCGGTCCACTTGAAAGGGGCCGTGCCGGGCCGACAGCGTTCACATCATGCCCGGGCCGCAGACCCAAACGCCTCAATCTTGTGGTGGACGACCCCAGGCCTTCCTCTCACGGGCCAGAGACCTCGCCCCTTCCTCAGCTGCGCCTCGTGACCACCTGGGGATCGGGGGTACAAGAGTCGCTTTCAACAGGGGGTTTCGCAGGGGAGGACGATCTTAGGCACTCTGCGGCGTCAGGTCGCTCCGCCATCTTGTCGTGCCACACCACACAGATTTAAGCCGAGTCCGGTCGCGTGCGGTCGTCCGGCGATCCCCGCACATCACCGGAGCCCGCCAAACGCAGCAAGGGGACGGTATCGTACTGCAAGGCTGATGTTTCTACGCCGATGGGCCTGGAAACTTGGGCGGATGACGGAGGGGTCCGGAGCACTCTCAGAGTGCGACCGCCATCTTGACGCTCCAAGCCACGCCCCTCTCCACAAAAGGTAAGTTCTATAATCTTGAATATTAGTTCGATATGTAAAGTTAATTTTAAGTTAATGTTTCTTGTATTTTTTATTTTTTTTTATTACTGTTGGCATATTTCTTGTACCCCTCTCCTTTGATGATAGACTCCACCATAAAGGACGGGAATGTTGAATGCTTTCTCCTCAGTTGAGGAGAGTGTGAAGGTGGAATAAAGCATACTTCAAGACATCCTCTCATTTTATTTATTTTGCTAGCCCAGTACTATGTAGGGCTTGAAAGTGTGGGTGAGGTGTATTAAATGTTTGTGTATGGGGAGGCAGTGGAGCTCCTTCAGGTGTGGTGTGATGCGAGTGCAGCGTGGGAGGTTGAAAGTGATACTAGCCACCGAGTTCTGAATGGTCAGCAGTCTTCAGGTGAGTTTTTTGTTGATCCCGGTATAGAGGGTGTTCCCATAGTACAGCGTGCTTGTGAAGACGATTTTCTGGGTGCTGATTGAGAGCAATTTGAAAATCTTCCTCAGTATCTTCAGTGCATAGAAGCATGAGGTGGTGATGGTGCTGACCTGGGCAGTCATGTTGAGTTTGCTGTAGATGACATTCCCACGGTTCTTGGGGTGGATGTTGGTCCTAGTTCTGCTGGCCACCAGGTGGAATACCACGGTGTAGTGCGCTTCCTGAAGATCATGATTTAGGCCTTGTAAGTGTTCAGCTTCAGATAGTTGGTCTTCATCCAGTGGGTGATTTCAGTCATGCAGGCATTGAACATGATCCGGGTATTGAGCGTCTTGTCCATGAGGGTGAGAGAGGGTCGTGTGTTGTTGGTGTAGGAGAGGCTGTTAATGTGAGAGCGGATGAAGTTGGCTACAGGGATCATGTATGCATTGAGGAGGGTCTGGCTCAGGGAGAATCCTTGCGAAACTCTGCAGACGAGGTCGCGGTCGTCCAAGGTGTATGGTACCAGGCTGACTGACTGGGTGTTTCAGTCAGGAAGGAGCAGATCCATAGGAGTGTGTGTCCTTAGATTCTGATGTGCTGTAGGGGTTGGAAGAGGATGGGGTGGAGACTTTGTCGAACGCTGCAGAGAGGTCCAAGAGGCGGAGAGATGCTGTGTCTCCTCTGTTCAAAGTCATGTGGAAGCCATCTTTGGCGGCGATGAGGGCAGTTTCCATGTTGTGGTTGGGGCTGAAAACAGACTGAATGGTGTCGAGGAGTTGGTGGTCGTCGTAGCATTCGTTGAGACATTTACGGGTGATTTTCTCTACGACCTTGGTCGGGAATGGTAGAATGGAGAGTGGTTTGTAGTTGGCGAGCGCTGAAGGGTCTGCTGAGGGTTTCTTCAGGAATGGGAGGACAGGTGTGGTTTTCAAGGAATCTGAGAAGGTCAGTGAAGAGGTGGAGGCATTCAGGATGGGTATGAACATGCGCTGATGGGTTGCAGTCCTCTGGAGTAAACATGGTAGGGGGTCCGATGGGGCCTCCTGAGTGGATGGACTTCATGTTGACAGTGGTTTCTTCTGGGGTGATGACGGGCCAATGTGGTTAGCATCGGGTCTCTGGATAAGATCAGGAGGCATTTGGTGTGGTCTGTCAGGTCTAGTTGCAAGTTGAAGTTGCTGTAAATGGCAGCGATTTTGTTCCTGAAGAATTGAGAGAGATTGTTGCAGAATTCCTGCAAGGGGCTGATTGAGTAGGAGGTGAAATTCTTCACAAATATTTCTTTTCTTCTGTTGGTGCTAGCATTGTCGAGGTCTGCTAGAGCAGCATGTTTTGTGGTCCAGATCATTTGGTGAAAGCGTCTCAGGGTTCCCGACTGCTTTGTCTGCTTTGTCCTAGCTCATTCTCCATCTGCGCTCCATGTTTGCAGTAGCATTTCATCACTCTGAGTTCCTCTGTGTACCAAATGGTCTGGGGTCTAGATCTTGTTCTCTTGGTGTGTTTGAGGTTAGCAAGAGAGTTGGCGCAGGAGGTGATCCATTTGTCAAAATTCTTGATGGATTTGGAGAGGCAGCTGTTGTGTTCAGGTTGTTGGGTGTTGGGAGAGGTGTTCCAGTCCTTGTCAGTGATTCAGTTCCAGTTTTGGTGGTCTGGTCTAGTGGTGGTCCAAGTGCGTTGGCCTGGGATGGTGATGCTGAACTTGACAAGAGCGTGGTATGTCCAGGAGACTGGTGTGGGCTTGTCAACTAGGATGTTGTCCTAGGTGGTGAAAATAGGGTTAAGGAGGCGACTAGCGACCAGGGTAGGCCCCTTTATTACTCAGTGCATGAGGCCCAGGCTTCAAAGGTGTTCGGTGAGTGCTTTTGAGGTGGGGTCAGCGTGGAGTGCTTTTGAGGTGGGGTCAGCGTGGTCTTCCAGGTGGAATTTCAGGTCTCTGAGTAGAATGTAATTGCTAGTGTTGAAGGCGAGTGGTGCAGTCTGTGATAGTGTCAGTGAAGTTGGTGCGTGGTCCCATTGATGCTGAATAACCCAAAAAGCTGATACAGTATATATCATATTTTTCCTACTAAAAACCAAACAATTTGTAAAAGAAAAAGAAACTGAATCATTAAAAATATTTTTTTAAATACACAAAACTAGATAGAGTACTGTTTGAAAGATTTACTCTTTTATTTCTCTAAATTTCTACAACAAAGGTAGTACATTTAATGATTAGCAATGGAGCTTTTTGACACCATGGGCTGAAAATAGAACTATTTGTTAAAACAGCTCTCATACAATACCACCAACTCCTGAAAAAGACAAAAAGAAGCACCCTGGCAGACCGCATCGAAGTAGGCTCCAAAAACAGCAAGGTACTTTTCAACAAAGTCAGAGTTCTCCAGCCCAAAGCAACCGAAAACTTCATCATTCCTTCACAAGTACTCCGCAACTCCTTAGCGGACTTCTTCCATGACTAGATCTCCACCATCTACAGAAATTTCGAACCCCAACCCATCGACATCCTCAGCCATCTTGTCCCCATGAACGAGGAACACGACTACCTGCTCACCACCTGGGAACAGCTCACCACGCAAGACACTACAGCCATCATGAACTCAGTCCACTCAGGAGCACCCATGGACCCCTGCTTATACCACATCTTCAACCACTGGAGTGAGACGATCAGTAGTAAGCTCACCGCCATCCTCAAAGCATCCATCCCCACGATCGCAGCACTGAAACTGTTCTGATTGCATCCACAGACATCAGATCCCTTAGAGACCAAGAAAACACGACAGCACTCATCCTCCTCGACCTCTCAGCAGTGTTCGACACAGTATCACACCACACCCTGATTAAAAGGCTTCACAACATTGGAATCCATGGAGATGCCCTCAGGTTTATCACCCCCTTCCTCACCAGAAGAACCTAGAGAATCTGCCTTTCTCCCTCCACCTCGGAACCCAAGAACACCAAGTGTGTCATCCCTCAAGGCTCATCCCTCAGCCCTACACTGTTCAAAACCTACGTGACTCCCTTTGCCAATGTCGTCAGATCACACGGACTGAACATAGTATCCTACGCTGACAATACCAAGCTCATCCACAATCAGAAGACCCCTCTGCCACACAGACCAACTTCCGCAGGTGCATAACGGGCATCGCCGACTGGATAACAGACAACTGCCTACAACTGAACACAGACAAGACAGAATTACTGATCTTCTGGAACAACGCCTCCCCATGGAACGATGCCTGGTGGCATCCCGAACTAGGACCCTCACCCACTCCGACCAACCACACCCGCAACCGTGGCACCATCCTGGACAGTAAGCTCACCATGAAAAGGCAGATCAACACTATCGTTCACCTGATTCCTCACCCTTCGCATGCTCCATAAGATTTTCAAACGGCTCCCCATTGACACCAGATGCACTGTCACACAAGCCCTGGTCCCCAGCCGACATGGACTACAGCAACGGACTCTGTGTAGGAATCACCTTCCTCCTCTTCAAGAGACTGCAAACTATACAGAACTGTGTGGCCAGACTCCTCCTCGACCTCACAAAATAAACCCACATCAACCCCCATCTCAAAAAGCTCCACCGGCTCCCCATTCGGAAGAGAAGCCAGTTCAAGATTCTGATCCACACCTTCAAAGCCCTCCAGTGTACATCAACCACCGACTGAACCTTCACCTTCCCTCCAGACACCTGTGCTCATTCTCCCTCTGCCTCGCCCATACCCCCTGCATCCGCCGCAGCAACAGTGGAGAACGCTCCTACTCTTACCTCACTGCAAAGTCCTAGAATGACTTACCACTTCACCTACGGACCTCATCCTCTCTGCTGGAATTCAGAAAAGTACTCCAGACCTGGCTGTTCAACTGAGCCTCCTGCAGCAGCACTCTCAGGGCCTGGATACCCTCATGGTTGATTAGCCATCCTATACAAATCTAGATTGATTGATTGATATGGAGAATACAATACTTCTACTACATATACAGACTTTCACCTTTGTGTTTGTTATACACTTGGAGCTTGACACAATTGCATTTGCCCAAGTCATAAAGCCACCTGCATGTGTGAGTTTCTAGTATTGAGTTATAGTAAATCTGCTCCTTTGTCAGAGAGTGTTCTCTCCAGGGCAGAGATGCCATAAATAAATTGCACACACTCTTGCAGGTATTGCCAAAATTGTTTTCTGTTTACTTCAACACTGGGAGTGGTTGGAGATACAAACCTGTCACATGAGGTAAATCTATTGCCAGAGTGGATTGGTCCTTTTGTTTCCTTAGGACATATTGGGGGCAGCTTAGATGAACTGGATAAATTAACTGTTTACTACTATACCCAGCAGTAATTTTATGAGAGGATTTGTGTCCATTTGTTTATTTAAAACTGCAGTACCATCATCAATAACATGATCAGGGGTGCATATAACTGAGTCAGTGTTTGGTAGTGGTGATGCAAACTTCCAGCACAACCCCTTAATTTCCCCTTGAGGGGGTCCATCCGTGACCTCCTCAGTGATAGGCTTAAGGGTGGTACCACAGGGACCCTTTTTTAATTTTCCAAAGTGAAAGGAACATAACGAAAAGAGGAAAGAAAAATTCTAACAATGTAATTCAATTGCGTTACAGCATATCAGTTAGCAAGGAGATAGAAATAAGGACATGCAAATTAATGTACGCTAGTATACAGACCCATTGTCCATTTATTTAAAATAGATACTGAGCAGGAAGCAATAACAATAGTAATTTATGACACAGTGCGACAGACAATGAGAGAAGTGCGACAAGGCCAGTGTAATCATGGCGCATTATGTGTCTTCAATAGGCGATCTGAGACTAGATGCCTCCCCATCACACCCTGTCTCCATCCGTGGGGTCAGATAGGTGATCAGAGGGGTCCAGATATTCTTTTACCGGGAGCACTCCATCATCAGCTCCCAGTACGCTTCAAATTGCTCCTGACAGTACGCAGCGCCCTACAACCAGCATTTAAGTGGAGAAGCGGGGTGTCGACCCCAGCGTTTGGCCTGGCTACTCTACACTTGTCCAGGAGCAACAGCAATGCTGTCAGTCGTCTGACACCAGGTGGGACATCCTTCACATATCCCAAAACAGCAACAAGAGGAGATTGCTGGAGACAACGGTCTGTAATTTAGCCAATAGTATGGAAGACACCAGTCCAGGACTGAGACACTTCGGGGCATTCCCACAGCAGATGAAAGAAAGTAGCTGCACTGCCAACCCTTGAGAGCCCCACCTTAATGTATTTGGAGTCACTGGGAACCTTGATGGCTGGATACTCTACCCCTGAAATCAGGGTTTATGAGTATTGAATGCCCACCTCATCCTTGTTGAGAGCATAGTCAAAGCACTGATGGATCTTCTTGTCTATGTCTCCTTTTTATCTTCTATGGGACCTCAAATCGGGATATGTCATCAAAAGGCACGTTTTGTATATTGGTCGAACCTCAAGTCTAACTGCAGAAACACACAACTATAGATGAAGAACCAAACTCGAAGATAGCCCTCTGGTTGATGTTTTTCAAGTGGTGTTCTCAAAGGTTTGGTCCCTCTCAATTATAACTGCTGCTATGTTAAGATAGTCATCTGACAAAACGGACGCATCGGGCTTCCATTTCATCTCCCTAGATTTTATCCTAATGCAGCAGAAGTACTGTAGAATTTGCAGTATTTGTAGAGTTGGGCCCTCGGGGATAAATAGGCCTAAACTCCAGGAATTGTACAAAGGACATGGAGACACTTTTAGCTGGTATGTTGGAGCGTGACTGCTCCTGCAGCCACCCCCATGCGCTTTTATTATTTTGCGCACTGAGCGCAGGACTAAACAACATTTTTTAAAATATTAACATTTCACACTCAAGACATATAATGTTACCACTCCTCAGGTCACGGTCTTCTGCCTGCATGGACAGCTCATAGTTTCACAGAGTCATCAGATTAGGAAGTTCTTCAGGCGGGTGGAAGGCACAGGGTTGTCTCGCAAATGATACCTCAGGTGATCACTACGTCCTGATGATCTTGCGGTAGATGATTCCTGAACCAAACTGTTGCTTTGAGAACCCTCCAATGGTACGGGGCTTGGCCATATCTCTGCCGAGCCCTGAAAGACCTTGGTTTGGATCAGGGGCGATGGCAAAGATGATGCCCATGCATCGGTCTCTGACAAAGGATCAGCGTCTGTGGATGAGTCTTGGATGAGTCAGCATATTATTGGAGTGCTCCCTTGACCTTTTTGAAGAAAGATGTTGCGGGTGAGCCCTTCATCGCTTCTGCGGACTGTTATCATAGTTCCTTGGTGTCCCACCACAAACCATGGTTGGTGTTCAAAGGGCAACTGGAACTTGCTACTGGGGTATCTGTCCTCAACAAACACAGAGTCTCCAGGCTGGTTGTAGGAAGGCTGAGCCCTTCGCTTGGTGCTAGCACAGCCACTAGCTGGTTTGGCTGTTATCCTCCAGTTGAGAACCCTTTCATCATCAATGAGGCTTGGAGTCCATTCTGGGTGAAGTGGGATGGTATCAGTGACAATATGCCCCATGCTTTCACGCCATGGGGCTTGGCCAGTGGTTGAGTGCAGCATCTGCCAATGCTCACAAAGGAATCCATAAATCGCCCTTTCCATCGATTGTTGGTCAGCATGCGCTATGCTGATCACCTTCTTCAAGGTGCACATGAAGCACTCCACCTCCCCGTTGGCAGGGCCAGGGCACTGTTTTTTTTACGGTACTGGATGCCCCAGGATTGAAAGTAATCATCAAATTCTTGGCCCTGAAAAGGTGGTCCATTGTTGGTCCGCACTTCTCTCATGAGAACATAGGTGGCAATCATCTTTTCTATCTTTGCAATGACTTCGGAGGCCGTTTGGGATCTGACTAGTTCGATCTCTGGGTATTTAGTATAATCATCTATCATAACTAGAGCGCATCTCCCATCCGGTAGACGGACAAAATCTAGGCTGGCGCACTCCCATGGCTGCTGGGAACCCTTTTCTGTACAACCGGTTCAAGGTATTCCAGTGATCGAGCTACTTGGCACCATTGGCATGACCTTACCGCTGCCTCCACCATTTCATCCATGCCTGGCAACCAGACTTTCATGAGAATCATGTTCTTGGTCCAAACTACTCCTTGGTAGCCATGATGGGCTGGGCTAGCTGCACGACTTGGCTGGTAAGGCTAGTGGGAATCACTAGGCAAGGGCCTCTGAGTAGGCAACCACTGGCATCCGATGAGAGCTCCTGGCGAATATTGAACAGAGATTCTAGGACTCTCTTTGCCTCTGGGTTCCCCTGTGACAGGTCGGCATTCAGCGTCTTCCACTCACCAGACTGGACTGCAGCTATAGTCCTTTGCAGGCACTTGTCGTACTTGGTGGCCTGCTGGAGAGCAGTGAATGACAACGTAAGGACCTCTCAGTGATGTACTCTTCTGTCTCTTCTGTTTCCTTGAGGATTGCAGTGCGGGGATGGCAGGAGAGGTAGCCCGCTGTATTGGTGGTGCTTATCCTGTATTCAACACGGCAGTCACACTCTTGTAACTGAAGCATCCACTTTTCGATGGAAGGTGGCGGCTTGGACACTGACCCTTGGAGCAGGGGCACCAGGGGCTTGTGGTCCTTTTGTGACTACAAAAGGGTGTCTGTACATGTATAAGTGAAAGTGGCTGCAGGCCCAGTATATGGCATTAGCTTCTTGCTCAATTTGTGAGAATCATTGTTCTGTTTCTGTAATCGACCGGCTCGCGTTATGCGACTGGGACCCAGGCTCCATGTCGCTGTTGCTGAGTTAGGACAGCCCCGACTCCCTTTGGGCTGGCATCCACTGCGACGTTCGTTGATTTCTGAGGATCGAAGTACGACAGATTTGAGTTAGTCGACAGGGCCGCTAGTCTTTGGTCCTCCAAAAAGCATCTTCTTGTTCCACACCCCAGGTCCATATTGTATTTGTTGTGGTGAGTTGACGAAGAGGTTGGGTGAGGACCATGAGGTCTGGAATGAACCTTCTGCACTAGTTCACCACACCCAGGAAGCTCTGTACTTCCGATATGTTGGTTCGTGCTGGGGCTTCTTGTACATCCCTCACTTTCTCTGGGTCCACCGCCACTCCCTCCGCCGAGAAAGTATACCTGAAGAAGCTGATTTGCCCTTTCAAAAATTCACATTTCTCCAGATGGAGAGTTAGCCTTGAGTCCTTGATTCTGCGGAGGACTCCACGGAGGTCTTCATGATGTTCCCTCATTGACTTGGCATATATCATAATGTCATCTCTGACACTGATGATTCCTGGCAGGCCGTTGAGCGTTTCCTGGATTGTGTTCTGGAAGACTTCAGTGGCACTGGATATGCCAACGCGAGTGGAGAAGGTAGTGATATATCTTGTTTCGCGGTGGAGTGGTAGGGGATGATCTCCTGAGCGAAGGTCGACTTTTGAGAACCACGTCGCTCCACTGAGCTCCCCGAGGGTATAATCTACTGTATGGGTCAGATGGCGACACTGGGAAGTCGCATGTCCACATAGGTGTGGACTTCCCTGGGCTGCTTCTGCTTCTTGGCTATTATGATTGGCGAGACCCACGAGGTGGGACCAGTCACCTTTTCAATGATGCCGGCATGTTCCAGCTTCTCCCGCTATTCCTCGACCTTTGGCTGGAGATGAAACGTGATGCGCCGGTGTCACAGGGCTACCAGTTGAGTAGTATGGTCGATGTGTAGCTGCACCTCTTTCCCTCTTAGACTGCCAATGCCTTTGAAAAGTTCAGCGAATTCTTCGATATTGGTGGATAGCTCCTCTGCTTGTACTCCAAAGGTGAAGGATATCAGTTCTAGTGCCTCTGTTGTATGCCCACAGACCATCATGCCGGGTCCCCCATCAGCCATGTAGATGGTGGTGTCAACACTTCCTTGTGGGACACCAGTGACTTGAAACACCCCAGCAGGGGTATAGGTTGTGCTTGTCCATACGCAAAGACTCTTAATCTCTATTCCTCCAGGTCTGGGGGTTTGGCTAGGGCGTCGTATGTGTCTACGGACATGAGTCCAATGGATGCCCGTGTCAATGGTTGCAGTGACATCGTGAGGCCACACTTTAAGTTGGCATTGTGGGAGTGGACGGTGAGCTTATCGAGCCGCTCCTACAGCAAAAACTGTGTGGACAGTATACTCCTCCATATCGACATCCATGTCAGGAGTGCCCATGACATCTTGCACGGTTTTTCTTGTGGGACTTGTTCTTTGATGATCGGCAGACCTTTGCAAAATGGTTATACTTGCTGCAGGCTGCACATTTCCAACCTTTGGCGGGACATTCATTCATATTATGGAGCGGTACACCGCTGTATCCGCATCCTTTTTGGATGAGCTGAGTTGCCGGACTGATGCACGGTTGGACGACATTGACTGGCTCCATCTTGATGGTCCTATGGAGAGCTGCTTCCATATGGGATGCCCTGGCTTTAGATAGCTCCTTTGACTGTCCTAGGATTAAAATGCCTTGAAGCAATTTCCCAGATTCCATGCGCTGTATGTGCTCTCTCATTGCGAGAGATATTGAATACAAACAATTTACCATTCGTTGACTTCACTGTCACTCTTATTTGTTGGCTTCTAATTTGCCAGCGTGTGCGGACTTCACTTCTTCTTTCAGCTGGAGCATTGATCAAGTACTGATTGCTTCAGCTTGATTGCTGTCCTTCCGCTTACCGGTGGTGAATGAGGTACTACTTTTATTCCCCCCCAAACCTCTGGCTTCACTTTGCTCCACTTAGCATTCTCTCTCTCCTCTTTGCTAGTTAAGCACACTCGTGCACATTCCCTTTTCCAGATACCCTCCACTCTGTCTTCCCACCTACCAGAACCTTTTGCACTGGTCTTTCAGAGATTTTTCTAAGCGAGTTGCGAGTAGAGAGCAGTTAGCGTGGTGAGGTGAACGGTGAGGCGAGCGGGTTACTCTTAGCTATCTTTGTAGCCAGTATCGGGATTTTGCAACTTGCTGAGTGCCCCCACCTCTCCCCTCTTACTCCTGTGTCCCAGTCATCCGGCTCATCTCTGCTCCTCCCCGTTTCCTTTGAAGGCACGAGGGATGGCATAACTTGTGTTTAGGGCACTTAGGCTTTGCACACATTTCTCTATGTGCCAGCCTGTGGAAGAGCCAGCTGCATCGATCTCATGACCATCTTCTGTCTTGGTTTTTCAGGCAAAGTTGCATTTGTTTTCCTGGGTGCACAGTGTCATGCTTTGTCAAGAGGCAACAGTCTTTCCTTAAGCCAAATGAGTTTTTTTTTTTCTCCAGAGTTTTATATAGCGCAAACTTGACCCGAAATTATCAGGTATTTAGAGCGCTTTACATGAGCACCAGTTGCGTTACACAAGGACACATTCATTTTTGTTAGGCATGGGGAGATTAAGTGATTTGCCCAGAATAACAGGATGTTAAGCGTCATTGCCGAGACTCGAACCCGGTTTCCCAGATTTGAAGTCAACCGCCCTAGCCGTTAAGACCACATCCTCTACCTGAACCAAGGCATATATGTGGCTGGTTAGTATTCGCCGATCTAAAGCCTTACCATGTTAAAAACTAGTACGTTTACGGAAATGCCTGCAAATCTATCAGATTCATTGAGTATGGCGCTCTCTTGAAGTTTCGATGGTGCAGGGCATACTTGCTATTATCACCTTAACAGCTATAGACTGCTTTAAAGTGGTGCCTAGGGAGAGTGATGTACTGGTAAATCTCTTACAGATGTGTTATTTCGATCTAGGGCCAGCTGGCTGGGGCTGTTTTGTCACCAATACTTACATAGCTTCGGTTGGGCACCCAGCTCCTGCTTTGCTGTTTGATAATAAAAAGTGTTTTAGCTGGTCACATAATCGTGTGTAATCTGATTTTGAGCTGAGAGATTGAGGTATTAAAAAGAGAAGAGAAAGGCAGGCAACTCTGCTCTTATTCACTTTTGTACTGTGCACAATGCCAGCTTTGGTATTTGTAGTGCCCTGTGCAACAATCTTAGTGATCTCATCCGAGGATTCAATGATCAAAGGATGTGTGTGATAAAAACAGTGGCGCACTGAGCAAGCTACATAAAATACATATCTATGATCTGCATTTTCCACGTTGTACTTTGCAGCCGGCACACTAACCATCTGTGCTACTCTATTTACAGCAGCACCCAGACTGTCAGGAAACTTCCTCAATGCAGATTGTATCTTTTGACTTCCACAGTGCCGCCCCTTACCTTAAAGTGCTCGCCAGTCACTTGAGCTCCATTGTGAGTATGAGGGACACTTTCTATGACTTCCGGTTTGCTGTGCAAGCGTCTCACAAGCAAGGGGCACTTGTATTGGTGGCAGGCACCCATTTTATGGCTTTTATTCATGTACATTCCTGTACTTTATTAACTGGAGCATTCTGCTGCCTGGCTGGATCGTATTGTTTTTTCTCCTTCACAAGGTGAGGCTGTGACCAAGGTTGTCTTCTGAGGCTGGCAGACCACAAGCCTCAAATCACCTACGCTGCTACAATCAACTTTAATTGCTGTTTCAACATGCTCCCTTTATGTGCTTTCACATTTAACTTAGAATTTGTGATTTAAGTAAGCTGTTCTCATTGATATGTAATACTTCTTTTATACATGTAAAGCCCTAATAATGTTTGCTGCTTATTGTTTTTTTCGTCTACAACTTAAAGGTTGCCCCTACTTCAGAAGCTTGTAAATGGTTGTCATTGAATATGTTTGGCATGCTTATATAATTTTTTTCACAAAAAGGCGCAAAGTTTAAAGCTGATCGTTTATCTTTTACATGTGCAATAGATTATTTAAGCGTGATATGCCACCAAGCAGCAATATTTTATTGGCATACTGTGAGAAAGTGCCCTCTTTCTGCATGGTATGCCCCCACTTTTTGCTGAATTGCTGATGTTCTTTGACTGAGTGTGCCCTGGGCTCCTGCTAATCAGGTACCCAGGGCCTATGTTCCTTCCCTAAAAACTGCATTGAAGCCTAAACCCAATTGGCATCCCTGGCCACAGGTAGGCCCCTGGTAAAAGGTACCACAGGTACCCAGGGCACTGTGACCAAGGAAGGCACCTAAGGACTGCAGCACGTATTGTGCAACCCTTAGAGGCCCTGCACCTTTTCACACACACACTGCCTTTGCAGGCTGCGTGTCTTGGTGCAGAACAAAGTGAAGAGTCGACATGGCACACATCCCTGTGTGCCATGCCCACAAACCACTGCCCTGGCATACATCAGTCACCCCTCTAGCTGGGTGCCCTATGCCAGTGGTGAGGGTACAGGTGCATGAGCCCTGCACCCCTATAGTGCCCAAGTCCATTCCTGGGCACTGTAAGTGCAGTGCTGCCATTAAGAGTATATGGTGCTGGGAGTTTGTCATTACGAACTCCACAACACCATAATGGCTACACTGAAGACTGGGAAGTTTGGTATCAAACTTCTCAGCACATTAAACCTACACTGATGCCAGTGTGGGATTTAATGTAAAATGCACAACAGTGGGCATCTTAGAGATGCACCCTGAAACTCGACCAACTTCTAGTGACCTGACTGAGTGGCTACTTAGGCTGCCACCAACAGACATGTTTCTGGACCCCTGGGTCGAGAGCCTGCTGCTCTTGGGGGCCTGAAACAATGCACATCCTGGGACGAGGTGCCAAGCCTCCTCCCCCAGGATGGGCAGGGTTCACGAAGGGGAAGCTTCAAATGCATGCCGCCTTTGTGAGCCTCCCCAGACCCATTGCTGCTTTCAGCAACTGGTCCCCACTGGTTCTACCCCCCACTTTGGGCGGGAGAACCGGCGGGAAAAACAAGTGAGGGAAAGAGGTGTGCCCACCTCTGCCAACTCCACCCCTCAGGTGGGGGAGGCGAGGTGAAGCACAACTCTGAGTCCCCGCCATCTTGAGGATGGGGAGACCTAGCCAACCAGGGACAGGCTCCTGCCCCCCTCCCACTGGAGGGTGGCACGATAGGGGGTGTACCCACCCCAGGGAAGGGACCCATTGGTCCCTGCCCTTTACCTACCTGTAACACCCCTAAATCTAGTATTTAGGGGGCACCCTGAACCTTGCTTCCTCAAATCCAGCCTGACAACAAGAAGAAAAGAAGAAGAAGGACGAAGAGCCGTGCAGAGCCAACAAGAGGACGACGCCCACTGACTTGGCCCCAGCCCTACAGGCCTGTCTCCCCTCGAACCTGCTCCTGCGAAATCCAGGTGTGTCCTGCAGCCAACAACCTCAAAAACCCTGGAGGACCTGCCTGCCTTCACTTCCAAGACTGCTTCTCCCGTGAACACCGGACTTGTACAAACTGCAGCTTCTGGCTCCGGCATGATACCGCGAATCCAGCCCACTCTGCACCCGCCGAACCCGGCCCGAGCTTGAGTGGAAAAACACCACGAGGAGGTCACCCCGGCGATCCTGACCCGAGATCCGGCGACTCCTGACCTACCTCAAGCCTCCAGACGACGCCTGCAGCCTCAATCCAGAGGATCCCCTCTACCGCGACCAGAGCGGGTAAGACTTTCCGACGTCCCAAGGCACCCCTGCAACCGACGCCCCACGGCCTTGTGTGCCCAAACCAACGGTGCCTAACCAACACAAGACATCCCAACTTACCCCTTGAAGTGGTGGTCGCACCCAGAAGATCCTCGTCCCCGAGCCTGCAGTGTTTCTTCTAACCGGAGGCGCTCCATTGAAAACAACAGGGCACCCGACCTCAAAACAGCACCCTGCACCCGGCCGCCCTAGTGCCGCTGAGGGTGCACCTTTGGTGCTAATTTGGTTCCCAATTTGCCCTGACCTAAACCCTAGGAGCTTTGCTCCCACAACCCAGTGGCCTGCTTGCCAGCAGCCACCAACCGGAGACCCCCTATCTTCCATAGGATAACATTGGGCCTCAACACTCTGCACCCGCCGCCCTAGTGCCGCTGAGGGTGCAACAACAGTGCATCACTGAGCCTGGGGGACCCCTGAGTCTAACCCCAGAACCTTAACTCCCACAGTCGATTACTTACCTACAAACTTATAACCTGTTTTTCCTCCATAGGATAATATTGACACTTTTTCTCCAAAAAGTTTCTAAGTGTGGAGTTTTGAAATCTGAAAATATTCTTTAAAAATCGCACGAATAACCAAAACGTATTTACTTACCTGTTTGCAGGAAATGTCCCAGTGCTGAATCTAGGTATACAGCACTGAGTTAGAAAAGTAAGGTAAAAAGTAACTTACCTGTAATTTACTGAAAAAGCCTATTCATTTCAATGTACTGTATTTGCTAAGTGTTGCAACCTACTGCATCCCCTGTAAATCAAACAAAGTACCATTTCTATTGCACTTTCAAACTGTTCTATATTCAGCAACTTATTATTTCAAAGTATTTTATGCTTACCTGTGCCAGGCTTGCTTGGTTCTAAAATAAAACAACAGTATATTTTTATACAAAAACAATTGGCCTAGAGTTCAGTTCTTGAGTGTGTGTGAATTCATTTGCTGACTGAGTGTGTACATCAAATGCTTAACACTGTCCTCTGATACTGCCTTACTGCTCGACCACTCTACCACAAATAGAGAGTAAGGTTCTATCTAACTTTAACATCTGCCTACCTCTGGGGTCACTTGGACTCTATACACACTATACCTCATTTTGGTGTAGTATATATAGAGCCAGTTTCTTACATTGGTGGATCAGCGGCGGGATATACAACTTGCATTTGTTGGACTACTTGGTTACCACCTGATCACGTGACAGAACTCTTAAATTGCATTTAGAATTCTGATTTTTTCAAATTGGCATTTTTACCAAACTACTAAAAGTCTTGTTAGGGCCTTGCTTAAGTCCCTTTAGAATTTTAGAAAATAAAAAGTCACTGTAGTCAAGGGTAGAGGGGTTAGAACTTTTTTGTTAGAATGTCTCAAAAACAGAACCCAGCTACTAGTGAAGATAATAATGACATACAGGACATGGTTGAGGAGCTTGACCTCACCCCTTACCTTCACTTGTCTTTCAAGGAAGTAAGGTCCTTATGTAAACTTAAAAATATACCAATGGGCCCTCACCCAACCAAACAAAAGCTCCAGGAGCTGTTGGCTGAGTATTCAAAGGCCCACCCCTCTGAAAATGGTGATGACCAGTCAGAGGGAGAAGGAGGTGAGGAGGATGGAGAAAGGTGCCCACCTCCACCACTTCCTAGGGAAGAAAGGAACCCTGTTCCCTTACTTCCAAGAATCAACCTCTGGGGACCTAGAGGCCACACAGGTGGCTCAGGTTCTGGTGAGGACATTGAGGACAGCCTCAATGAGGAGGACAGCCTTTTAGCAAGGCTGGCCAAAAGACTGGATCTGGAGTCCAGACTCCTGGCTCTAGAGAGAAAGAAAGGAGATGGGTTTAGCACCCATCAATGGTGGCAGCAATCTTAATAAGGATAAAGAGCAATCTTATGATCCTAAAATCCCCAAAGGGATTGTCCCTAAATTTGAGGAGGGTGATGACAGCACTAAATGGTTCACAGCCTTTGAGAGGGCTTGTGACATGAGAAAGGTGAAGAAACCTCTCTGGGGGGCACTCCTGTGGGAACTGTTCTCTGGTAACTGCAGAGACAGACTCCTGACCCTTTCTGGGCCAGATGCTGGGTCTTATGACCTCATGAAGAGAACTCGGATTGAGGGATTTGGACTCACAACTGAGGAGTACAGAATTAGATTCAGGGGGGCTCACAAAACCCAAAACCAGTCCTGGATTGATTTTGTAGACTACTCAGTAAAGACACTGGATGGTTGGTTAACTGGACACAATGTGCATGACTTTACTGGCATTTACAACTTGTTTATAAAGGAGCATATTTTAAGTAATTGCACAAATGAAAAGTTACATCAGCATTTGGTAGACCTAGGTCTAATTTCTCCCCAAGAATTGGGAAAGAAGGCAGACCACTGGGTCAAGACTAGGGTGACTAAGACAACCACTGGGGGTGACCAAAAGAAAGGGGTTACAAAACCTCCCCAGGGGAAAGGTGGTGAGAATCCCCAAGATAAAAAGTCTGAGTCTTCTAAAGGGCCCCAAAAACCTGCACAGGGGGTGGGTCCCAAAACACTCCCTATACTCCACAGCCCTATAGGGGAAGAACTTTGATCCTGCAAAGGCCTGGTGTAACAACTGTAAGAAGTTGGGACACTTAACTGGAGACAAGGCTTGCCCTAGCAAGAAGGCCCCTAGTCCTACAGCTACAGCTACTCCTGGTGTAGCCAGTCTCCAGATGGGATCAGCAGTGTGCCCAGAGCAAATCAGGTTGCACACTGAAGCAGTTCTAGTTTCAGAGGGGAAGTTGAGTTTGCCACTGTAGCTGTGTGGCCACCCAACTTAAAGAAATACTTACAATACCCTTGGATTAATGGAACTAGGATAGAGGCTCTGAGGGATACAGGTGCCAGTGTCACTATGGTGAGAGACACACTGGTTTCCCCTGAGCAATATTTGATTGGGCATACTTACTCAGTCACCAATGCTGACAGTGTTACCACTAACCATGCAATGGCTATGGTGACATTAGACTGGGGGGGGGGCGGGGTTACTGGCCTGAAACAGGTAGTGGTCTCTCCAAAGCTACCAGCTGCATGTCTGCTTGGCAATGACCTGGAAACCTCAGCCTGGGCTGAGGTTGAACTAAAAACCAATGCAGCAATGCTGGATATTCCTGAATTGGTGTGTGTAAAAACAAGAGCACAGAGCAAAAGGCAGGGTGAAAAAGTGTTGGAGCCTGAAAGTATGGCCCAACCTACCAAGAGGAAAGGTAAGAAGACTGGGGAACCAGCTTCAGTTCAGCAAAAGGATCAGGACCCCTCTCCTCAGGGAGAGGACTTGGACACCCCAGAGGGAACTGAGCCTAAGGAGCTTGACCCGTACCAGGTTGAACTTGGGCCCAAGGGGACCCTCTAGGGAAGAGCTGTGCCAGGGGCAGCAAGATTGTCCCACTCTTGAAAGCCTGAGGCAGCAAGCTGTTTCAAAGGCAAAGGGAGATGTCAGTGGTACCCACAGAGTTTATTGGGAAGAGGGATTACTGTATACTGAGGCAAGAGAACCCAATCCTGGAGCCACCAGGAGAGTGGTAGTGCCACAGAGGTACAGGGAGTTCCTCCTAACTTTAGCTCATGACATCCCCCTAGCTGGACATCTGGGCCAAACCAAGACTTGGGAAAGGCTAGTCAGCCACTTTTACTGGCCCCAGATGCACCAAAAGGTGAAGGAGTTTGTCAGCTCCTGTGTTACCTGTCAAGCCAGTGGCAAGACAGGTGGCCGCCCAAAGGCCCCCCTGATACCACTGCCTGTGGTGGGGGTTCCCTTTGAAAGGGTAGGTGTGGACGTAGTGGGTCCACTTGAACCTCCCACAGCCTCAGGGAACAAATTCATACTAGTGGTAGTGGATCATGCCACTAGGTACCCTGAAGCAATTCCACTTAGGACTACTACAGCTCCTGCAGTAGCCAAGGCCCTCATTGGTGTCTTCACCAGGGTAGGGTTTCCTAAGGAGGTGGTTTCAGACAGAGGTTCTAACTTTATGTCTGCTTACCTGAAACACATGTGGAAAGAGTGTGGAGTGCAGTACAAGTTTACTACACCCTATCACCCACAAACCAATGGCCTTGTTGAGAGATTTAACAAGACATTGAAAGGCATGATTATGGGGCTCCCTGAGAAGCTCAAAAGGAGATGGGATGTCCTCTTACCATGTCTGCTTTTCACTTACAGAGAAGTGCCACAGAAGGGAGTAGGTTTTTCCCTCTTTGAACTTCTGTTTGGCCATCCTGTGAGGGGACCACTCTGTCTTGTAAAAGAGGGTTGGGAGAAGCCTCTCCAAGAACCCAAACAAGATATTGTGGACTATGTGCTTGGCCTAAGGTCCAGAATGGCTGAGTACATGGAAAAGGCATCCAAGAATCTTGAGGCCAGCCAGGAGCTTCAGAAGCACTGGTATGACCAAAAAGCTACACTGGTTGAATTTCAACCTGGGCAACAGGTGTGGGTTTTGGAGCCAGTGGCACCAAGGGCACTCCAGGACACATGGAGTAGCCCTTACCCTATCCTAGAGAAAAAGAGCGAGGTCACCTACTTAGTTGACCTGGGCACAAGCAGGACACCCAAAAGGGTTATCCATGTGAAACGCCTAAAGCTCTACAATGACAGGGCTGACATCACCATGCTGATGGTGACTGATGAGGAGCAGGAAGCAGAGAGTGAACCTCTCCCTGACCTCCTCTCATACAGCCCAAAAGATGGGTCAGTAGATGGAGTTGTCTTTTCAGACACCCTCTCTGCCCAACAGCAGGCTGACTGCAAGCAAGTCTTGCTACAGTATGCTAAGCTCTTTTCCTTGTCCCCTGGTCTGACAAAATGGTGTGCCCATGATGTGGACACTGGTGACAGTGCACCTGTCAAAAACAAAATCTATCGACAGTCAGACCAAGTCAAGGAAAGCATCAGAGCTGAAGTCAGCAAGATGCTGGAGTTAGGGGTTATTGAACCCTCTGAGAGCCGGAGGCTAGCCCAGTGGTTCTGGTCCCCAAACCTCACCCACAGGGTGGAAAGAGAGAAATGAGGTTGTGTGGATTACAGAGGGCTCAACTCTGTCACCAAGACAGATGCTCACCCTATCCCAAGAGCAGATGAGTTGATAGACAAATTGGGTGCAGCCAAATTCTTAAGTACCTTTGACTTAACTGCAGGGTACTGGCAGATTGGCATGGCCCCAGGAGCAAAAGAAAAAACAGCATTCTCCACACCTGATGGGCACTATCAGTTCACTGTTATGCCCTTTGGTTTAAAGAATGCCCCTGCCACCTTCCAGAGGTTGGTGAATCAAGTCCTTGCTGGGTTGGAGTCCTTTAGTGCAGCTTATCTTGATGATATTGCTGTCTTTAGTTCCACCTGGCAGGATAACCTGATCCACCTTGGGAAGGTTTTAAAAGCCCTGCAAACTGCAGGCCTAACTATCAAGGCATCCAAATGCCAGATAGGGCAGGGCACTGTGGTGTCATTGGGCCACCTTGTTGGTGGAGGCCAGGTACAGCCCTTACAGCCCAAGATCCAGGCCATCCTGGACTGGGCAGCTCCAACAACCCAGACCCAAGTCAGGGCATTCCTTGGCTTGACTGGGTACTACAGGAGGTTTGTGAAGGGATATGGGTCCATTGTGACTCCCCTCACAGAACTCACCTCCAAGAAAATGCCCATGAAGGCTAACTGGACAGTTAGTTGCCAAAAGGCTTTTGACACCCTGAAAGAAGCAATGTGCTCAGCACCAATTCTGAAGGCTCCAGATTATGCCAAGCAGTTCATAGTGCAGACTGATGCCTCTGAGCTAGGGATAGGAGCGGTCCTATCCCAGACCAATGATGAAGGCCAAGACCAACCTGTTGCTTTTATAAGCAGAAGGCTTCTCCCCAGGGAGCAGCATTGGAGTGCCATTGAGAGGGAGGCCTTTGCTGTGGTTTGGTCCCTGAAGAAGTTGAGACCATACCTGTTTGGTACTCACTTCCTAGTTCAAACTGATCACAGACCTCTCAGATGGCTAATGCAAATGAAAAGGGAAAATCCTAAACTGTTGAGGTGGTCCATCTCCCTACAGGGAATGGACTTTGAAGTGGAACACAGACCTGGGACTGCCCATGCCAATGCAGATGGACTTTCCAGGTTCTTCCACTTAGACAATGAAGACTCTCTAGGGAAAGGTTAGTCTCATCATCTTTCGTTTGGGGGGGGAGGGGGGTTTGTGTGAGAAAGTGCCCTCTTTCTGCATGGTATGCCCCCACTTTTTGCTGAATTGCTGATGTTCTTTGACTGAGTGTGCCCTGGGCTCCTGCTAATCAGGTACCCAGGGCCTATGTTCCTTCCCTAAAAACTGCATTGAAGCCTAAACCCAATTGGCATCCCTGGCCACAGGTAGGCCCCTGGTAAAAGGTACCACAGGTACCCAGGGCACTGTGACCAGGGAAGGCCCCTAAGGGTTGCAGCACGTATTGTGCCACCCTTAGAGGCCCTGCACCTTTTCACACCCACTGCCTTTGCAGGCTGCGTGTCTTGGTGCAGAACAAAGTGAAGAGTCGACATGGCACACATCCCTGTGTGCCATGCCCACAAACCACTGCCCTGGCATACATCAGTCACCCCTCTAGCTGGGTGCCCTATGCCAGTGGTGAGGGTACAGGTGCATGAGCCCTGTACCC
This sequence comes from Calotriton arnoldi, assembly GCA_963921515.1. Taxonomy (NCBI): domain Eukaryota; kingdom Metazoa; phylum Chordata; class Amphibia; order Caudata; family Salamandridae; genus Calotriton; species Calotriton arnoldi. The sequence goes on from CAWUFW010000977.1 coordinate 2,301,871, forward strand.
CTATAGTGCCCAAGTCCATTCCTGGGCACTGTAAGTGCAGTGCTGCCATTAAGAGTATATGGTGCTGGGAGTTTGCCATTACGAACTCCACAACACCATAATGGCTACACTGAAGACTGGGAAGTTTGGTATCAAACTTCTCAGCACATTAAACCGCCAGTGTGGGATTTAATGTAAAATGCACAACAGAGGGCATCTTAGAGATGCCCCCTGAAACTCGACCAACTTCTAGTGACCTGACTGAGTGGCTGCTTAGGATGCCACCAACAGACATGTTTCTGGACCCCTGGGTCGAGAGCCTGCTACTCTCGGGGGCCTGAAACAATGTACATCCTGGGACGAGGTGCCAAGCCTCCTCCCCCAGGATGGGCAGGGTTCACGAAGGGGAAGCTTCAAAGGCATGCCGCCTTTGTGAGCCTCCCCAGACCCATTGCTGCTTTCAGCAACTGGTCCTTACTGGTTCTACCCCCCACTTTGGGCGGGAGAACCGGCGGGAAAAACAAGTGAGGGAAAGAGGTGTGCCCACCTCTGCCAACTCCACCCCTCAGGTGGGGGAGGCGAGGTGAAGCACAACTCTGAGTCCCCGCCATCTTGAGGATGGGGGGACCTAGCCAACCAGGGACAAGCTCCTGCCCCCTCCCACTGGAGGGTGGCACGATAGGGGGTGTACCCACCCCAGGGAAGGGACCCATTGGTCCCTGCCCTTTACCTACCTGTAACGCCCCTAAATCTAGTATTTAGGGGGCACCCTGAACCTTGCTTCCTCAGATCCAGCCTGACAACAAGAAGAAAAGAAGAAGGATGAAGAGCCGTGCAGAGCTAACAAGAGGATGACGCCCACTGACTTGGCCCCAGCCCTACAGGCCTGCCTCCCCTCGAACCCACTCCTGCGAAATCCCGGTGTGTCCAGCAGCCAGCAACCTCAAAAACCCCGGAGGACCTGCCTGCCTTCACTTCCAAGACTGCTTCTCCCGTGAACACCGGACTTGTTCAAACTGCAGCTTCTGGCTCCGGCCGGATACCGCGAATACAGCCCACTCTGCACACGCCAAACCCGGCCTGAGCTTGAGTGGAAAAACACCACGAGGAGGTCACCCCGGCGATCCTGACCCGAGATCCGGCGACTCCTGACCCACCTCAAGCCTCCAGACGACGCCTGCAGCCTCAATCCAGAGGATCCCCTCTACCGCGACCAGAGCAGGTAAGACTTTGCGATGTCCCAAGGCACCCCTGCACCCGACGCCCCGCAGCCTTGTGTGCCCAAACCAACGGTGCCTAACCAACCCAAGACATCCCAACTTACCCCTCAAAGTGGTGGTCGCACCCAGAAGATCCTCGTCCCCGAGCCTGCAGTGTTTCTTCTAACCGGAGGCGCTCCATTGAAAACAACAGGGCACCCGACCTCAAAACAGCACCCTGCACCCGGCCGCCCTAGTGCCGCTGAGGGTGCACCTTTGGTGCTAATTTGGTTCCCAATTTGCCCTGACCTAAACCCTAGGAGCTTTGCTCCCACAACCCAGTGGCCTGCTTGCCAGCAGCCACCAACCGGAGACCCCTATCCTCCATAGGATAACATTGGGCCTCAACACTCTGCACCCGGCCGCCCTAGTGCCGCTGAGGGTGCAACAACAGTGCATCACTGAGCCTGGGGGACCCCTGAGTCTAACCTCAGAACCTTAACTCCCACAGTCGATTACTTACCTACAAACCGATAACCTGTTTTTCCTCCATAGGATAACATTGACACTTTTTCTCCAAAAAGTTTCTAAGTGTGGAGTTTTGAAATCTAAAAATATTCTTTAAAAATCGCACAAATAACCAAAACGTGTTTACTTACCTGTTTGCAGGAAATGTCCCAGTGCTGAATCTAGCTATACAGCACTGAGTTAGAAAAGTAAGGTAAAAAGTAACTTACCTGTAATTTACTGAAAAAGCCTATTCATTTCAATGTACTGTATTTGCTAAGTGTTGCAACCTACTGCATCCCCTGTAAATCAAACAAAGTATCATTTCTATTGCATTTTCAAACTGTTCTATATTCAGCAACTTATTATTGCAAAGTATTTTATGCTTACCTGTGCCAGGCTTGCTTGGTTCTAAAATAAAACAGTATATTTTTTATACAAAAACAATTGGCCTAGAGTTCAGTTCTTGAGTGTGTGAATTCATTTGCTTACTGTGTACATCAAATGCTTAACACGGTCCTCTGATACTGCCTTACTGCTCGACCACTCTACCACAAATAGAGAGTAAGGTTCTATCTAACTTTAACCTCTGCCTACCTCTGGGGTCACTTGGACTCTATACACACTATACCTCATTTTGGTGTAGTATATATAGAGCCAGTTTCTTACACATACACAATCGTTTGAAATTTTATTAAAGACACTGACATTTTCAGGGCCAGAAAGAATGTCTGCCTTTTGTTGCAGCTCTGCATTTTCTGACTATCTGCTCCCATCCTGTCTGTAGTATGTTCCGAAGCCATTCTTTTCCTTTACAGTTAAGTAAGACCATTTGCCATTGCCTTGACGTTATGAGTCCGCCTATTGATTACCAATTGACTGCCTTTATCGTCACTCTCATTTGGTTGCTTCTTATTTGTCCGCATGTGTGGGCTATGATTTCTCATCTTGCGTTTGTCTCTCACCTGGAACATGGACCCATTAGTTTTGTTCTTCCAGTGCTCACTTTTCAAGCACTATTATTCGTTTTTGTTTGAGCACTTCACAAGAGTGCATGTTTTTCAGCTTCCTCCTGTACTTCTTACCCTCTTCCGCACTCGTGTTACTCTGCTCGCCCATCTCTGTGATGTGCTCACGCTCATTGCTTTTTCTCGCAGCTTCATTTTGCACTTTCTTGCCAATTTGCGTCCCTTGCCAATTTGCGTATTTCTCTTCGACTCGGCGGCGGGCAAAGTGAGAAACTTAGGTACTCGGGCGGTGACCGATCTTTGACAAATGTGTGACTACAAGACGGCACCACTCTCCACCGACCCGCATGGTGCAAGTTAGCAAGCCCCCGTAGAAATACTACTGGAACATAGGAAACACAGGTGAGCGCATTAGGCCTCATTTTGCATGAAAAGTGTGCTGAACAGAGAGCAGGGATACCCAGGAGTAGATATTCCAGCCCTGAAGAAGGCCCCAGACCCGTGAGGGCTCAGGTTGAGGGCCGAAACATGTTGGCACTTTAAAGAGGGTATAATTGAACCAATTGAATTCAAAATAAACCCCATTCAGACACGATTTTATCTTATACCCCAGGTACCCTACGAATAAACGCATGGTTTGGGTATACCTGTAGGTATTTTTAACATCACCCATCTGGTTCCCTGCATGACCAGTCAATATTTTATATTAGAACTCCCATAACATCATTGGTTGAGTCCGCCCAGGTAGTACCATCTTACCTGGGTGTGGAAAGACGCCTATGATGAAGCATGTCACGACAAGTGAGTGAGGCATCTTCTCCAATATCTTTGGATACCCCACCATCCAAAGCCGTTTTGAGGAAGGACGGACCATCTGAGACCCCGTGGACTTACTCCTTCATCTCCCTTCCCTATTTTTGACAGTCTGCATATCCGCAAGGGATAAACAGACAACAGCAGTTGCCTTTTGTGATACGAAGATGTCAACATTACCTGTGACTTACGTCTAAACTCACACTGTTGTCACCCAGTCTTTTCAACTCCTACATGCTTCTATTTGTACATGTTCAAAACTGATAAAGCACTGGCTACCATGGGTCGGTTACAGGTCGGATGGGACGATATTCTAGGTGAGACATCACTCTATCTAATCACAAGTACTGTCACTGTGCATGGGATTAGCAGGTGTAGGAACCTCAGACACGATTTTACCAGCCAGAAAAGCTGGCCCATAAAATTGCATTCAGATGAGGAAGTGGTTGTGGGTACAAGTACAGTCGGTCACCACACAGACCCCTCCTACGCCTTCTATGGCATACAGGTTGGAGGAGCACTCAATGCTCCTCTCGGCTGGACATAGTTTGCCCTGCCCTCAGGCACACTTTTTCCCTACTGACCATAGCAGTAAGTAGGCCACCCACTCCCATCACAACTGATGAACAAACCCTAAACTCATGGTCTGCCTTCACCACGCTCGAAATTGCTGCTACCATGAAGACCATCCACTGAGGGGGCTCCATCCGACCCTTGCCCCCACCACACCTTCACCAAAGGACTCCTACCATTCAGCGAAGCACTAACACCTTTCCTCAACAATCCCATTGACTCAGACACTTTCTCGAACACTGTGAAATATGCCAGCTTCATGTCCCTGCTCAAGAACCCATTTCCAATTTTGAACAACAGACCCCTCTCCCTCTTTCCATACCGGGCAAAGGTCTTAGTGAAACCAATCAACTGATATCTCACTGACCACCACAGAAACCATTAGTTCCTCGATGCCACGCAGTCTGAATTCAGCCCCAACCACAGTACAGAAACATCATTCATCACTGCCAGTCTACATCCTCATGATCATTCACAGAGGAGACACAGCAGCCCCTATTCCCCTGGACCTCTCTGCAGCATTTGACACAGTCTCTCACACCATCCTCATCAGGCGTCTGCATGAGATTGGCATCCATGGACCCGCTCTCCGCTGGCTCTGCTCCTTCTTAACGGATATAACACAAGCTGTAAGCCTGGCACCTTATTTCTTGGAAGCCTGCCAACTCATCTTTGTAGTGCGTCAAGGTTCATCGCTCAACCATATCCTCATCAACGCAAACAGGATTACTCTGACCAAAGTCATCCGTGCACACAACATCAATACCCTCTTCTACGTAGATGACCACAACTCATACTCTCCTCTCAGACAAAAATCACAACACAAGAAACAAGTTCACCGCGTGCATGTTCCAAGTCATTAACTGGATGAAAGCCAACTGTCTCCAGCTCAACCCTAAGAAGACAGAAGTAGTGATCTTCAGCATTAACACCTCACCATGGGACTTCAACTGGTGGCCGGCCTAACTTGAATCCACATCAACTCCCAGAACCCACGCCAGGAACCTCAGAATAATCATCAACAGCAAACTGGGCTTGACCGCACAAGTCAACGCTGTCCCTGCATCCTGCTTCCACACCCTGAAGATGCTGAGGAAGATCTTCAAATGGCTCCTAAGTAACAGTAGGAAAAATTGTCACTCACGCCTTGGTCACCAGCAAACTGGACTGTGGGAACACCCTTTATGCCAGGATCACCAAGCAACTTATCAGAAGACTACAAACCCTCCAGAATTCGGCAGCCAGACTCATCCTAAATCCCCCACATAGAAGTCACATCACGCCACCTCTCAGGGAACTACACTGGCTCGTGATACACAGACCCGTTGAATTCAAACTCCTCACACACACACATTGAAGGCATACGCAACTCAGGCCCAACTACCTGAACAGTTGCATCTCCTTCCACCAACCACGCAGACACATATGCTCTGTAAGACTACTATTCTCACACATTGCACGCATACAGAGAACCACATCAACAGGACAGGCATTCTCTTACATCGCTTGGAACAACCTTATAAACCTTGGAACACCCTCCCAATCCATATCGGAGCCTCCTCCTTCCTTCTGGAATTTTGCAAGAAGCTAAAGACCTGGCTTTTCAAATAAATAACCTACCATAGGCAGGGCTAGGCACAAAAACCTGCTTAGCACCAGGATAGCCTCGCTGGTGCTCTTTAAAAAATGCACATAACATAACATCACCTGCTCAGAGTAGGTGGTAAATGGAAGCTAAACTGGCCCTGGAATGGAGAATCTGTATACAGAAAAGGACCTGGTAATTAACGGTCTGCAAGATTATTCCCGATTCATGAGACAGTAAATCTGGGCCGTATATGTATGGATGAAACCCAGCTAGTTCAGAATCTCTAAAAATCCAAATGGAAGGTCATGGCCTGTCTGACTCGAGTCAAACAATGGATGTGGTACAACAGACTCTTCCTAAATGCCTCAAATATGTGCTAGTTTCTCTGGGTTTCAGTATGCCAACCTACAATCATTTGAAATGATTGGCCTCTTACCCTCGCTCCTCCTCACTATCATCATGTCTGGCCAGCAAGCTGCAAGTCATCGACAACAAATTGAAATATCATTTATGGAAGGTAAACATCATAGTCAGATTTACATTTTTACACCTCTGGACTCTCCTTGTGATCTTGCTACTTTTACTACCCCAGCCTCACTTGATCACTGTGTTCCTTGCAGTAGTCAAATCTCACATCGATTACTGAAATGGCATCTAAGGCGGTCCTTTCAGTAAAAGCCTTGCATGAGCTGCAAATGCTGCTCAAGTTGGTGGCCCACCTCATGCTCTGTCTGCAGCAGATTTTAAAGCATCTGGCACTGCTGTAGCTCGACTGGTTCCCAATTAAGCAGAGTCAACGCTTAAAAACCTTTGCCTCAAACACATGGCCAGGCCAGTACTGAAGCCGCAGCTACCGCACCAACTGACCAGAATACTGTGGTCGACTACCCATTACAAATTAACTCTCCTCACACTGGAAACCCCCCACTCTTTCCCTGTCGGCTGTACCAAAGCCCCCAACAGGCAACATGATCGCTTTACTAAACCACCCATAAAATAAAAATGTATTTCCGCCCTTACTGACTGGATTGTATGTCTAGGTAGTGCGAGACAAAGTTTTATGAATATAGTATAGCTGCAAAGTAACCTCCATCTTAATCTTGACTACTGAATACAGCACAGAGAATTCACTGAGAATGTTCAGCGGTGTACTCATCAGCTCATGCGAAGGAAAATGGGTTACTAGGCATCTACAATATTTATTTGGAGCACAACACAAGAGTTTAAGATGCAAAACGTATTTCAAGATCTGCTTTAAGTTGATCGTACGGGTGATTTTTATTGTAGATGTGACTCATAAATATGTGGCAAACACTGGCACAAATTAACCACTCAGTTTGCTTTAGACATCTCAGTGGATTAGGTAGCTGTAGGAAGCTGGCTTTGTATATACTATACCAAAGTGAGGTATAGTGTGCACAGAGTCCAGTGGAACCCAAAAGGTAGGCAGATGTAAAATAGATAGCACCTTACTCTCTATTTGTGGTAGTGTGGTCGAGCAGTAAGGCTTTAACAGAGGACAGTGTTAAGCATTTGTTGTACACACTCCGTTAGCAAATGAATTCACACACTCAAAGACTGAACTTCAGACCAATTGTTTTTGTATAAAAATATTCTTTTAGTTATTTTATTTCCTAGAACCAAGCAAGCCTGGCACAGGTAAGTGATAAATACTTTGCAGTAAATATACAGTTGTTATACAGTTTGGATTGTAATTGTATATGCACTTTGTTTTGATTTACAGTACTGTTACTGAGAAATGCAATGCTTTGGAAATACAGTACATATACTTTGAATGGGCTTTTTAGTAAAATGACCAGTACATTACCTTCAGATTACTTTTCTTACACAGTGTAGTATACCTTGATACAACACTGTGACATTTCCTGTAAACAGGTAAGTAAAAGCGTTTTTGTTATTTAGTACAATTTTAAATGATTTCTTTAGGTTTTCCAACTCCACACTTTTCATAGAAAAACAGTCAATGTTATCCTATGGAGGAAAGGAAAATGCTACTTACCAGTATGCATCTGTTTTTGGCATGTAGAGCTGTAGATTCGTATACTTGTGCATAGATCGCCATCTGGTGTTGGGCTCGGATGTTTGCACTTTGTTTTTGTCTTGGAAGAAGTCTTTGTAGTCACGAGGTATGTGACTCCTCCTTAGGACGATAGTGCGCATGGGCATCGACTCCATCTCCAGATTGTTTTGCCATGGAGGGTTATGATGGAGTTAGTAAGAAATATAAAAGATGTCCATGTGTAATGTATCTAAGTAAGATAGTGTTGGAACAGATAGAGGTATCCTGGGAGGTGAGTGGGCGTATACGAATCTACAGCTCTACATGCCAAGAACAGATGCATACTGGTAAGTAGCATTTTCCGTCGAGGCATATGAGCTGTAGCTCGTATACTTGTGCATAGACTATACAGCAGTAACCTCCTTAGCGGTGGCTACCTGTATCTGTTGCAGTGGTTTGAAAAAGTGTTCTTAATACAGCCTGGCCCACACTAACTTGTTGTTTTGCTTGCACATCTACACAATAGTGCTTTGTGAAAGTGTGTGGTGTAGACCAAGTTGCTGCTTTGCAGATGTCATCTAGGGGAATGTTCCCTAAGAATGCCATAGAAGCCCCTAGTTTGCGTGTGGAATGGGCTCTAGGGGGAATGGTTAATGTGCGTTTGGCTTTAAGATAGCATATTTGGATGCATTTAACAATCCACCTTGCAATCCCTGCTTTTGCAATGGGATTGCCCTTATGAGGTGGGGAAAAAGCCACAAAGAGTGTGATTAGTTTTCCTAAAGAATTTTGTCCTTTCAATGTAGTAAAGTATTGCTCTTTTAACGTCTAGCGTGTGAAGAGCCCGTTCTGCCACTGAGTCTGGTTGAGGGAAAAAAACTGGGAGTCCAACAGACTGGTTAAGATGGAAGGCAGAAACGACTTTAGGTAAAAATGTTGGGTTAGGCCTAAGAACCACTTTGTTATGATGGATTTGCAAAAATGGTTCTTGTATGGTTAATGCCTGGAGGTCACTAACTCTTCTAAGAGATGTGATAGCGACTAGGAAGGCTACTTTCCAAGTGAGGAATTGTAGTTCACATTTGTGCAGAGGTTCAAATGGGGGACCCATGAGTCTGGTAAGAACAATATTTAAATTCCATACTGGAGAGGGCGGAGCTCTGGGTGGAATTATTCTTTTAAGTCCTTCCATAAATGCTTTGATAGCAGGTACTCTAAACAAAGAAAAGTGTTGTCTGTTTTGGAGATAAGCTGCTATTGCAGCGAGATGTAGTCTTATGGATGTATATGCTAGGTTACATTGTTGTAGGTGTAAGAGATAGCATATAATGTTTTGAATAGAAGCATCTAGTGGATTGAGTTTGTTATTTGTACAGTAAATTACAAATCGTTTCCACTTTGCGGCATAACATGGTCTGGTTGTAGGACGTCTAGCCTCTTTAATGATGTTCATGCAGTTTGGCGGGAGATCGAGGTAGCCAAACTCTAAGACTTCAGGTGCCAGATTGCAAGGTTGAGTTGATTGGGATCTGGATGTCTTATCTCTCCATGGTTCTGAGTGAGAAGCTTGGGTGAGAGGCGTAGCTTTTGATGAGGAACTACTGATAGTTCCAAGAGGGTTGTGAACCATGGTTGTCGGGCCCATGTTGGAGCAACCAGGATCATTATGAGGGAATGCTGTTTGAGCTTCTGAACCAGTAACTTAATTAGTGGGAGAGGCGGAAAAGCATAAGCAAATTTGCCTGACCAGTTCATCCATAGAGCATTGCCTTTGGACAATGGGTGTGGATACCTGGACGCGAAGCTTGGGCATTTTGCGTTTTGATGTGTGGCGAACAGATCTATTTCTGGGTGGCCCCACATGTGAAAGAATGGAAGAAGAACTTGAGGATGAAGTTCCCATTCGTGGATCTGCTGTGTTTGACGACTGAGCAGATCTGCAATCTGATTGTGTACCCCTGGGAGGTGTTCTGCAAGGAGATACATGTTTTGCGGAATGGCCCATCTCCATATGCTTTGAGCTAGGTGTGAAAGCTGTAGAGAGTGTGTCCCGCCTTGTTTCTGTATGTAGTACATTGCTGTCATGTTGTCTGTACGGACTAGGACAGCTTTGCCTACTAGATGGAGTTGAAAGGATTTTAGTGCTAGAAAAATTGCCAGTAGTTCTAGGTAATTTATGTGGTGCTGTTTTTGTCGAGGGGTCCATATACCCTGGATGGTATGGTTGTGAAGATGGGCTCCCCAGCCGGTGAGCGAAGCGTCTGCTGTTAGCACTGTCTGTGGAACCGGGTCGAGGAACGGCCACCCTTTGGAAAGGTTTTGTGTGTTCCACCACTGCAGAGAGTGATGTGTGCGGCTGTCCACCAACACCAGATCTGTTAGCTGACCTAGAGCCTGGTTCCACTGGCGTGCCAAACACTCCTGTAAGGGACGCATTTGGAGTCTTGCATAAGGGACGATGAGAATGCAAGAGGCCATCATCCCGATCAACTGCATGAACACTTGAGCTGGTAATGAGTGTTGAGGCTGAAATTTGGATATTAGAGCTTGCATACTGCTTATCCTGAGAGGGTTGGGGTATGCTAAAGCTTTTGAAGTGTCTATTGTAGCACCTGGGTATTGTTGTGTGTTGGACGGTAGGAGGTGGGATTTGGTGAGATTCACCGTGAAGACCAAGTTGTGAAGCAGCTGAATTGTTTTGTGTGTGTGTTGTACACAGCTGCTGTGTGACTTGGCTTTTATGAGCCAGTCGTCCAGATAAGGGAACACGTGAATGTGTTGTCTTCGTAAGTGAGCTGCTACTACTGCGAGGCACTTGGTGAAGACTCTGGGTGCTGTAGTCACTCCGAAGGGAAGGACTTTGAATTGATAGTGTTGACCGTCCACCACGAACCTGAGATATTTCCTGTGAGCGGGGTGACTGGAAATATGAAAGTAGGCGTCCTTTAGATCTAGAGTGGAGAGAAAGTCGCCTTGTTGAAGCAGTGGGAGCACCTGTTGGAGAGTGACCATGTGGAAGTGGTCTGACTGAATGTAGAGGTTTAACGGTCTGAGGTCCAGAATTGGTCTGAGAGAGCCGTCCTTTTTTGGGAATAGAAAGTAGAGGGAGTAAACCCCTGTGCCTTGATGAGGCAAGGGGACTGGTTCTACTGCATGTTTTTGTAATAGAGAGAGAACCTCTTGTTTTAGAAGAGTCAGATGCTCTGAAGACATTGGACGTTGTTTGGGAGGGATATTTGGGGGTGTAGAGGTGAGTTCCAGGCAATAACCATACTGGATAATTTGTCTTACCCACTTGTCTGTTGTGATAGAATTCCAGACAGGTAGGAACTGTGAGAGGCGTCCCCCGACAGGAGTGAGATGATCGGGGGGAAGTGAAGGGAAGTCACTGCTTAGTGGTAGGGGAGGTGCAGGTATCGTTACCGAGACCTCTTCCCTTACCATTGTTGCCGCTGTACCCTCTGCGAAAGTATTCTCTGGAGGAATTGTTTTGATTGGGGCTTTTATAGGAAGAAGAGGGATGCTCTGAGCCAATAGTTTTGGAGCCAGCCCTGTAAAAGGAGCGACAAAAAGAACCTCTAGGGGTTTGCAAGGACCCCATGGCCTTGGCAGTCTCCGTATCCTTTTTTATCTTTTCTTAAGATGTATCTACTGTGGGCCCAAAAAGATGCTCTTGGTCAAAGAGCTGATTAAGAATAGTAGACTGCACTTCCTGTTTGAATCCGGAGATTCGGAGCCAAGCGTGCCTGCGTAATAAAAGGCTGGTATTAATAGCACGAGAGGCAATGTCGGCTGCATCAAGCGCACATTTGATGGACGTATTTGTTATTAATTTTCCCTCCTGTATAAGGTCATTAGCTTTGTCTTTAAATTGGTCAGGAAGATGTTGCATTAGCTTTTCAAGCTCATCATAGTGAGCTCTGTCATATCTAGCCAACAATGCTTGGGCATTGGCAATCCGCCAATGATTTGCAGCTTGTGATGCGATGCGTTTCCCAGATGCTTCTATAAGTTTGGATTCCTTATCAGGAGGTGGGGTGTCGCCTGTGCTTTGTGAATTTGCTCTCTTGAGTGCATTAGACACTACAAGAGAATCTAGAGGGATTTGACCCTTAATGTATACTGGGTCATTGGGAGCTGCCTTGTATTTTTTGTCTATTCTGTTGTTAAGAACTCTGGCTCTGACGGGGTCCTTAAAAACTTCTGGAGCATGTTTCAACATGCCTTTCAACATTGGCAGGGTGTGTGTGGACTTTTGTGTGGGTGTAAATGTTTCCAGTAAAAAGTCTTCCTCTAAAGGGTCAGAGTGTAACTGTACTCCGTGGTACTGAGCAGCTCTATTAATGAGTTGCGCAAACCCAATATTGTCATCTGGTGGTGATGGCCTAGAGGGATACAGGTCCGGGTCATTGTGTGGGTCGGGATCTGTGTTGTAATCATCCCAAGGATCTGGATTATGTGGAATGGTATCTGCGTCATCATTATCTGGGTCTCCATTCCCACCCTGATCACTATAGTCATCTTCATCATCCTGTGGTTGAGGTGAAAATGTATGTTGTGGGGAGTGTGGTGGAGAAATTAGTAGATTTGGATCATCTGGAGAAGGAGCGAGAGGTGGAGTAGTGTTCGTGCCCATCTCTTTTCGCTTCTTGGGTATTTCAGGGTGTTCTGAAGTGTCCAATTTTCTCTTTTTAGGAGGCTTGGCGACAACTTTGCCAGTCTCTGGATCAATGCAGAGTCTTTTGTTTCGGATCCGAAAAATCTGTTGGAAGTTGTTGTACGGGTACAATGTCCTTAGTCGGTGCCGAAGATTTAGGGTCAGAATGCTGTTTAGCCCGTGTCTCCGAAGCTTTCTGTGGTGTCTTGCACTCTTTAGCTTTTTGTATAGGAGTTTGTGGCTCCGAGTGTTTTTTCGGTTCCGAAGTTTTGTTCGGCTCCGAAGATTTTTTCGGCTCCGAATGTTTGTCCTTAGTTTGTTTCGATGATGAGGGCTTCGGTGCCGACGAAGAAGGGCGTGGCACCTCCTTGGTTTTGGACTTCGGTGCCGAAGGTGGTTTTTCGGCACCGGAAAGGGGTTGGCTCGATACCGAGCTGGAAGGCTTTTCTTTTTGTTTCATTGCCGGGCCCGAGGGCGGGGCATCTGAAGTGTGTTGTTGGTGTGGACCTGAGCCCGAGGGCGAAGGTGTTACCGGAGCCTTAGGTTTGGTTTTGGTTGGGAGAGGGGTTTCAGTACTCACGGACCGCTGAGCCGGGGTGACTTCCTGGTCTTCGACGTCGGAGTCGTCGGCTTCAGAGACAGAGATTTCTCCTTCATCCGCTTGTTGTCCCGGCTGGAGATTGGGATCTCCTCCGAAGATGTCCGGAATCGAGCTGCTTCCGCAAGACATTTCGTGACGTTGAGTCCGACAGTCACGGATGGTTTTCTTCGACCTGAAAGATGAACAGGCCTCGCAGTTCTTATCTTCGTGCTCCGGGGAGAGGCAGAGGTTACAAACCTCGTGTAAGTCCGTGTGTGGGAACTTAGCACCACACCCGGGGCATTTTTTGAAAGGAGTCCTTTCCATTGACTGCTGGTGTGGTTGGCGCAGATAGGCCCAACGGCCCGCGTCGAAGATCGAGGTCGAGGATTTTATATATTTTGAAGATACGCGTCGAAAAAGAAACGCGATCGAGACAATACCGTCGAGTGGAGAGGGATTGCGCGTCGAAGGGGGTCCGAAAACGACACCGGCCCAGAGCGCAGCGAATCACATCCGAACCCGATGGCGGAAAAAAACAATCTGGAGATGGAGTCGATGCCCATGTGCACTATCGTCCTAAGGAGGAGTCACATACCTCGTGACTACAAAGACTTCTTCCAAGACAAAAACAAAGTGCAAACATCCGAGCCCAACACCAGATGGCGATCTATGCACAAGTATACGATCTACAGCTCATATGCCTCGAATATAGTGTTATCGGCTTAAAGGTAAGTACTTTGTTGTGGGAGTTGGTATTCTGGGGTTAGACTCAGGGGTCCCCCAGGGTCAAGGATGCACTCTTGTTACACCCTCAGCTGCACTAGGGCGGCCGGGTGCAGAGTGCTGAGGCCCAATGTTATCCAACGGGGGATAGGGGTCCTCCTGTTGGTGGCTGCTGACGGAAAGCCACTGGGTTGTGGGAGCAAAGCTACTGGACTTAAGCTCAGGGCAAATGGGGGTTCAGGCCAGCACAGAAGATGCACCCTCAGCGGCACTGGGGCGGCCGGGTGCAGAGTGCTGTTTTGGCGTCAGAAGCCCTGTAGCTGTCAATGGGGAGTCTCTGGTTTGCAAAAGCACTGCAGGCTCGGGGACGAAGGTCTTCTGGGTGCGACCACTACTTGCAGAGGTAAGTTGGGTTCTTGGGGGTTGGTTAGGCACCGCCGGTTGGGCCACCCAGGGCCGTGGGGCGTCGGGTGCAGGGGTGCCTTTTAGGGTCGGATCTTCTTACCAGCTCCTGGTCGCGGTTGGGGGGACCTTGGGGATTGAGGCTGCAGGCGTCTGCTGAAGGCTTGAGGCAGGTCAGGGGTCGCCGGATCTCGGGTCAGGATCGCCGGGGAGACCTCCTCTTGGTGTTGGGCCACTCGAACTCGGGCCGTGGGCGTCGGGTGCAGAGAGGTGCAAACTCGCGGATCCTTCCGGAGCTTGAGTCTGTTGTTTGAACAAATCCGGTGTTAACGGGAGACAGAGTCTTTGGGATTGAAGGCAAGCAGGTCCTCCGGGTTTCTCGAGGTTGCTGGCTGCAGGACACACCGGGATTTCGCTGGAGCAGGTTCGAGGTGGGGACAGGCCGGTAGGGCTGGGGCCAAGTCAGTGGGCGCCCTCCTCTTGTTAGCTTCGGCACGGCTGTTCAGTCCTTCTTCTTTTCTTCTTGTAGGTTCTTGTCTGCCTTCTTGGTTCAGGGCTGCCCCCCTAAATACTGTATTTAGGGGGCATTTTAGGGGTCTCGAGGTCAGTAGCCAATGGGCTACTGACCTTAGGGTGACTACACCCTTAGTGTGCTCACCCCATGTGGGGGAGTGAGCACAATCCCTAATCCTGATTGGGGAGTGCTTGCCATCTGCAAGATGGCGGGCACTGAAGAGTGGGCTTCACCTCGCCTCCCTCACCTGAGGGGTGGGGCTGGCTAATTTTTCCCGCATGTCTTACCGTCGAAAAGGAGGGGAGACAGGAAGGGGGCCTGCTCCTGATAGCAGGAGAGGCTGGGGGTCGCATTGCAAAGGCTGCCAGGCCTTTGAAGCTCCCCTGCCACAGATGGCTCTTCCTGGCCTGGGGGAGGTGTGAACAGCCTCCGCCCAGGAAAGGCTTTGTTTCTGGGCTCAGGGAGCGAAGGCTCCCACCCTAGGGGTACAGAAACATGTCTCGTGGTGGCAGGCTGGTGTGTACCAGTCAGGGAACCCACCAGAGGCTGGTTGTTTTTCAGGGGGCATCTCTAAGATGCCCTCTGAGTGCATTTTTCATTAGATCCCACACAGGCATCAGTGTGGGTTTAATGTGCTGAGAAGTTTGATACCAAACTTCTCCGTTTTCAGTGTAGCCATTATGGTGCTGTGGAGTTCGTAAAGACAAACTCCCAGCACCATATACTCTTAATGGCAGCAGCGCACTTACAATGTCTAAGAATGGACTTAGACACTGTAGGGGTGCAGGGCTCATGCACCTGTACCCTCACCACTGGTATAGGGCACCCAGCTAGAGGGGTGACTGATCTATGCCAGGGCAGTGGGTCGTAGGCATGGCACACATGGATGTGTGCCATGTCGACTCTTCACTTTGTTCTGCACTAAAACACGCAGCCTGCAAAGGCAGTGTGTGTGTGTAAAGGTACAGGGCCTCTAAGGGTGTCACAATAAGTGCTGCAGCCCTTAGAAGTCTTCCCTGGTCACAGTGCCCTGGGTACCTGTGGTACCATTTACCAGGGGCTGACCTGTGGCCAGAGATGCCAATTGGGTTTGGGTTAGGTTTGGGGAAACAACACAGGCCCTGGGAACCTGATTGGCAGGGACCCAGGGCACATCAAGTCATAGTGCATCAGTAGTCTGGCAAAAAGTGGGGGGGGGGTTACTGCAACAGAAACCCGGCTTCTCACAGTAGTGCCTAAGCAAGGAAATAATCAGTCTATATGACTCACTCGTAAGGGTAGTTCAAGTCTGACCAGGAAAAAAGGTGGGTGATTCTTTTTGTAATTACTCTTCATTGCACTATTCAAGTTAAAAGGTTTTTTTAAACATATTTGATTGACACTTTCTCATATTAAAACTTGCAGTTCAAATAAATTCTCCCTTTCCACGTCAGATGGAACAACGTCCTTACAGATAGAACATAACACTTCAATATTATTCACATCCACTATGTAGGAAAGTGCCTCTTTTTGACATGGTCACCCCCGTTTTTTGCCTGGTATTTGATGTAACTTTGACTGAAGTGCACTGGGTTCCTGCAAACCAGGTCCCCAGTGCCAGTGTTCCTTCCCAAAAACAAGGTAGCTGTGCAATTTTTCAACAACTGTCAAGCCCTTTCACATCTTTGTAAGTCCCTAGAAAATGGTACCTTCTAGGGCATGGGTACTACAGAGGGTACCCAAGGGCTGCAGCATGTATTATGCCACCCTAAGGGACTCACAACCAAACTCATGCAGACTGCCATTGCAGGCTGCGTGAAAGGGTGCAGACAAAAGTGAAAACACGATATGGCACACACCCTATGAGCCATGTCGCCTGACAGTGCATGCAATAATGTAAGTCACCCCTACTGCAGGCCTTACAACTCTAAGGCAGGGTGCATTATATTACATGTGTGGTCATATCTGCATGAGCAGATATGCCCCTGTGCTGTCTAGTTCAATTGCTAGATAGTACAAGTGAAGAGGGAAGTTCCCCAGCTACATGATGGCTTAACTGAAACACATGGTGTTTGGTATCAAACACCTGGTCTTAATAAATACACACTGATGCCAGTAGTGGATTTATTAAAACCTACCAACCTCTAGTGTACTGGCTGACTGGTGTAGACTAGCTTGCCACCACAGACAGATTTCTCACCCCCTGTAGGTGAGAACCCACGCTTTCTCAGGGCAGAAACAGTGCCTGCTCTGGCCGGAGGTGTTGTGACCTCCTCCAAGCAGGATGGCTAAGTAATCAGCATATCAAGGAAGGAGGCTCAAAGGTATCTGCCGCCTTTGATATGCACCCCCGGCTTCCCCCGCACAAGGGAAATTCCTTCCCCTGCCCAGGGCTCATTTGGCAACAGGACAGGCAAGAAAATTAGCTAGTCAGCAGGTGAGTTCACTATCAGGGTACTTACATCTCTAAGGTGGGCTACCTGAACTGAACACGAAAAGTAAAATTCCACCATCTTGATTTTTAGTAAAATTAGATTCACTGGGTCAGGGTTATGCGACTCCCCACAAGAAAGTAGTCATTAATGGGGGTGTAGACAAATGTAAGTAGCCCATTGGCGACTACCTTACATTCCCCATAATGCCCCTAAATTGAGTATTCAGGTGGCATCCCTGACACCAGGAACTCAGATTCGACGAACACAAGAAGAGGAGGACAAAGAAGAGCGAAGAAGCAATAACTGAGGACCAGCTGCTGACTTTTTGGCACCAAACCCTGCCTGCCCCGACCATTGTGACAAACCAACTTGTCCTGCTGCTGTGCATCTGCAAAGAACCCCGGTGGATTGCCAGCACTTCACAAACTGCCAGCACTCTACTTTGAAGTAGAGGAGCTATCCCCCCGCAGGCACCAAACAGCACAATCGGGTAGACTGTTCTGCTTCTCCCCGGTCTCACTGATGTAGCAGCCACCCAGGAAGAGGTCTCCGTGCTCCAGGAGGTCAGATCCATCTCCCCACCAAGTGAGAAGATGTGAGGACCAGCCGGAGCCATACAGCACCAATACCCGGGGTACCGGACCCCTTGCAGCAACCAAAGCCTATTTGAGTCCAATCCGGACTCCAACAACTCCACGACCGAGCAGCCATCAAGGGATGTCAGCACCGCAGAGATCCACTTCCGGTGTAGCCCAGCTGTTCTGTTTTTGTCCCCTCAACCGGCGAGACTGACAACCCAGAGTGTCTGTGGTGCACAAGCCCAGCTGGCCACTTTGCACCAGAGCGCCGCAGACCGGGTACCCAAGAACCGACTGTGCTCCTTTGCTCCCAGGGCCCTCATGAACCGAGCCCCGGTTTTGAGCTCCTGGACTTGTCCCCAAGTCCACCTCTGCAGCCTGTTTGTAGGTGCCCCCCACCCCTCTCCTTTAGTGTAGCACGCAAAGCTACCAACCCGACCAGCACCTCTGCAAATGGGCAGATAAAGACCAGCTGATGGTGGTTCTTTGGACCTTGGCCCCCTACCACCTTAAGTACTGACGGGGACCCCCTAAAACCTATTGCAAGTAACCGTATGCAGTATATGCTTTTTTTTACCCATAGGAAAGCATTGCCGCGTAAAAACGCATTTAAGTGAACATTTTACTTTCCTGTGAAAATCAATATTTTGTAGAGTACTTACTTTGTACCGAAGTTCTTGGTGTTGAAATTGATATAAAAATAAGTGTAATTTTTCTAAATTGGTCTCGGATTTATTCTCGAGTGTGTGTCTCATTTACTGCCTCTGTGAGTACAACAAATGCTTAGCACTACCCTCTGATAAGCCTAACATACTACCACAAAAGAAAGCATATGGGTTTGTTACTTTGCCTCTGTAAACCAATAAGGGTTGCCTGGACTCTTCACACAGTGTACCTCGTTTTGGTGCACTATATAGAGAGCCAGCTTCCTACACACTACATATTTAAGTTTCCATTTACAGCCTTCCTATTCTGCCGTAAACGGCAACCCCCATAGTCTTAGCAGCCACCCCTACTTCCCTTGTTACCAGTTCTCCAAATCTGGTTTAACAAAGTAATGGTGTTAAATCTTCCCCCAGCACGTTTCGAAGGGCTTGATTCACAAAGGCAAGCTTACACTTTAGTGTAAGTTTACTTTTTTTCAGTATTCACAAACTACGAATAAATAGTAACTTCATGACTTCGACGAGTCTGCTGTCGGGGCTAGAACTCCACACATAAAAAGATAGGCCTGTCCATGGAACAGGCGGAAATAAATTAGTCTCTGCTGTTCTCCTCTACCTGCCACATATCAGTTACTGCAGTCAACAGGGAGAGGTTGTGGCCTTAGCGACTTTGAAACTGAGAAACCAGGTTCAAGTCCCAGCATCAGCTCAACATCCTAAGCCTAAACAAAATGAATGTGACCGTCTGTAATGTTATTTGGTGCTCATGTAGAGTGCTACAAAACCTCTGGGCCATGTTTGTGCTATATAAAACTGCATATATGTGAAGAAAGTGACACCATGTTTTTTTTATTTTTGCATTTACATGCTAGCATTCTGTTGTAACTTATACGTGATGCTTGGAGCAAGTAAAACAAAAACAAAAGAGATGGACCTTTTGACCAGTGTCTGAGTAGCGGACCTCTCTTAAGTACTGTAAAAATACAGGGAATATCTAGAAAGCCCAGGGTGAGTCTAAAAGGTAGCCTAGGTCTGTGCTATGTCCTGCTTTCCAGCGGAATTTAATCAAACTATCCACAGCAAACCTATGGATAAAAAAGCAATTAAACGTGAGTTCTTAGTATTTTTGATAGTTCTGAGCTTCCAGCTTATTTGTTTCCATTGTAATGTTCTTGTCAAATGTAAGTATCTCTCACACATATCTTTTTTTAGTGATCTTTGAGTATATACTTGTATTACGTTTTTGGGAACATTGGAACGTTTTCTCTGAATAAAGGTATAGATTGAATTAATTTTTGGGGAAATGAAATAAATGGTATGGACAGCTATACAATGAACTGAGAGAGAGGATGTAGCCCTACAGCTAGAGGGGTCGACGTCGAAGCTGGGAAACCGGGTTCGAGTCCCGGCAATGACGCTCAGCATCCTGTGATTCTGGGAAAATCACTTAATCTCCCCGTGCCTAACAAAAATGAATGTGTCTTTGTGTAATGAAACTGGTGCTATGTAAAGCGCTCTGATACCCGATATCTTCGGGTCTAGTTCGCGCTATATAAAACTCTCAAATAAAAAAACTGAAATGTAAAATGAAGTACAAAGATATACTGACAATAAGCTACCTCTTAAAAGGTCCTTAGCGATGAGGGATGCCGACTCATGTCAGCAATATATGTACATGTGCCTCCCCCTTCATACCAGATTTTCATAGATCACGTTTCACCAAATGTACTTCAAAATCAATATATTGGGGCCCAAGATAGGCGAGTGCCAAAGCACACTTGGTGGATGAATGCTCTGGTCAGACTCTTGTGTTCCAGTGCCCCCAAAGCCACTTTAGGTCCAAGAGCGGGCAGGGAATGAGGATTCCACCTTGTGAGGTTTTTTCCCTCTACCTACTGTATACAGGAGAAGTGCAACCCCTTTGAACCTGGCAACATCAAAATTGCAGCACCAGCACTCCTAGTGATAGGAGAGGGCCTCTATTGCGGTCCACACCAAGAATTAAGAGGGGCAGGCAGTATACCGGAACCGCACACCAGCACCTCCCAGTGACTGAAAAGCGCTGTGGTGCAAGACTGGAGGAGTATGAGGCCCCAAGAGTTAGCGGCATTCCAGGGAGGCACTGCACTTACCATGCCTCCCAAAGATATAAAAATAAACACAAGAAATACCCATTTGACTTTTTCTCTCGCACGATGCCCTCTGCCTAGAGGGACAGTAATAGGGTGATGATGGATGTTGTGTTTAGTCTTTAGGTAAGTGTTATGTATGTATTGCTTCACCATTTGTGTAAAGAACGTTCTTCTCTTCGCCTACTAGAATGTACAGGCGAAGGGTTTAATGTCTGGGGTAGAATGCTGGTGGGATTCGAGCTGGGAAGAGGACGGTTGCACCGTTCCTCCTGACTACCTGCCGGTGTGAAGGGTCTTGAGCTTGAATAAAATACAGAAGAAAGCAACGAAGTCTGTGGAGTGATCTGTGACGTAAGAATGGACATAGCTATTGAGGCTGATGCTTGGAAGTCCAGAAAGGAATCTCATTATGTCAGCCCCAAGAGACCTGCAGTGAGCCACATCAGATATCAAGAAAGCAACCACTACAGAAACAACAATGGCCTCAGTGGCCAGCAGCTGTCCTAAACAGAGGAGACAGTGCAGGATAACCAGACAAGGACTGGCACGCTGGAGGCCTTGGTGACAGTGCTGCAGGACGAGGACAAGAAGCTCAGGGGATACAAGGCTGCACCGTTCCATTTCTAGTTCGCATGGAGCCCCAAAGTGAATGCCTGGTAGACCAGAACTGTGCAGCCAACATCCACCTTCTGAATTTCGAGAAATCTGGGGATGAAATCATAAAGAGTAGAATCAAGAATATTTTTAATTCCAAGGACCTTCCTCTGGAGGATAGCTCAAGAGTTCTAGTCGGTTTGACTCTCCACATTGAAACCGGGAGCTGCTAAGGAATGCAGTGGAACTATCATAGCGCAACTTTGAGCCCCATAAGAAAAAACATTTTCAGAAGGGCATCCAGTCGTAAGACAACCACCATGGATGGTGACCCAACCATGATTGCTCCGGATTACAGGTGACAGAGAACATGGGACAGATATTGCAGGTCATCAAGAATTAGCTGCTTAAGTTAAAACTGTGGAAATCTCTTTGGCATCCTGGCAAAATTAATATAATCCCATGTTTTCAAACAGATTCAAGCACCAGAGACCTTCCAACAACCAAAGAAAATGGACAATGAATAACGTTTGTGGGATGAAACTAGGCGCTGTTACGTTGGACTAGACCAGAGCTGCAGCTGGGATTGGCTGAATGCATCATACCTGTGGGGCAGAGATAAAGGGAATCCTTTCAGTTTGAGGCTGAAGGTGATCCCTGCTTGTGATGGGGGTTGTCTGAGCTCGCACCCCTCCCCTGCGCTCTCACCTCTCCTCTATCTCAAATGCTATGGGAGGTGGGTAATGGGGGAATACAGTGGGAGAACTCAGAGATCAAATATATTGTATTCCTTTACTTGAGTTATGTTCATCCCCCTGTGCTTTTTTGGAGCCCTTAGTTTAAGTATACAGGGTGCTACAATATTAAAAATGATTTAATCCCAAAGTCAATATATTCTGTAATTGTTCTTAGGAAAACTACAGTCTTTCTTCATGACATGTGGAGGCAGTGAAATGCTGTGCCAAATTGTTCACCCTATCAAGTCACCTTAATCTTAGCAGGTTCTGGCATGGCTACCTGTGGTCATCCCAGGTACTAAACCTGATTATGAGGCACCCTGGGAGCAGGGTTGTGTACCAACTACAAATATTAGGGTGTTATGATCATGTCCTCTTTAGAGGTTTTACTAACATAATTAGTTTTTATTGATGATTTTGAGCAAATGCTTTTCACAAATGACAGTGTTGGCACTAATTCTCCTATATTTAAATTGACCTGGACCCCTAAACTCTAACGAGCCTGTGCACATGGCCTGCAGTTAGATCCAACATGCACCCTCAGCTTTGCCAGTACACTTCCCCAATGACCTGCAACATGTGCTTATACTGCACTGCCAGTCTACCTCATCCCTGACCAGCACATATCCTGGGTACACACAGCTGGGCCAGTGTACATCAATGCTGACCAGCACATTCCATGTGCTCATCCTGCTCTGTGTTTGCAACTTAACCTTGATATACATGTACAACATGCACACACATTATGGGCCTCAACCCTGATCTCCAAATACCAGGTGCACACAAAGCCCTATTGATGCATCTCAAATGTGACCTGCACGTACACATAGTTCTACCAGCACCCCTCTATCATGACCTGTTCATGCTCTATGTGCACTACACTCTTGT
Source organism: Calotriton arnoldi (assembly GCA_963921515.1). NCBI lineage: Eukaryota > Metazoa > Chordata > Amphibia > Caudata > Salamandridae > Calotriton > Calotriton arnoldi. The sequence continues at coordinate 2,324,405 of CAWUFW010000977.1, forward strand.
AAGTGTGTCCAATTCTTAACCTGTACATCTCGCACTCCACTGCATCTCACTCTGAACCTGTAAGCACACTGTTCACACAAAACCTTACCGGTGCACTGGAGGAAGCAGTCTCTTTATATGATATACCAAAAAGAGGTATATTGTGCAAAGAGGTCAGGTATACCCTTACTAGTGGACAGGCGCTTGCTCTAGCAATCCCAAGAAGTTCTTCTAGAGGGTAGTGTGGTCGAGCAGCTTTAGACTTATCAGAGAGGAGTGTTTGACATCTGCAAATGCACACAATAGTGCACACGACTCAACAAAGAGATCCACATCAATTTATAAAAATAACATGTACCTTTATATATGTTTAGGCACCAGAATCAATACGATTAGGTAAGTAAGTTTTGCAAGTGAAATACTTTTACGTTTAAAAAGTCGACACTGGGAGGAAAACAAGTACGGCTTTCAGGTAGAGTACAGTGACTTATGAGACTAATCTCTTGGACTTAAGCTGAATATGGGGCAAGGTCCAAGGCAGCACCAGCAGGACAACTCCAGCAGCACTAGGGCGGCTGGGTGCAGTGGAGCAATACAGCGTCGGGTGGCCAATGTTAGTCAACGGGGATCGGTCTGCGGGAAAAGAGGCTGCAGGTTTGGACTAGGAGGCCAGTCGGGCTAAACCAAGCAGAGGGTTCAAGTCTTGCGATGCTAGGAGATGTGGGACACAGGTGGTCCTCTTCTTCTCGGGCCGGGATGGCTGTGTGCAGAGGGTCTTTGAAGTGTTGTGTTTCTTCGTTCGAGAGCACTCGCGGTTGAGGGGCCAGCAAACAGAGGCTGCAGGCAGCGTCAGAGAGTTCATGAGGGTTGACACCAAAGTGGACTCTGTCGCTTGAGGACCACGTTGACACCATTGGCCCACTTCGACTCAGGCTGGGGATCTCGGTTGCAGTGGTGCTTGGCGGCGTTGAACTTTGGCTGTTCCAGAGTCCTTGCGGTTCTTCTTGGGTGCCTGCAGGATGCAGGAGGGCAGCCCTGCTGCTCCACAGGAGTTCTAGAATCTTTATTGAAGGCAGGCAGTCTTCCTAGGCTTTGGAGGCACAACAGCTTGGAAGACGAGACGACTTTGGCGCATTACGATGGGGAACAGCAGACAGGCCGGCAGGGCTGGTGCCAAGACAGTTGCTCATCTTAAGTTGTTGCTTTCGCGGCTCTTCTGTTCCCTTTTTCTTCGTAGGTCAGCAGGATATGCTTTTCTGGTGCCAGGGCCTCCCCTAAATACTGAATTTAAGGGCTAGGTGGCTCGGGTGCAGTGGTGCTTCCAGGTGCCGGGTCTTTGTGGTTTGGCGCCTTCACAGCTTGGTCATTGGTACCTCTAGGATGCAATGGGAACAGCTACACTGCTCCATGGGAGTTCCTGAGTCTTTGGAGAAGAGCTGGTAGTCCTCCTAGGTTTTGGAGCATTTGCAGCTTGCAGGGTGAGACGACCCTGGCACATTTGTCGAAAATAAGCAAACAGGCCGGCATGGTTGGTGCCAAGTCAGTTGCATCTTCTTCAGTTCTTGCTTTTCACAGCTCTTCGGTCCTTCTTCTTTTGGTTGGTAGGATCTGCTTTCCTGGTGCAATGGGCTTCTCTAAATACTGAATTTAGGGGCATTAGGGAAGTATATGGTAGTAGCCAATGGGCTACCTACCCCTGCGGTCACTACGCACCCTACATAACCCCTTCCTGTGGGAAGTGGATTTAACCCTGTCCCAGTGTTCCTAAGTTTGCCATAACCAAGATGGATAACTTTGAAAAGTCGCTTCCACTTCAGGTAGCCCACCTTAGGGATGGTACTAGCCTTACGGTGGACACGCCTATCTCACTACTAATTTTGCGATCTGTCCTGGTGCCAAAGGGCTCTGGAAAAAGGGGGTCGGCTTCCTCTCCTGTGAGGGAAGCCAGATTTGAGTAACCAAAGGTGGTTGGCTCTTTGAAGATCCCCTGTCTTGGAATGCTAATCTGCAAGTCATCCTGTGGGAGGGGGTGTAAATATCCTCTGCCCGAGCAGGCTTTGCTTCTGACCTCCTGAGAGGCCCTTACCCTTGGGGGTCAGACACTTGTCCCTGGTGGAAGGCTGGTGAAAACCAGTCAGTCAGGGGTGACTCACATGTAATAAAAGGGAAGGTTAGGGCCTGGCAAGTGGGTGCACTTCATACAAACACCAGTGTGTGGATAATATACCACACCTCAACAGAGACAACAAACAAAAGAGAGGAAAGACAATAAATGTCTTAATACTGCCCTCACACACTTTGCAGTGTCATGCTTCATCATAGGGCCGCATCATACATCCAGGTGCAGACCAACACACTGGATGGAGCGCAGGAAATATTTTAAAGAAGAATAGTGTTTTGTTTGTTGTCTCTGTTGAGGTGTGGTATATTATCCACACACTGGTGTTTGTATGAAGTACAGCACCTCTTTGTTCGCCACTTTGGGGAACGCATTTTACCTTTTATAGCCCTTCTCTGTTGAGTGAGATTTCTATTATGGAAAGGGAGTCGGAGGAGGCTTAGTCCCTTGTCTCTTCCAGCTTGTGATATTAAGTGGGTGCACTTACCAGGTCGACACAGCAGTAGAGACTGCGTGCAGACACTGCAGTGGCAGGTCTGAGACCGCTTTGAAAGGCTGCTTGTGTGGGTGGCACAGTCAGTGCTGCAGGCCCACTAGCAGCATTTGATTTACAGGCCCTGGGCACACACATTGCACAGTACTAGGGACTTAGTAGTAAATCAAACAAGCCAATCATGGAAACACCAATCCATAATAACAATTTACACAGAGAGCATATGCACTTTAGCACTGATTAGCAGTGGTAAAGTGCTCAGCGTCATAAAACCAACAAACACAGGTCAGAAACAGGAGACCAAAAAGCAAAAAGTCTGGGGATATACCCGCTGAAAAAGCCAGGTCTAACACATAAGTTTTATCATATAACCCGGGACTTGTGTTTTGAAAACACAGAGAGCGAAGACATACACCCAGAGCAAAGGTCCAGAGAGGAGAGAGCTGCACCAGCTGAGATGTAGAACAACTACCTATGTATGCCAGGTATGAGGTTCACCACTATTCCGAGAGATCTATAATATGTCACTGTTTACCATAGTGAGGGTGGGCTTAGGAAAATCTGTCAGCTAATATGGCAGGGCTTTTTATTGTGTATAGTTTCCTAATTATGCTAATCACATTGTTGACATGCATATGCTTTCCAATTACAGCGCAGTTGCTTCATAATAGAGCACAATGGTTTCTATAAATATTGTTAGCTTTCTTAAGTCTCATTTTTGTGGACATGTATGAGTGAGACAACGAAAGGTAATGACCTGCTACCATGATCCATGGGAGGGTCTGAAGTGTAGTGTTCTGGGGTGCCAAATCACTTGTCTCTCTGGGAAAGTTTGGAGGACCAGTGAGGCACTATTAGCTAGTCGAATTTTGGCACACAGGTACTGATGTGGTATGGTGACTCAGTCACTACATACTGATGTTTTATGGTCTCAGGCATAGTTCTGTTTCTGAGCAGAATCCCTGCAACACTCATGTGTATGGTTGCAAATATGTTCTGGTTGGCGAGTGGCATGATTAGTATGTTTGTGCAATAGGTTCATATTGCTGGTTCAATTATATTGTGCCAGTCATGCCACACTGCAATACTGAATGAGATAGAGAGCATATAAGTGTGTGCATGCAGACACCACCAAGTAGTGGGCATTATATTGGATACTTAAACATGACAGCTCGTGTCTCTTGCTCTTCTACCATATTGCTGTTTCACCTTTGGACACAACTCACCTATCTCCTTAAACTCCTGTATCCTCATTCCAGACTGCAGCTTCGGTTCACTGATCCGGATGTTCTTCACTTCAGCATCAGTGTTGTTGGAGAACTGAATCTGAACAGCCACCATGTGAGGGTCTGGGGTGAAGGGCTGGCGGCTGAAGAAATACTCCACTGACAGACCCTCCCCTGTCATCCGGTGTAGCAGCTCATGAGTCTTCACTGCACTGAAGATGGGGCTAATGACCTAGGGAACACAGGTGGTAAAAGTTGGGATAGCATGGTGAGGACAATATGAAATATAGATAATCTGAAGAGTATGGTAGAAGTTAGGAATATATGGAAAACAGACTGCCTAATGTGCCTATGTCAGTGTCTCCCAAACCTCACCTACAGCATCCACAATTGTTCTATACCTACTTGGCCTTTGCAATACAGATGATGGCAATGGTAGCTACAACAACAGTCAGCACCTCTGTTATAGTTTAGCATACGTTTGGGATAGCTTGTCTTATTGCATGCTCAATGTTAAAACACTGTGCCATCCACAAAGTCCCCCTGCGCAGAAGCAAAGCCTCTAAGCACATACAATCTAATACAATAAGCAACAGAGCACAGCACCAAAAAACATTTTACTTCTGATCAATTCAGGTCGGACTTGTGTTTTAATGTCCCATGTACAACATAACATATTCCAATCCAAGTAGCAAGAAATAAGCAGCATATATATGTAAATAAGAGTTGACACGACGTTGTTGAAAATCCACAGCCGACACGCGTTTCATCGTAAGAACGACTTTTTCAAGGCTTGATAAAGTAAGTCCGTAGTCAAATGTGTTCTCATGAGTAACGGAACGTGATTTCTCTTTGTCACAGCTAAGTCAAAAATCTTAAAAAGTGTTTAGTAGTCGGGACATCCATGTAGGCCCTCAATAAAATTCTCTCTTTATTTATTCAATAATGGGGAGCGTAGCTAAGGCAAGTTTTTTATGATTCTGACAGGAATCCAAACGGTATCTGTAGTCCTAAGTAATTAGTCAAAACTGTCATCCAAGGTTCCTTAGTATGGAACAATCAATCCATTCCCCCATGCCCGGTTTAAATGCCACGCTGGTCCCGACGTGTTCCTACTTGGCCCTACCTTTTCATCAGAAACATGAGCTTCAACAACTACTATTATTCTTATGCTGGAACCACACACTGCTTTGAAATCCGAGTTGAAGCATTTACAACTTTTTAATGCATTTTAGCACCTTTAAATACTATTCTCCTGTGGACCTACACAGCTCCATTAATGTCCATTTATCCTGATCTGAACCACGCCACACAAACTCATGGGTGCCCAGGAGGGGACTATCAGGACTGGGTCCATGCCAGAATTGCAGGATAACCACTGAATTTGTTTTTGACTTCTGCTTAGGTTAATTATAAATAAGATTTCCTGATGTTCCTTTTTTGTGCATTTAAATTGCGCTTTTCAGGTCTTTTCCTTACTTTTGGGTTTACTGCAATACTGATCAAGAATGGAAGAAGCATCTTCACTGATATTTCTGGACATCAAAACACAGCAGACTAATATCAGACCATGTTTTTATTAAATCCTTCTTTTATAACAAAGCCACATTTTGTCTCATTTTTTTTACATGACACTATTGTTTGTATAAGTACAGGGAAATCTGTGTTTTTAACAGTGTCCTCCTGTTTTCACTGATAATGGCAGTTTAAGCTTGTTCATAAGTTTAAACTTAAAACAGAACATCTGAATTATAACTACATTTTTTTAATGTGGATATTCAGAAAATCTGGCATGGATATAAACCATGCAAATCTGGTTGGGTGATCAATATAACAGTACATACTACTTACCTATATGATTTACACAATAAATATGTCATAGACAGTGACAGAATCTTAAGAGGCCTCACTGGTAGTTGCATCAAGCAGCGCTAGCAGTTGCCAGTAGCAACCTTAAAACATTTCGTTTGAGCTCTGGCACTTATGTTCTACAAATTAAGTATTTACTACAAAAGTACCCACATATACGTTTGTACTATAATAAGAACTAAGCCTCGAATGATCAGAGTACTTTACAATGCACAGGTGGAGCAAACTGTTGGGCTCTTGTAGAAAATAAACAGATGAATAAATAGTTCGGTAGTTGTCAATGCATTTTAATACAAGAGGGTGTATGTTTCAGAATTGGGACCTCAAATAAAAATCACTAGTCCTGGATTATGGAAATGCTGCCTAATACACTCCTGGACATGAGTACAGTCTCTGCAATGCATCTAATCCTTGAGCAACAACACCTTGCCCATCTCTGCCAGTGCACATCCGATGTGCCACTTCAAAGTCTGGTGCCTGCTTATTAAAATAAGTATTTGCAATGCAATAAGTCTCGCATTTAAGAAACTCTCGCAAATGCGAGACCTATTGCTTTGCAAATGGTTGTTTGCAAAAGCGCCCCATGCCGCGCTTTCAGTTTAATGGCAGCCGGGTCCCTTTCCTTAGACGCGGCTCATCTAAAGAAAGGGGCGCGGCCGCCATTAACATAAAAGCGCAGCATTGGGCTCTTTTACAAACAAAAGTTATATAACAAATAGAAAAAAAAAACACATGCTGCAGCGTTCGGTACTGCAAATAAACCAAAGGGTCGGCCGCCACTGTGGCGTGCCATGAGAAAAAAAATAAAGCCTTACGAGAGCGTGGTGAAAAGCATTTAACAAAATAGTGCTCTGAGGCTGTAATTAAAACCTACCGAGCACCAACACACCACGTAACAGGGGGTGTCCTCATGGGAGGTTACAAATGAAGACAAGGCGGTACTAAGGAGGGACTAGCAAGCCTATTAACAAATTAGAAGCCAGCATTCACCAAGGACAATGACACAAGCCAATAAAAAATATGGGCGGAGAGTGGGCGGAGGTTTAAGTCCCTACCTGAATACAGTATGCCTGCAGAGCAGCGCATGCGCTGCCCAGGTTCGACCTAATAAATCTTGGTTTTAAAAATTATTAATAAAATGTAATAAGAATAAAGCTGAAATTCTGGTGCACTATGCAAGAGGTCTAGATGTAATAATCAATGAAAAACTATAATGTGTTCTTCATATAGTTGATAAAGTGCTTCATTGTTATAATAGCAGATAAGATGTTAAAGAGTGACTACTTTAGTGCTCTTAAATTTGGCCACCAGTTTGTTTAATAATCCAACTAGAGTAGATTCAAATTTTGACTACACACCTCATGATAGACACATGGAATGAGTACTAGCCATATTACATTTAGATCCCTGCTCCCTAGAAGGCTCAATTTAAAGCTATGTGGAAGGTTCCAAAGTATTCTGTAATGAAGGACATTCCTTTCTATAGCACAATTTGTCAATTAGCTGCAGATAAGGGGTCTACAATCCTCCAAATAAACCTACTGTTTATGTCAAGTATCCCATATACACAATCATCGGGATGATCATTCTCTCATCAGGCCTATGGCCTGCGGATAAATCTCACAATCTACCCATCTTTCTTCAAAAATTGTTAACACCTACAACAATGAGAAGCAACTTACATACCATAAATTCTATGGCATAGAGATTATGCTATTGCTGCTACATGGTATCTGGAATGCTTACCGTAGGAGACAAAGCAGAATCGGTCAGTGAGAGTCCCTCCAGGTCTGTTACCAGGCTGGCAGATACAACATTTCTAGATGTGACGTGAGGTACACTGGGGGTGGAGACTATAGGATAAAGAAAGAAGGCGGTATTAGCTGGAGAGAAAGACACAACGAGATGAGATTATCTGAGACTTGACTAAAGATGCCAAGTGAACCTCCAACAGTACCCTGTTAAGCTCAGGAAGTGAGAGAAGGACTGCATTTTCTGAACTGAGAAAATTGCAAGCTCCTGTCTTTCAAGCAAATAAAATAAAATGTTCTCCTTCAATAGCAGTACGGGATAAACTTGACAGTTCACTCATGACAATCAGATGGGTTCTAGTACTTGTTAATCGTTATGCAGAGTCTCAAGGTCACCTTCTAATCTGCCTGATACTTGATCATTTAAACTAAATAATCATATCAGCGACAAATCGTGCTCACTATAATGTGGCAGCATTAAGTATGTCTTTGGACTGGACTGGACCACCTCCTTCCTCTCCGGTAGAACACAGAGCGTCCGCCTTCCTCCCTTCCGCTCCAAAGCCACCGAGATCATCTGCGGCGTACCCCAGGGCTTATCCCTCAGCCCCACGCTGTTCAACGTCTACATGGCCCCGCTCGCCCGCATCGCCCGACTGCACAACCTCAACATCATCTCCTACGCCGACGACACCCAGCTGATCCTCTCCCTCACCAGAGACCCTCACACAGCCAAAACCAATCTCCACGAGGGAATGACGGCCGTCGCCGACTGGATGAGAAACAGCCGGCTGAAGCTGAACTCAGACAAAACGGAGGTCCTCATCCTCGGGTCCACCCCCTTGGCTTGGGACGACTCCTGGTGGCCCTCCGCGCTAGGAACGGCCCCCACACCCACTGACCACGCACGCAACCTAGGGGTCATCCTCGATTCCACCCTCTCCATGACGAAGCAGGTCAACGCCGTCTCCTCCTCCTGCTTCAACACCCTCCGTATGCTTCGCAGGATCTACAAGTGGATCCCCCCGAAACCAGAAGGACGGTCACCCAGGCTCTCGTCAGCAGCAGACTGGATTACGGAAACGCCCTCTACGCCGGAGCCTCGGCGAAACTCCTTAAACGGCTCCAACGCATCCAGAACGCTTCAGCACGTCTGATCCTCGACATCCCGCGCCGCAGCCACATCACACCCCGCCTGAAAGACCTGCACTGGCTCCCCGTCAACAAGAGGATAACCTTCAAGCTCCTCACCCACGCACACAAAGCACTCCACAACACCGGACCAGCGTACCTCAACTGCCGCCTCAACTTCTACACCCCCACCCGCCAGCTCCGCCGACCACGCCCTCGCCACCGTCCCCCGCATCCGAAGAGCAACCACCGGCGGCAGATCCTTCTCCCACAACGCCGCCAAGACATGGAACACCCTCCCCCTCCACCTACGACAGACACAGGACCTACTGACCTTCAGGAGACTCCTCAAGACCTGGCTATTCGAACAGTAGCAGCTCCCCCCCCTCCCCTCAGCGCCTTGAAACCCTCACGGGTAAGTAGCGCGCTTTACAAATATAATGATTGATTGATTGATTTGGATTGGGGTGCAAGCGCAATTCAGTTAAGAATCTTTAAAAAGGTTTCAATCGTTTGCAATCCACACGGTTACCAGTGCTATGCTGCACCCAGGCTTGTGTGGGAAAAGAAACAATGACTCAACTTTTGTTCTTCTGTTCAAATTCAAAACCACCTAAATGACTGCTGAAGACATGAGAGCCTTTAAGAGGAATGTCAATAACGAAGTATAAGAAATTGGGTTCTTGGTTGAAGCGGGGGTAGAAGCCCTACTCTGGCAACAACCACAATTCTTGTCATAGTGAACCACAAAAGTCACTAAATTAACGTGTGCTTTACCCTCTGGTAGCTTGGCACAAAGCAGTCAGGCTTAACATCGAGGCAATGTTTAAAGTATTTATGCGGCACACAAACAATAATAAAGTGACAACACAACAAAAGAAAATTTCAAACCAATTTAGAAAATTAGAGTAAATTTTCATAAATAAAACGATACAAGAACGACAAACATCCAATCAGTAGGACCGGAGATACTCAAATTTCAGATTTCTACTGCAAATAGTGCCTAAAAACACAAAGCACCATTTGCAGTCATTTGGTAGTGCTAGACCGGAAGGAAGTCACAGGTTCAGGCCAACTGCGATGGAGAGCGGGTCGGATACAGGGACTAGGTTTGTTAGATGCGCTTGTGGGATGTTCCATTATTTAAGAGTGGCCGGGCTTGGCAGTTCAAGCTGGACTTTGCCCATGAGGAACAGGGTCAAAACTGATTTGCAAATGGCTGGGTCCAAACTGGGATGGTGTGGTGAGCAAAAGAACGATGCATTCAACCCAGATGCGTGTGACTGGGGGTGAATGTTTGCATTGTTCAGCATTCTGGCCATCATTTTTTCCTTTTGCTTTTGTTGCCTTAAGTGGGAAGGGTATGCCCAGACGTGGGTCCCATTCTAACTGCACCACTTGCTTCAAGCTAGCCTGGCTGATAAGAGGTGATGCCCCGAAACCAGACCCAGGATGCTTGTTTCGGTCCAGGGAGGACCTAGCTTGGCAGTTCGGGCTGGACTGTTCCCATGAGGAACAGGGCAAGACTGATTTGCATATGGCTGGGTCCAAACTGGATTGGCGTGGTGAGCAAAAGAACGATTGATTAAAAGTCAGATCCTTGTGACTGGGGGTGAATGGTTGCATTGTTCAGCATTTCGTACATCATTTGTTCCTTTTGCTTATTTAAGAGTCGGGCACGCCTGCCAAGCGCGTCCCACCAGCAGGAGCAGACAAGTCCTTCAAACACTCCTGCATTCCATATTACCTGCAGTGGCCAGGGGTACCCAAGGATCCTCCTTTTCAGGAGCCATTCAGGGGGGTGAGGGTTTAGGTTTTAAGGAGCACCATGCTTCCTGCTGGAGATGTCTTTGCAGGAAGCGATGTGCCATGATGGGTGAAATTTTCTTTTTCTTAGCCCAATCCATCATGGCCGTCTTACCATTGACTCAAATGGAGTTTTCCCAACCCAAGATGTTGAGAATGACTTACTTGATTCTTGCTTTCCTTCCACGTCATTCTTTCCAATATAAACCTTCCAAAATTGTATCCTGGTGCGTCGCAATGCACCCAGATGTTCCTGTTGCATTTGTTTCCTGGCCTTACATCTCGGCTCGCTGTGTGCTACTGTTTAGGCAGAGAATTCCAGATGTTTTTTCTGTTTCTTGTTTTTTCCTCCTGGCGGTTTCCTTAGACGGCACATTCCAGCTTCGTGTTTCCGTCACTGACTGGCAAGGTGGCTTTCGCAGGCGATCGTCCTAGCTTCACACCCAGAACTTCAAAACCGAGACATCAACCCTTGCGCCCAGCTCTTGAGAAGGTTAGTCCAGCTGAAAAGTTACCTTCTAAATCCAGGCGAAGAGTTCCATTCGTGGTGGAGAAGGCCATGAGGATGAGACTATGGGTCTCAGATGCGAGTCGCTTTAGCGTGTGAAGAGCAGGTCTGACATCGCAGACAGTTGTCGCTTTAGGGCGAATACCTGGTCAGGTGTCGTGGCCAGTTGTTGCTGTTGCGCAAAGTGCAGTTCTCGCATTGCTGGTCATTGCTGACGGTGACTGTTGGTGAAAAGAGCAGGTTAACCGGATCTTCGCTTTGGCGGTGGCTGCGAGAGGCACAGTCTTGGCACAAACTGACCCGTTTGCAGTTGTGAGGAGCCCAAAATTCAGGATTTTCACCTTTTCTTTAAAAGGAGTACACTCTACTGCCAGCCAAGGTTCCAGTACCTGGGGGGCACCTCTTGGGGATCAAGAACCTTTGAACAGAGGCCAGAAACAGGGTTCAGGAAGGTCCATTTGCCGGCCCACACAGGAGGACAGCCAACTGACCCATGGAGTCACTCTGGTTAGCCTGGAATCAATCAATCAGCTTTGATTTCTTGAAGCGCGGCTAATCACCCGGTAGGGTATCCAGGTGCTGTGTTCTTGCTGGGTCAGTCTAAAAACCAGGTCTTGAGCACCTTTGAGTCTCTTTCTGAATTCTGGGGGTGGAGGATGATGTTTGGAGGCGAAGGTATAGGTCGTTCCAGGACTTGGCGGTGATGTAGGAGAAGGAACGTCCGACACTATTGCTTCCGCGGGTGAGGGAGTGTGAGCGATGGCGAGAGAGGAAGAGTGCAGCTGTCTGGAAGGTTGGTGGAAGTTCAGGCGGTAGCGGATGTATTCTGGTCCTTGATCATGGAGGGCATTGTAGGGATGAATCAACATCTTGGATTGCCATATTTTCTGGATGGCGAGCCAGTGGAGGTTCCTGAGGTGGGGTGTGATGTGGGTCTGTTTGGGGAGGTCGACGATGAGCCTGGCAGCTGAGTTTTGTATAGTCTGGAGTTTCTTTAGGAGGTGGGTGGTGAGGCCTGCTTAGAGTGCGTTGCCATAGTCCAGCCGGTTGGTGACTAGGGCTTAAGCGATGGCATTCCTGGTGTTGAAAGGGAACCATCTGAAGATCTTTCGATGTATGCAGAGTGTAGGAAGCTTGCTCTGTATATGATATTGCCACTAGGTGGTAATACTGTGCACAGAGTCCAGGGGTTCCCCATAAGTGTACAGGGCTCAATGCAAAACCCAAAGTGCTCTATTAGTGGTAAATAAAGGACACATGACTCAAGAAGGAGAGCCAGACCAATTTTATAAAATTATACCTTGTACTTTATTTTAAGACACAGGTCTTCGTAATAAGTAAATTTTTAATGAAAAATACTTTTCACTTTCAAGTGTCGACACTTAGAAACTTCTTCACATTGTTCAATGTTATCCTATGTGGAAAACAATATTGTGGTTAACCAGGTGAGTATTGAACTTACAATTTCAGTCTTTGGAGCCAAAAGTCAGCAAGTGCCAGGGGTCAGGTAAGTACCAAAACTGCACCAGCAGCGGCACTGGAGCAGCCAGGTGCAAAGGTCAAAATCGGAGTTCGGCCTAATACTTTCCAATGGAGACAGGGGGTGTCTGGAGCCACACTGCTTGCTGGTAAGTAGATCTGTTGCAGGGGCCAAGCTTTGGGGGTTAGGTCTAGTACGGGGGGCACCAAAGCAGCACCAAACATACAACACCAGCGGAATAGGGGCGGCTGGGTGCAGGGTGCAAATTCAACATCGGGCGCCCAATGCTTTTTAATGGGGGTTTTCTTGACATTAAAGAGGCTACAGGTGTGGCAGCGGAGGTTGCAGGAGGGAGACCAGTGACAGCAGAGGTAAGTTGGGATGTAAAAGGTCTTAGGGGCACAAGTCTGTTCAGCTCACCAAGGCCCAGGGGATTCGGGTGCAGGGGGGCCTTTGGACATCAGAATCTTCTTACTGGAGCCGGTCACGGTCGGGGGGAGCCTCTGGATTCACACTGTAGGCGGCAGAGGTCAGCCAATGCTGGACATGAGGTAAGGATCGCGGGGAGGACTTCACTGCACAGGTGCGCCACTCAGTCTCGGGCCGTGGGCGTCAGCTGCAGAGTGGGCTGGGGACACGGATCCGCCTAGATCCGGAGTCTTTGGATTTGGTTTCTTCTGGACAGGTCCGCTGTCCCATGGAGACTGGAGTCTTTATTGAAGGCCACAGTCCTCCCAGGGATTTTGGAGGTCGCTGTAGCAAGACAGGTCGTAGGTTCGTCTGAGCAGGAGACAGGCCGGTAGGGCTGGGGACACGGCACTTGTTGTCTTCTGGCTTTGGCTGCAGGATGTCTTCTTTCTTCTTAGGTCGTCGCAGATGCGAGGGCCAGGTCTGGGGGAGCCCCCTAAATACTAATATTAGGAGGCGTTTTAGGAGAGTAGCAGGTAGGGCCAATGGGCACCTTACCAGGGGTGACTACACCCTCTATTATGCCACCCTTCTGTGGGAGGGAGTATAGGCCTAACCCTGATTGGAGGGGTTTCCCCCATCTTCAAGATGGCTGTGACTGAAAAGTGTGCTTCACCTCGCTTCCCCCACCTTAGGGGTGGGGTTGGCAGAGGTGGACACATCTCCTATCGTTTTGAATTTTATACTGCCGGTTTTCCCACTCAAGTTGGGGGTGTAAATCGGCTGCTAGCACCAGAGACTGGGGGTCGCATTACAAAGGCGGCAAGCCTTTGAAGCTTCCCCTCTTCGAGCACTGGCCCATCCTAGAGGAGGAGGCATGACACCTACGCCCAGGATGTGCATTGCTTCTGGTCCCAGAGACCAGGGGCTCTCTACCCAGGGGTCCAGAAACTTGTCTGGTGGTGGCTGGCTACCTACAGCCGGTCAGAGACCACACCAGGGTTGGCACCTCTGAAGTGTCCTCTGGGTACATGGTACAATAAATCCCATACTGGCATCCGTGTGTTTATTGAAAGGAGTAGTTTGGTACCAAACACTCCTGTATTCAGTGAAGCCATCATGATGCTGTGGAACTCGAGTTGTCGAGTTCCCAGCCCATGTACTCTCTATGGCTTCACCGGCACTTACAACATAAGGAAATGGTGCCCAATATTGTAGGGGCCTATCTGCTTAGGCAGATATGCCCTCACCTATTATTATTATTATTATCGATACTTATAAAGCGCACTATTACCCTACAGGTACCCTATAGTACAGTGCATCCTGCTTTAGGGCTGTGAGGCCTGCTAGAGGGGTGAATTACCTATGCTGCCAGGCAGTGCTAGGTGGCATGGCACCCTGGCAGAGTGCCATGTCGACTTTGTCGTTGTCTCGCTCACAGGAGCATGCAGGCTGCAAAGGCAGTGGCATGGTCCCAGAAAGGGGGCTCCCAAAGGACCCCTACAGCTCTCAGGCCCTAGGTACCCAGGGTACCATTTACTAGGGACTTACAGGGGACAGAAGTACCAATTAGGGGTTTGTTTTAGGGAAGGAGCATTGGCATGGGGCACCTGGTTGGCAGGGACCATGTGCACTACATTTGAAACTACAACAAATCCAGGCAAAACGTGGGGAGCTAACCGTGCAAAAGAGGCACTTTCTCACTCGGAGGGTGTGGAAGTAGGTGGAGGGGACTGCGTTGATCCGGCGTTTCATGGTGAGTTTGCTATCTAAGATGAAGCCAACGTTGCAGGCGTGGTCTGTCAGTGTGGGTTCAAGTATAGAGGGCCACTAGGTGTCATTCCACTGGAAGGTGTTGTTTCCAAAAATCAGCACCTCCGCCATGTTTGTGTTGAGCTTCAGGCAGTTAGTCTTCATCCAGTCGGCGACGCTCGTCATGCAGTTGTGGAAGTTAGTCCTAGAGGTGGAGGGGTCTTTTGAGAGCGAGAGGATGAGCTGGGTGTTGTCTGCGTAGGATATAATGTTTAGGCCATGGGTTCTGATGATGTTAAACAGGGTGGGGCTGAGGGATGAACCTTGAGGGACACCACAGATGATGCTCTTGGATTCCGAAGTGAAGGATGAAAGGCATATTTTCTGGGTTCATCTTGTAAGGAAGGATGCAATCCATTTGAGGCTGTCTCCCTGGATCCCATGTGGCTGAGTCTCTTGAGGGTGTGGTGTGATACGGTGTTGAACGCTGCTGAGAGGCCGAGGAGGATCAGAGCCACCGCTTCTCCCTGGTCGAGGAGGGTCCTGATGTCATCAGTAGCAACGATCAGGGCGATCTCAGTGCTGTGGTCGGCATGGAAGCCAGTTTGGGAGGTGTCCAGCAGGTTGTTGCTCTCCAGGTGTTTGGCGAGTTGATGGTTGATGACCTTCTCGAGGACTTTGGTGGGAAGGGGAGGAGAGAGATGGGATGGTAGTTCTTGAGTTTACTGGGGTCGGCGGAGGGTTTCTTGACGAGGGGTCTGACTTCTGCGTGTTTCCATTGGTTGGGAAAGGTGGCTGTGATGATGGATGCATTGAGAATGAAGGTGAGTTCGCCGCTGATTCCCTTGCTCCTTAGGTTGAAGTAGTGGTGGGGGCAGGGGTCCGTGGGTGCTCCAGAGTGGAAGGAGTTCATGATGGCTGTGGTGGTCTGTGTGGTGAGTTTTTGCCACGGGGTGAGCGAATGGTCGTGGGTGGCGTCTGTTGGAGTGAGTGGGCTGACAAGGTGGGTGGGTTGGAGTTTGAAGTTTCTGTAGATGGTGGCTATCTTGTTGTGGAAGTAGTCTGCTAGGGTGTTGCAGAGTTCCTGGGACGAGGAGATCGTGTTTTCTGTGGATGACGGGCGGGACAACTCTCTGACGATGTTGAAGAGTTCCTTGCTGGGGTTGGAGCTGGCTTCGATGCGGTCCACAAGGACGCATCTTTTCGTGTTCTTCCTGTGTTGACAGTATTTGTTGATGGCTGACTTGAAGGTGGCTTGGTCTATTGGATACTTGCTGGTGCACCAGAGTCTTTTTAAGAGTTTGCAGTTCCGTTTCATGGTCCTGAGTACTGGTGTGTACCAGCTGGCTTGTTTGGTGGATCTCCTGGTCTTGGTGGGTTTGATAGGGCCGACTCTGTTGACGCAGTTGGTGATCCAGGTGGAGAGTTTCTTGATTGCCTGTTCCAGGTTGTTTGTGGGGTCGGGCTGGGTGGTGTTGATGGTGCCCGTCCAACGGATCTCTGTACCTTTGTTCCAGTTGCCGTGGGAGGAGCTGGGAGCATTGATGGTGGTGCCTGTGGATCCTGTGATGGTGAAATGGACGATGGAGTGGTCGGTCCAGGTAAGTCATAGCGAAGGTGAAATCGATGATGGCGTGGTCGGTCCAGGTGAGTTCAGTGACATGACTGTACTTGACTCTGTTGCTGGCAGTAAAGATCGGGTCAAGCGAGTGTTCCACGCTGTGTGTGGGGTTGGTGACCAGTTGGGTGAGGCTGATGTTGCTCATGCTTTCCAGGAGGTTGGCGGTGTCTGTGTCTTCCACAGGTCCAGGAGTTTTCTGATAAGTGGCTCTGGAGGTCCAATATTTATATCTGGTGCCAGCCTCTGTGCGGGGCGACTCCCTGGCCCAACCCCACATCTAGTTCTGAAAAGTTCTTTCCCTTCCCCTGTCAAGGGTCCAAACTGTCTGGGGGTGACAAAAGGCAGGGCAGGTCTGGTGTCTGGTTCTTTTGTGTGTGCAGGAGGCAAAGCTCTTTGACGTTTAAGTGGAGCTGGGTACAGCCCCTCCCCAGCCATCCTGCCTGGATGGCCCATTTTGTCCACACCTAACCCCCATTTGTGATACTGTCAGTGCGCGCAATGTAAATTGTTTTATTTATTTAATTATTTACTGAACTCCGTTCGGCCGTATGCCGGAGTTTACTACCCCCCAATCTGTCCCTCCCCCGCCCCACTCCCTCGAGGAGCCGCTACTGCATATTCCAGTAGTCTTTTCATTCCCGTGGCACTTCCTTTGCTCTTTTTTCGCTTGTATGTTGTTCCTCCTTTGTTCACCTTTCATATGTCGTTTAAAAAAAAAAACAGTTCACTGAGAAAAAAAAAACAGCCCACATTTTCAGGGTTTCCTAGAATATATGTATGATCCATTTAAAAATACATATGTTTCTTTGACATAAACGCCAAGAGAGCTAAGATACTAGACACAGAAATTAGAGTTCACGTAAGGGGCCAGTACTTGGCTTACTCACAATCGTCCAGATCCAGCAGGGAGATCTCCTTCTTTGAGGTTTTCACTGGTTTGGAGGTGGGTTTGGAGGTGGGCTTGGTGGTGGAAGGCTGGACACAAACAAAAAGAAACAGAGTTAATAGGCAGCTCAACTACATCAGGATGACCATGTTTTATAACATACTTTTTAATTTATGTGGTATCTGAAATAACATGTATCTTGCTTCAAGAAGCAGGGAAGTGCTTACAGAGAACATTCAAAGTGGCTTCTTAAAAAAAAATAATAATAAAAGGTATGATAGATACTAGAAACTAGAATATAATTGGGATAGTAATGTGCAAGACCCATGCTTATTACATTACACACTGCATGCCACTTTGTAAATTAAATTATACATGTTTACAATTTCAGGAACAAGGTGATAAATGTGCCCAGGAACATGCAATTCCTTCTTGGCCAGACCTGGGTTGAGAATCTAGGTCTTCAGGTTGAAAGGGTACCATTTAGCCTCTAGACTACTTCTAATCCCATAAATGGCATTGTGTACCAGCCCAGGTGTGGAATGTTGAGATGATTACAAGAACACAAGGCACAGAGGAAAATATCACAGCTGTGAACAAGCTACCTAGGTGATGTAAGTGTTTGGATGATGGAGGATATTCACAAGAAGAATTCACCCAATCATTCAACCAATTAAAAAAACATGAACGTTTCTACTTATTTATGTAAACACAGATGTTTAAAATAAAATTCTAACATTTCTGAATACTGAATTTATGGAAGGGTATTTTGACACTGTACTTTATTCTAATGAAATTAGCAACACTTTCTATAAAGTTTCTTGGATTCTTTGTTTTTAGCTATCTGTTGACTAAGCAATGTCAGTTGTACAAATCTACTCACCCAAAACATTCCTTACACAAAGTAGCCTCTGATAAAATTTGTCTCCTCTGCGAGTCATCACACTTTCCCCTCACAAAGCTTACCTTCTTTATCAATCTAAAATGCTTTGATCTTTTTCTTGATTAGAATTTGCACACTAGGCAGCAGTAATATTCTTTCTGGAGGATACAATATCTAACCCTAGATTCTTCACTTTCAGAATAATCCCTGAAGCCAAACTGCATATAGATTTTCAACAACAATTGCTCAAGCATGCCAGAAGGTGGTGGTGCTAAGACTTCGAGATGGCCTTGCGCCACCCCGCAAGTGATGGCACAAAGGCATATATGGGCCCCACCCCTGTGTGCTGACGTCATTTTGACCCCATCTGGAGACTTGGCTTTATAGGCAGTAGTGCTTGATAAATGTATGCACGGATGCCCATGTAGCAGCCTGGCAGATATCTAGGACAAGAACACCCCTCGCCAACACGTTTAAGGCAGTTTTGGCCCAAGTAGAATGCACTCGTAGGCCCTCAGGGGGATCCTTCTTGGCCAGGGCATACCATTTCTTGATAAACAGGACAATCCCCCTGGACTGGGTCTGTTTCTGCACAGCCATCACCTTCTTAGCACCAGCAAAGTCCAAGAAGAGCTGGTCATCTACAGAGTATTTACTTGTGCACACTATGACAAAAACTAAGGCACTTATCGGAGCATGCTAGTGAAGCCTCTCCTCTTTCAAGGGATGTGACAGGAAGAAATGGCAGGAAGTGTGAGGAGGAGCTGGAAGATTACTGCCCTTGGTCGTGCCCATGACCCTGGTGACCACTATGTCCTGTGGAGCAGTGAAAAGTGTCGACCGGCTGCTGAATTGGTTGTGAGGGCTGCCGTTGGAGATAGGCTAGACCTCGCCTCTGAATTTTCCGTATTGCTGATGAAACCGGTGAGCCGGTGAAAGCAAGCATAGGAAATGGGCCATAATGTGTCTCTCTTTAAAACTTTGCAGTTCTGAGTCAGCCTTTTCTCTAGAGTCTGGATTCTCGCCTGATCCTCGAAAGGCATGTCCATTAAGGATGCCTGCACGTCACTAAAAAAATCAATAGATTGCATCCAGGTATGGTGCCTAATCATGGCAATGGAGCCTAGGGCATGGCCCACATCATCTGTTGTGTACAGGCACACTTCAACACATATTTAAAAGGATACTGTCTGCACTGAATGTTCAAGCAAAGGCTATTCTGAATTCATCAGAGACAGCCAGCAAGATACTGCTGGCCATGTACCAAGGAGCATGTATATAAGGGCCCAGTAAACAGACCGCCTTTAGGGACTGAAGGGCCAAACTGGTGGAGCAAAATATTATTTTGCCAAATGTGTCGATATGCTTCAATTTCTTAGCTGGTGCACAGAAAGGAATGAGCTTAGGCTGACCTTGCTTGTGGATACCTGGACCACTAAGCTTTCTGCAGTAACTAGTTGTAAATCAAGTTCTTCAATTGCCCTGCAGACAACCACTGCAAATAAAGCACTTCCCTCTGTGGGTGGACTAGAAGGAGATTCTGATTTAGCCTCAGGAGAAGTGTCAAACCCACTAGCGTTCTATAGGTCCATGTTCAATCCTGCATCAGTATAGTGAGGGAGAACCACATTGTCTTTCTTATCCTCATCATTATTGCGTGGTATGTTCTGAAGCCCCTGCACTGACTCAGAATCTGAGCCAAACAAGAAGGCGAAGGAGAGGCTGTGGGTCATCCAATGTTGGAGGCTGCACTTTGGTGCGTTCATAGAGTAACAAAGGGTTAACTCCTGCCGATGTCAGCTCTGGGTCAGAGATCAGCGTCAAAACCGGATCTGGGATGGGCGCTGTCGGGGTTGGCGCTCCTGCAGTCGAAAAAAGGTGTGGGTGTTAGTAAAGGACCTGCTGGCAAAAGTGCGACTGATGGCCCTTGCGGCTCCAAAGGGCCTATAGGTGATCCTGTGGGAGTCAGTATCAACGTGAAGTGAAGATCTGCAACATGTCTTTTTAAAGGTCTCTACCAGCTGTGGGAATAAAAATGGCACAGGGTACATGGGGAGCTTTCAATCAGCCTTGGAATGCCAACTGTGCCGTTTGTTTGTTCTGGAGTGGTGACACAGGGACGAATGATGTTTCACCTTCTTGTGCTTAAGGCATGCCTTGAATAGAGATTGGGACTTGGTGTGTGAACTGCCCCTCGATTTGGAAAAGGATTGGTGTCATGAGCATGACCTCTTACTATGTTCTGTAAGATAGAGTTTTGCTTCCTGCTCCCTGATCACCTTCAGGTGCACCAGGAAGCATATGTCACATTACTCGTGACTGGAACCTACGTACCACAAACAATCATTGTGCAGATCCGTGACTGACATCTGCTTAAAACCTATCTTGGCCAGCACACTGGCTATTGTTCAGGTTTGGTATTAGTAGAAAGTTGGGAGTGGAGCCTCAGACCCACGACAAAGGGCACGGAAAGAAATGAACTGGCATCGGCACCTAGGAGTGGCAGCTACATGCAGCTGTGTGCCGTCACTTCCAGGGCGGCACAAGGCTACTGTGCAGTCCAACGGCGCTATCTACCAGCGTGCGGGAGCAATTGTTGAAAACTCAGATACAGTCTAGTGCCTAGGATTATTGTAAAGATGAGAACTCTGCAGTCAGAAGTATCCATCAGAAACCAAAAGGGATAAAATGTCGTTATACATGGCTTCCATAGGAAGCCTCTCACCAGATTCTAGGTCTGGTAACTCACTGCAATGACATAGCAACAGCTGATAAAAAAACCTGTTACCCTCTGCTGCTGTATCATAAAGGCTTTTCAGGCCAGGCTGACAGGGAACTCTGAGAGCCTGTCAGGGCAGCGCTGCTTGTCTGCTTTGACTGAAAGCAAAAAGCATAGCTGCAAGAAGGTAAAGAAAGGTGGGGATGGTGGTGAGGGTAGGATAAGGATGGCAGGTACGTTTTGTTTTCACATTCGGGTCAGGGAGGAGATACCATGTTATGTATGGCTCCCCACTACTACTCTGCCCTGTTATATTCCATATAGGTACCCTATATAGGCGCAGGTAACATTGCAACCATTCACCTATATTCTTCCGTACATTACATACATAACGGTTCTTAGGGACTGACCTTTTACCTAGATATGACACTGCATTCAGAACGCAGGTTTTTCCCTAGTTCGAATCTCATACATTATGCATGAGGCTTCTTGGAAGCACAGCAGGACTAACAGCAGGACTAACATCTCCAGTATAATATCTCTGTATAAAGTTCAGGCCCGACGCCATCCTTTAGGTTGACACAGTAACACAACAAGGTAGACCCCTGGGGAGACCTATGGGTATATATACATCACATCTTGCTTAGAAGGACAGAGGAGACCGAGACTTCCCGGCTGACACACTGAACAGAGACGCTGAGGTTCCTGCATGCAGACGCTCCAGCTCGCAGTGGTCTAACATCCCTCGCGGGGTGTCCAACTCGAGACCAGGACGGGGTCCCATATTCTCTCATTCTCAGGTAATGGGGTTGACTAGATCCTAGAGGGATTCTTGGCATAACACCTACACAGATGTTAGGTACATTTAGGTACATCTAGTTAGTGTGGCATCGTAGGAGTACGCACTTTTTATCATGTGTTTTATGTACTTCTATATATTCTTGATTACTACAAGATGGTAGAACTTTACCATCCCTTTACTTTTGTAGTATTTCTAATCATATATCTCTGCTACTGTCTAATGGTTGTTGCAGCTCATCTATTCTACACTAGAATAACAACTGTTCAATAAACTCTTATTGAAAACGCCCAGCCTATTTATTCTGTGTATCTCTCTGAGAAAAACTAAGTAAGCACGAGTGACTGAGAGAAAAGTAGTACATTGTTTCCACGATCCTGAGGGATCAGGGTTGTCATGTTCTGAGGTTGCCAGAATCTATTCTCTCCTTGGTAAGAGGAGATTATAGTGGCTCTGTGAGCTAGCTGATACAGACAGGCTAACATACCCTGTGGGGGTGCACGGAATCAGTCTGCCACCAGTCCTACAGTTTATGTTATCCGAACGTGCAGATCCTGTATAGGTCATATAGGAACTACACGACATGGCGCCACCAACATTGGTTGGGTACTTATTTAACAGTAGAATCTGAGTAGTTCAGTTGTGCTATTCTCAGAGACCCCTACTCACAAACCACCAGAGACGTCTGGAGTGGGTGGGCACAAACTCCGCCACAGCTGAGTAGGCTAAAACATCCTATTTATTGTCTGTTGGTTAATCAAGCTTGAAGGACACAGTGTTCCTAAAATTGTGCAAAAACACCTTATCTTAGTTCCCTTGGAAAGCTCTTCTTTACTAAAAAAATGACTGAGGAAAGAGATAACGTAATACAAGATCTACACCTCTCAGCCGGAGAAGAAGATGCAGATGCAATACACATTGCAGAACATTTTAGAAATACAGTCACCCTGAATCTGCTGGAGCATGGTTTAATACCTAGGGGTGGCAAAGTAGTATTCGTGATTGAGGCGCACTAATCATACAGAACAGAGGTATTTTATTCGTGGGTTACATTCCCAGCAGCAAATGCAAGAACAAAAACATTTCACTCCTACACGGAAGGTGATGCACCAGCGGAATATTGTCCATTTGAGGACATTGAGGTTCCGCTCACGTACCACGAACACTTATACTGGTTTAAAGGCGCCCTACCCCACATAAGAAGAAGAGTGAGACTTGGCCCGCTCGGAAGAGAAGGGGCAACATGGCCAATATTAGCGGCATACACACCGCATCCTGACAATGAAACAATGCCACCAGGAGACTTACTCACACAACACAAAGAATTGATAAAAATTTATAGAAACTTGACGCAATTCGTCATGAGGACACTTACAGTCCAATCAGCAATGGTTGCAATAAATGGAACTCAAACTCAGAGTACATCAACTAAAATCACACCACAAACATTACACTCAGTGATGGGTAAAATGCCCACAAAACGTGAACAAATGCCATTCTGGGTAGCTCAGAAAATAACACAGCTAGAGGCAGTATTCCCGAATACTACCCCGTATGAGAAACACAGAATGCTAACAATCTGCTTGCCCATGGGGATAACACCACAAATAGAGGATTGTACCACTTGGGGTACAGTCTTTGCTGCCATTTATACCAGAAGTCATGGTATCCCGTCATTAGCAGTAGAACCAGACGTATTGAGACAAATACAAAACGAGTACGGAGCAGAACCTGCTCTGAACTTAGGGATGAAGTTACTAGGCAACTATGCCCAGGTATCAGCCATAATATTAGCTAATATTAAAGGGGAAGCAGCTTCAGTGGCTATACGCCAATGCCTAAGGGAGTTCAGTCCTTTAGAACAGGAACACGAACTACCAAACATAATTGAAACTGCATATGCAGAATTAGGCAGAGACAGTTTGGGTGGGAAAGCTTTAAAACCACAACCGATGGGCAGTCCTGAAAAGGACACTTCCAAGCAGACACCAGCTTCAACAAAAAAGAAGTGGGACAATAAGAAACAACAAAACTTTAAAGGAAACAGATCTCAATCCAGAGGTAGATCTCCTCCACAGGAGCCCTCCGAAAAGAGGTAAAACCTTAGAAATAGGGATAATATTAGGAAACCTGACAGGTATCAGGATACTGATACACGTTCCTCTTGTTCCTTTCAGGGTTCATCGAAAAACTCAGAGAGGGAAGGACGGTCAGACAGACAAGAAGAGCGTACAAAGTCCAGAGACAAGCAGCACGCTCAGGATTACACTTCTAAAAAAGAAGAGAAACCAAAGCAAAAGCCACAGTTCAAAAAGAAGGTTGCAGGTCTAAAGATCAGACATGCCCAGAATTCTGAGGACTCGACTACTGAACAGGGAATGGGCTCTGACAATGCTAGACAGTGCGGCAGAGGTAACAATAGCTCGCCAGAACCTGATGGAATTTCTGGTGACAGCGGACTTGAATGATTATATCACAGTGGAAACACCTGATACTAGGGTAAGTGTCCCACATAAGTTATATGAAATAACACTCCAGATGGAGGGGGACAAATGTAGGACAGTTAGAGGTCTCTTTTGGGAGAACCTGTCGTTTGGCTATGACATTTTGTTAGCTGAACAAGATTGGCCGCCAGCATTCTTCATGGATTGCCCTAAAGGGGAAACGGTAATTTTACCGGTATTCTCAGACCTTATTCCCAGGCACCTAAAACACACATATGTGCAGGAATGGGAAGTAGCTCAAGCCCCTGCATTATACAAAAACCATGTTGGATAGGATGAGGATTCAACCCACCACATAATTCCTTTAAAAATACTCCAACTGCACAGAGGCAGTATCCAATAAAGCAAGAAGCTAAAAAACAGGTCAGGGAGATCTTAGATCAACTTGAATACCAAGGGGTTATTGAAAATTGCACCTCGTGGATGAATAATCCTTTGTTTCCGGTCATGAAACCTGACAATTCATATTGTTTAGTTTTAGATTATAGACATCTAAACACTTGCACTAAGACATTTGCAGTCCAAAATGCACACAGTGCCGCATTAATGAATAACATTGTGCGGAAAAAATATAAAACAACACTTGATATCTCAAATTGATTTTTCTGCCAAAATATAGCGCCTGAAAGCAGGTATCTAACAGCATTCTCAGTGCTAGGGTCCCAGCGTCAATTTTGTCGACTCCCTCAGGGGTATAAGAACAGCCTGGGGTTGTTTTCGGCTAGAGTAACTGAGTTACTTCAAAATTTGGATGAAGAGGCATTGTCCGATGTGGATGATATTTATCTAACGGACGATGACCTAGAGGAGCACTTGAACAGAGTGAATACCATAATTTTGGGATTTGCATCTGAGGGCTACAAATTCAACTTTAAAAAAATCAAAAATTGCCCACCTCAGTGTCCTGTTTTTAGGATATGCGCTTTCAGGTGAAGGGAAAAGCCTGGCAGCCAATTTTTTAGAAAAATGCGCGCTGCTCCAACCTTCAAAATCTTTAAAAAATGTACAATCAATCCTGGGATTCCTACATTTTGGTAGAACATACATTTTAGATTACTCAGAAAGAGTAAAACCTTTCTACGATTTAATAAAACCTGACTTTTCAGTTAGACAATGGACACAGGAACACACAGATACACTTCGTTCCTTACAAGCTGACATGATAGCTTCCAAACACTTACAGACACGCGTAAACGTACGCAACCTGGTGATCCGTATAGTTGCGGGTCAATCTGGGTACACCTATCTGACATATAATGAAGGTGAAACGGTACCAATTGCATTCAAGTCACATTTGTACACAAATGCTGAGATGCGCTTCGCATCTACAGAAAAGATTCTAACAGCAGTACAGACTGCTGTAGTAAGAGAAAGAGCACTGGCACAGGGGAAACGAATAATAGCAGTGACTCCGGTTCCAGCCTTAGAGGCTGTGACAAAGGCAAGCGTGCCTAACGCTAAAGCCTTACATCCGAGATGGATACAATGGGCTAATTCTCTCACTGCAACAGATGTAAAATATAGGTACGACCCAAATGTAAAGACACAAGCATTTCTGCAATACGAACAAGAATATCCTCTACCAAACGAAATAATGCCTCTAGATCAGTATGAATATATAATTTACACTGACGGATCTGCTCAACCGGCCATAGGAAGTAAGCAACAATATAGCACAGCATGCGCAATCGTTAAATGTCGCATGCGGGATTGAAAGTTCCACCCAAGTTGCACAAAAACGCAATCTCTAGGAGACTGCACGGCACAGCTGGCAGAGTTAAAAGCCTTGATACTGGCTTTGGTAAATACGGATCGAGAATTCCCCACACTAATTGCGTGCTATTCATTTTACTGTGTACAGTCATATAATGAATATTTGCAGCACTGGGTTCAAAACGGGTTCAAAGATGCAAAAGGTGGCACAATTAAGCATAAAATGCTATGGGAACAGATAGTGGAGTTGAAAACTGAACTACCGAGAGCTCACGTGATACATACACTGAGTTATCAGCGTGATGGCGTTCACATTGAAGGGAATTCATTGGCTGATGAAGCCGCAAAGGGGGCTGTACGCACGGCTTCCGTAGCTGCAATCACTCGTTCTAAAACGAGAATAGACGGTGAGATTATGGTGGCTGTCATTGATTCACGCAAAAACAGCAAAGCAGTACCAAAAAGGTTTCCACTCAAGTACTCCTACAAGTTAGATGCCAATAACAATCCATTCGCTCAGATTCCTGGAGTGGGGGATAGAGTAATTCCAAACATGGATCGTAGGTTAGGTTTAATTCTATCAGCACACGAAGGGATAGGCTCTGCACATGCAGGATTTACGGCGACTGTTTCTTTATTGAAACAACGCTATTGGTGGCCCGGGTTAACAAAGCAGACTAAAGACTATGTCTTGAAATGCGACATCTGCCAGCAGATGAAAGGTTCCACCGTAACACGTCCATCACAGACACCATTATTAATATCTGTCAAACCATTAGCGTGTGTTTACTTGGACCACTGCGGCCCCTTACAAAGAGATGGGGCTTACAGGTATATCATGGTTGCAGTGGATTCCTGCTCAAGATTCCTATGGGTGTGGCCCCAACGCTCGGCTGACGCTCAAACTGTTATAAAAGATTTGCGAGTCTTTATAGGGACATACGCAATTGGCACATTACATTCTGACCAGGGCCCTGCGTTTAGCTCTCGGGCTTACAAGGAGGCCATGCGAGGATTGGGTGTAGCATTGCGGTACTCCTCTCCATACCATCCCGAGGGAAATTCAGTCGTGGAGAGGAAAAACCGAGAATTAAAGCAGTCTTTAACAGCTAGAGTATTAGGCACGGGTGAGAGTTCGGTAAAACATCTGTATGGAGTGCAGCGAGCATTGAATAACATGCCAAGAAGTTCTCTAGGAGGGGTCACTCCATTTGAGGTCCTATTTGGGACAAGAATGTGGGTACCTGATCTTGATTGTGAAGGTGCAGTGGCGGATGAAAAGCCTTTTGACATCCATGATCATTTGGCTGTTTTACAGGGTCTAAATGAATCCAGGACACAACAAAGTAATGTCCAAATGAAGCAGACCGGCACTGGGGAAGTCAAATCAGTCACGGTAAGACCTGTCTGGATCCCAAAAGTCGGGGATCTGGTCAGAGAGAAAATAGCGGGCAAGAAAGAATTTGGGCCATCATACAGAAAGCCTGTACAGGTCCTAGCAGTTGAAGGAACAAGAACTTACTTCTACCGCCTCTTGCCGGAAAAAAGGAGAAAAGATTTGTCTCAATCGACCGAATCAAACCACACTATGTGGCCGATACTGAGTAGTAGGCCATGTGGACTCCAAAGTAGCAGACGCCCTCCTCGCGCTACAATTCAAGAAGTTCAAACGGAAAGACTCATCACGTTCGAAGAGTCTCCTGCACAGAATGATGGTCTATGCAACAATGCTATGGAACTCGTTCCCCTTAAACCTGAAGTTCAAATTCAGAATCAAAATGAAAGACAAATTTCAATTCGACCAAATACAGATGTCTACAACAACATGCCTCAACAAGAGCAAACTACGATTTCCACAAATCCTGATGCAATACCAACAATTGATCGAACTGCTTCTGGCTACTTCATAAACTTTGATACGTTTTCTTTGGGTCCAAGTGAACCTAAAACGATGCCAGCCCAACAATCACCCAAGCAGCAAGTTAAAGACTTTCTGAACTTTCTTAAAAAGACTTACCTGGTGTCACCTTGGGTAGATCTATGGATAATCACCGGGAAACTTTTCTTTCTTTTCAGGTTAGGCTTAGTAATAGTTTTTAGCATGGTTGTTAATGGAAAATACCTTCGAGAAAGCTCTGCAGCCCAAAAGGTGAATTTAATTTTAAAACCACATCAATCATCTCATCGAGAACAAAGAGACTTGTCATCAGTGAACATTACAGCAGTTCCTATACCTGAAGGTATAGTTTGGGACAAGGTTGATTTCGATATATTTGGTCCGACCGAACTTTTAAGAATTCCACATTTATTTAAAATATCGTTGAGTGATATCATTACCTCAAGTACATTTTCCGATGATTGGGATTTTGAAACTGTAAATAACATGTTGTCTGATTTAGAAAAATCTGCTGCATTTTCTAATAGTGAAACATTGGAAAGCACATCGGATTTCGAAACAATGTATTGTAATCAACATTATGGTCATCATTTTCTGCATAAATCTGCTAATCCTAGAAATGTGTTCACATACCAGCAATGGGAACATTGTCCAACACCGCTGAAAGGCAGTTTCAAAAACATTTACACAAAAGTTTCCATATTTTTCAGGGTTTAATATGTCTGACCCAGCCTCATATTATTATAAGGATGCACCAACATCAGCACAGAAAAATATGTTGACAAACACCAAACAGATTTACTCTGCTTCCTTTATTGCCCAGTTGTCTGAATAAGGTTTCGGCTTATGGAAAGACACCATAGACTTAAAATCAGTCTGGGGTACTAGAGAATGGCAAGCTCAGGGTACGGAAGCTTTGTTTAGAGCATGCCTTATCCCTCGACAGATCATGTTTTTGAACGAGACAGTGCAACAGATGTCTTGCCTTGGACTAGCCAAGAACAAAGACTTGAACACACCTCGGCTGCCATCTCCATCACACACCGAGGGTAACATAACATCACAGAAAGAGATTACGTTGAATGACATTATACAATACAACAGATCAGACCCCGATTGGAAGAAATGGTTGATTTGGCCCACAGACCCCAATAGTTGTCAGGCGAGAGTCATGGGTAAAACCGAAGGGTTCACTATCCATAGGCCAAATCCGCGTTATGTACAGAGAGAACATCCAGGGGTAGTGACATCCTACAGTGTTGGGAAGTTGTGCCTTGATTGGCTAAAAACCTCAACACTCGCACAGGTGAAACAACACTTATCCTTACTATCACAGGATCTGGATCTCAGGGATTTTTTACTAGGTCCCAGGAAGCCACGACATAAACGTTTCATTTATGCTGTCTACAATGAAATATGGAAAATATCCCAACAAGAGGCCGCAGAGAGATTATGTGATATAGACCGTATAAATCTAGAAAAATCTCTAGCAGTGGTAGACAATGGGTTAACTACATTGACCTCCAGGATATATTCCTTAGGCAACATTGTATCTTCTGCGATAGACATACTAGAACAAGATTTGGCCATATTACAACACAGGCAATCTCAATTACGTTCTATGATGTTGTTAAGCTGGATGCTGCAATCTTTGCGTGCAGGCTATGTGCCTTGGCGTTATATTAACAGCACGTCTCTGTTCTCTGAATACAACCTAACAGATAAACAGATAGAAATGGCACAAAGGGGAGCAAAATAGACAATGCTGCGTATCGAAAAACTGGATAGGTTAGCATTTACAGTGTCAGAATTACCGTCCACAGAATGGCTAATCCATGGCCACATAACTCTACCGGTCACTACTTTTCAGTTTCAATATTGCCTTGAACAAAAGCAGGCAGGCAGATATGAAGAAATGGGTAAGGAATACATTAAGGAATCATGGGTATTACCATACAGATTTCGATGCCGGAGTGGGGATCGTGAAGTGTTTCTAAGCGGTACAAACTGTGAGAACACTTTAAGTGGATCACTCATATGCCAGGATATTATGCTGCACGGGGCTTGTAATGGTTCTGTAGCGAACTTGTCCTGCCATTTGAAGGGTGCCCCAGCTGCAGTGATTACTCCAGCATTCAGGCTACTTTCAAATGGGAGTTACTTGATGCTGAACAGTCAAGGCTGCTGCGGAATGCTCCCGGGCATCGCATATCTGGTAACCGTGAGCTCCAGGGTAACTTGTTGTATGCAAGTATTGTTTCCACCGACACATACAGTCAGGGAGGCGCCGTTATGGCCTTCACTGAATGTTTCTTTAATACGGTTTGATACTCTAAGCAGAATGAAAGCCATGCTTTTACAGAAGTCTGTGCCCTTAACCTCCGCTCGAGAGACTTTTGATCTCCAGATCACAAGGTCTTTGGCAGAGATACAGGCGCTTATCCATACAAACTGCCCTTTCAATTTCGCAGAAATGGTAAATTGTATCTTTAACATGTCTGATACGACAGGCATAGTCCACCTATTTAAGAACATAGGTTCTGGACTTCTGGGCACCTTTCAGATGGTACTTGGAGTTATACCAAACTTCATACACTCCGTAATCGGAAGCATCTTTGGAGGACTTCCGCTAATCCTGTTTCTAGTAGCAGGTATCCTGGTTGTTTTCCATCTGCTAAGCAATGGACATCCCAGTCACCAAGGAGATGGAAAAAGCACTCCTGGAGCGTAAATACCGTGACCGCATGGTATAACATCTAGGCACGTCTCGCCTAAGAGAACTAAGTGCATCTTGGTTCTTGTCATTTCGACCAGTCTGGATGGACTGCATCTTACCTGTCGTCCGATGCCTGTTTTGCGGAGAAGAATGCGTGTTAGACCTTTGACACTCATCATGTGCGCAACCGGACGTGAATGCTTTACTGGACCCGATAACGGCCCATGTTCTGCAGTGTCCTCAGCGTATTCCGATGTTGATGGCGGCATTCCTTGAGCCCCACAGGTAGTAATAGCACCTGCTGGTATGGACACCGGCTCCTCTTCCGACACTCGGGCTTTGGACGGCGCACAGGCTGCCCCAGCACCGGCTGCTGACCGGGTGGAACATCATCTGTGCTCAATCGACGTACTCTGCGAGGTGCTACAGGGGCCGTCTACTGCGAAAGCAAGTAACAAACATGTTGCGTCTACCAGCCAGGACACAAACATTTGACTCATTTGGCTCGTCGTGTGCTGGAAGAAATTCGCCCTTTTTTTAAAAAAACAAGCTCAAATTTGGAACTCAAACCAAAATTGACATTTTTTTCATTTATTGGGCATACATGGCTTTCTAATGCTTATAGTGGTTCGGACTATGACTACGAACACTTTAGAGCTATGGCTTGCAAACACTTTTTTTTAACATTTTTAAGCTTTTTAGAAGTTTTTTAGAAGTTTTAATCATTTTTAGCAAAACAAATGTTTTTATAAACTTTGTGCGTACCAATATCTAGTTAGGCTAGTAGTACGGTAATAAGTTACATATGTCGTCCAGTCGGAAGAGGAGTGGGTGTTATATTCCATATAGGTACCCTATATAGGCGCAGGTAACATTGCAACCTTTCAACTATATTCTTCCCTACATTACATACATAATGGTTCTTAGGGACTGACCTTTTACCTAGATACGACACTGCATTCAGAACGCGGGTTTTTCCCTAGTTCGAATCTCATACATTATGCATGAGGCTTCTTGGAAGCACAGCAGGATTAACAGCAGGACTAACATCTCCTGTATAATATCTCTGTATAAAGTTAAGGCCCGAAGTCATCCTTTAGGCCGACACTGTAACACAGCAAGGTAGGACCCTTGGGGAGACCTATGGGTATATATACATCACATCTTGCTTACAAGGACAGAGGAGACCGAGACTTCTCGGCTGACACACTGACCAGGGACGCTGAGGTTCCTGCATGCAGACACTCCAGCTCGCAGTGGTCTAACATCCCTCGCGGGGTGTCCAACTCGAGACCAGGACGGGGTCCCATATTCTCTCATTCTCAGGTAATGGGGTTGACTAGATCCTAGAGGGATTCTTGGCATAACACCTACACAGATGCTAGGTACATTTAGGTACATCTAGTTAGGGAGGCATCGTAGGAGTACGCACTTTTTATCGTATGTTTTATGTACTTGTATATATTCATGATTACTGCAAGATGGTACAACTTTACCATCCCTTTACTTTCGTAGTATTTCTAATCATATATCTCTGGTAATGTCTAATGGTTGTCGCAGCTCATCTATTCTACACTAGAATAACAACTGTTCAATAAACTCTTATTGAAAATGCCCAGCCTGTTTATTCTGTGTACCTCTCTGAGACAAACTAAGTAAGCACGAGTGACTGAGCAAAAAGTAGTACATTGTTTCCACGATCCTGAGGGATCAGGGTCGTCATGTTCTGAGGTTGCCAGAATCTATTCTCTCCTTGGTAAGAGGAGATTATAGTGGCACTTTGAGCTAGCTGATACAGACAGGCTAACAAACCCGGTGGGGGTGCACGGAATCAGTCTGCCACCAGTCCCACAGTTTATGTTATCCAAACGCGCAGATCCTGTATAGGTCACATAGGAACTACACGACAGCCCCTGAGTGGCTGTTGAAATCAGGGGCAGAAGATTTGGTGGAGGGGCATACATAACATAAAATGATAGATTGGGGTTCTGAGGTAAATCAGACACTCAAGCTTCACTCTTGTCGCCTCAATGATGTCAATCAGAACCCGTTGGTGAACAACATCCCTGTAATTCACTGGTACCCATCTATAAATCTATATTTTCCATCTCTAGCAATCTGCGACTTATAGGAGCTATTTATATGATTTCATACTTACAGGCGGAACTGTCACTTCCACCTATAAATCAACTCATTGAGAATCCTCATTTAGATCAAAGGAAATAGCCAGGAGCAGGATTACAGATAGCACTGGAATAACGCATGTTAAAACCGTTATTGCATGTTTTTACATGTTTCCAAGTAGTTTTTGCTGGTTTTAAAATGTGAGGCAATTGGGCTACCATATGTTCGCATTGTAACACAAGTTTAAATGACTTCCCTTTTTGAGTGCTGAAAAAGAAGTTGGCCTTTTTTCTTTTATGACATTCAGCTAGTATCAAGCACCTTTTAAGCTGCAAAAGAATGGGATGCATTTCCATATCTGTTTTAAACCCTGTGTGACTGCTAAACGATGACCAAGGACACCATAATTGCATTTTTAATCAATCATAAATAAAATTAAAAAAATTTAAAAAGTAGCATCAGAGAGTAAAGTGTTTTTGAAGATGACTTTCTTCCCTTCTTAAATTACCATAACTCGGTTTGATGTTGTGTTTGTATTAGTGATGAAATGTTTATTTTGTATTATTTGTGTTATCGGTCGATAGTCAAAATAAAAGTAGTTAAATGAATAAAATGACACAGGGCAGTGTGGTGAATCTGGAATAGGTTGAATAATCTCAATTTTCAGCATTCTCAATCTGCTTGCTTATCTGAATATACAATTCTCATAACTTTCTAGAGTACGTAAAATTACATTGTGCCCTGTTGCTAATTTCCCTTAATTTCTCAGTTACTCATTCAATCCAACGATCACACTGCTGTTTGTTGGACTTGTTCCCACTTCCAGCATGATCCCTGAAGAAAACAGAACATGTTACCGTCTTTTTTGTCCTTATTTCTGGCTCAGACGCAGACTCATCCTCTTCATCTGATTCAGACTCGGACTCCGAGGATGCACTCTCAGAGCTGCTGCCATCCTCCGACGAGGACTTCGGAAGTGATTTACGGTTGGACTTCTTCATCTTCACCTTCTTGGGGACTTCCTCTTCCTCCTCACTCTGATCGCTGCTGAAAAAAATGTCATTTTAGTGAGACTCTGTACACATAAGCACACATTCACTTTTGTTCTGAGCATTAGTTTTATTGATGTACTTTCCTATATGTTCTACTTGCCCTAACTAATGCAGTGGCAAACAAATTGAAGGTAAACAAGATCTGCTGTCAATTCTACACTAGACCCCTGCCAATTCACAAAACACTGCATAAAAGCAAATGTATTTTTGGTCTCAAAGAATAAACCTCTCCGTAGTAGTCCTTGGCACATGGAATGCAGATGTGTTCCTTGTGAAAGTGCAGAATGCTGTCACCCACAATGAAGTTGCTCAATGGATGAAGTGGGCTGACACACTGCCCCATGCTGCATGCTTTAGTGTGTGGAAGAAAAATGAGAATGACAACAGACCAGAGAATGGAAGGTGTCCGGCTGAGCCCCTAAACGTAAGCAAGAAAAGCAGTCTCTGAGCCTTAATTAGGAAAACAAGCCTGATTGCCTGTCACAGTGAATCTCCCTTGTTTCTAAAACTCCTGTAACTGAATGGAAACTGTTCTCTAGGATTTTTAGCATCAGTGAGATATTCAAAGATTGCTTTTTTGTGGCAATTGGACCACCCAGGTTTGTGTTAATAAACCAGCCCACTTAAGGGTCTACAAACAATATAAAAGGAGCTGGAAGGATTATGTGACTTGCCCTGTAAGCATCTGTTTGTGGCATTAGTGCTGTGGATTCACATTCTCTGCAGACTCCTGCCATCTAGTGTTGGAATCGGAGTTGTGCAAGTTGTTTTTTTTCTAAGAAGTTTTTTAGAGTCATAAAATCGAGTGATTCCTCCTCCTCGGTGATTCTGCGCATGGGCATCAACTCCTCTGTTAGACTGTTTACCCACAGGCGGGTGAGAAAGGGGTGTAGAAAGAGTGTAAGAATGAGGTTGTCCATGCTAAATGCAAATGCATCACCTAAGTACTGAAAATAACTACAACGGACGCTGGTGTACGGGGAGGAGGTAGAGCGCATGTGAATCTACAGCACTACATACCACGAACAGATGCTCACAAGGTAAGTAACAATCCATTTGATGTCATGTGTGGCTGTTGATACACATGCTCTGCATAGACTGTAAAGCAGTCCCTCCTAACACGCGGTGGCTAGCCTGTGGGAGTTGCAGTAGTTTGAAAAAGAGTATGTATACTGCCTGACCTACATTGGCTTGTTGGCATGTGAAAACATCCACATAGTAGTGTTTGGTAAATGTGTGTGGGGTAGACCATGTTGCTGCCTTACAAATGTCAGCTATGGGAATATTTCCTGAAAAAGCCATAGTAGCTACCTTTTTACGAGTGGAATGTGCTCTGGGAGTAACAGGTAAAAGTCTTTTAGCTTTAATGCAGCACATTTGAATACATTTAACTATCCATCTGGCTGTTCCTGATTTGGATATGGGGTTGACTTTATGAGGTGAAGAAAAGGCCACAAAAAGTTGCTGTTTTTCTGAATGTTTTAGTTCTATCATTGTAGAACATGAGCGCTCTGTTAACATCTAGGGTATGAGGAGCTCTTTCCGCTACAGAATATGAATTAGTGAAAAAAAGTGGGAGCTCAAGAGTGATTAAGATAAAATTTAGAAACCACTTCAGGTAAAAATGTAGGATTAGTACGAAGATCCAGCTTGTCTTTATGTATTTGAAAAAATGGTTCTTGTAAGGTTAAAGCCTGGAGCTTACTAACACACCTGAGTGAGGTGATGGCAACCAAGAATGCCACTTTACATGAAAGAAATTGTAGTGGGCATGAATGAAGACTCAAAAGGGGGACCCTTGCTCCTGATTAGAACAATGTTAAGATTCCAAGAGGGTGCCAGAGGAAACCTCGGAGGGATGACTTTTGAACAATGAGAGATGCTGTCTATTTTGGAGACAGGCAGCTATGACAGCCAGGTGTAATATAATGGAAGCATAGGCTAAATTTGCCTTTTGCAGATGGAGAATGTAGCAGATAATGTCTTGGACTGTGGCTTTAATATGATCAATTTGTTTAGGTTGACAGTAATAAACAAAACGTTTGCATTTTGTAGCATAACATGCTTTAGTAGTTGGCTTATGCGCTTGCTTAAAAAATGTCCATGCATTCTTGTGGTAAGTTAAGATAGCCAAACTCTAAGACCTCAGGAGACAAACTGCTAGATTGAGAGTTTTGGGGTCCAGGTGATTTATCTGTCCTTGATTGAGTGAGAAGGTCTAGCCTGTTGGGGAGTTTCTCATGTGGGACTACTGAAAGGTCTAGTACTGTTGTAAACCAGTATTGACGTGTCCAAGTGGAAGCTACTAGGATCATGGTGAAGATGTCTGCCTGAGTCTCTGAATCAGAAAGGAATTAGAGGGAGAGGTGGAAAAGCATAGGTAAATATCCCGGACAAACTCATCCATAGTGTGTTGCCCTTGGATAGTGGGTGTGGGTATCTGGAGGTGAAGTTTGGGCATTTTGTATTTTCGGCTGTGGCGAAAAGGTCTATTTGAGGAAACCCCCACTTTTGAAAGTAGGGTAGGAGGACTTGGGGGTGGAATTCCTACCCGTGAGTCTGTTGCTGCATCCTGCTGAGCAGGTCTGCAAAATCGTTGTCGACTCCCAGCAGATACTCCGCCAAAAGGTGAATGTGATGGTGAACAGCCCAGTTCCATATGGTCTGAGAAAGTTGGGAGAGTTGAGAAGACTGCGTACCCCCCTGTTTTTGTAAATAATACATGGCTGTCATCTTGTCCGTCAGGACCAAGCCAACCTTGTAAAATAGTTGAGGAAGGAAAACTTTCAGGGCAGGGAAAATTGGCTGAAGCTCCAAGTAGTTGATGAGTAGGGATTGATGTTTGGCATTCCACAGATCTTGTGCTGTGAGGTCTTGTAGATGGGCACCCCAACCCGTCTCCAATGTGTCTGTGATGAGAGTGAGGAAAGGAATAGGGTCCAGAAAAGGCTGCCCCTGTAGCAGGTTGTTGGTGTTCAACCATTGCAGGGAAAGGAAAGTATGGCGGTCTATCAACACTAGATGTTGGACGTGACCTAGTGACTGAGACCACTAGCGAGCTAGACATTGCTGCAGTGGACTCATATGTAACCTCGCATGGGGGACTACGGCAATACAAGAGGCCATCATCCCTAGCAGACTCATCACAGTCCAAACAGTGAGAGATGAGTTCGGTTGGAAATGTGGGAGAGTTGTTTGAAAATTCTGAACTCGAGCTGGATTGGGATATGCTAGTCCTGACTGACTGTGTGTTGAGGATTGCTCCTATGATATAGTTGAATTTGGAGAGGTTGAAGGTGAAACTTAGGAACATTTATTCTAAACCCCAGGCTGTGAAATAAATCCACAGTCAACTGAGTGAACTGTTGGCACTGATGGTAGGTACTGGCTTTGATGAGCCAAACGTCCAGGTAGGGAAATATGTGAATGTTTTGTCTTCGTAGATGTACTGCCAAACAATGAACACTCTAGGTGCTGTGGTCACCCCGAAAAGTAGAACTTTGAATTGGTAGTGTTTTCCTGCTATGACAAACCTGAGGTATATGCGATGAGCAGGATGCATGGGTATGTGAAAGTAAGCGTCCTTTAGGTTGCCTTGTTGTAGAAGTGGAATGACATCCTGCAGAGTAACCATATGAAAGTGTTCTGATAGGATGTAGTGGTTGAGAGGTCTGAGGTCTAGGATTGGTCTTAGTGACTAGTCCTTTTTTGAAATCAGAAATTATAGAGAATATAGTCCTGTACCTTGTTGTTGATGAAGGACTGGCTCTTTAGCCCAAATGAGAAGAAGGGCCTCGACCTCTTGTTTGAGAAGTTTTAGGTGATCCTGTGAGATGGGATGTTGAGTGGTGTGGTCATGAGCTCCAGACAGTAGCCATGTTGGATAATGGCGGGTACTCACTGGTCTGTGGTGATGAACTCCCAGATTGGGTGAAAACATTTTAAACTTCCCCCCCGACAGGTGTTGTGTGGTTGGGGGGGAAGGATTGGGTAGACACTGTTTTGCAGTGGATATTGCTCCATGTGTGGAAGTATCCCTGCCCCCTACCTTTGTTATTACCACCTCTGAAGGAGCCCCTGAAATAGTCCTTAGTTTAGGTGGATTGGCCCTGCTTTTGTTTAGTGGCAGCATCTGTAGTGGTGGATTTATATCTGCCCTTGTAGCCAGAGCGACGAAAAGAGCCTCTAAATTTAGTAGTTTGTAAGACTCCCATAGCTTTAGCAATATCTGTTTCTTTTTTCATTTTCTATAGTGTGGTGTCCACCTGTGGGTCAAAAAGATGGTCTCTGTCGAAAGGCATGTTAAGGGCTGCCTGTTAGACTTCTGGATTGAAGCCAGAACACCTGAGCCAAGCATGTCTCCTAAGAAGAACACTGGTATTGATACCTCTAGCGGTGGATCCGCTGCATCTAGGGCACACCTGAAGGAATTCTTGGTGATGGCTTGACCCTCTACAACAATCTGCTGTCCTCTTTGATGATGGTCCTCAGGGAGATACTCTAGCAGCTCCTCCATCTCATCCCAATGAGCTCTATCATAACATGCTAGAAGTGGGTGGGAATTGGCAACGCGCCAGTGATTAGCTGCCTGCGCTGCTACTCTTCTTCCTGCTGCCTTGATACACTTACTCTCTTTATAGGAGGTGGCGCATCCCCAGTTGCCTGGCTTTTGGCTCTCTAGCACGCAGTAGTGGCAACTATGGAGGCTGGTGGTACCTGACTTCATATAAAAATGGAGTCTGATGGAGCCGCTTTGTACTTTTTATTTACCGTGGGGTAATAACTTGGGCACGAACTGGCTCTTTGAAGATGTCGTCAGCGGGTCGTAACATGCCAGGAAAGATGGGTAAAAATTGTGTATCACTGTGGGTGGATGAGAGGGTATCAAAGAGGAAGTCTTGCTTCAAAGACTCTTTGTGCAGCTCAACCCCATTGTAAATAGCTGCTCTAGCAATGCACTAGCATACTCAGGAGGGGAGGGGAGAGCTGGATAAAGATCCAGATAATTTGGTGTTATGGGATCTGCATCATATGTGTCCCATGGGTCAGGATCCCCTAATGGCTCTCCCATACCTACAGTGTTTGCCCTTGGTGACCTTGGAGGTGTAGCATCGAGAGGGTCGTGATGTGGAGATGTAGGAGAAGGAGGAGATAGTGGACGTGGTGATCATGGTGGGGGAGGATGATGAGTAGGGGTGGTAGCCTTGTCCTTTGTCCTCTTTCTGAGAGGAACAGGAACGTCCAATGCATCCTCAAAAGTTAATTGCCTCTTTGGTGGAGGAGAGGCCATTATTCGTCCAGTGCCTTCTTGAATCTGGATCTTCCGCTGTCTAATGCCCATTGTTTCAAGGATAGGCTCGACCAGAGACATTGAAACTAAGGAATGCTTTCAGGTTTTGGTCTCGGACGATTTCGGAACTGAGGTTTTTGGAACTGAGGAGTGTTTTTTGTTCAGCACCGAGGTAGCTGGTGTCAGTTGCTGCGTTGGTCCTGAAGGTTGGGTGGAGACTGAAGCATGTGCTCGATCCAAGGAAGTTGATACCAAGGGCTTAGTCTTGTTGGAAAATTTCTGTTTGCCGGGGGCGAGGCAACCAAAGTGCTTTTTTCCAGATCTGACCATGGGCAGATGGTAGTGGCGGTCTGGGGACCTCTATTAGTGGAAAGGGCGAGTGTTTTAATGTCTGCTTGGGTGTTGGTGCAGAGTGAGGGGTGATAGTACTCACGTGTTGCCTGTGTGGCAGGGTGTACTATAATTCCTCCTCCACGTTGGAGCCGGAGATTTCTTCGACTGAAAAAGCCCCTTTTTCTTCCTCAGCAGCAGGCTCTTCCTGGGTGTGCTCCTCCCAGAAAATGTCTTCATTCTGATGAGACATCTCCAACCGACGCATCCTTCGACCCCTTTTTCGAAGGGAAAGACTTGCAGGCGTCACAGTCAGCCTCGCTGTGATCGGGTGAAAGGCAAAGGTTGCACACCAAGTGTTGATTAGTGTGCGGATATTTGGAATGGCACTGCGGGCAAAATCGAAAAGGTGTTCGTTCTATCAGGAACACATCTTTAGCACTAACTGTGCACGTGAGATGGTAGGCCCGAGATGGGCAGAGCCCCTGAAGGCGATCGGTCGGTGTTCAGACCGATTAAGTTTTAGAGCAGCGCAATAATATAAAAGGGTGATCGAGACAAACTATACTGTTAAAGACAGGATAGGACCGAAGATTAGTACTGAACGGAGTTAAACATGGAAATATCTTTCTCAAACATTTTTAAGAGAAAACGATTACTGGGTTTTGAAAACCTTTTGGGATATCTGCCATTTTGTTTGTGTTTTCCGCCATTCTTGTTCCATTTTTAGGTCGAGCCTCGAGTAGCACGCAAGCGCTGCTTAGAGGCGAAGACTTTTAGTAAGCGAGTTTGAAAAGCAGTCCCAAAAACGCTCGTGCGTCGTGGCTGGCCTTTTTGGGATGGGTACGCGCGGCAAACATGTGCTTCCAATTATCGTGCCCAGACGCGGGCGCGATAATTGGAAACACATGCCGGCAAAAGGCCATGACGCACGAGCGTCTGGTCAGCTGAGCAGGCTGCCGCGCTCCCTCCTCCCCCCCTCCGCTCCTCTGTGGTGCGCGCGCACCACTGTTTATTTATTTTATTTTTTTTATCGCGCGGCCGCCATTTCGTAGTTGCTCCTAACATCAACTCCTTGCTATGCATGTAATCATCCACTTTCCTTCACCTCACTGCATTTCCTAGCAGCCATGGACCAATTAATCAAAGAGAAACGACTTTCTGATCCATAGACACAGATTTACATTCGACAAAATCCATTTGTCTTCTCACTTTGCGAGTTTTATTATTTGCGTAATTTATGGTTGGTGCTCCGTACGTTACCCGTTCCTCACCTACTCCTGTGGCAAATGTGCAGGGATTCCAGTTCACCTGCGTCAGTTCATCCATCAGGTGCGTGGGACTCCTGTTCTGAGATCTCACGGATTGATTGAAGGTGTCCCGACTCCTCCGACGGACTCACTGAAGCTGAAGAGACCCCATATATCAAATGTGTTCGAGTCACTTCCTACATCTGCTCCAGCAGTCCAGAAAGCAGATGTGCGTCCAACATTCATGTGGACCTGTATCGGTCATTATGTATTAGAGACTATTGGACTTCCGACTTCCGACATATTACGCACTGAAAACAACTTTTGTATTTACGCTCCCTGGCTTCCCCCTCATTTTCCTGCTTAGTTGGGCTCCAGATTTCTTCTGGGTGTGGACAACACACACATAAACGAACACATCATATTAATTAATTCAAGCTTTTTTTGCCAGCCTTCCTGGTGCTCTCACATGGGTCCCACGGGCCCTTGACAGAGTCAGGTGTTATTGCTCATTTTATGGAGTTCTTTCTAAATCTTCTGCTATTGATTTTGGGCATGATTGGGCATGGTAATTATTTTTAATTGATTTAAGCATTTTTTTGCCACCTAGCTGATTCTTCGTGTGCCCGACTGGCCTAGGATGGAGCCCAGATATTACTGTTCTTTTTATGGTATTTTGTCGGAATTTCTTGCTATCATTTTTGTGATCAGTGGGTCTTGGTTATAATTTTAAAAATATGTCATTGATTTTTATAAGCTTCTCTATTGTTAACATGTCGGCCTCTGGGCCTTCGATGGGTCCAGATATTATTAGTCCTTATTAGCTCCCTGGTTGTGCTCTGCTCTGCGCTCAATTTGAAAAAACATAAGTGCCAGGGCTATCGTCAGGAGGCCACTGCAGCTTGCACCACACATTGCCCCTGCCTGTGCTGCCAATGATAGTAACAACACAACTACTAACCTTCATACTCCTTCAAGTGTAACAATTCAGACTATTTCAGGCACCCAAATCTATAAGAGTGGCTTGGGCAACAACAAATAGTCATTTTTAATGTATATCAAATTAATAATTTACTCTTGTTGTGGTCATCACTAAATTAGCCAGACAGTGCCACCTTGTGGCACACTGTCACAAGCGCGGGTGTTGACAATTAAGTGCTGGTGTTGAGCACAGGAAACCACCGGATCAAATTAAGCATTGGCTCTGCTGTGCCCTAGAAAGGGTCTCCATTTTGTCATTCCTCACAGTTTTCAGTCTGGTACATATATCAGGCTATGTCATCTATTTCTCTTTGCCATAGGCCACAGTGGATGTGGTGAAGGTAGGTGCTCCTACTCATTGCTTGTAATCAAGACAGTTTTTAGCATTTTTCGTAAATATTTATTCATTTGGTTTTTAAGATGAGATAGTTTTTAGCATTATAAAAGCCCTTTTAATATGGCTGTAAAATCAACATTTTCGTTATGGATTTGTGTCAGGGACCCATTCTAACTTCAAGTTTACAGAAAACATTTTATTACCAAGTGCTATTATGTCATGTAAACTGTAGTCTGGAATAGCAAGCATAGAATATTTAGTAGCCACAATATCGTGAGCAAAATATCGAAAACCAAAATATCGAGGAGATA
The DNA here is from genome assembly GCA_963921515.1 of Calotriton arnoldi. Lineage (NCBI taxonomy): Eukaryota > Metazoa > Chordata > Amphibia > Caudata > Salamandridae > Calotriton > Calotriton arnoldi. The sequence continues at coordinate 2,366,340 of CAWUFW010000977.1, forward strand.
AGTGCTTAACTCCAGATGTGCATACCTTGAAGACATATATATATATATATATATATACACATACACATACAAATGATGTCAGCCACCCTTACCTGCCTCGTGATTGCCTAATTGATGCCTGATATTTGAGTGAATGAGCATCCAAGGGTCTGAGATCTGAATAAGACACGCTGCAGAACAAGTATAGTCACCAGCACATGTCATACCAAGTGATCTGCCATTTTTCTCATAGTCCAGTAAACTGAAGTTATCTTAAAGTTGGAGTCATATCCATCTGTGGATTTAACACTAGTATCATACCACAACTTAGCCCTACAAGTGAGACGCAGTGTATACCTCCTCACCTCGGGGAGCCATTACTGGTATCCTAAAGAAGCATCAGTGATTTTTATGATCACCTACCACTCACCTTTACAGATTCAAAAGGGTGGTCCTGATGAAGGTGGATACAATTTATAATCTCCACTGAAACATGCGCTGACCTGGTTGTTGTGCAATCCCAGCCAGCAACATAATTGCGGATATTCTATGAAGTGTTCTCTCCGTGATTTCCAATGGTGTATTCCACTTTTGGCTGGGTAGTTTATGTATGTGATGTGTGCTTGTTAGAGTGGTGTTCTGTGAGAGGTCAGAATGGTTGTGTGGTTGATTCAGGGGATATACCATATGTTCCAATATACATGCATTTTTTACAAACTATGATGATGTATTAAACAAATGTGACATGTATGTCCAAACTGAATAATTGTACATTTGTACTTATGAAAGTTTTGTGGTTTCAATAATATGTTTTTAACTTTTGTACAATCAGAGAAATACCCCAAAAAACTTGATATATAAAAAGAATAAGAATGAACTGAATAATATAATAAAATGATAAAATTCACACAATCAGCTGCTTGATCTGTATGTTCAGCAGTGGGTAGCCCATAGAGCTTTTGCAAGCCTACAGAGAAAGTATATAGGTCGTGTGGGAGTCCTTTTCATAATTTTGTGGTTTGTTCCCCTTGCTCCCTCCCAGACTTACAAATTAACCTCACGGGGTACCTTTTTTCATTCTAATATATATATATATATACACACGCACACACACACACGCACACACACACACACACACATATATATATATATATATATATACACACACACAGGCCTTCAAAAATCTACTCGCCCACTCCCAATTGGGAGTAAAAAAATTTTGTGAGTAAACTTTTATCAGGTCTGGCTATTTTTAGCACATACTAGTCCCATCTGGGAGTAAACGTAGCACGTGTTCTGTTCTTTCAGAAAGTGAATGAGCAACAAATATGCCATTAAATCTTGTTTTTATCTTGACACATCTCCTGTCTGTTCAAGAAAAGGGGTCAAATGTCAGTTTGTCTTTTAACTAATTGCTGCTTGGAAAATGAGGTTTATTTTTCTCTCTCTTACTAGGGTTAAAGGTTTTTGTCAAGTGAGCTGTCTGAAGATGTCAGTGTTTTTTCTCTAACACATAACATTTAAATAAATAGCCTGTAAATTAACATTACAAATATTTCAAAATATATCAGGAATTAAAAAGCACATTTGTTTTTAAAATTAACAAGTGTGATGCAAATAAAGAGTTAAATAGGAGCAAAACAAACCAGAAAACCTGGTGAGGTGTAAATGACACATATTTGCAGAAACTCTATTTCCAAGCTTTATTGTTGGTACCAGGGGCGGTTTCTTTATATGGGCGTGGGGCGTTGCCCCCTGTTTCTTTGCTATATTTAAAAATGTTTTTATTTAATCAGTACTATTCCGTCTTTTTTTTTTTACGGACGTCTTTTTTTTTTACTGCATTGCGCGCCGCGAGGCATCACCGTCACCGTGAGGGAGGGGAAAGCCTCTACTCCGAACCTGCTCAGTGATTGGCAGGTGCGGCCCGGGCCTTCTTGGGATCAAGTGCGCATGTTGGGTTGGACGGCAGCCTTGCTCCGCCGTGCCAGACATGTGCACTTCAGCCCTCGACAGTCTCTGCAATGTAGGAGCCCGGGGGATTGATGCCGCAGCCCCCAAGGCTCCAAATGAGCGTTGGCAGCCCCATGCCCAGCCCATGGCTGGGTCAGGGGCTGCCAACGCTCAGCCAATCCTTGCGCTGCTTTAGTTGCGGGGGTAGGATTTAGCCTGAGGGAGGTGAGCTGCACACCCGGAGGCAGCACCTCACGCCGTGAGTGAAGGATAATGAAGGAGTGAGGGTCCCCATACCTCGGGACAGGAGGCTGAGCAGAGCCGGAAGAGCGGAGCATGGGGCCAGGGGCTGACCCGCTGCTGCTTTGCGGTGAGTGTGGCTGTAGACCCCGGGGGTTGTGAAGTGAGCTCGGCAACACCTTACGAGCGATCACAACCCCAGTGGCGTCCAAGATAGCAAATTTAAACGTGCCAGATTTAAAAAAAGTGTTGTTCTCGTCATGTTTATGTGCTAAGTTAGGGGTGCAGGTATTGCTTCTTCTGCACGAAGCGCCTGGAAATGTTTCAGGTTAGTGTGCACTACACATGGGTACTGACATACTATTAGTTACTTGTTGATCGCTTTATTTGCGAAGATGTTTACCTCCCCCACTGTGACCCCCTGCCCCCCAGTCCATTGCTGCAGGTCGCTGGCCCCTTTACTAGCGAAGCTGCTGTTATTGTTACCCCCGAAATTGAGCCAAATAACGTTAAACCCCGAGGAGCAGCTGCCTGCCAGGGAATGCGCAGGCATGAGACCAGCCTGCAGTGCTGCACTGGCTTATTTTATACCGCTGTTGTGCGAGCCACACCCTTGGCGCTTGGAAGCGGTCAGGCAGCTTGCACGCGCAGATGAACGCTGTTCTGCAAGAAAGGCTGGAGGCCATATCACTGGAGCATACATTGAACAAGCATTGGCATAGCCAATAGGTCTCGCCTTTGGGACCTTATAAGTGCTTAGCCATGCAACAGTTGATGTTGTTGCACCAAGGATATTATGCTGCATAACTAAATACTTATAAGGTCCCAAAAGCGAGACCTATTGGCTATGCCAATGCTTGTTCTTACAAGGTGCGTGTGGTAGGAGGAATTTCTGCCCATATCAACCTAAATATACATTATGAGGTTGTCCACGAGTTGGGACAAGTTTAATAGTGCACAAGGTCTTGGCCTGGGCTTCCTATGCTTTTTAATTTTTTCTGAAGCGAAACAAAAAAGGAAGAAGGTTATTATCTTTAAACTGCATGAATAACTGCAGGCTATGCAGTGTGACTGCCTGTAACAGCTGTGGGTTCTGAGTAAACGTTTTTCTAAGCCAATTTAGCAACTTTAAAAAAATGAAGATCTCCATTCCACCAGTGGCTGGTATGCAGTATGCTAGCCACTCCAGCATAAGAGCCGTGGAATGCAGATTTCTCCTCTTCAGAATTATCATCATTAGTATCTACTCTGAGGTTTCAGGTGAGTTGGCGTCCTTGTTAGAGGTAGAGACGAAAAACTAATGCATTCCAAGCAGGAGTGTGGGACTTGTTGGCCAACAAACAGGAAGGTTGAGCCAGGAAACAGATTTTTTCATAGGTTTTTATTAAACACATCTTCAGCTGGTGAATGGGACTATGCAGACCTTGGCCAGATTAGATACATTTCTGTAGTGTGTCTGGTAGCTGTGAAAGTTGTATCTTCTATTTTCTTACAGGCAAACTGTCTATAGTATCTGCAGCAAAGAGTATTGGTTAACACTCTTTATACGCAGCCTACAAGATCCCATCTGAGAACCAGATACCTGAGAAGAAACAGACAGATCTTCTCTGGAAGTGTGGGACAGAAGAAGGTGTAGTAGCTGGAGGCTAAGACTGCGAATTCTGAACAATTCTGAAAATCACAAAACAAGGATACTGCCATCGACAGATAAACATACTAGATTGAGCCCAGCAAGCAAAGAACACTGATACTGGTGGAAACACTGTCAAACTATATAATCACCAATAACCAGTGTCTGCTGATTGTTCTCAAAGGATGACCTAAGTTTCCCTGGCAGTTATTTGTGAATTCCCACAGAGAGTTTTTCTGTGGACCTGTTTTATGCAGTGTGCCTGCTGTCATGGCTACCAATCTTACCTTTCTGCATTCTGAGGAGAAGCTTTAAGAGGGACTTCCTTCACTTTCATCCTTTTGCTCTTTTCCTTGTCGGATTCAGACTGATCTCCACTCTCCTCTTCTTCTTCCTCCTCTTCATTGCTTTCCGTGCCCGAGCCACTCTCACTGCCGCTCTCACTTGCCGATGCACTGACGGACTCTGGTTCTAAGCAGAAGGGACACACAATTGGACGACTTTGGTTAAAAGTGATTTATAAATGTGTGGGCTGATAATGAACTTGATCTGCCACCGTCTGGCTTGAGGAGGGCAGAGTTTTTTAGCAGTGTTTGATTGTTCTAGAACTTTGAGAGCAACCACGTACCTTCTGAGGGCGAACTAAGTTAATTGTTAGTAAAGAGTTAAGCAACGGAAGGACTCTCTTCATAAAGACAAGGCGCTGTGCCCTGCATACGGGAGCTCAACTGATCACTGTCTAAGTGACACACCAAGGGGCAATATGATGAGGCATGTTCCTTTCTTACAATTAAATAGACAGTAATAAGGATACATACTAAACTGCAAAATAAATAATTCAAATAGAACATACAGCCTAAACACTGAGAATCATTGTTTCTGCTGATCAAAAGCACGCAAGACGAAAAGGAAAGTGAAATGGCTAGTATTATGATCTGCGCTCACTGATCACCCTATACCATGCATTATAAGCCCTAGCAGGTCGCCTTAGAGCCACTTCGGAATGCTATAGTGATATGCAACTGAACAAGCTTGTGCACACAGGGTTACCGCACATACAATGCAAACTAGGATTTTCTTGCTCTGGATTGGTGAGTCCTGATTCATAACCCATGTTCACTAAGTCACCTTTAGTCGTGCTACAATCCATCAGTTGCTGGGGGTATAACAGTTGCACATGATCACCTACAGACAATTAGCCACAAATGGTCATACTGCAGCTCAAATTTTGTGTACACTGTGACAAACACACTCCATGTCATATGGCAATGCAGGACTATTAAATACTATCATGGCTGATCCAGTTATCCAGCATGCATCCTCATTCATGCTGCATTATAGCACATGGCTAACTGAATAGTATTGAGGACCGGTATACATCATGAATCCTGTTGCCACTGATTTACAATTACTAATGACACAAAGTCAGGCAAATAAAGAGGAGGGCCACTAATCCTTGCATGATACAACTAACTCAGGTGGGTGCCTTAGACTGTTTAAATTCTTTGCAAGATGACCCATAATTGAATGTAGGTAGAGCTAACCATTCTGAGAGCCAACTTTAAAAGACAAAACAATAGATCTCCTAATTTAGGGAATTATATTTGCACAGCCATTGCTGGCACACAGTACTTCCATACAAGAAGAGGGTTCTGTCATCAATGAGTCAGTGGTAGTTCACATCTCAAAGGATGACATAAAGGGTTGCTAATCAAGCATTGTAGCTTATTAGAGTGGTTGTGTGCTTTGTTGTACACTGTCATAGCAGTACTCCTGAGCAAACAGAAGGAACGGTAAGAGAAACTCATAAGCCGCACAGCATGAAAACCCTAAAGACACCGCTTCTCACAAGTATGAGAAGAAAAAGAAGAAGTGACCAAAATCAGGTGTTTAAAAATGTCATAAAAGCTTTTTCAAAATCACTTACCACTGTCTGCAGATTCTGTGGGCCCAGATTCCCCTTCTGAGTCTGAGTAGAATGGCTTCTCCACTTTCTCCTTTCTCTTCTCCCTGCTGGTGCACTTGGTCCACTCGGGAACCTGGACAGAAAGTAGTAAAGAAGGCATAGAAACAATCTCCTCAGAACATTGGACAATCCACACACTAGTACTGATAGCCCACTGTCAGACCATGCCAGGAGCAGACAGAAAGATAAAGACCCTATGTACCTTGAGTAACCGCATTTTGTAGTGCTATAACTCTACAAAGGTCTCTTAGTTGGTAGGTGCTATATAAAGATGGCATCCATATTTGTTCAAGCACACCACAAAATGAAAACATGGAACATTTGTCATTCTGGACATCAGAATAACAAATAAAATGAGACGTGAAAATAAATCAATCAATACCGCTAAAACTGTTCCATGTGATTCTTCGCTTTACTTAACAGGCTTAAAAGAAATTAAGATGGTATACCTGGACCCTTACATGGTGCAGACTTGACCAATAGCAGCCAGACTTGCCACATGTGACAGGAAGCGTAGAGAATTAAGGACATCTTTGGGCAAAGCATTGCAATTCACAGAATGTTTAGCCTACCCTTGTCCAAGCTAAATCTTGTTCGAGGCCTGAAATTTCCACATGACACACATAAGGATCACACAAGTGCAGAAACGTGCATCAATATCAGTCCAAGCGGAGATTCTGGGAAGGCAACAATGCAGTACTGTCCTGTTTTCTGGTTACTACTTAGCAAGTAAACATTCAAGTAAAACACGTCAGGAGAACAGAAAGGACCCTGCTGGGTAACTTTGACATGACTGGCACGGTGTTAACCACACAGCTGCTGCAGATCAATGTGATACTGTAGTATTTGGGCATCAAGAACTGAATGCTCAACTAGTGAGTTCTGGTATACATAGTCCTATCTCAACTATTGACATCCACTAACATAATATAATGTCTTGGTCTTTCTGGATGAAAAGAGTTGCACTGAATGTATTCCGCTGTGTATTCTACCTCTTGTAAATTATTTAATTTATTTATTAATAGACAGCAGGTGGCATAATTATAATACCGGCGCAGGAACCAGTAGTACAGAAATTGAATAGGGATACATTTTTGCAAATTTATTAATGTAACAGTGTCATCAAAATTCACTTCTGTGAAATCAGGATCTTCTTTGGGTTACAAGCGAGGGCACACTTGCAGACTGTTCTCTCCTTTCTTTTGCAAGGTTTGTAGTTTACATTTTTCATTATTCAGGGCACTATTCTGGGGTGTAAAAATCCAATTTAAAGTTGGGGTAGGCTGAATAAAGAGGAGGTTTCTCTTATGTTTGGGAAACTAGAAAACCAGAATAGTGAAGAGGGCAGCCCATCACTCATCTTTATTAGGCAACCTCATGTGCTCCTATTGCATATGTTCTAAGCAATAGCTTTTTATCGACCACAGGAGAACTATGTCGGTTTCTCTTAGTTTTTAATATTTTAAATGATAAACGGAACTATAATACTTTTTAAAAAGTATTCTGTGCAGCTTTAAGCAATTAAAATCTATATTTTTCTCAGCAGCGACGTTTGTAATCCACTATCCACACAAAGCACAGTAGAATGCGGATGGTTATATGGTTACACTTTATGCTACTGACTTTACTTTATAGCTTTCTTGTGATATAATGTAGTACCTACAATCTGTTACGCATTTCTTACGTATAATAATATTGCCACTATGTGCTATACTGGTTGTGAACCTGTTAACCCATAAACTTCGCAGAAGCTATGGCAAACCTTTTGTTCAAATGTGAAGATGAAAGTATTCATGCCTCATTACTGAAGCCATTATTATTAAATGTTTTCTTCTCTCGACTGTTCACTGTCAATAATGATAAGTGATCATATTTTGAAACATTGAAAAGAGAAAAGTAACTATCACATTTTAAAGTTAAAATTAATTTAAAGGTGGCATCGATAATTGTGCTCTCTGGGTAGATGTGCAGTGAGACATTCAAGACATGTCTCTGATTGACTTCTACAACGTAAAACTTTGGGACTTGAAGAACTAATGTAGAACTATCCTCTGGGTGGCATAAATAATCTATAACAGACTCTTGTTGCCAAATCTATCTGTTGCGCCAATTCATCCAAGTATCACTTCTTTTGTAAGTGGTACTCATATTCCAGAGCAAAACATTGTATCCGTTTTTTCTGTTGAGTGATAGTATGTACACACAGGCTAATTCCAAGCTTGGGAGGGTATAATGTTTCGGCACTTTCCAACTCAGCCCCCATTCCTTGTGAATAAGGCTGTGGTCACGATGCCCAATTCCATGTCTATGGCCTGAAGTAGATGGAAAAAGTACAAGCACACTGAGAAAGCTAAAATGAGGAAAACCCACAAGGTCACACAAGGCCCGTATGTCCTTGATGTCTACCCTATGTCTTTATTGCTCCTTAGTGGTCATGGAAATCGCAAGAAGAGGGGCATATTGCTGAGAATCTAGACACAAAATTAAATTGACCAGAAAGAGGAGATAGGTGACAGGACAAAGGTCTGCACAGCAAATCACGCAAGACACACCTCTTTCCACTCTCCCAACAGCCCGATGCGACCCGCCTGGGGTACGACTGTTTCCTCCTCCTGCAGACATTGGTGGGAGAATACATTTATGATCGTATATTGAGTGCAACCCCTCACCCTCACATTCATTCCTGCTTCCTCTCCTACCTAAACCTAACATCCACACTACTGTTTCTGTATGCATGCAAGGCCTCAGCAGTATGTCTTCCTTTGACAGTACTGATGCCTTCAGATGTGGCTGTGAGCTATCACAACATCTGTGACCCTGGGGTGAGCAGTTTTAGTCCTTCTCAAAGCTAAAAATGTGTTTCTGAGCTCAAAGAGCGGTGCAATGGAGTCTCATTGCTAGGTTACTTAGGAGCAGTTGCGTCTTTCTTCAAATACATTTCTATTTACTGGGTGTTGTGTGCTGTTTTTTCAAAATCTGTTTTATAAATAGGGCTCCCAGTTTTCCGTTTTACTGATATTTACAGATAAATACAGAGGGAAAACAATGCATTTCCTGTCTATTTTTATTTTTAAAAGTGGAAAAATACAGAAAATCATGCTTCTTATGAGTGACCTTTCCTGCTGCCCTTCAAGAGGTCTAGGCCAACAGCTGAGCAGATAGACAGCATGGGGAGTTAAAAAAGAGGATGAGTTTCCTTAAATACAGGCATATTTTAACATATATTTGTATATAATGTTAATACTTTCCTACGCGTGTAGTGTTTTGCTATATTGCCTGCTGAATTTGATAAAACGCAACAGGCATCAAAGTATGAGTGCATGTTTATCAGTTAAATAAATGTGGAAATATACCATTATATCACTCCATTTGTTCTTAAAACACAAAATAAATATGGATGAATACAGACGTAAAAGTTTATAAATGAAAATGCCATAAAACCGGGAGCCCCATTTATAATGACGATGACACTAAAATGGAAATGTAGGTCTATGGGTTGTTATAGAGTAAATGGTGCTGTTCCCCACAGTGCAGATTGTGCTTTACCACCAAAGATTATCATGCACGTCCAGGCAGATTTGAGTGTGCCAATAACCCATAACACACTGCTGTCTGCACTTTTCCACTTATTTCTGAATTCTCTCACCCAAACATAACTACTACGTTTTATCTACATGATCACATTTATAAATGTAGCGTTTTATACAGTGCTTCTCAACCCTGGGATGGGGGTTGGTGTGCTTTAAATAATAATAATAAAAAAGATAACTTCTTTCTTTACAATTTAAGTGTTAAACAACAGTGACAAAAAGGGAATAGTCAGGGAGAAGAAGTATCGAATTTGGGGGAGGAACATGGGAAGATGTTAGAATAGATGAGAATCACATCTGACTAAAATATTATTATGACAGTCGCAGGGCGTGCTCAGTCCTCACCTCCACATTGCGCACTGATGGGTCTGGGGCAGCCTCCGGCCAATCTGGTAGCTCCTGGTAGCCGACTGCCTTGGAGTTCAGCAAGTGAGAGAGTGAGCCAAGCTGGAAGTGGTCCCGATCTTTCATTCGGAGAAAGGGTACATGGATGATACAGAAAAACAATCTGAGATGAGGGTTCAATATAACTCAATACATTTTTTAATCGATCCATTGAAAACATCTTAATCCAGCTTTTTATGGGCATGTTCTATCTAAAACATTCAAATGAGTTGGAAGTGGCAAAAAGTAGGTGATGTCCCAACAATGATTGTGAAAACATCTTGTCATTTCAAGAGTTTGCTTGCCCTCCACTCGAGTCTATGAAGCCTTGAAATCTAAAGGTCAGTGTCTACCTCTGAGATGGAATAGTGGGGACAACCTCTTTCCACCGCTGCTTCCTAAACTAAAGGGGAATTATAGCTACAAGAGCAGCCCTCCAACCCATGGGAAACTGGGTATACAATTTCTAAGTGCTACTGTGGTTCTCACAGGCAACCATACAATATAATATATTATATTCAGTAGAGATTATAATAAGTATGAAAAACTTGTGAAAGGACACTCACCAAACTTAAATAAATACTGGCACAAACAAGTCACGTACATGTGACAACCAAACAATTAGCACAATGAACAGGAAAGGAATTTAGTGAATTTTCTACCCCTGGGTACTATGCTGCAGTGGCAATAGTTGTGATGAAGGATGTCAGGCATATGAACGACTTGAAGAGAGGCCAAGAATTCCGGGAGAAATACAAAGGTTAGTGAATCGGGGAGGGGGGCAAGTGAATTGAGTTGGTAAATAGCTTAGGTGCAGATGAGAAAGGGGATTACAAGGCCTCACGGTTTGATGAACTTAGCATGAGGAACCAGAGAACTATGTAGTGGCAAACGGCAGTGAGGCAGATGGCTATCCATTCTGGGAGATGGGCAGAGGGATCTGGGAATTAGAAAAATATCTAGTTACCATCAGCTTGTAAATGGTAAGAGAAACCAAATGAGTTGCTGTCATCTAGGACAATGCTTTAAAGTGAAAGAAGGAGATGGCCTGGGACACATCCTTGAGGGCAATCCAATAGGTAGAATTGTAGGTGAAGATAGCTTAGTGCTTCAGGTTACAGAGAAAGAGCAAACATTTGGTAAGAATAGAACTGAATAACGAATGAGCGGGTGATACCAAGTGTACAGTGAAAGGTAAGGGAGCTAGGATGATCTACAATGTTGCAGACACGTCAAGCAGTACAAGGATAGAAAATGTGATGTAGGCTGCAGCATGTGTAAGGGCAGTTTCCATTGAGTGTAGATCACGGAATCCTGAAAGAAGCTTATTAGGCATGCTGTTAGGTGAAAGGTATTGGGATAGGCACCCGGGTGCCCCAGAGCCTCCCGACATGACCTGTTGGTTTGGCCTTGGACCTTGCCTCATACTCACCTCAAGTCCAGAAGAATAGCCCCTTAAGTTGCTGACACGTACCCGAGTGCAATACATTTTTTTCCTCCAGAGGATAACATTGCAGGTCCAGAAAATACACTAAGTGTCCATTTCTGAAAACTGTAAAAATTCATAACTCGAAAAGTACTTACCCAATTCCGATGATCTTTGTATCAAAATTTACATAAAAGTATGTGTTATTTTTATAAATTGGTGTTGGATTTCTTTATTGAGTGTGTGTCTCATTTACTGCCTTTGTGTGTGTAATAAATGCTTGGAATTACCCTCTGATATGCCCAATTGCTCGCCCACACTACCACAAAAGAGAGCATTTGGAGTGTCATTTGTTCCTCTGTTATTTCTTTGGGGTTTGCCTAGACTCTTTGCACAGTATACCTCTTTTTGATATACAATATAGAGAGCCAGCTTCCTACAAAGATGGATTCTCCTTTTTGTGATTCATAATGCAGTCTATCAATGACTGAGAGTTTGTCATTTCCAATAGTTGTGCACATATTTGCAGTCATAACATTACACATTAATTCTGCAAAGCATAATAATGCCACATCATAAATAGCTTCCTCCACTCACATAGTTACCCACTTTAACATAACTCTATTGTTATATTATCCTTACGTACCTCCTAATCCATATCATTGGCAATCCTGGGACACCCCTAGGGATCATCACCATCGAGAATAACCACCTCTCGTTTTGAAACATACAACGCCCCCCACCTTTTCTAAATACTTTGTATGCCATCCTCCGCTTTAGTTCACATAGCACTGCTATACAAACACATTTAAGCATTTGTTACATCTAACCATCCATCTTTTCTTTCATCTATCTGTCTGCATAATAGTAGATTGATGTATTTTTCCATCCATGTGCTCTTCCATTTATCTACCTCTGCACAAACTAACCAAGGCAATAATTAAATACCCATTCCTACGCATTAGTCATCCAACCACCAAAGCACCACAACAAATCCACAAAGACTGCCCATTTGATCTATCAAGGCAGCAGTGCAACATTTAGTAAAGCCTGCCACACAAAGGGAAGGTAATCCTTAGAAATGCTAGAGTTCTGATCATCTCATGGTCTGCTCAAGATAGATCTGCACCTGCGACTGAACAGGATTGGAAGAGATCACCATCATAATGGCCAACTTAAAAGGCTTTCTCAATAGGATAATGTTTACTTCGTCTTTAGGGGCGTATACCTTTAAATGAGGATTCGAGGACAGGGGCCGGTTTCTGTGCCAGGAACAGCTTTTTAGCATATTTACTCAGAGCACCACTTTTATCCGTGGGAACGATCAGCTGGCGGATGAAACGAGCTCGGTCTCGGATATCATAGTTCTGATCATATTTAGCCAAGTTCAGCACATACTGGGTCAGCAGCTTGGTCTGTAATCAATAACAAGAGCACGGAAATGTAAATCAAGGGCGCGAGCAATAAGGACTAGAGAATGCAGTGGAGATGAGTGGAGAACTATGACACAAAAAAACAAGAAATAGAGGGTAATAGAAAGACGAAAAAGTCAGTAAGGACAAGCATGAGACAGTGAGATGGAGGGAAAAGAAATTATAGGAATAAAAAGTAAACTTTTCCAAAAGAAAGTTGAAGTACATGCTCTATTCTGCCTAAACACCTTCACAGGACATATGATACACCCACTGTCCTACAAAAAAGATTTCCAAATGTATCAGCAGCATGTCCAAGAAGTCAACTAGAAAAGGCTAATTTGCTTCATATGACCTGGTCATGTACAACAGTCAAAACATTCTAGGAAAGGGTGCCCACTGTATTATAAGGTTCAGTGGGCAACATGATTACATTACACATGAAACTTGCATTGGGTTTGCATCCACACCTGATAAAAGGCATATGGAATATCAAATAACAGCAGTGGGCCTAACCTTAGCTAAAAGATGTAGGGCAATCCCTAGAAGCTGTCAAAGGGCCACAGTGTTTGATCTCTGGCAAAAGGCGTGCATGACTGCGGTCCTTACTGACCCCAAACTGAGAGATGAGCAGGAGAGAGATATTTAAATCCATCTGTATACAGGCTAATTCTGAATTTTCTGACTAACAGAATCTCTACCCAATACTAGGTGAAAGTGTATTATTTCCAACGTGATCAGGCACGACATGACCCACTATAATATGTTATCGCCGACACGTCAATCCCTCCCTCCTCCCTTAACCACACCTCAACATGGCATGTTTAACAACTGATACGCTGAAATAGTCATATCTCCCCCCCTTCTCCTCTCTTCCTATCTCCTCTCCCTGTCTTACCACCTTCTTTTTGAATATTTTCTTCAATCTCTAAGAGGCACGCACCACACAAATTTTTGCTATAATATCTAATGTGGCCATTGTATCTGTGTGGCCGATGCTGATGTTCCTACGATGTTATTTTATTTTAAAATTGCTAATAAAGAATTACAACACAAAGGAAGTGTATTATTTAACTGCACACAATATGCACATGACATGTCTCAATCTATCAGAGTCTAATCATGGATATGTTACTTGTACTTCTTGCTAGAACTGTTTTGCTGCATTGGGAGTGAGATTTTTTATTTCTGTCTTTTGTTTGGAAAGCGATAAAAATGTTTTTGTTAAAAAAAAAAAGAGGAAGGTCAAATTGAGAGAGCAGGTGTAGAGCACAAAAGAAAAATGAGACAGATAGATGGAGAGTGATAAAGGACTCTGGTGGAGACATTTTAAGAAGACAGTGGTGGCGACAGGCAAATATATAATGATACTGAGAAACAGTTCGATTTGGACTCTTTACCTCTACATTTCCTATGGAGAAAGGCAGAAGGTTGCTGGAATGCCGTTTACAATAATGCATACAGTTAAAACTTGAGAATATTTTCAAGAGAGGGCTTATAGATATTTATTACACTATGAAGGGTCACTCTGGAAGCCTCTTGCTTCAAAATGAAAGAATAAAAGCTTGTACAGGAAAAACATGGATAAAGACAGGAGTTTTGAAGATTGGACACGATTAGCCAGGCTCTAAATTAGTCAGTTTTGAGTGACTTGAATATAAATATAAGATAAACTCGAAAGAGCAATCAAAATATGAACACCTCTCTGATCTTTGAGGCTTGATGGTTTTCCAGAGGCTCCTAGACTCTCTAAATTGATTTTGGTAGTCTCTGTCCAGCCTCAGTTCGTAGTGAAATCTTTTTAGACAGATATGGTACAGAACACATAAAAGTAGGCAAATGTAAAATGTAATTAAGTTAGCATATAGAGACACTATGTAAGAACTCTATGTTGTGGAAAGGTAGATATTAATTTATGTCTAGCCCAGAATACATATATCCTACACTGGACTCAGAATGTAAGTCTTCTTGGTGCTCAACATGTTGGCAATTTTGTCTGACTCGAGGACGATGATATGGTAGCTATGATATTTTGGCAGTGTAACTAGGTATTGAATGAAACATTATTGCCGGTTAGATCTAGTAATGGATATTAATTTGTGAAAAACGTCATCCTTTTAGCAATTTAGCAATTCTTTATCATATCAAAATATTCTTATGGTCTCATTTTAATACACAATATGTGGCCTACGGATGGTCTACTGGTTGTAAAGAAGCTGATTTTAAAAGTATGGAAATCTTACTTGAGTCCATTGGTTGAAGAATGGATCCTAGATTTGTTACTGCTTTTTAACTGGAGATAGTGCATATATGTATCTCAGCAATCAATTAAATATATACTTAAGTATGCTTTCAAATAAAGGATCACTAGAGGTTGGATACATATATGTAAATCTAAAGATTGAACTAATCCTTGCACAATGTTATCATTTTCACACTGCATTACTTTATCTACTTATGTCCAATAAAAACTTGATTAGAAACAGAATTGGAGAAAAGTTCCCATTCTAACATATGCATTTAATTTTCTCACTGATACAGTTTGACCAGCTCTGCGTTTGTGGACATAACTCCCAGCTTAAAACAGACAAAGAGAGGTGAAACTATCTCTCGAAATGCAAGACTACACCTACCGGCCTTTAGGAAGATGGCAGTATGATGTCACCACTCGCCGTTCTCTCTCTGCATCACATTTTACCCTTGAAAATGCAATATATCCCTGGCTAGTCACCACTCAACTTCGCTAAGCGTCTGGTGATAGGTTGATTCTCATACGCACTTTAAACCAGTAAGCTGTGCTACCGTCTCCTAGGCTTGGCTTTTGATTTTACTTGTAGTTAATGGGTTGCTGTATCCATAAGCTATGTTCGTTTGCCACCTGAGTAAAGCTCTGTGTGCTGGGCTTGATGCTGAATGTCTTTGAGTCAAGACCACACTGCTCTCGTCAACATTTCCGCCTTTGAAGACAACACCACTGCTCGTGATCTAGAGAAGCTGTGTGAAGATCTCTTGAAGCATTGAGGCTTCGCTCTTTTTGCTGTAGGTAGGGCATGACTCCCTCCTCCTTGGCCTCTACTGCTGCCTCCTCAGTCCACCACAAATGACTGTAGATGCAGCAAAGCTCCATATGTTGCCACAGGGACACTTCTTTCTGCCCAATACCTGCTGCCGATGCCTGCACCATATTTTTACCACCCACCCACACATATGTACATGCACCTGGCGACTCCCTGAACTAATGAGTGGATGCTTTAGCATCTTCTCTCTAGTTACTCCTACTTGTGAAGAGTAACCCTGGGAAGCTTGGAGATATCAACAGGAATGAATTGGACGCTGGCTGGTTCATTTCAATCGATTCCATTAAAAGGAAAACATATTCATATAGCCTGGAGTAGCCCAGGTAGTGCAAATTGCATCCTTTCTTTCTTCTTGCCAGCAAGATGTCTCAAAGTGCTAAATGCTCACCAATAACATATGGTGTGATCTGCTGGTCATGACTGCCACTTACAGCAAGGCCGACACAGCCTTCCATTATTCAGAGGTCAGTAATCTGTATGCCAATAAAATGGGCAACAGAAACAACTATTATTTTCTGTGCTTATAATAGCAGCACCGTGGAATGAGTACAGCTGTCCTTTTTAGCCTGTTACTGAAATGCTATTTTTTCATCTCGTCCTCCATCCCTCCGGATTTGCTCCCACATGTGAACCCATCTTGATGGCTGAAAACCCACCTCTTCTAATGTGTCTCATAACCTTGTCTTTTACCTGCTTCCTTCTAAGTACTAGGACAGCCCCATGGGTCCAGCAGTGCTCTTCAAAACTACTGATGACAATGATGATCTTGAAAAGGCAAACATTGGCCACAGCCTACACATCATGAATGCACAGAATGTGCAGCAATACTTCATATGGGGTCTTCACACTGCTATGCACTGCTCCTGATTGTTTTCTCTGCTCTAGACTTTCCATATGGCTCCGAGAAATGATGAATGCAACCACACAGGGGTCAATGTAACCACAGTGTGCTGCTGGACACGAAGTAATACTAAAGTGGAATATTCGATCTAATATCTCCCCTAGCTTGGCTGTGAATAAAAACATAGTGGAACAGCATGGCATATACCCTACTGTTAATCAACTGCAGCAGAAGTCCTAGAAAGGCACTACTCTTACCTGCTTGGAATTGGTAAGGTACAGCTTGGCGGCAAGGTTGAGGACCTGAAGCTTGACGATATCCTCTTCATTTGTAAAAGACTTTGCCATCTTGCGCAGGACATCAGGGGCAATCTTGGGGACATGCTCACAGTACTCTCCGATTAACCACACAATGCTGGCCCGGGCCATTGGCACCTTGAGAGGCAAATATAGCCACATGTAAATATGCAGAGACAGGCACAGGCACGGATAAACACTAATGTCTATTTATAGGGATAATTATGAGTACAGAAACATGTACGAAAACACGAATACACAAAAATCAGCACACATATCCAATGGTCGATACACAAACACATATACAAACTTGCAAACAGCAGTAGAAGGACACACGCTTCTAAATAACACATGTAATACATATAATCACAAACATGCATATAGTCAAATATAGGCATATAGAATATGGAAAATGTACATTACATGTAAATAAATACAGATCAGTGCATCCACAAACTCAAATCGACATAAATGCATAGGTGCATTACATCTATACACACAACTACACATGCTCACTAACACATAAACAAGTTTAAAAAAAGCCACACATACATGAGCACAGAACCAGATAAACAGCAATGTAGATACATTACTAAGCCGGTGTGTGAATTCATACTGCTGATGCTGGCATTATTTTTTAACAACTTTATACTGCCTATGTTTGAGCCACAGCATGTGCATCAATGAAACATGGGCTGTGCAGCACCGTTTCTTTTTCTATGAGAGATGTTTGCTGTGTGCTTTTACTGTTTTGGGAGTAAGTGAATGTGAAGTGTTGTACCTCTTCTGTGTGTAAGCTCTTGTTTCTATTTGAAGGAAGATTTGTGTTTCTTCCACTTTTGTGCTGTTTGATAGAAACTTACTTCCCTCTTCAACTATCCCTCATACTATATTGCTCCCTACCCCTCCCAGCTTGTCTGTAAAAGTACAGCAACATGGATACTTTTGCAGGAAATGCTGAAGGGCATATTTTAAAGGTTATTTTTGTAAAGTTGAGCCTACGAGACAGCGGAAGCTCTCTGATTCCAAAAGACCTATTGTGACCTTACCGCCCGCCGACTGCTTACCATTGGTTAGTTTTGTTGTCACTTTCATTTGCTTGCTGGTGATTCAATGGCTTGCCTTCCTTTTCTTCTGTCTGTACACCCTTGGAGCATAACTCTATACGATCCTTTTGATTGGGCAACTGTTAACCTTCCACCATCCACATTTAGGTAACTACTTTTTTCCATTCAGCACTTCATGAGAGTGCATATGGTTACTAACTCTCTCCCTCTTGTTCTGCTTCCTCTCAAATAACCGCCCCGTGCGGTCTTGCTCGTCATCCCTCCTAGCCTGTATGCAAAAGCAGATCAACAGCAATATTTTTGCAGGGAATATGAATGAATGGACTACATTAAGGGTTGTTATAGTTTTAGCTCCTTCATTCCACATATTGCATGACAGCACAAGCTTAAGCACACAAGCCTTTTATGGTGCTGGGGGAAGGGTATATGCTGCACTCACTCAGTTGGTGTCTGAGACAGAAGTTATACCTAGCATGGCAATGCTCCTGAAGGTCTATAAATCTGCTCCCTGATTAATACAGCAGGCGAAATAGTTGAATTCTGTGGACATTAGGCCCTGGCAAGCATTTCCCTTTACATTCTGACACTTCCTTATACTTTTTCAATTCCATTCAAAGTTTCCTGAGTGAAAAATATTTCAAAAATACACCATGTCATTTATAAAGATTGAAAGCATCAACTTCACATGTACAGTTTTGAGATACCATAAGATATGTGTTTGCTTTTTGTCTAGTATTTTGGTATGTTTCTCTTTTATTTTAAATAATACTTTGTAGACCAACATTGTCATAGCCAACAGCTCAGCACTCACATTATTATAGGTGCGATCTACGGCTTTGCCACCGCTTGTTTTTTTTTTATTCAGCACTCTGTGGGTGTCTGTGTTTTCTAGCTCTCTCTTGTGGTGCTTCGCCCCTCAAATGCCCGCCCACTGTGCTTCCCCCCACGACTTCTAGCTTGTCAGTAAAAGAGAAGCTACATATTTTTGCAGTTGTTTGGCTGAAGAGCAGGCTTTACGTTTTGTTCTAGTAGACATCTCCTGCATACCACAGACTGCATGCAAGCATAAACTCTGACACACAAAGGTTTTTATGGTGCTGGGGAAGGACCAACTTGAAATTTGAAAAATAAACCATGCCATTTATAAAGACAAAAAATACTGAATTCAATGTACAGTTCTGAGATACGACATGCATTTGATGTTCCTCTAGTATTTGGAATGTTCCTTTAATTTTTTTAAAATAATACTTTACAGACATACACTCACAAAACCAACAGCTCAGCAATGAGATTAGAAAGGTGGGACCTACTGGTTTGCCAATGCGTCTTAATGTGTGCGTTGGAAACTGCAGTTTTCTGTATGCGTGAGGAAACCTTGGTGGATGAGTGTGGTGTCATTTGAGGCTGCTTGTATTTTGTTGTATTGGGTTTTTTGTGTGAGCGAACTTTAGATTTTATTGTACCTTTGTAGGTTAGTGAATTTTGGTCACTCCTGTACATGTGTGAAGTGTAGAGGGTTGAACTGAAAGTGAGTTTGTGCTGTACTGGTTGTGTTACTGAAAGCAAGGCTAGGCCTGTGCTCTTCCAGTTGTATGTGTGTTCTAGGAAGCTAGATTTTAGCTGTGAACTCTAAAGACGCTTGGTTTGGCTTACACTGTAGGAACCTAAACGTCGACAAGATTGGAATTTAGAGTTTCGAATTATTTATGCCATTTTACATCACTGTAACGCATTTTCATCAGTGACCAGCATAAGTTTATTGCATCTATATTTAAGCTGTATGCTTCTTTGGAGGAGTTATTTATTTATTTGATATTTTCTGTGTAAGTTTTAAATGTCTGGAATATTTAATGTGCAAGTGTTCAATATCTGTTTCGGCAATTAGCTAATGAAGTTTGACTAGACAAGATTCCTTTTTATTTAATTTCAGCAGTCGCAGCCCGTGCAGGTAAGAGTGATGGGGTCGGGTGAGGGTGGGATTTCGACAGACAAGGGAAAATTAATTATTTAACTTTTCCTCATCATAGTGCGTCGAAATCCCCCCACCCGGCCCCACCGCTCTTACCTGCACGGGCCACAACTAAATTCAGAGAGGGTTTATTGAACATTTTCCAAAACAAATGAGCAAGAGAGAGCAGCAAAATAATACAGGAATTACAAATTGAAGAGCCGAGGCCTGGTGTAGAGGAGCCTGGATGGTAGACTGGGGCAAAAATAATCAAATACATATATCAAAACCCAGGTGGGACGCATCAAACGGGGAAAATATAACATACAACACTGTATAAAATTATAGATAATGAATTAGTGAGATAGTGATAATAAAGTAGGTAAAAATAAGAACCAGTAGGGGGCTGAGGTTCGATCAGATATATAGTGAAGAGCCGCTCAGTTAGAGTGCAAAGTACATGGTTAAAGATATATTGTAGAATGCTTTTCATTACAGGTCAGATATATAGAGTAGATGTCAGCCAGTAACTTGTATCAGTGACTTGATAAGATTTCTGATTCTTACTGTGCTACACTACACTCTGTCCGAGGTTAGCAGCACAGCCAGTGTCTGTACTCCACTTTATTCCCACGCACACTGTGTGTGCGGGTGGAAGATTGCTCTGATTTTAACAGGGTTATGTAGGTCGTGTCTGCATATGGCAATAAGGAAACATGTGAAAACACCCAGAATGAATGCAGCAGCCTCCTGAAGGAGGGCAACAGCTCTGCAGATCTGGCCTGGTGTGGTGATGTATTACAATCTGGGGTAAAGTGGGAGAGAAACGGACTGGCTGCACAGTTTAAAGCATGTTTGGTCTCAGAGTGGTTCATTTGAATGTATTGCTCATAATATCCCATTTGCCCAAATGATCCCATCCCTTTATTTACAGCATAATTGGAGAAACGTCGGGCAGGAAGTGGGGAGTAAGAAAGTACAGCTGTAAATATATCCTAGCATTAAGATTAACCACCTGGGTGCTTGCAGGGCTGTGCAAGAGGACAGGTCACCCTAAGCCCATGCCCTGAGGGCTGGGGGTTAGACTGGGGCCCATATAAAGTGGAAGATTCCACTGTGGGCTGTTATAATGTGGTTTGTTTTGTTGCTGCTGAGAAATACTTTGGACTTGCTTGCTATTCTTGCTTGGAACAAAATGGGGCAGATTTTTACAGTTCCCCAGGGCTGCTTTTGGTTTAAAATCCAGCCAGCTATACCAAGATCTAATTGCAGTTTGATGTAACAGATAGATGACTACATTGCTAAAAACGTAAAGCTTGAAGTAAAGTTAGCTGCAGCTGTTACCATATTTTAGCTCGTCCAGATGTATTCCATTGGATAGATATATATTACAGGCTATTGGATTTGTCGAATGAACACTGCAAAACAGTAATGAACTTCACTTCCTTGTCTGTGCTAACACGCCTTCTACACCTCTTGTGCTCGGCTGAAGCTCACAATCATACTCGGAGGCAGGTTTAGAGTTTTGCGGGCATAGGCCAATTGTCAGGGCGGTGGAGGACATTAGGTCCACCACCCTGACGGACTACCGCCCACCAAATTTAGGGTTCATTGCTGGACCAGCGATGATCTCTGTATGTTCAGAGGATCCGTCATCATGGCAACATCTCTGATGCTAGAAAACGTTTGGTGAACAGCCACAGTCAGTTTTGACAATAGTGCACCAAACTTTTTGTTTCTCAAAATCAAATAAATAATGACCCCCCCCCCACACTCAGGGACTTTTTTCTGTGGTTGTGGGGAATCAATATATTTATTTTCTATCCGTGACTGGCAGGTTTTTCCTCGAGGTCACAGACAGGAAAAAGTCATCACCAGGGGTGTCATTAAGCCCCTAATTTAGCAGCCTGTGAGGGAGTTAGGGGGTGAGTGTCACTTCTGTGAAACATGAAACAGTTAATTTTTTATGCCTTCTTTGACATTTTTCGTTGACATAGATCGGAGACTCTGGTCTCAAAGAAGCTCTTAAATACAATCTCTTGCAGTGGAAGGAAGGAAGGGAGGGAGGGAGGGATGGAGAGAGTAATCGAGAAAAGATGGCTTATGGATGACGGCCCAGGTGGATGGAAAGGAGGATGGAGTGATGGATGGAGAGAGAAGGATGGAAAGAGGATGAAGAGATGGATGGTGAAGTGATAGATGGAGAAAAGGGTGGATGGAGAGAGGGATGAGTGATGGTTAGGTGGATAGAAAGGTGAATGAGAAACAGTGACTGAAGGAGAGAAGAGCCAGAGTGATGAATGGAAAGAAAGAGTGAAGGTTGCACGGATGGATGGTGAGAAGGAAGCATGGATGTTGGATGAGAAAGGAATGAGGGAAAATACAAAATAGAAAGATGGGGAGAAGGGAGGATGGAAAACAAAGGATGATGGGTGGAAAACAGTACAGATAAGATAGTAACAAAGAAGGAAAGCAAGATGTAAAAAGACAGAAGGGTGGATAAAAAGATGGACAAAAGACTGAAAGAAGGATGCAGACAAGAAAGGAAGGACATTTTTAAGTATTCGGAAAATCCCTCAGGGGTGCGATCTCCTAAATAACTTCTGGATTTGCTTGCTTCATCTACTTGCCCCGCGCTATTTGGGACATGGTTTGAAGCGGGTGGTATTTTACTTTTCTGGCTACTCTCTTGGCCATCTCATCATCAGCCCTATAGACGGTGGGCGGTCTGATGGCTGTGCCCCAATGGCCCTACTTCATCGGGCCCGTTGGAGTAAGTTTTCCGACAGCAGAGTGAACGAAGGCAGCGCATTTAGAAAACTGATGGTCCATCTGACTCCGAATTGAGCAAGCAGAACGTGGGTTTGGCGGACAGGGTACTCCGTCGCGTTTGTGGGTGCTCTGTGATTTACTTGCTGTGCTTGCACGAAGCTTGGGCAGTTGTGGTCAGTATTGCATCTGTTGTGTGAGTATGCGAGAAGCTGGCACTCCAAATGCTCAGTCACACTCTGCAGTGTGTGTGTGGTGAGCCTGGACAGCTGCTTCCTATCCTGCATCTGTTTGTGGATGGACGGAGCGCATAATGACGTACCTGTATGTTGTCTGCCAACTTGGCCATGTGCTTGATGATCTCACTGTGCTGGGACGGCTGCATCTGCAGGAGTTTCTTGATGACCACGACAGACTCTGCCACCACCAGTTCTACATGAGACAGAAAGACACCCTTCACATGTAGAGGCTGTTTAGTATTCACACACGGTGCAGGAAAGTCTGCACTCCTCTTCAGCATCCCTGCATGCACGACCATTCTCGAACGTCTGCACTCCTCTTCAGCATCCCTGCATGCACTACCATTCTCGAACATCTGCACTCCTCTTCAGCATCCCTGCATGCACTACCATTCTCCTTTACATCAAACTCCACACCCTGCAGGGAGATCTACTCTCCAACCCAGCACACCCTATATGGAAGCCTATGCACCTCTGAAAAATGAGTGCCCCGTGTTTTTCAGGAATGTAGTGCAGCCCTCCATATGTGGAATCATGGAAGTTGGGCTAAGAGGTGTGGAAGAGAGGTTTGGGGTGGTCACGATTTGATGTGCAGGTGAAGGCTTCCTCATGTGCATCTGAGGCCCAGCTAATGTTTCCCATCCCTCCTTACTTTGCTTTAAGCTTCTGACGGAGTTTTTGGGGTGATAAGGATAGGAATGGGGTTGTGGACATTCAGGCTGTGGGACCAGACAATGGGGGGAAAAAATCCAAATGTTGACTGCAGGTGGGACAGATTTGTAAGGTTTGGAGAGCATTAATGAATGTAGGTTGGCTACAAGTTTGAGGGGTGAGAGCAGGGTTGGGTTGTAACCTGAACGTTGGAGCTGGAGTTGATCTATGACTTTCTTGTAAGGAACACAGGGGATATGTACAAACATAAAATGGGGAGGCAGCGGTCAGATTAATGTTAAAGGGAAGGAGACGTTTGCACAGGCAAATTGACAAACAATTGGGTTAAGGAGAATGTAAGATATTAAAAGAATATTAAAAGGATGGTTGGGTGGTTATGTGTGGGAGATGTAAGTGTGAATGGCTGTTAGGTATTATATTGTATTAGTGAAGATAAATGACATTAGGTTGTAAGGCATTTCCAGTGTTTGTTAATGGTAGCAGAGATTGGCCTGGTTAAAGCTGCTTTTTTTAACATAATCATATCGGTCTTGGTTGTGCAGTCTCGCCTCACAGCCTACAGAGAAGCTTACTCTACGTCCAAGCAGGCCATTGACAGATGTTCACTCTCCTATTAAGAATATTCTACATGGAAAACCCCTCAGCACTGGAGTCCATAATGTATTTGTTTAATGATTCATTCACCTCCCTCTTTTATCTGGTGCTTGTCTTGTGTATTGTAAAATACCAGACAATGCTAGGAAAAACTCACTGTATGAATTAGTATAAAAATGTTATAATAAATAAATGAATATTTATATGCCGCAAACCTAGCTGTGGATGAATACACAGCTGTACAACAATGAAACAATGATAGCAGTTTTAAGAATACGGTTTAACATGTCTGCTTTGCACATCTGTTTGACATTGGAAAGGTTTAAAATTTGAAGGGCAGCAAGATTTAGGATCTCATTCAGAGTAATGCTGAAAAAGGCTGGTAACTACCAGACTCATTTCTAGTGAACTGTATTACATTTTTTTTTTCATCCATACCCCACCTTTCTCGTCCAAACCGTACTCCACAAAAGCAGGGGTCCCTCAAGGTTCTATCATCTCGCCCATGCTTTTCAACATTTACATGAAGTCATTATCAGTACTGATCAATCAATTTCACCTCACGTGCTATAACTATGTAGATGACACGCAAATACTCCTTCAACTGGAATGCCCCAAAGACATTGGAAAATCACCAATTTTCAGCTGTCTCAGAGCCGTGGATCAGTGGATGACTTGGAGCCATCTCAAACTGAATACTTCAAAAACGGAAATACTCACGTGTGGCGATTGGAAACATTACAACCCGCTTGCCGCATGGCCTAATGAATTGGGATCACCACCTAAAGTATCGAAGGAAGTAAGAAACCTCGGAATGACCATGGACTCCAAGCTGTCGATGAATGCCCAAGTGGACAAACTAGCAAGATCAAGCTTTGTCACTATAAAAACGCTGCGACGAATTTTCCCTCATTTGGGATTTCCGCACAAGGTCCAAGCTACCATCTCCGTTGTTCTGTCCAAACTCGATTACGCCAATAGCCTCTACCACGGATCACCTTTAACAACCATGAAAAGACTACAACGGATTCAGAACTCGGCTGCCAGACTACTCTTGCATATCAAACCGCGAGACCACATCTCCCCTCCCTTGAAAGCCCTGCATTGGTTACCGGTTGCCAGAAGATCCACGTTCAAGCTGCTTTGTATCACCCACAAAGCAATACATGGAATGGGACCGCTCTTCATCAGGAATAAAATCACCAAACACATTCAACAGAGGAACCTCCGCTCTAAAGGAGCATCTCGCCTCAAAATCCCAAGATACAAGAAAAAAACCATGGGTGGCACATCCTTCTCTGTTCAAGCAGCCAAACTATGGAACTCTTTACCCCCCAACATAAGATCCACCGACAACCACCTTATCTTCAGAAAACTACTCAAGAATTGGCTCTTCCCCACATAAGCACCATACGCAAAACAGAAATTTACAGCATATCCCTCTGTATATAAGCATTTGTTCTCACTATAGACATGTACCTATCTTTGTGTATTGCTTTGTATAAATATGTAGAATAATTATGTTGTTGAGAGGGGGAAAAAAATAATAATAAATAAATAAATAATAAATAAATAAATAAAAATCATCCTTGGTCTACATGTACTTACTTCCATTGTGCATCTATGTACCTTCCATGTACTTGGATCTGTGTCTCTGTTACTTTTCTCCTGAAAAAGCAAATCCAATGCACGACCCTATTTCTCATCCTGTGCCTCTATCAATATCTTTAATCTACATATACTTACCTCCTTTATGTATCTATATACTTTCAATGTACTTATGGATCTATATATTTATCACTTTCTCCTAATTTAGCATTTCCAAGGCACTACCCTATTTCTCAGCCTATATTTCTCCCAATATATCTTCTAGCCCAACCTTCTGACTCATCTCAAACTTCTCTCTACTACTCTACTCTCTCTACTACACTAATACTTATGGGTTCCAGAGTAGCGTGCTTCTTGCACTTCAAAACCCCATCAGGGGTAGCAAGCGCTATATAAATGCAAACCTCTTTCCCTCTTCTATCCCGCCACCTACCCTTCTCTACCCAAATAACTGAATAACATATCCACTACTCAAATTACTTCATATTTTACTATACTCATTTTCAACACTAATCCTAATGGGTTCCGGAGTGGCGTGCTACTCGCCAGAAAAGCGCTTCAACACCCATCAGGGGTAACAAGTGCTATATGAATGCAAACCTTTCTTCCCTTTTTATCCCTCCGCTATCCTTCTCACTCCAAATAACTGACTAATATCCACCACTGAAATTACTTTCATATTTCACCATATTATTTCACCACTAATCCTTTATGGGCTTCCGGAGTAGCGTGCTTCAACTCCCCATCAGGGGTAACAAGCGCTATATAAATACAAACCTTTTTTCCTCCTCTATCCTTCTGCTATCATTCCAAATCCAAATAACTGACTAACCTATCCCCCACTTAAAATGTACTTGCATGTTTCACTATACTAATTCAACACTAATCCCATATGGGTCCCGGAGTAGCGTGCTACTCGCCGAAAAAGCGCTTCGACGCCTCGTCAGGGGTAGTAAGCGCTATATAAATGCAATTACAATACAATACAATACAATACTATAATCATCTGATTCTCCTAGACATATCCAAGGTGTTCCAAATGACAGTGGGTACGCGTAGCAGTTTTGGCATTTTGCGCTGTGGTGAACAGAGAGACTGCTGGAGTGCGCCACCTGTGAAAGTACTGTGGAATGACTTGGGAGAATCATCTCCCATACATGGACTTGCTGATGAGCTCTGCTTAACTGGTCCACAAAATCAGTTTCCAGTGTGATTCCGAACAGACCAATACCAGATCTGTTGGGCTAGATTTGACAGCTGGGACGAGTGGGTTCACCCTTGCTTCTAGATGTAATACATCTGTATCATGTTGTCTGTCTTTATCACATCTTTTTTGTCTTCGAATGAGAATGAAGAATGTTCCGAGTGTCAATTAGTCAGGTGGACACCTAGCTTGCCACTGGCCTCTAATTCTTGCTTGTTCCAGTTGCCGCCTTTTGACCAAGTGTAAAAGAAACAATTGATGGACGGAATGCTTGACAATGCAAACATTCACCCCCAGTCACAAGGATCTGGGTTAAATCCATCATTCTTTTGCACACCACACCACCCCAGTTTGGACCCAGCCATATGCAAATCAGTCTTGACCCTGTTCCTTGTGGGAACAGTCCAGCCCGAACTGCCAAACCAGGTCCTCCCTGGACCGGAAACAAGCATCCTGGGACCTGTTTCAGGGCATCACCCTTCATCAGCCAGGCTAGCTTGAATCCAGTGGTGTAGTGAGCACGGGAACCACATCTGGGCATACCCTTCCCACTTAGGGCAACATATGCAAAAGAAACAATTGATGGACGGAATGCTGGACAATGCAAACATTCACCCCCAGTCACAAGGATCTAGGTTAAATCCATCATTCTTTTGCTCACCACACCACCCCAGTTTGGAACCAGCCATATGCTAATCAGTCTTGACCCTGTTCCTTGTGGGAACAGTCCAGCCCGAACTGCCAAACCAGGTCCTCCCTGGACCGGAAACAAGCATCCTGGGACCCGTTTCAGGGCATCACCCTTCATCAGCCAGGCTAGCTTGAATCCAGTGGTGTAGTGAGCACGGGACCCACATCTGGGCATACCCTTCCCACTTAGGGCGACATATGCAAAAGAAACAATTGATGGACGGAATGCTTTTTGACCAAGTGACACCGCCGCTACCTGGGTTTTCTCATCTGGGTTTTTTCTGCTCTCTGTTCTTCCTGCCAACCGAAGCCCCGCCCACCCAAGGACCTAATTAATGCAGGCAGCAGTGCGACTGTGCAGCGGATTGCTGCTGTCGTGCCAAAGGCATGCCCGTCAGCGCCCATCCGCGCCTGAACCATGCTCAGTGCCAGGAACCCTGCCCCCACAACCATCCAATGCAACACCACAACCACATCTGCCACTGGAGCCAACGAACGCTGCCACTAGTCCTCCGCAATCTTCCATGACCTCAACAACACACACCAGCATACACGCTGCTGCCGTGCATCCCCCAGCAAAACGGTAGGACCTTTTTCCTGCACCCATTGCAATTTTACTTGTGAAACCTCAGCTGCCGATACCACCACCTCCAAACAACCAAAGCATGCCACCACCACCAGCCTGCACCAACTGTCCACCATGCTCCTCAACATCCGATCCCTTGAAAAACACTCTACCGAAATCTGGGACCTCCTCAACAGCAACACACCCAACCTGCTCTTCCTGACCAAAACATGGCTCCACCCAGCCTCTAATCCGGACATTGCTGCTGCCATACCACCCGCCTACAAAATCATACACCGGGACCAAACCCACAAACCAGACGGAGGACTCAAGATCATCTACAAATACACGATTGACTGCACCACCTTCACGGACACCAAATTTATGAAACACCACCACTTCAAAAATAAACGGACTACAACGTCAACCTTAAGGGAACCCTCGCCTACTGTCCCCAAGCAGAATTCTGCAACCACATTGTAGGCTTCATCGCTCCCCTCTCTATCAGATCAACCAACTACATCCTCCTCGTGGACCTCAATTTCCACTTGGAAGCCAGCACAGACCCTAACTCCACAGCCATCCTCGACAGCCCCAGCAACCTCAGACTCACCCAGCTGGTCCAAGAACCAACCCACACAGCAGACCACACACTCAACCCTATTTTCTCCTCCAACAACAGGATCACCGCCACCCACATGATCCCGCTCACATGGTCCAGCCACTACATCATACATTTCAAGATAACTGCCCACCAAGCCACCCCACCAGAAAAACCCAAAGCACCATTAAACCATTGGGGCAAAATATCAGAAGAAATATGGATCAAGAACCTACAGGAACACCCACCCTACCACATCAGGAACCTCTGTGTCAACACCAAGCTCTTCAATAAATGGCTTGCTGACTGCACCTACCTCACCACTCCCGCCAAAAACAAGTCCTATAAAAACAACAAACTACTAATCTGGTACACAAATAACCTCATGGAGTCCAAGCGCCGCTGCAAACAACTTGAGAGAAAACAGAGAATCGACAAAAACACCGCTGTAAGATCCACATACAAAGCCGCCCTCAACCTCTACCACCAACAACTACGAGACGCAAAGAAAAAGTCCTTAACTCTCAAACTTGAAGCCAGCTCCAACAATAGTAAAAAACTCTTCACCATCGTCATGGAGTTCTGCAGCTGCCAACAATGACATCATCCCATCTCAAGCGCTCTGCAACATCCTCTCAAGCTTCTTCGAATAGAAGATTGCCAAGATCTACAACAAATTTGACCCACAGCATACCGATATGAACTCCCTCGACCAGTTGGATACATCCTTCATCGCCAGACAGCAGTTAAGCAACTGGAAGCCCCTCTCGAATGAAGAAACCTCCACCCTGATGAATACCATGCTCTCAGGATCCCATTCAGACCCATGCCCCCACTTCATATACAACCATGGAATAATCAAGTCCCCCACGCTCATTGCCATCATCAATACCTTCATAACCACTGCCACCTTCCGGTCTTGGTGGAAAAATGCCCTAATTAAGAAACCAACAGCAGACCCCAACACACTCAGCAGCTACAGACCCTGGCCCAGCAGCTACAGCTCCTGCCTTTTCCAGCTAAAGTCATTGAGAAAGCCATCAATACCCAACTCACAGATCAACTGGAACTGCATCTACTCCTAGACAGCTCTCAATCACGCTTTCACATCAACCACAGAACAGAGACAGCTCTCATTGTGGTTACCGATGACATCAGAAGCATCCTCGACCTAGGAGAAACGGCTACACTCATCCTTCTTGACCTCTCTGCAGCTTTTGATACGGTCTCCCACAAGTCACTCATCAGAAAGTTTCAGTACTTGGATATCTGCGGACCGGCCCTCAAGTAGATATCCTCCTTCCTCACGGACAGAACTCAACAAGTTAGACTTACCCCGACACCTCAGAACCCAAGAAACACATCTGCGGAGTCCCTCAAGGATCGTCACTCAGCCTAACACTCTTCAAAGTCTACATGACACCCTTTGCGGACATCGTCAGAACCCACAGCATCAACATAGTATCCTATGCCGATGACAAACAGGTCATCCACTCCCTTACCGACTCAACCAACACCACCAAAGCAAACCTCTCATAACATAACACAACACCCTCAGCAGCTACAGACCCTGGCCCAGCAGTTACAGCTCCTGCCTTTTCCAGCTAAAGTCATTGAGAAAGCCATCAATACCCAACTCACAGATCACCTGGAACTGCATCAACTCCTAGACAGCTCTCAATCAGGCTTTCACATAAACCACAGAACAGAGACAGCCCTCATTGTGGCTACCGATGACATCAGAAGCATCCTCAACCTAGGAGAAAAGGCTGCACTCATCCTTCTTTGACCTCTCTGCAGCTTTTGATACGGTCTCCCACAAGTCCCTCATCAGAAAGTTTCAGCACTTGGATATCTGCGGACCGGCCCTCAAGTAGATATCCTCCTTCCTCACGGACAGAACTCAACAAGTTAGACTTACCCCGACACCTCAGAATCCAAGAAACACATCTGCGGAGTCCCTCAAGGATCGTCGCTCAGCCTAACACTCTTCAACGTCTACATGACACCCTTTGCGGACATCGTCAGAACCCACAGCATCAACATAGTATCCTACGCCGATGACAAACAGGTCATCCTCTCCCTTACCGACTCAACCAGCACCGCCAAAGCAAACTTCGCAAACTGCGTGAGCAACATTGCTGCTTGGATGAAAAACAACTTCCTTCAACTAAACACAGACAAAACAAAAGTCCTAATCTTCGGCAACAACCACTCGCCCTGGGACACCTCTTGGTGGGCCTCCGAACTTGGCCCCGCCCCCTCAACCGGTGGACCATGCCAAAAACCTCAGGATCATCCTGGATACCAACCTCTCCATGAGCAGACATATCAACGCCATCTCCTCATCATGCTTCCACATCCTGTGAATCGCACTAAACACCAGACAAACAGTCACCCAGGCTCTTAACACAAGTAGACTTGATTACAGAAACACACTCTACATAGGAATCCCAGCCCATGTCCTACACCAACTCTAAACCACCCAAAACGCCGCTGCCAGACTCATCCTGAACATCCCATGAAATAACCACATCTCTCCACACCTCAACAATCTCTACTAGCTACCAGTCCAGGAAAGATGTAAGTTCCAGGTACTTACCCTCACCTACAAAGCTCTCCACAACACCGGTCCAGCTTACCTCAACCACCGCCTCAACTTCTACCAACCCACCAGACACCTTCAATCTGTGTCCCTGGCAAGAGCACACCTCACTTGCATCAAGAATACCAGAAGCGGAGGACGCTCCTTCTCATACCTCGCAGCCAAGACCCGGAACAACCTCATGAAACACCTCTGAACCTCCCTCTACCCCAGGGACTTCCGAAGGAACCTCAAGACATGGCTCTTCCAGATGAAACAAGCATGATCTCCCCCATCCCCCACCCCCCAGGACTGCCCTACTCCACACCTGGATACCCTCACAGGTGATTTGCCACACTCTACAAATTCACATAACATAATGTAACATAACATAACATAAGTAGGAAAGTGCCCTTTTTGACAATGTCACCCCACTTTTTGCCTGGTATTTGATGTGAATTTGACTGGAAGTGCAATGGGTTCCTGCTAACCAGGTCCTCAGTGCCAGATCTCTTTCACAAAACTGTACAATTTTATCCTCATTTGACAATACCTTTAGCACTCCCTGTAAGTACCCAGTAAATAGTAGACCTGGTACCTAGGGCGAGGAGGCTAAAGAGGGTCTTTAGGGGCTGTAGCAAAAATTGTGCCACCCTAAAGGACACCTCACCAAACACATACAGACTGCCACTGCAGGCTGCGTGCCTTGGTGCCGACAAAAGTGAAAACATGACATGGCACACCTCTGTGTGCCATGCCCACAGACACTGCATGAAGTATAGGTAAGTCACCCCTACAGCAGGCCTTATAGCCCTATTACAGGGTGAACTATACTACATGTGTGGACATATCTGCATGAGCAGATATGGTCCTGTACTGGTCAGTTCTACTGCTGCCAGTACAAGTGAACAGGGAAGCCATTTTAAGTACATGTGCTGTACACTGGTGAAAACGAGTTCCCAAGCTACATGATGACTTCACTGAAAACAGAGATGTTTGGTATCAAACATCTTGTATTAATAAGCCCACCATGATTCCAGTGTTGGGTTTATTGATACATGCACCCAGAGGGCACCTTAGAGGTGCCCCCTGAAAACTTACCAATGACCCTCGGCGGCTCCTCCATAATGGCGGAGGAGCGTCGCCCCACTGGTCAGAGCCAGAATATGAAAAATAAAATGAAAATAAAACAATTGTATTCTTTTATTTTTCACTGTGAGCAGAGTCCACTGAGTCTGTCGAGGATGGGGCGAGGCCATCCTCAATGGACAGCAGAAGGGAGGAGGAGTGGTGGGCACTGTAAGTGCGCATGTCGGTTTGGTCGGCCGTCTTAGGACGGCCAAACTGACATCCGCGTTTAGATTTTTCCAACACAGCTGTGTTGCACAGCTGGGTGGAGAAAAGCTATAGGCTCCCTGTGCCTGAGCGAGCGTCAGACTAGCCTGCTCAGGCCACTCCTGGTGCTTCTCTCCCAGGTATATCATGAGAGCAGCCTCTGGACTGGGTGGAAAGCCTGTGCAGAAACCAAGAAGCTGTGAAGGAGCACCGATGCGGCGGCCGTCAACGGCAGTAGCAGGTAAGTGCTTTTTTTTATTATTTCCCCTCCGCGCTGCACTCTTCATTGGTAGCAGCCGCTGCTGCCAATGACGGGTGTGTTCACGGACTGGCCTTATCCAGTCTGCCACCTCTGATGTGTTTCAGACCCCCAAGGGGAGGGCCTTTGTTCTCAGGAGGTCAGGAACAAAGGCTGCTTGGGCAGAGGTAGTTTCCACGCCCTCCCATAGAATGACTTGTGAATTAGCATGCCAAGGCAGGGAGCTTCAAAGAGCCCACTGCCTTTGGTATGCAAATCTGGCTTCCCTCACAGAAGAGGATGCCGACCCCCCTTGACCAGGGCCCATTTGATGCCTGGACAAGGCAGGAAAATTAGTAGTCAGAGATGCGTGTTCACCTTCAGGCTAGTTCCACCCCTAAGGTGGGCTACCTGAAGTGAAGTCGACATTTCTGAGACTGCCATCTTGGTGATGGCAAACGTAGGAACTCTGGGACAGGGTTATGTCCACTTACCACAGGAATGCCACAATAAGCAAGAACGAAAGAAGAAGCAACTGATTGGCGGCAATCTTGCCGGCCTGTTCGTCTATTATCCACAATTGCGCCAAAGATGTCTCACCCTGCAAGCTACTGATTCTCCAAAGCCTGGGAGGACTGCCAGCACTTTTCCAAAGACTCAAACTCCTGTGGAGCAGTAGAACTGTTTACCTGTATCCTGCAGGTACTAAAGACCAAGCTTTGAAGGCTCCGGACCAAAAGACCAGACACCTGA